>CM043699.1:142792035-143454535 GCA_023935145.1 Bretschneidera sinensis | reverse complement strand
AAGTACATGGCTGATACAACTGATAAATGATCTACATCAATCAGTAGATTACGCAGTTCCGTTGTACTGTGACAACCAGTCAGCAATTCGTTTGGCGGAGAATCCAATCTTTCATGCTAGAACTAAGCATGTTGAAGTGCACTATCATTTTATCAGAGAAAAGGTTCTGCAAGAAAAGATTGAGATGAGGCAAATCAAGACAGATGATCAAGCTGCGGACTTGTTCACAAAAGGTTTGAGCACTAGCAAGTTCGAAATGTTTCGCTGTCAGCTCAACACAGTGCAAAGAATGAGAACTGACATTGAGGGGGAGTGTTGAGAATCAATGTCCAGTTAGGCCTAGCTGCTGGCTTAGAATGGGAACAAAGCAGGCCCAGCTTCAAAACCAACTCCATTTCCTCCATGTTGAGAATCAATGTTAGCCCACCATAAGTAATCCCCAACCCAATCTAAAGTCCAATAGTATTGTTCAAACCCATAGCTAGTTTGATGATGTAATTGCTTACAATTACAAAGTGGGGCAAAGTTAGGTATGTTGTTATTGGTAAGGTTGTGTGGAAGACAACATAATGAGGTGCTTAATGGATGATATGGAAGACAATATAATTAGGTGCTTAATGGGTGATGTGGAAGACAACATAATTAGGTGCTTAATGGATTTGTGTGGTAGTAAATAAATTTAGTTTAATTATATGTGTGGTGTAGTTTTCATTTGGTTTGCTATAAATACTCAAGTCCTCAAGCCTTGTAATTCATCAAGAAGAAAAACAAAGCTAAGTGCTAAATAAGAAAAGCTTTGCTAATTAGTGTTTTGTGAGTTCTCTTTAGAGTGTTTTATTTTCTTCTTCCTAAAAATAGTTAGAGTTTTGTACTCTACTTATTCAACATAAATAACCAATTCTACAGCGACATCATTTGCCACAATGACTTGCTCTATGCGTTAACAGAGAATGGTGTCGTTGAGGTGTGGGATTTTGAGATTGCTAGCAGCCCCATAAAGAGAAGGAGCATTGAGCCTTCACCATCAGCAAAAATGGTTGAAGCAAGAGACTTTTACAGAGAATTGCATTCTACCAGATGTTACTTGGTGGAATCCTCAGGTGATTTGTTGTTTGTTGTGAGGTTCATAGGAAATTTTGTTAATGAAGAAGGCAAACCTTTTGCTGAAGCAGAGCTTCTTAGTGATGAGGACTCACACCCTTTGATTTGTCCATACAGGACATTGATGTATCACGTTTATAAGTTGGATTTTGATCAATGCAAATGGGTAGAAGTGGAAACTTTGACTGATGATGATGTTCTATTTTTGGGTGGAAATCACTCGATGTCACTGTCAGCTCGAGAGTTTCCAGAATTTGAAGGCAATTCTGTTTATTTCACTGATGATAATTGGGAACAGATGAATGAAGATTATCTGTATGGAGGTCATGATATTGGCTTCTTCAACTTACAAAAAAGAGTGTCAAATCATTTTACGAATGTGATTTGGGGAGGATCGAACCACCACCCTTTTGGGTTGTTCCTAATCCGTAGTGAAATATGTGATGTTATCAAGTTACCAAAGTACTGTAGCATGTTTTTAGTTTCTGTTATTCTCTGCTTTATTTGCTGCTTACTTTTGTAAAATTAAGAAAAGTTCAGTTTTGTCTAGTTGCAGAAGTAGTTCCTTTTTTTATTTTTTTTAATAAAGTAATTAGTTGAAACGTAATATGCAATTTCTCTGATATATTTCTGCACTTCATGAAGGGCTATATTTTGTTAAGATGAAATTTCAAGATAGTTGAGCAAGTGTAACTCCATAATCTAAGGCCTCACTTGATTGAAATGAAATAATGCCTTCTTTTGTTTGACATTTTTTTTTTCTTTCAATTTTCCTTTTCCTCGAAATTTTCAAGATCCAAACATTATCAAGCATGGCTCAAAGAGATTCGCTGGGCTTATGGGCTATGCAATGGAAAATAACTTTCTTCTAATTTTTATCTTCCATCTCTAGTGTGATTGAAGTTTGATATTTAGTACCATAATAAGAAACTCAACAAACTAAAATAACTGACACTCACTTATAAAAAATCATTTTGAAAATATAAAACAAATCCAACCATTTTGGTCAAAGCTTACAAGCCCTATCAAAATATTACTTAGGGTCAAATTTAAACAAGTTTAAATCAGTTTACTTAAATCTGATCAATAAAATTTTTGTCTAGAAAAAGATTTTAGCTTGCTTAAACCTACCCAAAACATCCCTCAAAGCTTCAACAATGACTTTGTTTGGTATCCTGATTTAAGTCAATTTTAACTTAAATTCCAAATTTACATATTTATAAGGAATTTTGGATTTTCTTTATACTTTCATAAAACTTTTGGGAGGCTAATGTTATGATTTTTCCTCTAAAATCCACCTACTCAAAATTTAGGCAAAAAACACAACCACAACAATTAAACAGACAAAACAAACAAAGAGTAAGAACATAAATAATTAACGTGGTTCGACAATCTCTTTACCTACATCCACCAACAACTCCTTTATTTTATTAATTTTCAACTACAACTTTAGGAAGAGTATTGTTGTCAAACTCTGTAAATACCCTATTTACTTGACAATTCAAAACCCAATACACTCAAAGCTCTTATCCTAGCTCTAGTAGTAAACGTCTTTAGTTTACAATGTATATGGAATTATGAGTGTGCCTCAAATCTTCTCTGGGACTTTTTATACAATCAACAGTCAATACTATTAGGAAAAGAACCATAACATCATAGTAGACTACTACTACTACTTGTACAATCAACAATTTAATAGGAAATTACTGCTATTCCTACTAGAACAAAAAATTACAAAAAATAAAACAGCTTTTCTCAAACTAATTGGAAATATTCTTTCTAGAAATTGAGTAAAATTCCTAACAGCTAAAAATAAAAAATTAAGTATTTCCTTTCATAATTTGTCATATCTACATGTATAATACATTTAATATTCTTTAATCATTTTGGGAGGCTAAAGCTCCCTTGGTCCCGCTAACTCTGCCCCCGTTCAGAGGGACCATGATGTATATAATACTCCTACAAGCAAATATTGCTGAATAAGCTGCCCTTTGGAATACGAACTATGAATGTTAGAGACAGTATTATGGGATCATGAATATTTTTACAGTAAAAGTAAAACTTTTTATCAAAACAAAATGCAAAATTGTACTATGAATATTATTTTACCAAAAAAAACTAATAGTGCGACCGTGAATAATATTTTACTAGTGAAATTATATCAAAACAAATCACAAGATGAAACAATTAAAAAGGCAAAAAAACAAAAAAGTCTTCTGGGATGATAAATATTATTTCTAATAAAATGAAAATTTATATCAAGATACCGATAGAATTTTTACAAAGAATTCATACAAATCCACAAGAATCACCATAGAAAAATATAAAATACCCAAATATGATTTGATAAAAACTTAAGAACGTATTTTGTTTGGGATCGATCTGTAAGGCGCAACGGAATTCACTACTGAATCCTCTTGTATGGCTCCGGTACTTCCCTTTTCCTAATTCCTTGGAATGCTAGCTTTTTGATGAGAGAAGATGTGAGAATACATAAAATTTCCAAGTGTTGGAATAGAAACGAAGGATTTAGTCATGCTTTTAATTAGCGATCCATTGGTCTATTTACCATGGGCCTAATGGTCAATTATGGCCCACACCAGTTAGTCCATATTAGACAATTAGAATATCAAGCTTATCAAACTCATCGTATGTGTTACTTAATAGACCAATCTATTAGTTTATTTATTACCAAACCTAAAAGTCCAATTAATGTAAGTGCATACCCATGGAATTTTCCAACAGATAAAAGATAAACTGAATACAATTCAAAATAAAACAACAAAAATTATTACGGGATCATGAATATTATTCTATTAACAAGTGATATCAAAATTTTATATCTAAACAAATGACGAGATGAATATAATTAGAAAATAACAAAAAGTTTTTATAGGTTATAAATATTATTCTACAAATGTAGCGAAATTTTTTATCAAAACTGTTAAGGTCAGGAGTACTTTATGAAATGAAGATGACTCAAAAGCTTAAGCTCATGAGTACTTTATGAGGTGAATAACATTGATAAAGAAGACAACAAAAAATCTTATGGGACCACTGATTTACAAGTGAAAACGAATTTTTATATTAAAATAAAGGACAATGTGAATAAAATTAAAAAATAAAACAAAAAAATACTTATGGGACCATGGATATTATTTCACTAGCTATTGAAAGCGGGATTTTATATTAAAACAAAAGATAAATTGAATACGATTTCAAAAGAAAACAAAAAAAGTCTTATGCGACCATGAATATTATATATTATACTAGTGAAAACAAAATTTTATATCAAAACAAAAGATAAAGTGAATTCAATTTAAAAAAAAAAAAAAATTCTTATGGGACTATAAATATTATTTTACAACTAAAAGCGAAATTTTATATCAAAACAAAGAACGAGGTGAAAACAGTTAAAAGTAAAACAACAAAAAGATATATGAGACCATGAATATTATTCCACTAGCAATTGAAAGCAAATTTTTATATTAAAACACAAGATAAGGTGAATACAAATAAAAAAAAAAGGTTTTATGAGACCATGAATATTATTCTATTAGTGAAAACCAAATTTTGTATCAAAACAGAAGATAAGGTGAGCAACAAAAAGTCTTATAGGATCATAAATAATATCTTGCAAGTGAAAGCAAAATTTTATATCAAAACAAAAGATAAGTTGAATACAATTAAAAATAAAAAACAAAAATGCTTATGAGACCATAAATATCATTCCATTAGCTATTGAAAACGTAATTTATATCAAAACAAAAGACAATGGTGAATGTAATCTAAAAAGAAAATAAAAAAAATCTTATGGGAACATAAATATTATTATCTAGTGAAAGCGAAATTTGATATCCAAACAAAAGAAAAGGTGAATATAAATAAAAAAATAAAAAATCTTATGTAACCATGAATATTATTATTTAGTGAAAGAATTTTTTTTTTATCAAAACAAAAAACAATTTGAATACAATTAAAAAATAAAACAACAAAAAGTCTTATGGGATCATGAATATTATTCTACTAGCTATTGAAAGATAAATTTTATATTAAAACAAAAGATAAGATGAATATATTAAAAAAACAAAAAAGTTTTATGGGACCATAAATCTTATTCTACTAGTAAAAGCGAAATTTATATCGAAACAAAGGGTAAGGTGAATACAATTAAAAAAGTCTAACTTGGTAGTGTAAGTTTAGAACCAAGTGGGGCAAACCTTCTATGGATCTAAAAAACGTATACAATTTAAAAAACAACAAAAAACCTTATGGGACCATACACATTATTCTACAAATGAAAGCGAAATTTTATATCAAAACAAAGGATAAGGTGAATACAATAAAAAATAAAACAACAAAAAAACTTATGGGATCATAAATATTATTCCATTTGCTATTGAAAAGATAATTTTTTATAAAAAAAAATACAAAGGTGAATACAATTTAGAAAGAAAACAAGGAAAAATCTTGTGGGAATATGAATATTATTCTACCAGTGAAAGCAAAATTGGATATCCTAACAAAGGATAAGATGAATCCAACTAAAAAAGAAAATAACAAAAAATCTTATGGGACCATGAATCTATAAGTGAAAGCGAAATTTTATATCAAAACAAGGGATAAGGTGAATACAATTAAAAACTAAAACAATAAAAAGACTTATAGGACCATGAACATTATTCCACTAGCTATTGAAAAAAACAATGGATAAGGTGAATACATTTAAAAAGAAAAAAAAAAAGTCTTAAGAGACCAATAATATAATTCTACTAGTGAAAACAGAATTTGATGTCCAAACAAAGGATGAGGTGAATACAATTAAAAAAGAAAACAATAAAAAGTCTTATGGGACCATGAATTTACAAGTGAAAGCGAAATTTTATATCGAAACAAAAGATAAGACGAATACAATTAAAAAATAAAACAACAAAAAATCTTATGGGACCATGAATCTTCAAGTAAAAGTGAAATTTTATATCGAAACAAAAGATAAGACGAATACAATTAAAAAAGAAAACAACAAAAAATCTTATGGGACCATGAATCTTCAAGTGAAAGCGAAATTTTATATCAAAATAAATGATAAAGTGAATAAAATTTAAAAAAGTAAAACAATAAAAAATCTTATGGGACCATATACATTATTCTACTAGCTATTGAAAGCAAAATTTTAAATTAAAACAAAGAAAAAGTCTTATGTGATCATGGATTTTTTTTAAATATTGGACTATGAATATTATTCTACTGTTGTATGAAAACGTAAGTTTATATCAAAATAAATGATAAAGTGAATGCAATTAAAATACAAATAGTCTTATGGATCACAAATATTATTCTACTAAGTATCTTCTCTCACTCAACATAACGCAAGTTACATAATGTGACCGATGCCGATGCCAAGCTCCATAGCTAGTAATGGCTAGGGAAAAGAGTCACAGTTGAAAGAAAAGAAGACTATATATAAATCATTCTTTGTTACACAGAAAGAAGAAGAAAAATCTCATCAAGCCATTACTGCCTCAAACAACCAAACTTGTCTGCGCTTGCAACTGATGTCCTAGAGCTGATTCTATCAAAGCTTTTCTTCTTCGATACCTCTGCTTCAAACCTACATGTTTTTCTTGGTGTCCATTGCAAAATCCTTCATCTCTTGTTCACCTTCACGCTAATTCCCTTGAACTTTAATTTTGCAGAGAAATTAAAAGAGTTTGCAAGATGAAGAACATGGGCATGGTAGTTTAATCACAAGCAAGTCAACACTTTTGTCATTAACCCAAGAAAGGAGAGCCAAGAAGAACATAAGATAATTTGCATGTGGATATCCTAATAAAAATAAAAAACACGGTGAATGCAATTAAAAAATAAAATAACAAAAATATTTATTGGACCATGATTGTTGTTCCACTAGTTATTGAACACAATTTTGTATTAAAACAAAAGACAACGGTGAATATAATTTAAAAGAAAAAAAATCTTATGGGACCACGAATATTATTCTACTAATGAAAGTGAAATTTGATATCCAAACAAAGGATAAAGGTGAATGCAATTAAAAAAGAAAACAACGAAAAATCCTATGTGACCATAAATCCACAAATAAAAGCAGAATTTTATATCAAAACAAAAGACTTATGGAACCATAAATATTATTCCATTAGCTATTAAAAATGGAATTTTATATTAAAACAAAAGATAAAGATATTATTAGATCATGGATGTTTTCAAAATATTGGACTATGAATATTATTCTACTTATGCATGAAAGCAGAATTTTATTTCAAAATAAAGGATAAAGTGAATATAATAAAAAAAATAACAAACAATCTTATGAACCACAAATATTATTCTACTAATAAAAACAAAATTTTATATCAAAACAAAAAACAAGGTGAATACAATTTGTAAAAGTAAAATTTTATATCACCACAAAGCATATACTCCGTATATAAATACAAGTATCTTATCTCACTCGAACAGAACGCAAGTTACATAATGTGACTGATGCCAATTCCAAGTTCCATAGTAATGGCGGCTAAGGAAAAGAGTCACAGCTGAAAGAGAAGGAGACTACAAATCATTCTTTGTTACAGAAAAAGAAAAAGAAAAATCTCATCAAGCTTTTACTGCCTCAAACAACCAAACTTGTCTGCGCTTGAAACTGATCTCCTAGAGCTGATTCTATCAAAGCTTTCCTTCTTCGATACCCCCACTTCAAACCTACATGTTTTTCTTGGTGTCCATTGCAAAATCCTTCATCTCTTGTTCACCTTACAGCTAGTTCCCTTCAACTTTTGCTTGTTGCTTACTTTAATTTTGCAGAGAAATTAAAAGAGTTTGCAAGATGAAGAACATGGGCAGGGGAGTTTAATTACAAGCAAGCCAACACTTTTGTCATTAACCCAAGAAAAGAATTTTCAATGGAAGGCCAAGAAGAACATGTGGCTTTGAAGTGGAGGATATCGATGAAGGAAAGCTTTGATAGAATCAGCTTTCGGAGTTCAGTTTCAAGCGTAGACCAGTTTGGTTGTTTGTTGCAAGAATGGAGATTATTCTTCTTTTCTTTTTGTGTAACAATGAAGTTTGGTTGTTTCCTTAGCAATTACTACGGAACTTAATTAGCATAGACATTGTGTTCTGTTTTGAGGGATTTTTTTATGCATCGGGTGTAAAATTTATTTTTATGTCGGTATGAAAACTTGATTGATAATTTTTTATAACTTTATTGATTAATTAATTAAGTATGTTTAAGTTTTATGTTTTATATAAATAATTAAATATATTAGATAAACTTGATAATTACCTCTTAGTTATATAAATAGACATTTAAAGTAGAAATTAGGTTTCATTACTCATTTGCTCAGTTACGATTGCACTACTTTTTTTTTTTATACTTATAGATACCGAAAATCAAAATGACATTTTTTTTTCTTATCTTATTATCGATTTGGGCTTTGAAAATGGAAAGGAGACGGGGACGGGGATTGGGATGGGGATAAGAATAAAGATTTAGAGTTTCGGAAATTCTCGACGGAGATGGGGATGGGAATAAAGATTGAGATTTTCGAAAATCTTCGACGGGAATGGGAAAGAAGGGAAAAATAAAATCACGAAGAGTATTTTTGCAGATAGAGATGGGGACGAAGATGACACTCTTCGCTTCAAACTCGTTCCGCTGTCATCTTTAAGTAATCTTCATCATTAGATTAACCGTTATATATAGTTGCTATGAAAATTCGTTTTATGGTAAGAGCATAATTAATATAGCATCTCAACACACGTGTTGATATTCTTTTTATGGGGTTAAAATGTTCAACGATTTAGTGAGATTAAAACTAAACATTTAGGTTGTGTGTTGTGGAAAACAATATATATTTTATATTATTTTTAATATAATATTAAAAAATAAGGAGAGAAAAAATTAACATAATTTGAAAAACTATTTTTTAATTTTTAAAATTTTAACATAATATTGAAAAATATAAAAAAGCAAAAACGAAATAAATATTTTTCAAATCATATTGAAAAGATGAAAATGAAAACACCTTTTCAAACAATGTGAAGAATGTAATCCAAATTATTGAGAAAAAATGTTAAGAACAATAAAAATAAAAAAATATTTTTTACAACTACTCGTGCAATTAATAACTCAATAAAAATAAAAATATATTTTTGACAACATATTATATTTTTTTATGATAAAATGCATAGTTTTGGTTGTAAAATTGTTTTTTTTTTGTTTTTATCACCAGTATTTTTATTTTATCACAAAAAATATATGTTTTATCATAAAATGTATGGTAGACTTAGAGATGATAAAAGTATTCAATTTCGGCAAAATTTTGAAATTCTTCGACCTGTCAGGGGTGGAGATTTTATCCCCACGAGAATGGGAACAAAGTTTTTTTAAAAACTTCGGTTTGAACAGGGACGGGGACGAAGGAGTGGTCTTCGCCCTGCAAAATCCCTGTCTGCGTCTCTTATTACATTAGGTTTTATGTTTTATATAAATATATTAGCTAAACTTAATAATTACCTCTTAACTATATAAATAGACATTTAAAATAGAAATTGGGTTTTATTGCTTATTTGCTCAGTTACGATTGCACCACTTTCTTATTTATACTTATAAGTACCGAAAATCAAAATGACATTTTTTTTCTTAAATTATTATCGATTTGGGTTTTGAAAATAGAAAGGAGACGGGGATGGGGATGAAAATAAAGATTGAGATTTTCGAAAATTTTCAATGGGGATAGGAACGAAGGGTAAAATAAAATCACGAAAAGTATTTTTACAGATATGGATGAAGACGAAGATGACACTCTTCACTTCAGGCTCGTTCCATTGTCATCTTTAAGTAGGCTCCATCTTTAGATTAACCGTTATATAGTTGCTATGAAAATTCGTTTTATAGGAAAAGCATAATTAATATAACATCTCAACACACCTAGGTTGATTTTCTTTTTATGGGGTTAAACTGTTCACCGATTTAGTAAGATTAAAACTAAACAATAATTTTGATTTAGGTTGCGAGTTGTGGAAAACAATAATTTTTTTGTTTTTTTATATTATTCTTTAATATGATACTAAAAAATATGGAGAGAAAAAGTTAACATAATTTGAAAAACTAATTTTTTACCTTTTAAAATTTTAACATAATATTTAAAAATATAAAAAAACAAAAGCTAAATAAATAATTTTCAAATCATATTGAAAAGATGAAAATGAAAACATTTTTTCAAACTATGTGTAAAAAATGTAATCCAAATTATTGAGAAAAATATTAAAAAAATAAAAATAAAAGTACATTTTTCACACCTAAACCTACAATTAATAACTCAATAAAAAAAGTAATTACATTTATCTTCGGCATCTGTTTTTTTTTCTCCCCAATTTTTTTTGCTGCTGTTCTTTTTCCTCGATTATTGCTTTAATAAAAGCATCTTCATTAAAAAAAAATTAAAATGAAAGGGATCCAAATCAAAGTGAATTACCCAACGCTCGAACCAGATAAAGGAGAAGAATCAAACTATGTGTCCATTTCAGAGAAAGAATTGATCGAAGGCATCAAATATAATCCCTCTGTTAAATTTAATCACGCCGCAACTGAGGTGACTCGGCGCCCGACTCATTTCTACTCGAGCTCGGACGAGTCTCTCATGTCATCGACTCCGCCTCTGCAACTCGCGACTCGGCCGAGTTGCTACTCATCTTCGTCTTCCTCGGAGATTGAAACCCTAAACCCTGAAGAAGAGTTCGCGACGAAATTGAAGAGCCCACAAGTGGGTGAGATCGAAGAAGCTCTGATTTCACTGAGAAAAATCACGAGGACACGAGAGGACACCAGGGCCCACTTCTGTACTCCTTGGTTGTTATCAGCCCTTCGATCTTTGATCATCTCAAGGTACACGACTCTTCAGGTGAACTCGGTTGCAGCTTTGGTTAACTTATCTTTAGAGAAAGCCAACAATGTCAAGATCGTAGGGTCAGCGATCGTCCTTCCGTTAGATTGATGTGTTGAAGGGAGAATCCTTAAAAATTAATCTAGTTCTCTGTTTAATTTCTCTCAATCAAATAGAAGTAGAAATTAAGGAGAGTTTGATTATTTTATTAAATATTTGCTATGGAAATCTACCAATTGACTGAAGAAATAGTTAGTTGTATTCTCTAGAGATTACTTGAGAAATCATTGATATCGCTAAAAAGCATCTGCAAATCATGGTACAATATCATCAAGGGTTCTACTTCGGTAGTCATGCTTTTTAACCAGTTGTCCATCATCGAAAACGAGAAGAAGAACAAGAACCTTCAACTGGGGGTAGAGCAGAATATTGGACGTAGACGTCGCTTCCGTCAACCCCAAGCTTTGTTCTCCCAATGCTTGCCTCGTAAAATTCGACTTTCAAGATTAATGTCAAATTAATCCTATATTTATTATTACTTTTTAGAATTTCTGTTTTCTAAAATTGTTTTATTCCTAAAAGAATTTCTGTTGATGTAATAAATTATGCCGTTTTCCTAGTTTATGTGGTATTATTTGACAAAGTTCTTTCGGTTTATAAGGTTTTTGGAGTATCACATAATATTTCTTCTAATGCAAACAAGTTGGTTTAGCTATGGATTACTATAAAATTAAAAATTTAGAGTTTAGATTGTTCAAATTCAAAATTAAACTTAAACATAATGTGTTAGAAAATTTTTAGAAATCTTGATGCAATTAAGCTTTTCCAACATATGATAATGTAACCAGATGGCAATTATTGTTCACATAGTTACCACAATTTTCTAAATAGTATGTATCTAAAGTTCTAAACACATTATGCAGGAAAATAATTACACACAGATATGTTATATATATAGCGTTATTAAGAAGAATATCGTGTTGCCTACAACAGTTCCATAATCATAGAATCATGTTAATAAAAATCATGTTACAACTATACTATTAATAAACTCAAAACTCTTGTTTATTATTAAAAAAATTGTTAAATTTTCAAAAAATCCAATACATAAATATAAAATCAATTTGTTATTAAAAAATTGTCAACAAAATCACCAACAATTACTTCACATTTTTTAATTATTATTAGTATTTATGTTAAACTAACTCACTCTCCCACTCCCCATTGTAATCGGGAGTCCAAGTCAATCAGTCCATTATTCTTACACAAAAATAAAAAATAATAAAAAAAAAGCTCAACCCATTACTGCCCTAAACAATCAAACTGGTCTACGTTTGAAACTGAACTCTTAGAGCATATTCTATCAAAGCTTTCCTTCATTGATATCCACCACTTCAAAGCCACATGTTCTTCTTGGCACTCAATTGCCAAATCCTTCATCTCGTCTTCACCTTACAGCCAATTCCTTCGAACACCGTGGCTAATGGTTCCTCGTGACCAAGAAGATAGTCCAACTACTTGTTGCTTCTTTAATCTTGCAGAGAAAAAGGTTCACAAGATGAAGAACACGGGCATTGAGCTTGGTGATAATTCTTGGTGTGTTGGGTCCTCTCATGGGTGGCTGGTAATTTTGGACAAGGAAGCCAACACTTTTGTCATTGATCCTTTCAGAGGAGCTCAAATTGAACTTCCATTGGTGAAGGAACTGTGTTCCTTGTCCAATAATAATCAGTACTTTGTGAATCAGTTGCAGAGAAATTTCATCCAAAAAGCTATTTTGCTGTCAAATCCATCTCGTTGCAATAGCTTCATTGTCGTAGTGATTTATGGCATCATCTCAAGGATTGCCTTCTGCCAGAATGGAGATAGCTCATGGACTGAACTTGACGGAATAAATAACCAATTCTACAGCGACATCATTTGCCACAATGACTTGCTCTATGCGTTAACAGAGAATGGTGTCGTTGAGGTGTGGGATTTTGAGATTGCTAGCAGCCCCATAAAAAGAAGGAGCATTGAGCCTTCACCATCAGCAAAAATGGTAGAAGCAAGAGACTTTTACAGAGAATTGCATTCTACCAGATGTTACTTGGTGGAATCCTCGGGTGATTTGTTGCTTGTTGTGAGGTTCATAGGAAATTTTGTTAATGAAGAAGGCAAACCTCTTGCTGAAGCAGAGCTTCTTAGTGATGAGGACACACACCCTTTGATTTGTCCATACTGGACATTGATGTTTCACGTTTATAAGTTGGATTTTGATCAATGCAAATGGGTAGAAGTGGAAACTTTGACTGATGATGATGTTCTATTTTTGGGTGGAAATCACTCGATGTCACTGTCAGCTCGAGAGTTTCCAGAATTTGAAGGCAATTCTGTTTATTTCACTGATGATAATTGGGAGCAGATGAATGAAGATTATCTGTATGGAGGTCATCATATTGGCTTCTTCAACTTACAAGAAAAGAGTGTCAAATCATTTTACGAATGTGGTTTGGGGACAATCGAACCACCACCCTTTTGGGTTGTTCCTAATCTGTTGGGCTTAAAGGAGATTCATTGGGCTTATGGGCTACGAAATGGAAAATAACTTTCTTTTAGTCTTTAACTTCCATCTCTAGTGAGAATGAAGTTTTATCAAGACGTTGTTTAGGGTTAAATTTAAACAAGTTTAAATCAATTTACTTAAATCTGATCAAGACAATTTTTGTCTGAAAAAATTTAAGCTTGCTTAAACCTATCCAAAACATCACTCAAAACTTCAACAATGACCTTATTTGGTACATTGATTTAAGTCAAATTTACATATTTATAAGGATTTTATTTATATTTTCATAAAATTTTTGGGGAGGCTAATGTTAGAATTTTCCTTCTAAAATCCACTTACTTAAAATTTAGGCAAAAAACACAACCACAACAATTAAATAAACAAAACAAACAAAGAGGAATAACACCAATAATTAATGTGGTTCAACAACCTCTTTGCCTATATCCACCAACAACTCTACTATTTTATTAATTTTCAACTACAACTTTGTTCTACCTAAAGTTCTTATCCTAGCTGTTGTAGTAAACACCTCTAGTTTACAATGTATATGGAATTATGAGTGTGCCTCAAATTTTCTTTGGGACCCCTTTGTATTGGGGATATTTTTTAATACTATTAAAAAAAAAATAACAACATCATAGTATATTACTGTTACTTGTACAATCAACAATTCAATAAGAAATTACTGTTATTTCTACTAGAACAAACAATTACAAAATAGGAAATAACTTTATCCAAACCAATTAAAAGTCTTCTTTATATGAATTGAGCCAAAATCCTAACAGATAAAAATGAAAAATAAGAATGTCCTTTCATAATTTGTCATATCTACATGTATAATACATTTAATATTCTTTAATCATTTTGGGAGGGTAAAGCTCCCTTGGTCCGGCTAATTCTGCCCCCGTTCAGAGGGACCATGAAGTATATAATACTCCTACAAGCAAATATTGCCGAATATGCTGCCCTTTGGAATACGAACCATGAATGTTAGAGACGGTATTATGGGATCATGAATATTTTTACAGTAAAAGTAAAACTTTATATCAAAACAAAATGCAAAATTTTACTATGAATATTATTTTACCAAAAAAAACTAGTAGTGTGACCGTGAATAATATTTTACTAGTGGCCGAAGAGGGACTTAGTCATGACTTTAATTAGCGATCCATTGGCTTACTTACCATGGGCCTAAGGGTTAATTATGGTCCACACCAGCTAATCCATTACTTAATAGACCAATCTATTAGTTCGTTTATTACAAAACCTAAAAGTGCATACCCATGAATTTTTCCAATAGATAAAAGTTTTATGGGATTATGAATACAATTCAAAATAAAACAACAAAAAATCTTACTGGATCATGAATATCATTCTATTAGCAAGTGATATCAAAATTTTATATCTATACAAAGGACGAGATGAATATAATTAAAAAATAACAAAAAGTTTTATGAGATTATGAATATTATTCTACATATCTAGTGAATTTTTTTTTATCAAAACTGTTAAGATCGGGAATACTTTATGAGATAAATATGATTTAAAAGCTTAAGCTCATGAGTTTTAGGCTCAAACCATATATATAACCAACTCTTATTTTTATTTCTTTATGATTTGGGTAACTCATACGTGAATATCCTAACAAAAATAAAAAACACGGTGAATATAATTAAAAAGTAAAATAACAAAAATATTTATGGACCATGAATAATGTTCCACTAGTTATTGAATGCAATTTTGTATCAAAACAAAAGACAAAGGTGAATACAATTTAAATGAAAAAATTCTTATAGTACCATGAATATTATTCTGCTAATGAAAGCGAAATTTGATATTCAAACAAAGGATAAGGTGAATAACATTGATAAAAAAGACAACAAAAGACATATGAGACCATGAGTATTATTCCACTAGCAATTGAAAGCAAACTTTTATATTAAAACACAAGATAAGGTGACTACAATTAAAAAAAGGTTTTATGGGACCATGAATATTATTCTACCAGTGAAAACCAAATTTTGTATCAAACAAAAGATAAGGCGAACACAATTAGAAAGGAAAATAACAAAAAGTCTTATAGGGTCATAAATAATATCTTACAAGTGAAAGCAAAATTTTATATCAAAACAAAGTATAAGTTGAATAAAATTAAAAATAAAAAACAAAAATACTTATAAGACCATAAATATCATTCCATTAGCTATTGAAAACGTAATTTATATCAAAACAAGAGACACAAGTGAATGTAATCTAAAAAGAAAATAAAAAAATCTTATGGGAACATGAATATTATTATCTAGTGAAAGTGAAATTTGATATCCAAATGAAGGACAAGGTGAATATAAATAAAAAATAAAAAATTCTTATGTAACCATGAATATTATTATTTAGTGAAAGCAATTTTTTTTATCAAAACAAAAAACAATTTGAATACAATTAAAAAATAAAACAACAAAAAGTCTTATGGGATCATAAATATTATTCTACTAGCCATTGAAAGATAAATTTTATATTAAAACAAAGGATAAGATGAATACATTACAAAAAGCAAAAACAAAAAAGTCTTATGGGACCATAAATCTTATTCTACTAGTAAAAGCAAAATTTATATCGAAACAAAGGGTAAGGTGAATACAATTAAAAATGCCTAGCTTGGTAGTGTAAGTTTAGAACCAAGTGTGGCAAACGTTCTATAGATCTGAAAAAACGAATAAAAGTTAAAAAACAACAAAAAACCTTATGGGACCATACACATTATTCTACAAATGAAAGCGAAATTTTATAAAAAAACAAAGGATAAAGTGAATACAATTAAAAATAAAACAAAAAAAACTTATGGGATCATAAATATTATTCCACTTGCTATTGGAAAAGGGAATTTTATATCAAAATAAAAGACAAAGGTAAATACAATTTAGAAAGAAAACAAGAAAAAATCTTGTGGGAATATGAATATTATTCCACCAGTGAAAATGAAAATTGACATCCAAACAAAGGATAAGGTGAATACAATTAAAAACTAAAACAACAAAAAGACTTATAGGACCATGAACATTATTCTACTAGCTATCGAAAGTGAAATTTTATATTAAAACAAAGGATGGTGAATACATTTAAAAAGAAAAAAAAGTCTTATGAGACCAATACTATAATTCTACTAGTGAAAACGAAATTTGATGTCAAAACAAAGGATAAGGTGAATATAATTAAAAAAGAAAACAACAAAAAATCTTATTGAACCTTAAATCTACTAATAAAAGCGAAATTTGATGTCAAAACAAAGAATGAGGTGAATACAATTAAAAAAGAAAACAATAAAATGTATTATGGGACCATGAATCTACAAGTGAAAGAGAAATTTTATATCGAAACAAAAGATAAGACAAATTCAATTAAAAAAAAACACCAAAAAGTCTTATGAGACCATGAATCTACAAGTGAAAAAGAAATTTTATATCAAAACAAAGGATAAAATGAATACAATTTTAAAAAATAAAACAATAAATAAAACTTATGGGACCGTAAACATTATTCTACTAGCTATTGAAAGAAATTTTAAATTAAAACAAAGAATAAAGTGAATATATTAAAAAAACAAAAAAAAGTCTTATCGGATCACGGATATTTTTTAAAATATTGGACTATGAATATTATTCTACTATCGTATGAAAACGGAATTTTATATCAAAATAAATGATAAAGTGGATGCAATTAAAATACAAATAGCCTTATAGATCACAAATATTATTCTACTAATAAAAACGAGATTTTACATAGTAACAAAAGAGTAAATACATTTTGCTCTTCCCAATTTGGGTTGAGAATCGTTTTCCAATTTTCTTTCTTTAATGCAGCAAATACAGTCTGCACCCAGGTAACCAATTTTCATGTAATAAAAAAAGAGAATTGATTTGGTGGTTTTGACATTATAAATTTAATTTTAAAGTTATTCAGAAAAATGCCATTGTTAGGCTTAGTACCACCATTTTTTTTTTATGAAGATTATGTTGTCCACTTAATTTGTATGAGCAAGTACATTTATATAGCAAAGAATGAGAAAAGAAAAGTGAAAACTAAGTCCAAATGAATTTGTTTAGATACTGTAAACCATATTTTATGATTTTTTATGCCATGCATTTTATTATCAAACAACAAACAGTTTAAGCCCAATTCAGTGAAAGCGTCCAAACTTTACCTTCAAGAAAATCTCCCAAGAAGTTAAAATAAAAGAAATGAACAAAGTAAGTTGGGGCCCTACATTCTACAGTAAGTTTCACGCCTAGTCAAAAGCAATCCAATAAAAGTCCAAAAGGGAAACTCATTGCGTCTTATTAGTGGTTGTGGGGCAGAAGTGATTGTGTTGGCAAGCTTTTCATTGAGCATTGTCGTCGTCGTGTCGGCGAAGGCTCTGCCCTTCTCTTTCATTTAAAATTTCTTCACGCCTGATTTTCCGTGGCCTTGTCTTCTTGTGACTATTCTTTGTTGTTTTGTCTGCAATTAACTAGGGAATACACATCACTTTTTTTTTTTTTTAAAAAGAATCCAAAACCATACAAGGTAAAATATGACACTCTAGTGAGCCAACACTTTTGTCATTAACCCAAGAAAGGAATTTTCAATGGAAGGCCAAGAAGAACATGTGGCTTTGAAGTGGAGGATATCGATGAAGGAAAGCTTTGATAGAATCAGCTCTCGGAGTTCAGTTTCAAGCGTAGACCAGTTTGGTTGTTTGTGGCAATAATGGAGATTATTCTTCTTTCTTTTGTGTAACAATCAAGTTTGGTTGTTTCCTTAGCCATTACTATGGAACTTAATTAGCATAGACATTGTGTTCTGTTTTGAAGAGGGATTTTTATATATATCGAGTGTAAAATTTATTTTTATATCGGTATAAAAATTTGATCGGTAATTTTTTATAACTTTGTTGGTAACATTAATTAATTAAGTATGTATAGACATTACCAATAAAGTTTCCACTTTAGTGTAAAAATAAGTTTTGCACTCAGCACAATACATCAGAAGAAATTTAATCAGAGATCGTATGGGTTGTAATATAAATAAAATAGGTGAGGTTGGTGGTGTTTGGAACATGGGACTAAATAAATTTAAGAAACATGGGTTCTCTTATAAAACGGAGTAACGTTGTAGATTAGGATTACTACTCCATTGCTTTTGAAGAAAAAAATTAATTACACGGTAAAAATTTATTTTTGGCAGTAGATTATATTTTTTTTATGATAAAATGCATAGTTTTGGTTGTAAAATTGTTTTTTTTTGTTTTTATCACCAATATTTTTATTTTATCACAAAAAATATATGTTTTATCATAAAATGTACAGGTAAAGTAAATTGTCATTTTTTTTCTCAAGATACGGTAGATTTAGGGATGATAAAAGTATTCAATTTCAGCAAAATTTTGGAATTCTTCGACCTGTCAAGGGTGGAGATTTTATCCCCACGAGAATGGGGACGAAGTTTTTTTAAAAATTTCGGTTTGAACAGGGACGGGGATGAAGGGGTGGTCTTCGCCTTGCAAAATCCCTATCCGCGTCTCTTATTACATTAGGTTTTATGTTTTATATAAGTATATTAGATAAACTTGATAATTACCTCTTAGCTATATAAACAGGCATTTAAGGTAGAAATTGAGTTTTATTGCTTATTTGCTCAGTTACGGTTGCACCATTTTCTTATTTATAACTATAAGTACCGAAAATCAAAATGACATTTTTTTTCTTATATTATTGTTGATTTGGGCTTTGAAAATAGAAAGGAGACGGGGACGGGAATGGGGATGGAGATGAGAATAAAGATTGAGATTTTTGAAAATATTCGGTGGGGATGGGAACGAAGGGTAAAATAAAATTACGAAGAGTATTTTTGTAGATAGAGATGAGGACGAAAATGACACTCTTCGCTTCAAACTCTTTTTGTTATCATCTTTAAGTAGACTCCATCTTTAGATTAATCATTATATATAGATGCTAATGAAAATTCGTTTTATAGTAAAAGCATAATTAATATAAAATCTCAACACACATGTTGATATTCTTTTTATGGGGTTATACTGTTCAATGATTTAGTGAGATTAAAACTAGACTTTGTGGAAAACAATATATATTTTTATATTATTTTTTAATATAATATTAAAAAATAGGGAGAGAAAAAGTTAACATAATTTGAAAAATCATTTTTTACCTTTTAAAATTTTAACATAAAATTGAAAAATACAAAAAAGCAAAAACGAAATAAATATTTTTCAAATCATATTGAAAAGATGAAAATGAAAACACTTTTTCAAAAAATGTGAAGAATGTAATTCAAATTATTGAGAAAAAAATATTAAGAACAATAAAAATAAAAATATATTTTTTACAACTAATCGCACAATTAATAACTCAATAAAAAAAGCTCAGGGCATATGACGTAGTGGTAAGTTCGACCTTCGAAATGATGGTTTCCCGTAAGGTTTCGGATTCGAGTCCTGCCACTACGCTGCATATCTTGCGATTTACATCCTCCACAGGGTCTTAAGACAAAGATTGTGGAGACGGTCGTAATGGTTTGTTATAAAAAAAAAAACTCAATAAAAAAAATAATTACATTTATGTTCGGCGTCTGTTTTTTTTCTCCCCAATTTTTTTTGCTGCTTTTCTTTTTCCTCGATTATTGCTTTAAGAAAAGCATCTTCATTAAAAAAAAAAATTAAAATGAAAAAGGTCAAAAAAGAATTGATCGAAGGCATCAAATATAATCCCTCTGTTAAATTTAATCACGCCGCAACTGAAGTGACTCGGCGACCGACTCACTTCTACTCGAGCTCGGACGAGTCTCTCATGTCATCGACTCCGCCTCTGCAACTCGCGACTCGGCCGAGGTTCTACTCATCTTCGTCTTCCTCGGAGATTGAAACCCTAAACCCTGAAGAAGAGTTCGCGACGAAATTGAAGAGCTCACAAGTGGGTGAGATCGAAGCTCTGATTTCACTGAGAAAAAAAATCACGAGGACACGAGAGGACACCAGGGCCCACTTCTGTACTCCTTGGTTGTTATCAGCCCTTCGATCTTTGATCATCTCCAGGTACACGACTCTTCAGGTGAACTCGGTTGCAGCTTTGGTTAATTTATCTTTAGAGAAAGCCAACAATGTCAAGATCGTACGGTCAGCGATCGTCCTTCCGTTAAATTGATGTGTTGAAGGGAGGATCCCCTGAGGCGCAGGAACACGCTTCCGGTGCGCTCCTCAGCCTAGCCCTCGATGATGACAACAAGACCGCAAGCGGAGTCTTTGGTGCATTGCAGCCGCATTTGCATTTGCTCCGATCCGGGACTGAGCGGACTCCGCATGACTCAGCCCTGGGTCAAAGCAACAGGACTAAATTGGTTAAACTCGGGTCTGTCACGAAAGTCGGGTCAGGTACTTCTCATATTGTGTAACTTGGCCTCCTGCTCTGGCTCAGGCGGGCGGGCTGCTCTGTTGGACTCGTGTGATGTTGAGTGTTTGGTAGCTATGTTGAGGGTGACCAAGTTGGACGAGTCGACTCGGAAGAGTTGCGTGGCGGTTTTGTACGGACTCAGTCGTTTGGGCTTGAGGTTTAAGGGGCCGGCGGAGAGGACTGGGACCTAATTTCCCTTTTTATATATGAATCCAAGATACACAAGGTTTTACCAAGTAAAGCTGAATTAAAACAAGGACGATCTTTTTAAAACCTAATCTAAATAGAATTCTGTTTTTTTTGGTTTCCTAGTAGGAAGAGAATAAAGGATCTACTTACCCTCCTATAAATATAAATAAGTACAACAAGCACATGAATCCTTAAAAATTAATTCAGTTCTATCTTTAATTTCTCTCAATCAAATAGAAATAGAAATTAAGGGGAGTTTGATTTTTTTACTAAGTATTTGCTATGGAAATCTACCAATTGCCTGAAGAAATAGTTAGTCGCATTCTCTCGAGATTACCTGAGAAGTCATTGATATCACTCAAGAGCATCTGCAAATCATGGTACAATCTCATCAATGGTTCTACTTCGGCAGTCATGCTTCTTAACCAGCTGTCCATCATCGAAAACGAGAAGAAGAACAAAAACCTTCAACTAAGGGTAGAGCGGAATATTAGACGTAGACGTCGCCTTCGTCAACCCCAAGTTTTGTTCTCTCAACGCTTGCCTCGTAACATTCGACATTCAAGATTAATGTCAAATTAACCCTAGTTTTATTATTACCTTTTAGAATTTCTGTTTTTTGAAATTATTTCCTAGAAAAATTTCTGTTGATGTAATAAATTATGTCATTTTCCTAGTTTATGTGGTAGTATTTGATAAAGTTCTTTCGGTTAATAAGGTTTTTGGAGTATCACATGATATTTCTTCTTATGCAAACAAGTTGGTTTAGCTATGGATTACTATAAAATTAAAAGTTTAGAGTTTAGATTGTTCAAATTCAAAATTAAACTTAAACGTAATGTGTTAGGAAAATTTTAGAAATCTTGATGCAATTAAGCTTTTCCAACATATGATAATTTAACCAGATGGCAATTATTGTTCACATAGTTACCACAGTTTTCTAAATAGTATGTATCTAAAGTTCTAAACACATTATGCAGGAAAATACTTACACACACATATATATATATATATATATATATATATATATATATATATATATAGCGTTATTAAGAAGAATATTGTGTTGCCTACAACAGTTCCATGATTATAGAAGCGTACTAATAAAAATCATGTTACAACTATATTATTAATAAACCCAAAACTCTCGTTTATTATTAAAAAAAAATTGTTAAATTTTCAAAAAATTCAATACATAAATATAAAATCAATTTGTTATTAAAAAATTGTTAACAAAATCACCAAACAATTACTTCACATTTTTTAAATTATTATTGGTATTTATGTTAAACTAACTCACTCTCCCCACTCCCCGTTAAAATTATTTTTTCGCCTCTAATCGTATTTTTTTTTCCAGTTTTTAATCTATTCATGCAAAATACTTGAGTAAGTTTTGCGTTCACCGGGTGCATTTGTGTTGGGTCTATATCAATAGTTCATCTCACTCTTCGAATGATTGATATGCGTAAGGTGTAATTTACCTTGATACGGTTAATGATAAAAGATTAAAAATAAATAAATTGTCACTCATTTTCCCTTAGAAATAACCCAAACACAAAAGATTAATCGTGTTATCTTCTCATTCAAAACATAAAATAATTCTGTAGTAATTAATAGCTAAGAAAACGAGCCAAGATTTCAAGAAAGGGAGCCTCTTAAACCCTCATTGTTGCACAAAAATAAGAAGAAAAAATCTCAAGCCATTACCGTACCAAAAAACCAAACTGGTCTATGCTTGAAACTGAACTCGGAGCTGATTCTGTCAAAGCCTTCCTTCATCGTTATCCTTCGCTTCAAAGCCACGTGTTCTTCTCGGCGCTCAATTGCAGAATCCTTTGTCTCTTCTTCACCTTACTACAAATCCCCTCGAACACCGTGGCTCATGTTTCCTGTGGCCGTCCAACTAGTTCTTGCTTCTTGAATCTTGTAGAGAAAAAAGTTTACAAGATGAAGAACATGGAAGGCATGGAGCTTGGTGTGTTGGGTCCTCTCATGGGTGGTTGTTGGTTTTCCACAAGGAAACAAATATGTTTCTCTTCAATCCCTTTCGCGATCAAAATTTGAACTTCCATCCGTGAAGACCTTCCGTTCATTGTCCAATTATGATCCCGAAGATTTGCAGAAGTATTTCATCAACAAAGCTATCATGTTGTCAAATCCATCTCGTTGTGATTTATGGCATCTTTTCAAGGCTTGCCTTTTGCAATAATGGAGATAGCTCGTGGACTGAAGTTGAGGGTACAAATAATCAATCTTACTGCGACATCATATGCTACAATGACTTGCTCTATGCGTTAAAAGGGAATACTTTCATTGAAGTGTGGGATTATGAGAGTGGTAATAAGCCCATAAAAATAAGGAATATTGAACCTTCACCATCAACAAAAATGGTTGAAGCTGGAGATTTTTACAGACAGTTGCATTCTAGTATATGTTACTTGGTGGAATCATCGGGTGATTATTGCTTGTTTGGAGAAAGAGCAGTTTTCTGATGAGGACACACACCCTTTAATTATTCCTTACAGTACGTGGATGTTTCATGTTTATATGTTAGATTTTGATCGATGCAAATGGGAAGAAGAAACTTTTGACTGATCGTGTTCTGTTTTTAGTTAGAACATAATATTTATTTTTCTAAATTTTACTTTAGCACCAATTGAATCGTAACTTCATATGTAAAACTAAAATGCAAATCACAGTAGACCTGCTTTCTTGTTGGTCATTTTTTCTGCTGTGGTCCTTTTCAACAAAACAATTGCAACTTTCTTCGAACCTTTTGAATTGGTGTCATTTTGAGAACTCGTCAAAGTGTTCCAAGTCTTTTAAATTTACTGATGGGAGTAGTCTATGACAAAGCTAAGAAACTGACCCGTGATTTATGAGAACTTTAAGGTTATGGTAGGCAGAGAAGAAAAGTGAGAAAAGAGGAGAAAATGAAAAAAAATATTGATATTGATATGTTTCATTAGAGGTGGTAAATGGGTTGGGTCGGGTCAGTCGGGTTTGTGTCATATTATTTTGATGTATTTTCGGATTGAGTCAGGTTTCGAGTCGAGCCAGATTTTACCGCTTTTATGTTTTGTGAGTTTGACAAAGATGATAGAAAAGTAAGAGGAAAAAAGATTAAAAAAAAACTTATTTTATCTTTCACTCCCAATCATTTCAATTTGGGAGGATTGTGATTTGTTCATTTTGAAATAAAACATCAATCATCCCACTTTTTTTTCTCTCCTATATTTTTTTCTTACTTCCATTTTCTCTCTCAATTAATCATAACCTAAATGTTTGGGGTACTAAAAGATCTGGAAAAATGCTATTTACCCACTCTACGTGTATTCAATATACTTCCAAAAAACCAAATAAAACAAAATAAATTCTATTAACAATGAAACATATTTCTAACATGACTTAGAAGAAAAAAACACTAGAGGAAAGAAAAGGGCCTCTTAAGAAAAAAAAATTACACATATATAAAAGCATAGCTCTATATAATGTATGTTTTTTCCCTGAAAGACAACTCCATATGCATATGCTTGGCTGTTACTTGTTAGGCATCATGTTCTGCAAGATTAGGAATAACCCAAAATGGTGGCGGCAGAATTCTCCTCAAATCACATTGATAAAACGGTTTGATACTTCCATCTTTCAAGTTGAATATACCCATATCATATCCCCCATAAACTAAACTATCCATATCATGCCAGCAATCATCAGTGAAGTAAATCGAATTCTCTTCACATTCAGGGAAATCTCCAGCTAACAATGTCATCGAATGGTTCCCACCCAGAAACACTACACGATTGCCCAAGTTCCCCACATGTGCCCATACTTTCTCATCAAAATCCATACTATAAACCTGAAAAATGCAAGTCCTGTATGACTTATTTAAACCCCAGCAGAGTTCGTCATCCAGATTATTAATGTTAACATTCTCGTTATGATCAATCAACCACCTTGCAATCATCAAAAGATCTCCATTTGACTTGACAGAGTAAAACTTGACCCCTCGGAAATCTCTCAAAGATTTCATGACTTCCACGAATTCCCAAGGAATAGAAGGTCCAATATCCATTCTTTTCTTAAAAACAGAGGAGCTCTGTAAATAATCCCATATTTCAACACCCCCTGTACAGGAGATCACATAAAGCTGACTATCTTGGTATATCATATCACAATATAAACGACCCTTACTATCAAGATCGGTCCATTTTTTGTCTGCAGGCCTACAGTAGGCAACCCTGTTATCATCATAGATTACCACAACCCCAAAGTCCTGTTTGCCTGTCCACAAAATAGCTTTGAGGATAAATGTGTTACGCAGCTCTTTTGCAGACTTGAGGACACTATAGGGACGAGACTTAATTCTGACTTCATATTCTTTACCTTCTTCCCTCTTGACGACTTTCCCTTCCTCCCCAAAGGTATCAATCGAGGGAAGTTGAATCCTTTCTCTCGTGAAAGGATTCAAGAGGAACGGATTTGCTCTGTCGTCTAAGAGAATTAGCCAGCCGTTAGATGATCCAATGCAGCGACTGTTGCTAAAACCCTTTGGCATGTTCTTGAAATTGTAAACCCTTTTTTCTTGGAGATTGAAGAAGCGACAAGAATCGATATCTTTCTCGTCTTTAGGTGGCAGCAATAACCATGGGATTTGAAGGGGATCATTGGCCTTTGAGAAAGATGAGAGATAATCTTTTGCGCTTGAATACCATGATGAACAAACAGATTTGGCTCGAAGAACATCAACAAAGAGCAATCGTTCAAAGATTGATAGCAAAAGACTGCTGTGAAGATCAGACCAACCGCACATGGTTTTCTTCTTCAATGTTGAACGCTTTTCCTCTCTCTTTTTGATTGAATTAAGTGTTACTGATTGAGGATATAGAAAGTGATTTAGGGAAGAATTGAGAAAACCCAATATGTTTTAATTCTAAGAGAATACAAAGCTACATGGATTAGGACTCGAGAGTTTTCAACTGGGAAGAGTTCTAATCAAAATCAAACTAGAAGGAAAATACGATGGAAAGAACAAATATATATTTTTACCAAAAAAAACAAATATATATAAAACACAAGGGAAAAAGGAAATTTTTTTACTTGCTTTGTGTGCAAGAAAAATTAATAAGAAAAGTAGTATTAGTATTATAACTATTACTAATACCACAGATCTTTGAATATATTTAGATCGCTAAAAAAATCATTGGAAAAAAATTAAGTGAAAAAGATAAAGAAAAACGATTGTGCACAATACTATCAGTAGTATGATCAAGTGAATTGTACAAATCTAGCTAACATAAAATTCATTTAACCGAATGGTTGATAAATCATCACTGTAAGCTCACTGCTCACTAATCAGTGTCCAAAGCAACATCGTTAAAGAAACCATTTTTTTACGCGTAAACGGTTAAATTGTTCTCAGTTCTTACTAGATATAAAACATTGACGAGATTTTATATATATATTATAATGATCAAATGGATTACAAATAACCGAGTAAGTCAGATAAATAACTCATATTATGAGAATCAAACTTAAAATTTTATAATTTAAAAGTCTCAACTTTAACTATTAAATTAAAGTCTTATCAACAATTTGATGGAAGAACTTAATTTAACAAAATTTATAGGTGAAAATTTTATTTATGGGAAATGAAAACCAAAAACCAACTTAGCAATTTGACCAGAGAGGCATACTAAAAAAACCAATACATTGTCCTACTCTATGCTTCTTCTTTTTTCTTCTGTTTTATGCTTCTTTTAGGTCACAATAATTAAGATTTTATCTAATTATATGATTGCATTTTAGTCTTAAATATAATTAATATCACTCATTTTAATTGCATAGTATCAATTTCATAATCTTAGGTAATTTTTAATAGACTTTCTTACTTAACAATATATTAAAAATCAAAATTGAGCAAATATTTGACAATTGCGAGAGTTACATGTAACATCGTATGTTTGCCAATGAATAATACTTAGCTCTACACTGACCACACTCGTGTAAAAACACCCTTTTTTTTAAAATAACAATCCAACCTTTATTTAAGTAGAAAGTGCAGATACACGTGGCCAAACAATCTCAAAGACCTTCTCCATCCAGAATCTGGATTCATCAGAAGAAAAATAGTTAACCTAACTAATTCATGAGTTACCATGTTAACATTTCTACCAGCATGATTTCAAGAACACTGATGATCGAAAAGCCTACTTCCATTGATAAGCTTCATTTATCAAATCCCCAAAGCTTGCCAATGATGCTCGAGTCGCTTTCTTGGAATGGAGAACAGAAATAACAATACTCGAGTCGCTTTCAATAATAACATTTCTAAACCTGGCTTCCCAAGCAAACTTCAAACCTTCCACCACTGCACGAGTCTCAACCATAGTCACCTCGTTAAGAATAGGATATGTCACCGACATGGACCCAAGAACCTGATCGGTTTCATCTCTCCAAATAACTCCAGCACTCATGAGAGACCGAGATAAAAATAGAGCATCGTCGACATTAATTTTTATCAATCTAGGTATAGGGGGGCTACCATCTATCAACTTGCAATACACCACCTCTCTCACGCTGCCTAACAGCCACCTCCCCACGGCTTAACTCACTTAGCATCTCCACCGTTGAGTTAAGAAGATGACCAGCTGCAACACAGTGTTGTGATGCTGCCATAATTTTCACACCAAAATCGCAAATAAACGCCTAGGCTCATCATTTATCTGCTGCCAAATAAATTCGACTAGGCTACAAAAATCACCACTTTCATAATTCTCCACAACAACCGCTAATGGACTCAAGGACCACACTTCCACCGTGATATCGCAACTCCTCAAAGCATGAAAAACAATACCTTCACCATTAACACAGAGTTTGCACATACCTATATGGATGACATGTCGATGCCGCAAATTCGCCAGTTTAGAAAGATCATTCTTACAAGCACGCCACAATAAGTTCTTCAACTTAATACATGGGACCGATTATTTCCAAATTTTCTTCCACACTTTCAGCTTCGGGTTTGAGCAACCACCTCACTCTCCACGATGACCCAACCTCATCTTAGCCAAGTGATAAGCACTTTTTGCCAAAAAAATCCTCCAACTATTATAGTGCCACACTAAACGATCAACATAAGAACTCATCGGGAGCTTAAGAATCATAATCACTTCATGAGGAAGAAACAAGTTGTTGATATCAAAAATCTACAGTCAGTTTGAAAGGTTGAGAAACTGGATCTACACAAGAAGAAACAGTGATCTAAAGGGTCGGCGGAGGAAGGGAGTGATACATCTGAGGACTCTCCGATACTTTTGTTAATGCATGGTTTTTAGAGAAAAAATGAAAGTAGTGATAGTGTTTTCTGTTATGAATGAATTTTTGCATACCTTGAACCTCTCTTTATATCAGTTTAGGGAATCAAAATCGGTTATCGCCTTTGGGGACGACGCTATCCCTTGAATTTCATTGAGTTATTGCACGAGAATGTTGCTGGTAGTAACGGCCTAATGATGTCTCTTGCCACGCGTCTTTTGCAAACTCCGTTATCTTAACAACCTATGGAGGTTTTAATCGTCTATATGTCCAATCATAATTGGAGAGTAAATCAACCAAGTGTCATCAGATTATTAGAGGAAAAAATATTCACGTGTCGCGAAATCATTAGAGAGAGAATTATCCACGTGTCGCGAAATCATTAGAGGGAAAATTATCCACTACATCATAAGTCATTGATCACCTCACTTTTCCACCACCCAAATATATGTTTCAATCAGCTCGGAAACCATCATGAAGTCACATCTCTCATCCTTGGAAGTTACCACCTTAAAAGTGGTTGGCATAAGAAACCACTTATCATTCCATGTCCTCACCAAACGGTCGATACCAATTCGCCAACGGAGACTCAAATTTAGCATCCATTTGGCCTTCTATATGCTCCTTCAAGTGTAAAGAGGGAGACTGGCCTAACTTGGAATTGAAAAAAGATCTAGGTGAAAAGTATTTGGCTTTTTAACACTTTAAATAAAATCGAATCACACTGTGTAATAAGTCTCCATCCTTGTTTTGCAAGCATGTCAAAATTAAAAAATTACATATCACGAAAACCCAAATCCTATCCATTTTGGACTTACATAGCTCATTCCACTTCAACTAATGAATTTTATGCTAATCACCTTTATGATACCACAAAACCGCCTCACGAGTTTTTGAATTTCTTCACAAAAACCTAACGCGAGCCAAAAACAACTCATCACACAAATCGAAATAGATTGGACTACTGATTTAAGAAGAATCTTATGTCCCACCCTAGACAACAATTTATCTTTCCATCTCTTTATTTTCCTCCACACTCGTATGAGTGATTGAAAAAATTGTTTCTTTGATTGGGACCCAATCAAAGAAAGGAGACCAAAATATTTCTTATGTTGTGATTTTACCTCTAAAATCCACGTATTCAAATTTTAGGCAAAAACGCAACCATAACAATTAAATAGGCAAATAAAATAAAGAGCAAGAACACAGAATTAATGTGGTCCAAAAACCCCAATTGCTTTACCAATCTTCAATTACAACTTCAGGAAGAGTAAAGTTGTTAAACTCTCACCCCAAAGTCCTAATACAATAAAAGTTCTTAACCTAGCTCTAGTTGTAAGTGTCATCTCTATTTGACAACCCAAAACCCCAATACACACAAAGCTCTCATCCTAGCTCTAGTAGTAAACCCCTATAGTTTACAATGTATATGGAAATTATGAGTGTGCCTCAAATCTTCTCTGGGACCCCTTTATATAGAAGATATTTTCCTAATACTATTAAGAAAAGAATTACAACAAAGAAAACAACTTCTACAACTAGGACAAGCAATATCAATAGGAAACTACTACCACTCCTATTAGAACAAACAACTATAAAATAGGAAACCATTTTTTCCAAACCAATTAAAACTCCTCTTTGTGGGGAAGTGTGCCAAAATCTCAACAAATCGCTACATTGGCTCAAGTTATCAACCTCATCATCAAATTTGACTTTCTTCTTTGGTTGGTGTGATCCTTCCTTTTGATATTCCCATCTCGTCCGCTTAATCTTCGAAGCAATCATTCTCTTATTCAACACGTATAAGCTTTCTTCGTTCACGGTATCTGTCATCACTACCTTTGAAGCATCAAGAATTTGGATCTCATCATCCCCATTAGCCTTTCCCTTATCACTTTGCTTCATTCTACTCAACTCCTCCAAGTACTTCATCTTGGCCTTGTTTTGAAATTGTGTGTGTTCATCTTCCTTATTGTAGATACACTCCTTATTTAAAAAATCTAGAGACTTAGATCTTGATCTTTCCTCCACTTTCTTTAAAGTGCTCCACGTTCCCTCTGCTTGGCTCTTCTCTTGATATAATCCGAACAATTCTTCAATCTCGAACACACTTGACATCTTCAACCTCGAACACACTTGACATCTTCAACTTATCTCTCTCTAGAGGTACCACGAGAACCTCTTCATCCATCAAAACTTCTTTGTCCATCATTAACATCTTAACTTCTTCTTCAAATTGCAAGTATTTTGTTTCTGTCAACATACTACTCAACAAATTAGTGATAATTGAATTGAAAAAACTAATATCCATCATAACTTCTTCCATTTTCAATTCATCAAATAGTTCAATATTAATCATGCATATTTTTTTGTTTGTATTTTTGCCATCGGAACCACAGCTCTGATACCACTTGTTGCGATTTTACCTCTAAAATCCACGTACTCAAGTTTTAGGTAAAAACACTGCACAACAATTAAATAGATAAATAAAATAAATTGTAAGAACACCAAGAACTAATTTGGTTCGGCAACCTCTTTGCATACACCATCTGCTTTATTAATCTTCGATTACAATAAAAGCTCTTGACCTAACTCTAGTTGTAAGTTTTATCTCTACAACCCAAAACTCCAATATACTCAAAACTCTCATCCTAACTCTAGTAATAAACCTCTCTAGTTTACAATGTATATGAGAATTACGAGTGTGCATAAAATCTTCTCTTGACCCTTCATACAGAAGATATTTTCCTAATACTATTAGGAAAAGAATAATAGCAAAGAAAACAACTTCTACTACTATTATGACGACTAATATCCAATAAGAAATTATTATCAGTCTTATCAGAACAAATAACTATAAAATATGAATCCATTTTTTTCAAACCAATTAAAAATTCTATTTGTGAGGAATTGAGCCATAATCACAAAATCTTATTTAAATTTGTATTATGAATCTCATGACCGAATTTCAAACCTCATCACCTACTTTTTTTTGCTAAAGAAAATGAATGATTTTCCACATTGATTTTTTTTTGTCCTGAAACAGTTTCACAAAATGTCAAAACCTCAACAATGCTTCTTGCCCCCTCCTCCTTAGAGAAATGCACGCAAATTTGATAATTAATAAATATGTTTATATATCTAAATAAATCTAAGTCAATTTAATGGTTATGTAGTGTTACGTGTAACATTCCCACGAGCCACATATTTATTTAACTTTGATGTATTTTTTTACTCAAATGGTTGGCCTACACAACGTGAGGTAGTCCTCTCCTCAATCCCAATTGAAGAAAGGATGATCCCAAGCCCTTGGTATAATCACCAAAGGACTTTACGAACTGATTTTTTTTTTTTTTTGAAGTAAAGGACTTTACGAACTAAGCTTGTTGGCACTTTCATGAGACCATAAAAATTAGTTTATATTGTTAAATTAATTTTATGGGACCAAGCTTGTACTCCAAAAGCTTCCGGTGGTTTGAGTAATAAGAATTAACGTGTTCAATCAAGCTTTGTCAACAAAATTAGCTTGGAAAGTTATTGATGCTCTTTCTTGTCTTTGGAAAACTGTCATTGAAGCCAAGTAGTTTCGTAATACCTCTGCTTGATTAGCTGAGCCTCATAATCATTGTTCTTGGGCCTGGCATATTGTTTTTAAAAGCCTTAATCATGATAAGAAATTTCTATTGGAGGGTTGGATTTGGTTCTGAGATTAATATTTGGCAAGATGTTTGAGTATGTCACTCTCCTTTTTCCTCTATTGTTCATTCCATTCCCTTAAAATTTTAATCCATTATAGGGTCAATACTCAGTAATATTATTAGCCATCATCTTAAATCATGGGATATTTGGTTCCTATCATAATTTTAAGCCAAATTCAGGGAATACCTCTGGTGAAGAGAAAAAAACCAATTTGGAATGGTTTAAAATAAATTAAGTTTACTTTGAAGGATGCTTGCATTCAGCTTCTGTTTCATGAAAAGCCTCCTTTCACTCCTGTTCTTCCTTGGAAGGGCTCTGTGAGACATCCCCACCCTACCAAAAGGTAACGTTTTTTCTTGGTTTAATGACAAACAACAGTTTGCCAACAGCAGACATGTTAACACAGAGACAGATTACCTCTTCAGATATCTGTCAGTTATGCTACCAGGGTAAGGAATCATATTCTCATATTTTTAATACTTTGCCCTCTTTTTTTTTAAATTGCTTGGACTGGATTCAAGGTTCATGGCAGGAATAAGTTAACCCTACCCTCCTCTGTTGGAACTTTTAGCTGACAAGGACAGATTGATCTTTTTTCTTCAACAGTATGGTAAGCATGATTATCTCAAAATAAATCCCTTTTTGACAATCAAACAATAAATTTTGTTTCTATTAAAAGGCATGTTTTAGCATTATCTTCTCAATTAGTATATACACTGCCTTTGTGTTTTAATTCTCGGTCTCAGTATATTTCTAGGGGCATTATTATTCAAGTCAAATGGGTGCCTCCGCTTTTTCCTAAAGATCAACACTAACTGGGGCAGCAGCTGGTAACCCTTGTCATCCTGCGGGAAGTGGAGTAGTTTCAGGAATTCTAATGCTGATTTTTCTGCAGCTTTTTGTCTCAACGTGAATGTCGCTCGCTTTCTTCTAATATTACTGCAGAATTATGAGCTATTTGCGATGGACTCAAAATTGCTGCTTCTTTGGACTTCACCCAACTTGCCATCGAGACTGATTCTTTTTAGTTGGTTTCCATATGTTTTTCAGGAGGGAGGGGAGGCTCAGTGGCAGGTCCATCAAACGCTCCTTGGACTGTTATATTGACTAGATTCCAGCAAGTGCCTTTTTACTACGCAAAAGCCAATGGAGTGGCAGACCCTGTAGAAATTTCATGGAGACAATGAGATTCAATTCCAGATATTTGCTTGTGCCTACAAATGTCATAATCATTGCTTAGTGCGACATTCTTTGGTTTGATGTAATTGGATGCTAGTTTTAAGATTCTGATTCCTTTCATTTCACTACATCTCCGCATCAATTTCAGGTATTGATATTGATAGTTACAGCAATTAAGTCAAGTTGTAATCGGATTTATCTTTATATTACGTTCGATTATCTGGAATTGAAACTTTGAATTTGAATTAAGATGAATTTTTTTTTTTCAACATTACAATTGTTGAAAAAGATCACGATTTTTACTCAATTTTAATTCAAAACTTCAATTTCAAATTAACAAACGTAACGTTATAGTTGTTCCTTTCAAACTGAGCAACAATGAATCAGTTGCTCTTAATTCATCCAAACAATAGTACAATACAAATGAATATGAAAGAAAATGGACACAATGTAAGTGCTCTATATAAACTAACAGAGTGAATGTCAACAATTTTCAACATCATTTGAATTTATCTAAAGTAGTTGGCAATTAAAACACTAGAAATTTTCAGATAGATTGAATCTAACACACTATCTTTTAGACCGATCGACATGATATATGTTTTTATATCAATACCGACCATCTCTTTAACTTGTCTGAATTAATGTTAAATGTGAATTAACCTAGACACATAATTTAATTTGTTTTGTTTTAATTGAATGAGCTTAAAAACAACATATATATCCATTTTAACAAAATATTTCTTGTGAAACACGCATTTATAAGAATCGTTTTTAGATATTATCATCACGTCTCAAGAAACATATGCAATTTTTAAATTACAAATTTTAAAACCGTCAAATGAAATTTTATATGTTTTGATACAGAAAATGTTGATTAAAAAAAATCTCTTTTTTTGAAAATTTATTTATATTCATTAAATTATAACTTTTGGTGATGAAACTATTTTTTTATTTTTACCATTAATATTTTTTTTATCATAAAATATAAATTTTATATAAAAACACATTTTTATCAAATATATATATATATATATATATATATATATATATATATATAAAAAAAACAAACTGCTTTATTTTGTTTCCAAACCACCGTAGACTCCACTTTCAATGAAGTACAAGCGACGAGTCGAAAAGTGTTTCAACTTTGAACCCTTGCCTTACGTTGGCCCTCGAGTTGAAAGTGGGTCCCACAAACCAACCAACAACATCCGGTTATTTCTATAACGTGTCTACTGGAGTCCGAGCGATGATAAAACCGTCTTCAACATATCTCTTGGTTATTAATCCAATTTATACTAAAACTTCTTGTTTAAGCAATGGACTTGTAGGTTTCTAGTTGCGGATGCTAATAGCAGAAATGGAGACGCAGCAACTATGTAGAGTGAGATTATCTTTCAAGAACGCGGCCATAGTGTTGACAATAGTGAATGTGTTCACTGCTCTTCTCTTGCTTCAGGGCTTTCTCTTTTCTGCCTCTTCCCACAACAGACTCTCCTCTAACCAATCCAATTCAGGCTCGTCCCCTCTCTCTCGTGAATCTTAATCATGTCTTAAATATGCGAAATTGAGCTATAATTTCACTTGGGTATCTGCTAATTATGCTGGTTTTGTTGAGCTATTGTTAATTTTTATTTGTGTGGGGGTTTTTTTTTTGAGGTTATTGGATTCTGGGTATTTGTTGAATCGGGAAGATTTTATTTGTTTCTGCATAGGTTTCTTGTTGTTGAAATGGCTGGGCGTTTTAATTTTGGTTGGGGATTTGTAGATTTCTTTTTTCTTTTTTCCTTGGGGTTTGGTTAGATGATAATTGATGCATTGTGAACTTGTGATTTTTATGCAGAGTCATGTTGGTGAGCAGCTATTATGCTTTTTGCTGCTAAACTAAGGTCGTTGATGTTGTTTGGGTTATTTGCCTGTTCTTAAATTTTAATATTGAGCTTCAATGGAAGATGTTTTGTTTGTTCTTACACGTATGTTGAGATTGATATAATCCTCCACTAGAAGTTTCATCTGGGTATCTGTATATGCATCTATTTTAGACTTTCCTTGAATCCCCTTATCAAGCCTGACGATTTGAATAACTATTTAGAACGAACAGCAGCTGAAATTGTTTGCTGGGCATTTTCCATTGGCATACTTCAAATAAATAGCATATGAATTGTATGGAAATAATGAATCACATTCAATGGTGGTTAGTTGTAGGGTTGTATTATTTAGCGATGATCTTCTGCTTGAAAGCATCCAGTATTTTATGCTAGGCTTGTTTGTTTTTTTTGTTTTTTTCTCCTTGACGTGAAATGAATCTAGGAGATTTCTGTTATTTACATGAGACAATTCCTGAGCTTAACTATGAGATTTTCTTTGTTGAGATGATATCATGAATTTCTTTGCCTGTTGGTGTAGGCTATAGGAAACTGTGCGTGCTTTTTATTTATTCTGTTGTCCTGTCACATCTTGATTTCTCTCTCATTCAAATCCTAACCTTCAATCATGTCAAAAGATTTTACGGTCTAAACTTTCTGACCAACTAGAGCATATGGATTACTACAAAGTGCAGTTCAGCTCAAGTACATTAAGGAGTCCGAAGAGATTCGCCTTGCTATGCAACCATTGGAACTCATAAAAAGAGTAAGCTTGGTATTCTATAATTTTTAATCTGTTCATTACAAACGCATCTGAAGTTTTCAATTAAACAAACTATGGTGGAACGGTGATGCATATAAGAGTATAAGACAAAGCGTCCTTTCCAGGGATCAAGCCAGCATTTTGGCATTGAAGCAGTCTAGATGGAAAGATACAATTTTACAAAGTTAAAATTTTTGAACAATAAACAGTAAAATTCATACCGTATGGATATATCATGATATGAAAAATTCAAAATTTCATAAAGAAGTTTATGTTAAATAAAAATTAATGGAGATATAAAAAGTTTAAAAGAAAAAAATGATTACCTTGTAGTTGAAACAATGGAACTTGTAATAATGAATGTGTGTATGAAAAAGGAAGAAGTTGAAATATTGGTAGTTATCCTAATAGAAAAGAAAGAGAAAATACCTGAGAAGTTCTTTAATTACTTTTACTTTGTAAAATCCTGAAGAGTTTTTTTACTTGCATGTAATTTCCCCTTTAGCTTAAAAATTAAAGAAAGAAAACAACTCAAAGATTTTGAAAACGAAAAAAGAAACACATTTTCCTTCCGTGTAGCCCAAACGCAGTACCACAAGACTATTTTACATGGACTCTTCACTTTACCCTATCATACTCGTGTCGACCCTCGACACTCGGACAAGGGTATGGCACTTGGACACTCCAAATTGAAGGAAAATTTACAAAAAAATATTAAAAATAGATTAATCTGACACTCAGACACGTACTCGTGTCCGAAACTCATACCCGAGTCCAAGCAACATAGCCACAAGGTCAAAAGCCCTTTGTTTACTAGACAAACTAGCCACCACCTATAGAACTATGTAATACTAGTATTATTTTAGATATCTAATATAACATTTGTATAATAAAATAGATTTCAAAAAAATTGCTTGGGGGACCATGGCCCATGCCAGCCCCATCTCCCCCTCGCTTCATCCATGGTTCTTTCTTTTTTGTTTTGGGTGAGGGGAGGGGGGCAGTGTGATTCTTTCGGTTTGGGTTGTCGTGGTTTTGAAGTTAAACACCTTATCCCATTGATGATATCCCAATTCCACTTTTATTTTTCATTCAAATGATAGAAGTGATGAAACAAATTACACAATAGTTGAGTGGTGGGAGCATCCATTCTTAAGTTGGAGAGCCAGGTTTGAGTTTACACTGCTATTGCAAATTGTATTATTTGCTTATTAAAAAAATGATAAAAGTGACGAAACTTGTGGAAGTTCATTATGTTGAATATGCTTTGCATTTTGGTTGAATGGTTTTCCTCCTTTTAGGTGAGGGAAATTGAGCAAGACGCATATGCAGCACAAGAAACAGTCCAGCAGAAAGAAACAAAACAGACTGCAGCAGTTGATCTTTCTAAAAGGCTGAAGGATTTCCATTCCCTTAATGATGCCACCAGCTTGAAAGGTAATTGACTGTGCTTTTTTTTATCTTAGAACGTGTTGTTATTGGTGATGCTTGATACGTCCTTTCTTCATATTGGTGGTTACTCTTTCCGCAGATGGTAACTCTTTTTTTTCTGGGATAAGATTATATAAAATTTTGGCGTTCATAACTTTTGCTATTCCATTCCTGGTTATGGTCTTAAAACAGTTGTCATTCAAAGTTATAAACAACTTCTTCGTCATTAAAGGCCCAATTTCAGTTCAATAGGTGTCAATTCTATATAGCTACATTACTTGCACATCCATCATTATAATGAAACCAATTAATCAAATTTACATTTACAGTAACTTACCCAAATTATATCTGAACTTTATGCTCTTGAATATGTTTCTAAATATTACCCAACCAAATCAGTAATTTTCAAGTGGTATCCAATTCCTAGTTGCCTGCACCCAAAGCTGTGACCTCTGCTTCCAAAATTATATGTGAAATCATTTCATGTAGTGAGACCACTGAAATTTCCTTTCTTCAAACTAGTAAAGATACAAATATTTGGGAAAAAAGGAAAGAGAGAAAGAAATAGAGGGTCTATATGGTCTTTACCACAGAGAAAAGCTTTGGTGACGGAATACTTCGGATCTCTGAAAGCATCTGAATTTAAATCACTTTGAAAATCAGCACTTGGATTTTGATTCCCATGTGCTAAGACTGTCAGGTGTTTTTCAAGCCTTTGGAATGTAATATATTATTTGGTTGTCTTTCTTAATTAACGATCTACACAAATGTAGATCAGATAGCCGCTTACTCCTGCGACATTAATAGCGCTTTATACATAAATAAATTTAACATGAAGTTTAATCTGTGCTGAATCTATATAGACTATACTGATTAGTGGTGCTGCAAAGTGGTTGATAAGAGGAAGACACCCATATTTAATAGCTTTGGGAGAATTAGTGATCGTGAACTTAGTGGCATTCTTTCTTCCCTCCTCTTTTTTTGTACTCCTAATTTCTAAAACCATGAGGTAATTGATGTCTCTAGGTTTTAATTCTCTGACTATTATGTTTCTTAATTCTTACTTCATGTACTCTTAGGGGCAGTTTGATATGGGGGATTAAGTTGGTATTGACTGACTTAATCCCACATAAACAGTTAATCCTATGTTTGGTTGGAAGGACTAAGTTGGGACTAAATTTGTCCCCATCCCTAAAAATATGTCCCAACCCCCGGGACAGAATCAATCCCAGGTTTGTGGGATTGGTTTTTTTTCAAAGACCATCTCTTTCTTCTTCTTCCCTGCCATAGCCACCACCCCATCTACCTCCCCTCCAACCCCAGCCATCTCTCTCCCCCCGGCCACCTCCCCTCCCCCCGGCCTCCTCCCCTCCCCTCTCCTCCCCTCAGACCCCGTGCCTCCCTTCTCCTCCTCCTTCCTCTCCTCTCTCCTCCTACTCCTCCTTCCTCTCCTCTCTCCTCTCTCCTCTCTCCTCCTCCTCAGCAGATCACGCGACCTTCCTCTCTCCTCCTTTACCTCCTCCTTCTTCCTCTCTCCTTCCTTCTCCTCCTACTCCTTGCCCAGATCGTGTCTTGGGCCATGCACCGCCTCTCCCCCCTCCTCTTCTTCCTCCCTTCTTCCTTCTCCTCCTCCTTCTTCACCAGATGACAGCCTCCCTCCTCCCCCTTCCTCCCTCCTTCCCTTCCCCCTCATTCCCACGCCTCCTCCTTCCCTTCCCCCTTATCCTTGCGCCTCCTCCTTCCCCTTTCACTCTGTTTTATGATACGATACAGCCAAAAATAAGAAAGAAAAAGGAGAGCTTTCCTCTATCTCTTTGTGTGTGTGTGTGTATATATATATATATATATACACATAATAAAAGGGTATTTTAGTCTTTTGATTTTTTATCCCATTTTAATTCCAATCCAACAATCTCATTAACCAAACAAAGAATTTAAATAGTCTCCCTTTAATCCTTCTAATCTTATCTCATTATAATCTTAATCTTAATCTAACCGTAATCCTGTCCGTGTACCAAACGGACCCTTATGTGCTAAATATGTATATACTCCATTAACTTTTATCTCGTATTGCTAGCCCCGGTACTTGATCTTTAAGATCCATTTGGTCAAGGTATCTTCTAGATTATTTTAAATACAGTAGCCCAAGAAAACAGGGATCAGGTAAAGACAGATATATTTCTATTAAGTTATCCTGCAATTCTTCCTGTTGGCGTGATTGATGTGTTAATAACATAGTAGGGTGATTTAACTAACACATTTAGAGTTCCTCAGCTCTAGAAGAATGGCGAAAACGGAAGATGGATCGAGCCAGACAGCGGGAACTGGAGAGAAATGGAACTAGTGCATCTCAAGTCTGATGTCTTTTCTCTACAAATTGATGAATCTGCTGATATTTGCACATTTTGGACAGATAAACCATTGCAAATGCATTGGGATGCCACCAATCTATTTTTATACATGTTAACAATAATTTGAGAGCAAAATCTTGAGGTCTTATGTAACTGCCCAAATTTTATGTTCAGCAATTTACACCTGTGAAAAATAGAGCACTTTGGGTCTAAACTTTTGCGGAGCTTATTGATGCACTGCTGGCTTGGTATTAAACAATGGTCTATATTGTGAAAATTTCTTAGGCATTTCTGGTGCCGGAGAAATTTCTACACCAAGAACAATGAGGGGATGCAATAAATTCTCTCTTTCCCTTTAATAGCTCACTCACTTAAGAATTTCGCCTATATTACAGTTCACTTCTATTGATTCTTATCTTCCCTTTCCATGTCCTTTGGAGAGAGATTACCATTTAAACTTGTTTTGATTCTCATCTTCCGAACTAGGAAGATACGGCTTAAGGAACCTTTTTCTTTTTCCTTTGGGACAGCAAAAATTTATGAATGGATATTATTTCTTAACTAGAAGACTGACAATGTCTGTAAATCTGTACCAAATTTCTTAAATAATGTATTTATGTCAAGACTCAAGACAGAATTTTCAAGTATTCCCCTTCTAGGAATGCAAATTCCATTCGTACTTCAATTATCTTTTTGTGTCTTACTTGTAATGGATTTAGGAAGACAATTCTCTCCTTCGTGTATGACAAAAACGAAGAGTGATTTCAGGACAAATTTTCTAATTAATTAGACAAAAAATGAGCATAAAAAGAGAGAGAATCTTAATTTAAAAACTAATCTAAGAAAAAGTTTGATTAACTTTTACCACCCAATGTATTTTTGAGCACGTGGCAAATCACAACTTCCTCTGGCATGGCCGCAACACCAAATTGAGTCATCACTGCTTGTTAAATCAGTTCTCTCTCCATCCAACAGCTCTTCCAACAATAACCCAACTTCTAAGACAAATTTTCCAGTTCATTTCTGCCTTTAAAATATCCCTTATTTCTCACCCAAAATAAAATATACAAATAACATAACACATAATACAGCAAATATACCTCAGACATACACAACACATTCCCACTATCATGTTATGTCCCCTACCCACAGGGGTGCCAACTCATTTGAGTGATGCAGCCACTCTAAATTATTCTCCCGGCCTCAGACATGGAAACCAACTCCTGATACATCCACATAATAAAAAGGAAAAGGAAAAAAAAAAAAAGATAATCCAAGTGAACTGAAACTTCATGCATATAGTTCCTGTACAAGCTTATCCATTTTGGACTACATATTTACAAAGTGAAAATACCAAAGGTTCATACAGAGCATATGAGCTTACAAAACCTCATGGTGACTAGTCACAGTGGAACTGACATGTAGAAAGACTTCATCCGAGTCCAGGAAGGGATTATAGTGTCAACGGGTCAGTGAAATCACTGCAGCAGCATTCATTCCGTAGCTGAGAAAATCTTCAGTTCTACCATTACTTTCCTATTTTTCTTAACCCAAATGAAGCTTTAGTAGCAAGAGCTCAAGGCAAGAAAATAAACATAGCCACAGCAGCGAAGATAATGAATAAAGGCTATCTGATAATCTGATACCTTAGTAACATTTGCAGCATCTACTTGTAAGAAAAGAGATGTGGAGCAAAAACTTCGGGAAACCAGGTCATAGAAATGTTGAAAAGCAGTGTTGGATTCCCATCTGCAAAAGGTAATTCAGAGTAAGTCAGCAGAAACAATCATTGTTTATAATGGCACGCAATAACAAGGCAGCGAGAAACTAAAAATAATAATGGCAGCAGATATCCATCAACGTCTCACCTTCTTTGCTTTCTAACTATATTAACAAAATCACAGAAAACCAGTTGCAAACAGCAATATAACCGCCTAGTAGCTTCAGAACCAAACACTCAAGATTATCAGATTAATCAAGCATCCACCCACATCTGAGAAATTGCACCAAACAGTGACAGCAATAGACTTCAAAGGAACATTCTTATATACTAAATTGAAAAATAACATAAATGCATCAAGTGATAACTGAGCTGACAGCTGTTCCAACAGCTTACCATTTTGCAGATTCAAGTCCCAACTTCAAAAACGTAGCCAAATAAACAAAAGACAATGGAGTAAATCTGAAACTCAAGCTACTCGATTATGAATTCACTTTGAAAATGTTAAGAATTTGCCCCTTTAAATGTAAGAGATTCCACACTGCTCAGTTTCATAAATCCCAGTACCATGTATATGACAGATCTTGTGATAGAGGCCAGACCAGAATGACCCATCAGGCACTATCTACTGAGAATGAAATTATTTAACAACAAAACATTTGCACTTAATGAATGAAATTAAATAGCATAAAAGAGTGAATCATCAAATACAAATTTCAATATTAGTAAAAAAAAATTGATAAGTTCAATATTAGTAATTTTTTCAAGACACTTAAACCTTTATGAGACCTATGAACCTGCCGAGACCTGCATGCCTGATTACTTTATCCCTTCACTTCCTAAAGGCCCTCAACCAGTGTTCCTTCAGACTGGCTTTTGCCATATGGCTTCTGGACACACCACAAAATTACCTTAAGTCTTTCTCAGCCTATTAAAAGGGTCCCAAAACTCACCCAAAGAGGAAATATAAATGACGATACAAAAATTTCATAAACATATCAAGCATCCAATTGACTACCATAAACCCTCCACAACAGATGCAAGACAGGCTCCAGAAAAATACTGCATCACTATGTCAAACTCCAATAACCATCCAAAAATACTGCATATGAGCTTATTAACAGGTGTGCACTCTTTCAAAGAGGACGATAAGACTAAGGGGGACGAGTAATCCCCTGTCGACCAGATAAAAATAATCCAGCCATATAGGATAACAGTTAGATATAGCAACCCACAAACAAAAAATGTCCACCTTTTCCATTTTCTACTACTACTGATCTAGCGTGCGCTAAACATAAGGGAGGATAAAAGCTACTCTGTCCTCCTCTTAATCTTGTGGCACCAAACATAAACGAGGATAAGAAGAATTCAATTCTCTCTCCTCTTATCCTTACCTTAATTCGGCCAACCAAACCTGCTCAATCTCTCTTCAATAGTTATAAATCTTATGATTCAAAATCTGAGATAAAGATCTAATAATTATTTTGTCCATATCCAATTCGACAATGCACAAAGTTTAACAAAAACAACCAATGAATTGATGCATCGTAATACTATTCTATCCCTAATTTGGACATATCTTGCCATTAAATTGTAATTTATGTAATAAACAGTATAAAAGTAAAGTCAATAATAAATATTTTATCCATTTTTAGTAAGGCACAAACAAGTTGAGACAACCGAAGAAAGAAAGGAGAGATATTCTAGGGCTGAGGGAGTAATAAAGAATAAAGTGTGGACTAGATATAATACATAAATTCACTCCAGCCAATAATGATAATCATCTTTCCTCTAAACTCGATTATGTAAGATCCCGTATGGCTGCCCCCTCAAACGACTCCATTGCAGCGTCAATAGCATTGAATATATGAATTTATCTTAAATGTGGGCATTCATAAAAAGATTAGCATCACCATAATTAATGCCATGAAAGAAGCTTTATAATTCAGAAAGAGCCACAAGAGCAATATAACTTCTGATGATAGCTGAGAATCTTTTAATCTCTCCCATTCGCTATAAGGGACTTGTCCATAAGACCATATAAAAGCACATGGAAAAAATAGATAGATCCAAATAGCCCCATATTTTATATTTCAGCATCAATCACCTTATAACGCACGTGACATGCACAATATACAAAATGGAGACTATGGATGAAATTTAGGAAAATTTTGGTTTTGAGTCTGCCAAATTGTATAAAGAATTCTAATTTCTAAAGTTTTCATATTTTATGTTCTATTGTATATATGCATACATTGCAAACTATACTATTTCATTTGGGGTTGTTAGAATTTAACTACAATGTTGGGCCAGGTTCCAATCAATTTAAACTAAAGGCAATCAGTTCCTTACATGGTATCAAATTAAAGAAATCCTTTGCTTTAAACTTTTGGGATAATTGGTTGCTTCACATGGTATCATAGTAAGAAGTACTGTGTTCATTCTTGGAAACCACCACTCTCATAATAAATGGGAAAAATGGACCTGCACGTGGTTTTCATGCAAAACCAATTAGTTGATCTTGGCTCAAAAAGGAGTATTAGAGTTTGAACATAATGTTGGGATCACTCTCCGTCAACTTAAGTTATTAGGATAACTAGTTCCGAAGAGATTTATTAGAAGAGAAGCCAAATAATTTCTAAAGCGTATCATGTAGATATAATTATGCAAAAAGTTGTATGATGAAAGAAAAATTATTTAGACATTCAAATATCTATAGTTTTACAGTCAATCTCAAAATAGTTACTCTGCTCCAATTGTGAGTAAATCTTTCTTTGGTTGTCCCAAATTGTTAACCCACTACTAACAGTCAATGAGCATTCATTATTGATTTTACCATTGGACCTTTCACAATATTATAAATTTAAACTAAAAAAAATCAAGCATTGTCAATGATTAAGGTTAAAAAAGTAAAGGCGTAATACATCAATGAAGTTTTTATGCTCTAGCCCTGGCCAAAGATGCTTTTATTTGCGGTTGTGCTTCTTTAACTAATGGTTTGGTGGCTCGGAACATTCCATTTTACCAAAATGTGCAATATTGGTAAGTCTCCGAAGTAGAGACTTTTTTTGAGAAAATTTATCAAGTGAAGTCTAATCCGATTAGACCTCACAGAGTGAAATAAAGCCTTTGACGGGTGGGTAATTTAAAGTTAGCTCCTTCTATAAGGCCCTTCCATTGCCTTTAGAAGGAAATTTAAAATTTTCTTGGAAAGTTATTTGGTGAATCGATGCTAGCTTTGCAAGGAAGAGACCGAATCCATCCACTGATCCGCCACATTTTGCTTAGTTGTTCTTGGTCTCGTTAACTTCGGTAGATGGCTCTCGGAGTCATGGGTCTCTCTTTTTTGTACCAATTCCATCCTTAAGAGCTATGGGCTAGGAATGGTATTCGGGTTTCTAAAGATAACAGGAAAATCATTGCTTTGATCTATCTCTTTCCATTATGTGGATGGGGTGGTGGAAAGAAACAAGTGAGCTTTTGGGAATGTTGAGAGAGAGAACACTTCTTTTAAAGAGCGTTAGTTAAAATTTTCTTATTTTTTGGGTAGTGGGGAATTTACTTGTAAATGATCAGCTTATAGAGTTCATTGAATCACTTTCTTATAAATAGTCTTTTTGTAAATGGGTCGCACCACCTTAGTGCTTTTTATACTACTTTTCAATTATAAAAAAAAATTACTTATTCCAATAGCCTTCAAAGCACAATCCCATAACCAACGTAGCAAACTGTGGAGCAACCTTGAATATCTAATCATCAGTTACCCCTTTATAGCCTCACTCTATATCTCAATTAATAATAAAATTATCCCAGCTAGCTATTGCTTATCATGCATTATGGCTTACACCATAATACATATGCTAACTGGGGCAAGTGTACTATCCTAGTGTGAGATATTCCAACCTCTTTGGAGTAAGTTAAAGAATCCTTAATGCTATCAAAGAAAGACCTAGTAGATACCATGGCCCATCGATCACCTCTACAGCATCAAAATGACGAGTTGCAGCCAGACTATCCACTACTCATTTTGATGCTTAACAGATATATCATATAAAAGGGTAAGTTTTCGGTACATAATTTATCTTACTTGCCAAAGTATAGGTCAAAGTATTACAATACAGTAGGAGCTAGCTTTCAATTTACATGGTCTTAATTGTACTAAGTAGTAAGAACCACTTTTCTATGGTTCAGATTTGTCAATGATCTTCCACTCTCATTGATGTGGTTTGAGAAGTATTTCCAAGGTGCACCTTGAGTCTGGCCTTAGAACAGACAGTCAAATTAGCCACCAGACTTTATGAATAGAACGAGTGCACAGACCAAAGCATTATGAAAGTCCTACTTTTTTGCACAAATTGTGAGCTTCAGTATTACATGGCCCAATATCTCTGTTTCACGCCCAACCAATTCTTGATGAGGCTTAACCCTAAAGCCTTGGAGACAGACACCTTCCTCAGAAGAGGTTGAAATCCACTGTCTACTATTAGCCTTGCCAATACATTATGTTAATTATTTAGCAATAGAATCTAAGCTAACATGTCAGGCTTCCGAGGGATTAAACTATTCAAGGTTTCTATTTTACAAATATCCAAGACAGTAGAGCTTACCCAAATTCTTAGAGTAAAAAGACAGATGGTTGTCCTGCTAGGGTTAATCACCAAAGCCCCCGTCATTAGATATCATTGAATGCTGTGTTAATTTTCCTCCATACTAAAACTTAACTTCAATAGGAAAATAAAACTACTCCGCCAACTAATCAATTGTCATTAGTTAGATTGCAATGAACAATTCTGACAAGGGAACAAATTTCATTGATCAATAGCAGCTCAAAATCATGTTTCCCAATTTAATCAAGTAGGGATTGAAGGTAATACTTGAGTTTCTTAACATAAATAACTAACCCAAGCCGGAAGCAAATTGGGCTGGAATTGAGATGATCTAACAGGTTGGCTTCAAATCAAAACACATTTGCGATACACAATTTGAAACATCATGTAGAATGGACCCCATTTACATATTTTGGTTTCATGTATAGTCCCCAATTGTTGGACTATTAATATTGAAAGATACAAAAGCAAGTTCACAACTTCTTACCATGTCTTGACTAGATTGCCCAGATTTTAATGATTACAGTATAATACACATACCAAATGATTAGATGATACATACAAATACATATATATACATATATATATATATATGCACGCACGAAATGCTCGTGAGGTCATAAACTTTTTTTTCTCAATATAAATTAGGTTGTATACCTCAAAAAAGCATAAAAGACGTCGCCAACACTTGCAGTCCCATATAAAATCAAGACGATTAGAAGATACATACATACAAATACATATGTATTGGCTCACATACATGCGCATGCACGAAATACTCATGAGGTCATAAACCTTTTTTTTCTTGTTACAAATGAGGTCGTATACCTCAAAAAAGCAGATTTTTAACCTAGTATGTCAAAAAAATCCCAAAGAGCAGTTTTGGAAAGACGTCACCAACACTTCCAGTCCTATAAAACCTAAAAAAAGTAATCCTTGTTAAGGAAACTATCCAACCAATCAATATTAGATATACTCCTTTTCAAAGATTCAGGTATTATTTATCCGGTTTCACATGTTAGAATTGTCCCTCACCATTAATCAGTAAAGTTGCAGGTGCTTTTCTTGCTCAGCCTCATTACTCTTATCATGTTATGCCCACCAAAGTAAACTGATATAACCTGGTGCCTACACATAGATTCTAGTGAATACATATTTAAGTAACAATCTCAGTTTTGACATACGATTAATACACTACTAAATGTTTCTACTGAATATAAAAAAAAATTAAGCAACGCAACTGCCAATTTGGTTCAGGCTGAGGTTTCCACTTTTCCAAGAGCATCATAATCAAGCTGATTTAAGTTGGTCCACTTTGAATACAAATCCCACCAAACCTCGTGCTGACTCAATCCTACTACAGTAGTCAATTAACATAGCATAATTGACAAAGTATTCAACCAAGGTTATAAATTAATCTCCACATGGTTTGTGCCTGTTCCGCTTTTGATGAAATTTAGGGTTGGAGAAGTATTTGAACTTCTAAAGAGAAGAGGAAAATCATCACTTTGATCCACCATTCCACCCTCTATCATGTGGATGGTTTGAATCAAAAGAAGCAAGAGAGCCTTTGAAAGTGTGGAAAGATTGATTGGTTCTATTAAGGATGGATAGCTAAATCTCCTTAATTTATGGAGGTAGATTTTTTCGTAAACGAGATAGGATCTTATAGAGTTTACAAAATAACTAATTTGTATATGGTCCCTTTGTAAATGGGTGGCACTCCCTTGGTGCTCTTCATATAAACACTACTTACTATAAAAATCTCCACAGCAAGATGAACAACTCCGTTCCTAATTCTATTATTCTTTTTTAATAACAAAAAAGTCAAAGTTATTCTCATTATAGGTCTTAGAACAACAGCATCCTAATGGCGAGCATACTCATAGAGATTCCAAGAAGTCCAAATAGAGGAGGCGAAGATACCTGATACCCTAGAAATGAGTCTGATAAGCTTCAAAATTTAAACTCTCATAATACGCAAGACAGGAATATTACATGAATACTGAATAAAAACCTGTCAAACATAAAAAAGAAAAAAGAGGGAGGAAAAAGTGAAACATGTATCTAACAGGCTTGGACAACAGGGACCGCCAAAGATTAAGAATGAAAAGTACAGATCAGAAAGTCCACAGCAAAACAAAAATTTAAGAGAGAAGCAATTGTCTGTAATAAGCCACATGAACTCCTTTGTCTAACAAAAATGCTAGACGTTCCATCCTCTGTAATATGCTCAAATATTTTATGACTAGAGTGTTAAGTTGCACAAACGAATAACATTTCTAGCACATAAAGATTGGTAACATAGATGACAATGAACTATATAACTAAAACAAAGCCTAAGAACCATATCAATCAGATAATGAATTGACATATAAGTTGGGAAATGGTGCAAAGTAATATGAATAAACTAGAAGCAACTGTTGAATAGAAAGTTGAGTTTACCTCAATGCATCATGTCTTCAAAACTTTGCTGCAATACATAAAAATACAACACCTCTTCAAAACTATTCAGTTACAGATAGCAAGCTTCCCAGTCCATTCATCAGCCACCCCATAATCAAGGCTGAGCTCCCTGAGCGGAGGAATGTTCTCCATTGCGAAAAGCATAAGGTGAGGAAACATCAAGTTACTGTGATCATACAACACAAACTGCACCAGCACATTAGGAGTAGAACTATGGCTCATGTAGCAAGCAACATTTCTCATTCTTGACACATCCATTGCAAAATCCAAAGGTGCAATTGAGGGATATGTGGGACGCACATAATCAGGATATATCTGTGACAAATCCCCCCATTCTGCCCATCTTTCAGAAAACCGATTGGGATAGACCAAAGTATCACCATTCATTGTGAAAATCTGGGCTTGCTCCCTGGTCAGAGCAACCCCTGCATATTCACATATAAAAGAACCAGCTTGTATCAAGTCCAATGACCTAACTCCCCAACCTGTTTCACGTGATCTAAACACTTCCAATCTATTTCTCAACCCCTTTTGAGTTACACGATTGCGACAACTCGGAGGACACTGGCAGAATGCCCCACATTCAAATATTATGGGCTTCCCTCTCAACAGAATCCCATTGCAATCATAAGCAAACTCACCCCCGTTCTTCATAGTGCAAAGGCAATCATCATTACAACCAGAAACACAGTCACATCCAGTCCCATTACTCCCTTGATTAAATGCAAACGGTGGAAAAACGGCCTTCTCAAGATAATCATAATACAATGGTTCATGATCATTATCAATATCGTTAAAAAGAAAGATTGGAACATTCTCCTTCTTATTGGAAATATCGAGACTAAAATAACCCCTCGGCCTCACCGACAATGGCCTAGTCCTAAGCGTCTGAGCAAACCTCATAATCGAGCTTCCCATCTCCGATTGCCCATCCATTCTCAAAAGCTTATACTTATAAACCCCGAAACCAGACTTGCCCACATCAAACCAACAATCAAAAATCTTATACAATCCATCGTAGACATAAACCTTACTACTAACACTATTCTCATACTTAATCCCCCTCATCACTCTTACCTCAATACCATAATGCATGCTCCTCTCTAATGCAAGATTTCCTCCTTCCAGCTTCTGGTGCTCGCATTGCCTCGAAAACTTGTCTTGCCCACCATGACCCGTGTATATAATCACATCCCCTGCATCTTCATCATCCTCGTACCCACCTGAAACGATAACGCTGGTAGCGATAGGCTCCCCATTGGAGCTCTGGCTCGAAGGCAGGTAATCGATCCCGGCTTGAGGTTGACCATGCAACCCAACCACGCACAACTCCATCCTAAAAAAGAACAAGTCCCCAATTTGCACACCAGGGATCGTACCCACGATCCTTTTATCACGATTTAACCACATACCACGATCCCTCATCACAGATGCCGCTCTCAAATCCCCACGGGCCCGCCTTCCATATCCGAATCCTCGCCGTTTCTCTTCTTCCACCATCGCAAGGATGCGCAAAGAATCGTAAACCATCCTCGTTCTCCTCACCACATCGCGGAAATGCCTCTCGTCCTCAATTCCCAAATTCGAAACCCGCACGAGCTCCTTGGATCTCTGGCTCTTGCGCCGTGCAACGACAACGGATGAGACCTGATTTTCCTCCGGTACTGGCACGATTGCGCGGGAATCCGGGTCGACGACCTGAACGTCGCCGTAACGCTCTAGGCGTTTGGCAAAGGCGGCGCGGAAGAGCTCAGATATGCGGTAAAATTCGGAGTAGACGTTATTGTCCACGGAGGAGATGGGGTCGGGAGTGGCAGCGGTAGAGGGCGATTGGAAGAGAGGGGTACTTTGGGAATTAGGGAATAATGTAGGGCTGGAATTGGGAAAGAAAGATGGTGGTGGTTCTTGTGGGTGGTCTTGTGCCTGTTGGTAGGGTTCGTCTAGTGGCTCGGGCTTGGGCTCGATTTTGGGTGTCAACAGAGTGGGGTTTATGGTGGTGGTGGTGGTGGTGGTGGTTATGGTTGGTTCTGGTGAGAGATTGAGGTCTTGAAATGGGATAAGAGAGCCCATTTTGAAAAATATAGAAAGTGAAGGTGGGCTCTAAAGAGAGAAGTACATATAGATTCAATGTTTTGATTTTGGGTCAAGGTTTTGCAAAGAGGTTTCTTTTTCTTCAAGGTGTTCTCATGGCGGATTTCAAGAGTGTGAAAGTGTGAGAGAAGAAAAAATTGTTGGTAGTGTTGTGAGAATCGAAAAGAAACTGTAGTAAAATGTTTTAGATCAAGTGACGAAAATACCCTTGACTTTGGATTGAAATATTTAAAGGTCTAGAGCGGGTGAGTGGAGAGGGAGATTGGACTGTAAGAGGAATTTTGGCAGCCAGGCGAGAAGTACCTCAAAGATCGGTGAGGTGGTGAAAGTGAGGTCCATTCACAACTAATCATATCACGCCACGTAAGCCGGATATAATAGACGTGTACATTGGAACATGGGTCCCACTGAGCAAAATGGATGAGGAGAAGTAGGTGGACCAACAAATTGTGACGAGATTGTCCTCTCTCGGTAAGAAATTCAAGAGGAACTAAAATGACAAACCACTTAAGATTACGTCAGCTTGGTCAAAAGTAATAAAGTACAGTAATATTAATATCCAAGTAAATTGAATGACTTACTATTTATCACCTTAACAATATATAAATAGACAACTATTAATGCCCTTCGTGACAGTCGTGACAACTATAATAATAAATCACATAAAACAATTGATGATACATTTATTATCAACATTTAATATTTTTTTTTTAAAACATTTAATATTTGGATTTCATGAAATAATTATTTGATTTTATTTCTCTTGCATATTTTTAAAAAAAAAATAAATACCATATGCTAAAAGTTGAAAATTGTGGAATATAACGTGTGATCCAAACAATTATCATATCGTTTATCAATATTATCATCACATGTATAATAATAAATTACTTCAGAGGCATATGAATTTTAACTTTTTCACCGAACACTTTATTAAAATATAATAAAAATAAATAATGTAAAAAGAGCTTCATAATGAAAATCTAGTTAATTACATCATTTTTTTATTTTAACAACTAATTTCTTGAAATATTAAATTTCGCTTTTGTCACACCTAATGTAGAATTATGTATGTTTATTTTTTTTTTGGGTATTTTTAATTTTTTTCCCCCTACAAAATTAGTTATTGCAAATTCTTTTGATAATAAATTAGTTGTTGCAATTAAACCATTATCATTAGGTAAAATGATAATTGTCAAGTGAAACAGATACATAGTGTATTCATTTGAATTTTGATTTTAATCCCTCTTAAATTCATTTAAATCTTCCATCTATTTTAAAAAAGTAATTTTAATATCCACTTAAAGTATTACCCAAACTATATATATATATATATATATATATATATATATATATATATATTTGTGTGTGTGCGTGCGTGTATACACGCGGCTAAAAGTTGAAACCGTAAGATGTCATGTGTGTAGTCCATACCATTTATCACATTGCCGATATAGATATAAAATGACAAATTACATTGAAGATACATGAACTTTAAATTTTTTTATTTAAATATATCAATTTTTTGCATTTGTAATTAACTAAAAATATAAATTTGAAGTATTATAGTACATAGTGTATAATTTTGTATGTCAACTTTCAATTTTAGATTATTATAATAAAAAAAAATCAATTTTAGCTTGATCCAAGTTCAATATCTCCCCCTTCATCATTTGCTAGAAAAAATTTAAAAATAAAAATAAAAATAAAACCATAAAAGTGAAATGACAAGAAGACAAAAGCACTAAACCCAATCATTTAAAGAAATATAAATAGGGACAAGAGCAAAGTTTGTGGGGTCATGTAACATAACTTGTTGATGGAAGACTAGTTCAAATGAAATGTCATGCAAATCTCTTTCCTTTTTTGTGGGCAAAAAATCACTTTCCTGTAATCTATTAAATTAAATATAATCATTATGAAGTATAATACAATCAAAACTTGTATTAAACCAACATAATTAAATCACCATTAAATTAAATATGAGATTACATTTAAGGGAAATTGAATTTATATGTCATTATCTTTCCTTAAATAATATAATTTTGGTATTTTCTAATTATGTGGCCATATAAATTTAAAGTTAGTTTCTAAACTTATAATATAATGTTTAATTTATAAGAGACTTGAAATTAAGATTACAATCAAGTTAAATAGTAAATTAATTGAATTTATATTATGGTATCTTTAACAAAAGAAGAAATGGGATCTCATGCTACATATTTATTTTTAAATTTTTGATATTTTGTATTGCGATACTTTATTATAAATCAATCTATAAACCTTGCGAAGATAAAAAATAGAGGATAATATCAATTTAAGCAATAATATTAACTCTAATAAATTATCTTCTTTCTTTAGATTTTTGTTTTAACCTATTTGCACATGATTGCTAAAAGTATCAATTGATAAAATTCATCTTAATACAATTATTTATTTTCTATATAAGTTTATTTTTTTTTATAAAATTATATCTATCGAAAAATCACGTGGTACATTAATACTAAAAATTCATTTCAAAACTGATTAAATTTACATAAATTATTTTTTTAAAAGATAACAATTTAAAAAAAAACTAAATTAATTTACACCTAACATCTCCTTTACTTCCCATCCATTTTATCATTTATGTTAAATATAATAAAAAAATTAAAAATATAAAAAATAACCCTTAAGTATTAGTTACCAGTGATAACAATAAAACTATATATATAAATAATAAAAATAATAAAAAATAATATGATAAAAGATAATCCAATCAATTTAAAAAAAAACTATGATAAACTAGTATGAATAAATTGAGCATATTAATTTAATATGTCATTGTGGTGTAAATAAATTCAATGACACAATTCAAGACCAGCATAACAACTACGCTTGGTACCACTAGAGAAAGAATTTTGATATCACAAAGTTTGATTTTGTGAAAGTTACTATAATATTAGATAATTTTATTGGTAATTATAAAAAATTATAATAATAATTAAATAAAAATAAATATTTAAATATTCAATTACAACTATAATTTTTTATAATACTAATAAAAAATTTCGGTTCCGTAATAATCCATTAGAACATGGCTCCTCGAGAAAGTTACCCGTATATAGTAATGCAATCAGTAACCTTTTGGTCAGAATTTCAAAATTGAGATTTTCTTTTTACATCAAAGAATTACAGTTATTGGAATCGAGCTTTAGATCTACCATTCCATTTCACCCTCACGTAAGGTCAATTGTCCAAAATAAGAGGGCAATTATCCAATAAGATTCTTTCCTGATATATCCACAATTCTCAAAATTGATATTTTATGATTCTCGACAGATCCGGTTATGGGGTAACTTTTACTAAATTAAAAAAATTTATTAGTAATTATGAAAAATTAAGTAATAATTTTAATATTTAATTTTTTAAAAAAATTAATATAATTATTATTCAATTTTTTCAATAATTACTAATAGATTTTTCTGATTTTGTGGTAACTCCCATGAAATCAATTCAGTGGGATCGAGACTCTTATTTAATGTCTAAATACTTCTTTCTATTTTTTTTTACAATGAAATAATACTTTATTGATCATAATCGAATAGAAAATGATAGAAAATAAAATGAATGGTGTTGAATGTAGTTACATCAGCAATTAAGTTCTGTGAGCGTCAACTACTTTAATTATTAGAGTAATTTATCATGTCACATGAGATGAATGATTAAATCTTGCTCAGATTATGGATAAAAGAGATAATGGATGGGAGAGGGTCATCTCCCATTGTGTTTTCATTTAAAAAAAAAAACAAATATGTTTAAGTAGGTAGACCTTATAAAAAACATTGACTATAGATGATGAACCATTGATAATATTTTAAGAAATAGATAATTGCATTGAAAATCTTTGAACTATGGCTTTTTAGCATTTAAATCTTTAAACTATGAATTAGATATCAATGGTTTCAATAAGTACAATAATAGATTTATTATTATAATATTAATAAATTATTAATTTATAATTTATTTTAATTAAAAATAAACAACTTTCAATCTTACAAATACCAAAATCAATATGATAAAATAATCTTGAATGATAACAAACAGATTCAAAAAATAAAAAATTCAAAACGTTTACTCGATATTGTGTTTTTCATGACTGAATGGATAAAAATGACGAATGAAATAAAAAGTTATTAACTAATATACGTCTATAAAAAATACACGATACAAAAATTTATCTTATTTTTAATGAAATAAATTATTATATAATATATCTTTTATAGATCGGATCTAATCATTCATTTTTAAGGATGAAACATATATTACACGTCTTCGTTCTAAGGCCAAAGGACCCTTATAAAAGTACAACTTTTAACAAGAATCATAATCCTCCTCCTTGTGGATAACAATGCAATAAATAGTTGAGATTCATGAGAAACGTAACAACAAATATGACAAGTGTCCTACCACCTGTACCCAAAAGCAAGCATGCAAGACCTCATTGCCTTACAGGTAAATTGTATCCATACACTTTGCTTCTCTATATACTGAACATCTTCCCTCCAACTCAAAAACAGCATAAGTGAAAGAAATCGAGGGAGAAAAAGCAAATCAATTTGCAACACTGCCAGTGCTGTGTGTCTAATTAAATTAAGTGCGTGTATTTTGTTTGCTTAATTTGAAGAGAAAGGGAGAGAATTAGAGAGTATGGCTCCAACTGTGGGAAGGAACTTAGCGGCTCCATTGCTGTTTCTCAACTTGATCATGTATCTTATTGTGTTGGGTTTTGCTAGTTGGTGCCTTAACAGGTTCATCAATGGCTCTGTCTTCTCTCTTTTCTCTGTATGTAACTACAAACAGAAATAACTGCTTAAACTGAAAGAGTGAGTTCTGTATACAACAAATCTCTGGTCGTTTCTTAGAATCTAAAGTCTAAAAAAAACCTGCCACTTACCTCTCCCTCCAACCGAGAGAGAAAAAGAGATGAATGCCACTGTATACTCAGGTTGCTCATTGACGACTTCATCCAATAAAGAATATCGAAGGACTTGCATTTTTCATTTAAATTGACTAAAGAAAAAGATTATAGATCATGTGCCAGTTGAATCTCTCGAGTTGCTTGTTTGGCAAACTATTCAACATTGGTGACTTTATACTAGCTATTCTATCATCTCACTTTCCAGAGATTTTTGTCTAATCTATGAAATTTTTTAGATTAGATATACTCTGCAAGAATCTTCTTATCTAGGCAAATTTTTTAGTCAATTAACTAGTTAATCTAACAATCTCTCGATGGATTTTTGTCTAATCTTGATCTATGAAAATTTTTAAATTAAAGCTATTTTTTACCCAAAAAAAGTTAAAAGGTCTAGATCTGAACAAGAATTTTTTAACTAGGCAAAAATTTTAATCAATACTCTGATGTCATCAAATGACTTTCTTAACGACATAATTTAATTATCTCATTTTTGAAAGATTTTTGTATAAGCCTGATTCATGAAATTTTCTAAGATAGAGACACTTTTCACAGTCATATTAAAAAAACAAAAGGAAAAAATGACATGTTTGGATAGAGTTTTCGAAAACTGAAATCAATTTTTCAAAACTCTTTTCTGTGTTTGACAAACAATTCTCAAAAGTAATTTTTTAAAACAGTTTTCAAAAAATCAATTTTCAAAAACTGTTTTCTTAAAACTCTAAATTGGTATTTTCTAACATAAGTTTCGAAAAATAACCCTAAAATTAATGTTCACTTCTCTGTTTCATTATTCTTCCATGGTATATAAAAATTATTAAAATTTTGAAAATAAAATAATGTTAATTATTTTTAAGTATTTAGTAAATATGAAAAATAAAATTAATATAGATTTTAAACTTAAACTCAAAACTAAAAATAATTACAAGGTGTAATAAAATTATCCAAATAACATTTCATTGTTTTATGTTTTAGAAACAGTTTTCGAGTTACAGTTACCCAAACATGTATTCTTCAAAAAATATCAAAAAACTGTTTTCAGTTTTCATTTTTTAAAACAGTTTTCAAAATTATTAAATTTAGCTTTTGTCACACCTAGTGTAGAATTATGCATGTTTATTTTTTTGGGTGTTTTTAGTATTTTTCCCTCACAAAATTAGTTATTGCAAATTCTTTTGATAATAAATTAGTTATTGCAATTAAACCATTAGCATTATGTAAAATGATAATTGTCAAGTGAAACATATGAAATGATATTATTATAGATAAATATATCATTCTACATAGTGGATTCATTTGAATTTTGATTTTAATCCCTCTTAAATTCATTTAAATTTTCCATCTACTTTAAAAAAATAATTTTAATATCCACTTAAATATTACCCAAACCATGCTATATATATACACACGTGTGCGTGCGAGCGTGCGCTTGTGTATACGCGCCATCACCTTAACCACGTTATAAGTCATCACCTTTGTTTTTTTCCTCACAATTATTCTTATTAATAAATATTATATGTGCTAAAAGTTGAAACCGTAGGATGTCACATGTGTAGTCCACATCATTTATCACATTGCCGTTATAAATATAAAAAGGCAAATTACATTGAAGATACATGAACTTTACATCTTTTAATTTAAATATATCAATTTTTTTTTATATTTGTAATTAACTAAAAATATAAATTTTAAGTATTATAGTACCTAGTGTATATTTTTGTATGATCAACTTTCAATTTTAGATTATTATAAAAAAAAAATCAATTCTAGCTTGATCCAAGTTCAATATCTCTCACTTTTCATCATTTGCTAGAACGAATTTAAAAATAAAAATAAAACCATGAAAGTGAAAAGACTTGAAGACAAAAGCACTAAACCCAATCATTTAAAGAAATATAAATAGGGACGAGCAAAGTATGTGGGGTCATGTAACATAACTTCTTGATGGAAGACTAGTTCAAAAACGAAATATTATACAAATCTCTCTTTATTTTTTGGGCAAAAAATCACATTCCGATTATCTATTAAATTAAATATAATCATTATGAAGTATAATACAATCAAAACTTGTATTAAACCAACATAATTAAATCACCATTAAATTAAATATAAGATTACATTTAAGGGAAATTGAATTTATTTGTCATTATCTTTCCTTAAATAATGTAATTTTGGTATTTTCTAATTATGTGGCCATATAAATTTAAAGTTAGTTTCTAAACTTATAATATAATGTTCAATCTATAAGAGACTTGAAATTAAGATTACAATCAAGTTAAATAGTAAATTAATTGAATTTATATGATGGTATCTTTAACAAAAGAAGAAATGGGATCTCATGCTACATATTTATTTTTAAATTTTTGATATTTTGTATTGCGATACTTTATTATAAATCAATCTATAAACCTTGCGAAGATAAAAAAATCGAGAATAATATCAATTTAATCAATAATATTAACTCTAATAAATTATCTTCTTTCTTTAGATTTTTGTTTTAACCTATTTTCATGTGATTGCTAAAAGTATCAATTGATAAAATGATTCTTTAATACAATTATTTATTTTCTGATAAGTTTAATTTTTTATAGAGTTATGTCTATCGAAAAATCACATTGTACATTAATACTAAAAATTCATTTCAAAACTGATTAAATTTACATAAATTATTTTTTTAAGAGATAACAATTTAAAAAAAACTAAATTAATTTGCACCTAACATCTCATTTACTTTCCATCCATTTTACCATTTATGTTAAATATAATTAAAAATATAAAAATAACCTATAAGTATTAGTCACCAGTGATAACAATAAAACTATATATATAAATAATAAAAAAAATATGATAAAAGATAATCCAATCAATTTAAAAAAAAACACTATGATAAACTAATACGAATAAATTGAGCATATTAATTTAATATGTCGTTGTGGTGTAAATAAATTCAATGACACAATTCAAGACCGACATAACAACTATGCTTGGTATCACTAGAGAAAGAATTTTGATTTCACGAAACTGATTTTGTGGAAATTACTACGAAATTGGATAATTTCACTTGTAATTACAAGGAATTGTAGTAACAATTGAATAAAAATAAATATTTAATTACAATTACAATTTCTTATAATTATCAATAAAATGAGAACATGACTAGAAGAGAAAGGCGCACGTATACAATCGGTAACTTTTTGGTCAGAATTTCGAAATTAAGATATTTTTTTACATCGAAGAATTACGGTTGTTGGAATCAAGCTTTAGATCTACCATTCTATTTCACCCTCGCATAAGGTAAAAAGAAGAGGGCAATTATCCAATAAGATTTTTTCCTGATATATCCACAATTCTCAATATTGATATTTTATGATTCTCGATAGATCCGGTTATTGGATAACTTTTACTAAATCAAAAAAACTTATTAATAATTATAATAAATTAAGTAATAATTTTAAAATTTAATTTTTTTAAAAAAATTGATATAATTATTATTCAATTTTTCAATAATTACTAGTAGATTTTTTTGATTTTATGGTAACTTCCATGAAACAAATTCCGTGGGATCAAGACTCTTTCTTAATGTCTAAATACTTCTTTCTATTTTTTTTTTTACAATGAAATAATACTTTATTGATCATAATCGAATAGAAAATGATAGAAAATAAAATGAATGGTGTTGAATGTAGTTACATAAGCAATTAAGTTCTGTGAGCGTCAACTACTTTAATTATTAGAGTAATTTATCATGTCACACGAGATGAATGATTAAATCTTGCTCAGATTATGGATAAAAGAGATAATGGATGAGAAATGGTCATCTCCCATTGTGTTTTCATTTAAAAAAAAACAAATATGTTTAAGTAGGTACACCTTAAAAAAAACATTGACTAGCGATGATGAACATTTGATAATATTTTAAGAAATAGATAATTGCATTGAAAATCTTTGAACTATGGCTTTCTAGCATTTAAATCTTTAAACTATGAATTTGGTATCAATGGTTTCAATGAGTACAATAATACATCTATTATTATAATATTAATAAATTATTAATTTATAATTTATTTTAATTAAAAATAAACAACTTTCAATCTTACAAATACCAAAATCAATATGATGAAATAATCTTGAATGATAACAAACAGATTCAAAAATAAAAAATTCAAAACGTCTACTCGATATTGTGTTTTTCATGACTGAATGGATAAAAATGACGAATGAAATAAAAAGTTATTAACTAATATACGTCTATAAAAAATACACGGTATAAAAATTTATCTTATTTTTAATAAAATAAATTATTATATAATATATCTTTTATAGATCGGATCTAATCATTCATTTTTAAGGATGAAACATATATTACTCGTCTCCGTTCTAAGGCCAAAGGACCCTTATAAAAGTACAACTTTTAACAAGAATGATAATCCTCATCCTTGTGGATAACAATGCAATAAATAGTTGAGATTCATGAGAAACGTAACAACAAATATGACAAGTGTCCTACCACCTGTACCCAAAAGCAAGCATGCAAGACCTCATTGCCTTACAGGCAAATTGTATCCATACACTTTGCTTCTCTATATACTGAACATCTTCCCTCCAACTCAAAAACAGCATAAGTGAAAGAAATCGAGGGAGAAAAAGCAAATCAATTTGCAACAGTGCAAGTGCTGTGTGTCTAATTAAATTAAGTGGGTGTATTTTGTTTGCTTAATTTGAAGAGAAAGAGAGAGAATTAGAGAGTATGGCTCCAACTGTGGGGAGGAACTTAGCGGCATTGCTGTTTCTCAACTTGATCATGTATCTTATTGTGTTGGGTTTTGCTAGTAGGTGCCTTAACAGGTTCATCAATGGCCAAACTAATCATCCTAGTAAGTTATTCTGTCTTCTCTGTTTTCTCTGTATGTAACTACGAACAGAAATAGCTGCTTGAGCTGAAAGAGTGAGTTCTGTATACAACAAATCTCTGGTCATTTCTTAGAATCTAAAGTCTAAAAAAAACCTGTCACTTACCTCTCACTCCAACCGAGAGAAAAAGAGATGAATGACACTGTATACTCGGGTTGCTCATTGACGACTTTCATCTAATAAAGAATATCGAAGGACTTGCATTTTTCTTTTAAATTGACAAAAGAAAAAGATTATAGATCATGTGCCAGTTGAATCTCTCGAGTTGCTTGTTTGGCAAACTATTCAACATTGATGACTTTATACTAGCTAATCTACCATCTCACTTTTGAGAGATTTTTGTCAAATCAATGAAATTTTTAGATTAGATATACTCTGCAAAAATTTTCTTATCTAGGTAGGAATTTGTCAAAACTCTGATGCCATCGAACTGACTTTCTTGATTAGTTAATTTAAACATCTTTCCAGAGATTTTTGTCTAAATTTGATCTATGAAATTTTCTAAATTAAAATTACTTTTCACCAAAAAAAAAGTTAAAGAGGTTTAGATCTGGACAAAAAATTTCTTAACTAGACAAAAATTTTAATCAAAACTCTGATGTCATCAAGCGACTTTCTTGCCGACCCAATTTAATCATCTCACCTTTAAAAGATTTTTGTCTAAACCTAATTCATGAAATTTTCCAAGATCAAGACACTTTTCACCATCATATTAAAAAAGGAACAGAAAAGTTCTCCTATCTCTCTATTTGGCGGTGAAGAGGTCTAGGCCTATGCAAGAATTTTCGCTCACTCGCACTAGGGGTTTATGAACCGCAGAAAATTATTAGCAAAAAGCCCCTCTTCTTATTTTGGTTCCAATTGAATTACAATATTACTTTTTAACACTAAACAAACATTATCACTTGGTAAGGGTTTCCGGACTACTGGAACCAAGGTGCCGATAATTATCATATAAGAAACACTCAGATTCAGAAATCTGGAAATTTATTCTACTTCCACCATGTGTAACAGCAGTCTGCCTTTATCACCAAGCAAATAAAAAAAGTTTTTGGCAGATAGTTCAGTAACCATGATTACTACATCAGCAAAAAAACATGGTAGCTACATTGACAGCATTATGAATTTTCTTTTTATGACATACAAAAGAAGAAACTCATAATATTCCTTCCAAAGGGCACAAACATTTCCAACATATCAACTAGTAATATTTAGTTTTTGACAACGTTCAACAATTAAATACTGAAAATAGGGTTTCTAAAATATAATTTTCCTTGAGCTTTGATATGGTGCTCATCCCAATTCTACTTTATTACAGGCAAAGACTGAAATAAAAAGTTTAAACGAATGGAAATTTAAGTTTCACCTTCATTAATAAAACCAACCTTACGACCTTCAAACCCAGGTCGCATGAGTTTTTTCTCTCTTTTTGCAATACGACGCATCTTCTTTTCCTGAATCCTCTCGGCTATATTATCAGATCTCATTTTTTGTTTATCTGTTTTCATCTTTACTTGGGTTTCAACTCTTTCCTTCCACTTCTGAGAATTCTTCTGCTGCTTTTTCTTCTCCTTTTTTATGCTCTGTTTCAACAACTTTGGATCATCATGAACCTTGATTCCTGCGGCTCTGCTTGTTGCTGCCTTCCACGAGTGCTTCTTTGCAATGATCTCGCCTTTCTCTGGATCTTTCTTTGCTTCTTCCAATTCCATTGCTCTTTCAAGCTCCTTAACCTTTGAAAGTGCTCTCCTCTTCTTCTTCCCACGCTCTTCTTGTTCATCCCCTATTTTAACATGACTAAATGCAAGTTGCTTTGAAGCCTCTTCTACGTCCTTCTCCACTTCATCAGATGACTTACCAGTTGTAGTTTTCTTTTCCTTGGGTCCAGAGTCTCTCTTTCGTTTGTTTTGTTGATTTTCCCTCTTCTTGCTCTTCTCATCCCTCTTTGCTTTATCTGAACCTCCACGACCTCCCCGAAGCTCTTCGATTTTGCGATGAAGGCGTTGTCGGAGTTCTTCATAAGTCACTGACCGATCATCACTGACCAGATCAGACATCATAGGTTTAATATTTGTTTCATCGTTGCCACTCTCCTTATTTGATTTTTCCTTTTCCAAGCTTTGTTTAAGCAAATCAAGAGTTGTTTTGGAAGACTTTCCTGGATCTAAGCGATCTCTTCGAGCTTTCTTGATGTTTTCTCTTGATTCTTTCTTTGCTGAAGCCTTTTTCTCCTTGCTAAGACCCTGAAACCATGGCTTCTCCTTATCATCAATTGGTAGATAGAACTTTGCAGGGATGAGCTCAATCAACTTGTCAAAGAATAGGGAATGTTGTTGAATGATAGACTTCAGATCAAGAGTAGGATTGGATTCGGTAACGACTTTTTGCTTTTTCTTCCCCATCTGTACAGAGATTGGAATTGAGGCAGTGACAATGAGTAAAGAAGCAGTTAAAATATTAATTGCTATCTAGTTGCTTATATGTTGCAATCTACACTAACTAAAAGCTACGAAGATAAGAAAAGGAAACTAAACAAGATAAAAAAAGGTTAAAATAACAAATATTCTCTCTCACGCACACTTGTTTTATCTACTCCTTCATCCTAAAAGGAGGAACTAAATTGCAAAACATGAAAACTCCCTATGCATGGGAATTTTCATCCCTTTAACCTCCTCCACATCTAAATGTCTCCTCTTTATTTTACTTCCATCTGGTTCCCCGATATCAAAAGCCTAATGATTTACTTCAAAAGGCTTGGTTACCATCTGCTTACCTATACTAATAGTAACTATACTTTCTGTCAAAGCAAAAAGCATTTAAGATGCTCTTCTCTGAACTTATCTTTACTTCTTTACTTGTTGCCATCTCTCTTTTCCTTTCAATTTTTTGTTCTAAATTTTTCATACTGCCATAAATTCATCTCAGCATTCAACTTCAGTTTAGCATCATAAAGCATAATTAACTCAATGGATGCCCTATGAAAGTTTTCTTCTAACTTGACAAACATTCAGAGATTACAGAGTATTCTAATCTTAATCCTCTATAAACAGAAATACACCCTTTTCAATTTATCCTTTCTAGTGAATTATTGATCTAGAATAACAAAGATATATTATGTTAAAGAATAGTATGATAAGCAAAAGGGCTCAACTTAAGCAAAAAATAGCACAGCATAAGCCAATCTGCCCACAGGCCCTAATAGTGTAATCACAACCAAGCCAACACTAGAAAGCAATAGATTATTCATGATGATAGCAACTAATAATTTTAGAAGGAAAAAGATAAAAGAAACCCCACAACAGATGCTACAATGACAAGGGATAAAAAAACAGTTAATTCATCAAATTACGACCCAGTAGAGAAAAAGAAAAAGCCCAGAGAAAACAAAATCACCAAGAGAAAACCTGTAAAATTAAACAAATGAAATGCCCAAGATGAAGAAATACATTGAGATACTGAGAACTACAAGAGCGTTGATGAGCTGATTCTCGTCTAATGAAGAAAATAACGTATTCAAGATTGAAGTAAGATATAGAGGATCACAAGGCAACCAGGCTACTATGAGCAGATACAGAAGGCGCGAAGGGCTCGTGGTGGCTGAGGCTTGAAATAATGAAACCAAACCCTAACATGTATGTATAATGGTTTAAAAAAAGAAACTCTTCATCAAATCAAAAAGAAAGAGAAAAGAAAAATTATGCAACTAGACGAGTTAAAAAGTGGGAAATTGAAAGAACAATACCTAGTTCTTCGGTTGCAGGCCGGCTTATCTTCTTCTTTTTCTTTTGTATAAATTTTTCCCTCCTGCTAATTATAGGCGAGAAGCTGAGCAGAAGAATAGGGTTAACCTCGAACGACGCCGTTGGAAAGTCATTTGAGTTGGGCTCAGTTCGAAGTGATCCCAAACTCATCCTGCAGTGGCTGTACCCAACCCAAGCCCAAATAAAAAATAAAGAAACCCAAGCCCAGCTAGTACATGTTTCCTTTTTTTAGGAGTATCCGGATAACATTAGCGGTAAGCATTGATCCAGTTGGCCTAACAAATCTATCCGATTCAATTATACCGGGTTGAAAAAATTTTAACCCATGAACTCATCCAACTCGAGCACAACTCAATCCATTCAAATCTGTTTTACTACAATTATTCATCATTTATTATAAGCTATATATACCCAATCTGTTTTCTAAAATATTTTACTACAATTATTCATCATTTATTATATCCAAAATCAAATCAATACAAGAATTTAATAAATATTACAAACCATCGTTTACAAACTAAACACCTTAAATCACTTCACACAAAGTTCAAACAAGTTTAATTTAAAACAAAACATACAAAAGTAAATAAAAACAAGATTTTAAAAGTGTTTGATCAATCAAATTCTTCAAAACTAGCATAGACTTAGTTCTATAATCTTCATAACCAAGTTCCATCATACAAAAAACACAAAGTGAATGAATATAGGATAAACAAATCAGTTTAACAAACTTTTTGAAAGCATAGTGATAGTTCTAAAAGAAATTATCTCACGAGGACAAACGGTCTTCTTCAACTAAAAAATATTTAAAAGAAACATGTTCATCGTATATTTAAATTATAATTGATCTTTTTTTTTATTATTAAAACTAGCATTTTTTGTTTGAGGGATTCTAAGAAGAAAAATGAAAGAAATGAGAAGATATATATATATACAAACCGACACGAAAAATATATTGCAATCCAAACTAACTCATCAAAATATGAATGTATTATATCAATCCTTAAAGTAAGTATATTTTAAATACATATAAAATGAAATTATATAATGATCGAGTTACTGGATTAAGCCGAACTGGTTTTTTTTAACACGTGACCCAACCCAATACACTATATTCAAAAAAAAAATTAACTCAAACCAAATTCAACTTTTAAAAATCTCAATCCACTGACTGCGCGGGTTTGGGTAGGGTCCAATTCCCCTATAAATTGGATGCGATGTCAAATTTAAATGGAGGAAGCATCTCTAGTTGGAAGGCTTGATTAATGTTGGCATAAATTCTTGTTGGTAGTGATAAAATTGTAAAGCTTTGAAAAAAATAATGAACCATGCATGGCAGCATATGAGTTGAGTGTTTGCCAATAGATGGATTTTAATTTGAATCCAATTCGTATATGATTCATATATTTGGATAAGGATGGATAATTTGTTTCGTGAATTTAACTGTGATCATCATGTATAATTCATTTAACAAACAATCTGATCCAATTTTAGTATTATAGAGTAGTATATGTTAGTATTATTCTTTGTATTACTCTTTTCTTTGGTACATTGATGGGAAAATATCAAATTTGGCCGGGTCTCCTCTATGAAAGATTCAGAAGTGACCATTAGGGTTAGAGATCTGGATTTAAGTTAATACTAATGTGGATAAAAATATATTCTCCCAATAAAAATCAGACATACATTTAATCTCAAAGTTACTTGGTAATTACACATCATAGATTTAATCTTCAAAACATAGGGGATACTTGGTTTACCGAGACACTATCCCACTCAAATGACAAAACACTATTTTCAAAGAGGGGATCCATCACCTTTTCCTATAAAAATAAGATTTTCAACCCTATAAAATTGCTCATTATTTTAGGTAGGATATTTTTTACACTTCTCTCCAAATATTTTCTCTTTTCTCTGCCCTCACTTCATCCCTTTACTTTATCCTCAGTCATCAGTTGACTTAAGTATCGGAGAGTCCTCTGAAGAGAGTAAAACTCTAAGCAACTTTCTTTTTCAAATGAATTGGTGTTTTTCCGACGTGGACTTGACCTAAGTTTGTAACTGGACTTGACGTGGTTACCCTTGCCTACTTTCCGACATCATCAAGTAGTATTCAAATACGTTATATGAAATATTTTTAAAACATGTAATTTTTTTAAAATCTATATTGATATGTATTTTTAAGGATAAAAAATAAATTGTTCTTTAATAAAAAGTACAATCTTATATTTAATATATATTAAGTAAATAAAATATTTTTTAATAGTAGTAATTAGAGTCTTAATTTGAATCTTAATACATCCATAAATATTTTATAAATAATCCAATCTAAATTTGATCATATGAATTTCAACAAATGAGCTTGGATATAGTTTAATTCAAACCAAATATGATCCATTGACATGCCTACATATGAAAACTGGATTGAAGATGGATAAATCCTCTGAAAGTGGTGATCCTGGCGGACTTATTAAGGCTATGCTTAATTGGTGTGAGAAAAAGGTGTGAAGAAATAAAAGAGACTGTAAAGGGAGAAAATAGAAAAGGAAGGGTCTAATTTTTCTTTATTTAATCGGAAAACAGAGCAAATATATGATGAAGAACACAAATTTTTAAAGCAATCAACATTCTAAACAAGTGATTAGTGCTAATTATTTTGTTAATCGAAGAAATTTCTCCATAATTTTTCAATTTCTGTTATAAAACATAACCCAAATTTCGAAAATGCTATAAGAACCAAACATGGATGATTTTATATATCACTTCGTAATATGTCCAATTTAGCTAGGTCAAAGATTTTTAGTCATCTCATCTTTTTTAGCATGATAAGCATGCTGATTTGAGAATTCACGATGTATAACTTATATTCGGAATGCTGATGAAGGGACAATATTGCGACAAAATTAGTATTACTGGAACATAATTAAAAAAATATAATTGAAGGGCTAACTTGAGAAATGACGTATACTTAAGGCTACCAAAAAAAAAAAAATTTAACTGTTGGGCAGTTGCTCATAAAGCTTTTGAAAGGATAAATTATTCGAGGGTAACTTTCTTAAAAGTTAAACCAAACTATTTATTATTTTTTTTAATATATGTTATATTTTTTTATTATAAAATATAATAATTGATTTGATTATCTTATAATCTCACAGTACTATCACATAACCTAACAATTATTTCACATCATTAATTTTTATAGTTTATCAGTTTGATCAAATGGTTCATAGAATTTTAATTTGGTCAAACAAGTATATTGTTAACTCTTCTCAGCTCCATTGGTTTCTACAACTTATGATGGTTATTTAGACGGAATTGTTTAGCTATTTAACTATGTTAGGATTTTGACTCAATTCACACAAAGAAATTTTTAATTGGTTTGAAAAAATTAGTTTCTTATTTTATAGTTGTTTGTTCTAATAAGAGTGATAATAGTTTCCTATTAGATTATTGCTTTTTCTAGTAGTAATAGTAGTTTATTATATTGTTGTTCTTTCCCTAATAATATTAGAAAAATATTCTCTATATAAAGAGGGTTCTAGAGAAGGATTGAGGCACTCATAATTCCAATATATATTATAAATCAGAGGGGTTTACTTCAAAAGTTAGGGTGAGAGCTCTGAGTGTCTTGGAGCTTTGAATGGTCAAGTAAAGAGAGCACTTACAACTAGAGTTAGAACTAGAGTTAGGTTGAAAGCTTTAGGTGTATTAAGGCTTTTAGATTGTCAGGTTGTTAGAGTTTAGCAACTTAACTATTCCTAAAGTTGTAACAGAAGATTGATAAAGTTGTGAGTTTATTAATGAATGTAGACAAAGAGGTTGCCGAACCACATTAATTATTAGTATTCTCGTTCTCTGTTTTTTTGTTTATTTAATTATTGTGATTGTACTTTTTGCTTAAAGTTTGAATAGGTGGATTTTTAGAGGTAAAATCCGAACGAACTAAAACGTAGAGGAAATTTTCTCACGATTTTCAACAATATTGGTTTTTTCATTAATCATGTGATTCTCACATAAAACTTAAGTGAGATAATTCACAATGCATTTAACCCGAGTAAAAACATTGACATTTTTTTTCTTTCACATTTCACTCTTTTTTATGGAGGTACTTATTACACTCTTTGAACTAAATAGAAGTTTCATCTCTCCAATATAGATTATTAAAATTTAAAAAATAAAAAAAAGTATTTGGTATCAAAGAAGCAAGAATATATATAATAAAAAAAGTGGATAATGTTGAGGATGATGGCAATATTTGCCTACCCATAATGTGTGCAAGAGGAGACACAATAAGCCAAGTGTTGATTGATAGACCAACCTTAGACCATAATCCTTCACCCCTAGTCACTCGGGGGTCAAAAAGAGTTTCCTTAGAGAGGCAGTGTAGGATTTGGGTCAAATTGAAGAACAGGTAGTTACATGATATCGGCACTCAAATTAATTGTGTTAATCCAATCATTAGGATAAAAGAAACAATTAATTATTCTATCTTTAAAAGTTGTACTGTTGTAGCACTCGAGTCGAGTATCAGGTATTGTCAAAGTCAAGGAGACATTAGCTGATTTAGTCGGTAGTGCCCAACAGCCCAAGTGATTAGAGATGAGATTAACGACAAGAAGTTTGGTTAGTGCTTTATATGATATGGTTGATTGTTTTTAAGGTTTTATTTATTTTTATTTTATTTCATGGAATAGGCAACCCCACTAAACCATGACCGTCCTAGGCTAAGAAACTCCAATCAAGTCACCCCTCAGTAGACCAATGACTCCATTAGGGATATTGTCCCAAACATGAAGATTAGTATCAAGGCTTTCGCCTTTGCTGGCAAGCAAATCGGCACAACGAATAGCCTCTTGATGAACATGATATGAGTCACAAGTCCGATTCCTTTGCAGCAATTCTTTTCAAGATTTGATGAGGCCAAAATTCGGATCCAAAGGCTGGGGAACCTCAAGCACTTTCCTCATGACGGTTTGAGAATCAACTTGATCTTTAATATTCGAATGACATAATTTTAAATTAGATATAATCGATAAAATATTCTCAATCAACAATCACAATTAAAATAGTAAAAATAAATACAAAAATTTTAACATGATTCGACACTTTTTGTTTATAATTTTTCTAATCAAAATTATGCTAAAACACTCATTGCAACTTTTGGATGAAAAAAAACTGCAAAAACTCATTATTTCACAGAACACATTTTTTTTTAAAGTAAAACCATGTGAAAAATCTCCTCAATTTCACAACCAAAACCCCAAAACCTTTGGATCTTAGTAAAACTATTTTTTACAAGTTATATTAATGTTTATTTTGTTACATTTTACAGCTGAGAATAGGAGTGAGAGACTACCTCTTTTGATGCTCATATTTATAATAACTAGTACTTACATCCTTTTTACACATAGATGATATGAGACTAGACTACTTATAATGAAATTTTTCTTCGATATGAAATTTGAGAAGTATTCCAATAAATTCCTCACTCGAGTCAAATCCTCAAACACTTCAGTCTTTGCATAGGGTTTACCTCCACCTGATCAAAACCCTCTATGTTTTAATCGGGTCTTCAATACTACTTAATAAGATTTCGAACTTAATTCCAATAATCCTCTACTTTGACTTAACAAATCTGACTTATTTTTTCACTAAATCAGTTATTATCAATTATTTGAATAGTTGTTATAGGAGAACTAGTCAAAAGAGGATGCTTAGAGGAGTCAATGGCATTATGACAACTGTCTGGTAATTTTCTTGAATTTGTCACTCATCTCTTTTTAGAGTGTGAAAAGGTACGGGTGTTCTAGTATCAATGTCTGATATGGTGGGGGGTGTGGCTTGGGTGATTCTTAAGTTGATCCAAGAGGCTGACAAGCAATGATTGATGGTTTTTGTTTTTGTTTTTAGCAGTTTTATGAAGTATGAACAATCTGACTATGCAGAAATACTGTGGTCTGAGATGGTGGGGTGTGGTTTAGATTTTTTTTCTTTTTGCTAATGGTTATTTAATATGCACAGCCATAATATAATGGAGTATTAATTTGTATATAATCATGGTTTTGTCTTCTTCATTTTTTTTTAAATTTTTTTTATAGGGGTTTTGTCTCCTCTTCTCATTCACACTCTTTCCCCTTCCTAGCTATCCAAATAAATTATTAAGAAAAAATTACTTCTAGTAGTGCTTGCTAAATTAGTGCTTAACTTTAATCCTTAGTTTACACAAAAGAGAAAAGAGAGAAATTAGTGAGCAGGCTTAAGGAAGCAACTCTAATGGAATAATTTGAAAAAAAAACCACCAAAGTTTAAAAAATATCATCATATGCTTGCTTGAAAATCTTTCACCATTTGCTACCCAAAGGCTAAGATCTTGGAATCATACTAATTTCAGTAATTCTTACTAATTTCATTCAAATAAACAACCAAAGTTTATCTTATCATAGCAAAAGGTTATTAGCACATTAGTAACTATTGGTTCTTCTCCTAGTGAACTTCTGACTCAGCTAAAAAAAACAAATATCAAACCTTTACCTTTTAAAATATACAATTACTTTTTATTAAAGTATTAAATTGAATTAAAGCACACATGCTTAGTTGTTAAAACAAGTTTTAACAGCTATCTCTTGATTTAACGGTGGATTTGCAAGGGTAAAAGGAAGATTAAGAACCATTAACAATTCATTGTGATTTTTTTAAATGGTGTAAATATGTGATTAAATCTTAACTTTTGGTTTTTCAAATGATGATGTATCATCTCTTTATTAAAAAAAAATGAGATGTCATTTGAAAAAAAAGTAAATGATAGAAATTGAACCCCAAACAAAACAAACAAAGGTGGTGGAGGGAGCATGGATCTGAGCCTCGAGAGACATGCAACCTCCGCCCACGGCACCACGAGGCAACAATCCCATCTTTAGATCCGGCCGGACCCTTTCTCTTTCTAAATATCATAGGGCAACATTAAAGAGAGAGAGTTACTAAGAGAGTGAGAGAGATTTTTTTTTGAAGCAGAGGGAGGAGATGATTCGTATTTGTAGTAGATATTCATAAAAAAGAGATTTTTTTTTGGTTTTATTGTTAATTATCTTTGTTTTGTTTTATTATTGGTATTTGTTATTATTTGGACTACATAATAAGGGTATAATAGTAAAAGTCATATTTTTTCTGTTTGTTCTAGGGGTGTTGAAATAATTTACCTTTTTCAAAAAACGAAAAAACTTACAATTTTCTTAAGAAATTTGATAGAAAAGTTAAAAAAAAAAACATGTAAATGCACTTCAACTAATATCCATTACATATATGAAAAACAACTCACATATCAACAAAGCAACACAAAACCAATATTTTTTTGGATAAAACAAAATTTATTTACACAGAAGAAAAAAATAAAGCAAGAAACTGCTACAAAGAACAAGATGGGAGGCCTTATCAAAGCTGATAATCATATCCCTACATCAGATATAATAAACTCAAGCAGTTGCTTAACAGTGTGGAAGAGAAGATAATGAATTCTAGAGTTCCTCTCCTGCCAGATACAGTATATATAACCATTCCAAGCCAATATAAGCAAACTGACAGACATGCCTTTTCCCTTGAAGTGATGAACAGCCCACAAGAACTCATCCTGGCAGTAACCTACAACTCAATCACTAATACCAGCCTAGTGTAAAATCTCATACTAAATCTGACTAGAGAAATCACAGCTAAAAAAGATATGATCCCTAGTTTCAATTGAGTTTCCATAGAATAGAGTCATCGTTTTGGATTTTGTAGAGAGCTTGTCCAAGATAGCCAACCATCCTATAAAGCTATACTTAGGAATAGAAGTGAAAAACCAAATTAACTTGTGCCACGCCACACTGTTATTATGATGTTACGTGGCTGTTAGATTTTTTTTTTTTTCCGTTAATTTCTACTCTTCCTGTTTGTAACTGTTATGTCAACTAAACTATATAAAAACTAAGTCTCTTTGCATATTTCTGCGACATGTGGCGATTCATTTTCCTTTCCTTGCTTTCAATGTTAAACCACGCTGATTAAAGCTTTTAACCTATCTTTTATTCTTCTCTTCTTTTCCCCTTTTCCTTTTCCCTTTCTCTTTCTCTTCTACAGTTCTACTCACGCCCACCAGATTTTTTGCTCTTTTTCCTTCTCTTCTCCTCTTCTATTGTTGATAAATGCATTTGCTTTCAATTATATCATAAATTCATAATGCATGCTGGCAATTAGATTCTCAACTTCTCCTGATCCTGAGCAATGCCGGATTACTCTTTAGTTACCATCAAAGTGGAGGAATGTAATTATATTTTACTCATATTATTACCTATTCTGAAACTTAGGTGTGGGTAACTTCTCAACTACATGACAGGAGTTCAAGCCCCTGTTTGCTTTGGAAATTGGAAGTGTATGCAATCCTCCTTATGTGATTTAACACTTAAAAAAACCTCCTTTCAGAATAAAAGGATTTTACAGCCAAGTTAATTATATAATTTATAAGCCTTGAAGCCTTCCTCTCTGTCTATACGTCAATCTCAACAAATAATTATGGTGAAAATTTAATTATTACAAATCCTTTTATATCACTATAATACAAATTTATTTTAATTAAATAAAAAAATTATGCTACCAAAAGAATATAAGATGACACTTCGAAACCCACTATAAATAAAGTAAAAAACTTATTAATTGGACAATACTTCATTATAGTTTTAACTTTTTATTAGTTTAAATTATATATTTTTATTATAAACTACAATAATTACAACAAATAAATGTAAATAAATCATAATTTTTAAGCAGACATTTTTATAATAGCCAGCACTTGTAAATGACTAGTCCATCACTATTTTCAATTACTTACCCAAAAAAAATATTTACCATAGTATGCCGTGGCTACTCAAAATTAAGAGCATGAAAAACATACGCATCCACTGGCTTAGCAAACACGATTCGTCGAAAATTATACCAAAGCAGACCACCTGTCCTCTTGGTGACGCACCAAAACTATCAATAGTCTGATTTTTTAATGGCCCCAATACTCAATATGGAATCCAACAAGTTATATTTAATTAAGATTTAATTGAGATTTTATACATGGATCTCCTCAAGTAGCAAGCAAATCGAACACCTTGTAGAAACCTATTGGTTCTCCAGTAATTTTCAAGTAAAAAACCCAACCACCCACTTATTTTTTAAATTATGCTTTATAGCTATTATAATTCTTATTTCCTAGTGACTAGATACATAAGCCCTAGATAATACGTGGCTTAAGGCTATGAGTTTCCTATTACTCTGTCTCACTTTAGCATCAACAAATGTATTTTAATTGGATTTGATCTCTTTCTAGAACATGTTACCCACTGCCTTAACATTCTTTTTGGTTTCTCAAATGCCCTTCATCTTAGAAATATTGACATGAATATCCCCGTTTTCAGACACCTTGTCCCAGTAGTACCACAACAACCTGATTGGCATGGCCAATTTTCTATGAAATCCAAAAAATTAAAAAAATAAGGGTATTTTGGCAATTTGGCAAATGATGATGGTATCTTAGAGATCAATCGATCACCCGTACCTTACATACAAGAGAAAGGATATGGATGATTTGAAAATGACAGTAAATTGACTGATGGAAAGTGTGAGGGGGCTTTAGTGCATATATAAATATGTGAAACACGCTATCATAAGTCCCATAAAATTTGGAAGACAACAAACACAATACTTAAGCATATAACCAAAGTTTCAAGCTTTTTTCCCTTACATGTCTTGGGGAGTTATGGCAGGGTACTTGGGTTGGGGAATCATAGAAGAGGGTTGGAGGAAGGGCCCTTGGACTGCAGAGGAAGATAGGTTGCTCATTGAGTACGTCAGGTTGCATGGTGAAGGGAGATGGAACTCTGTGGCTAGGCTTGCAGGTAACAATTTCACTAGAAGTAAATAAATTTCTTTTACTAATTAACACTAAATATATCTATCAAGCTAAGGATTCAATTGGACATCCAAAAAAATTAGTAAGCCCATATATCTACTTAACAGTGTCTAGCGAGTATGGGGTTTTTCTTGATTTGGGCGAGTAAAATTTTTCCTTTTATGGTACTTTAATTATTGACACCAAATTATTACTGGTTAAAAGATCACTAGCTATTTTAGCTCATGAACAAATTTACTTCTTTGTTGTTGGCTGTACAGGGTTGAGAAGGAATGGAAAAAGCTGTAGATTGAGGTGGGTGAATTATTTGAGGCCAGACCTTAAGAGAGGGCAGATTACCCCTCATGAAGAGAGCATAATTTTAGAGCTACATGCTAGGTGGGGGAACAGGTAATTGTTGAAGCATATATAGGTTTCTTTTGCTAACCTATTTGAAGCATAAGTTTATACATACTTCCAAATTTATTTATTTTAATTACCTAAGCTTTTAGCAACAACTTGACCACTAAAGAGGCTGAATCGAAAATTTAGGTGGTCAACAATTGCGCGAAGCTTGCCGGGAAGAACTGATAATGAGATAAAGAATTACTGGAGGACCCATTTCAAGACGAGGGCTAAAGCTTCTCCTGATAACTCTGATAAGGTGAAAAATCGTCTCCTAAAGAGGCAACAATTTCATCGGCAGCAGCAACAACAGGAGCAACAGCAACTGCAGCAACAACAATTATTGCAACTTAACCAATTAGACATGAAAAAGATCATGTCTCTACTTGATGAAAATGAGCATAAGGTGGCGTATCTTCCTCAAATGAGGCAAGATATGGCAACTACATATCCACACACAGCTGAGGAGCAAGGTTTTTACTATCCCATGGTCAATGGCATTGTTCCTGTGCCTGTGCCTGAGTCCTCGAACGAGGACATACTATGGGATGGCTTGTGGAACTTGGATGATGTCAATGGAAACTTTTGTGCAACAAACAAACCTTGCTTGCAGAATCTAGTCACCCCGTTCCGTTAAGTGTGAAATAATTAATTAAGCAGGAATTTTGACTAGTTTTTATTTAGTAGTCAAGTCATCAAATGAGAAGGCTCTTAAATCGGGAGCTCCGGATTGATGCACGAGGTGTGAAAAATGGATTGTTGTAATGCAATCCAGGATAACTATTATGTATCTCATCAATAAAGTGATCCAGTTTTGCTTGATTTGATTAGACACAGTTTTGGATTTTTTTCTTTGAGGGAGGCCCGTCCCGTGAGGGAGGGGTGGAGCACCAGCGTGACACAGTGAAGGAGTTGTGCAGTTGGCTTAGATCGACGGAAGGATAACTTGAAAGAGAAAATTTAGAAGAATAGAATAAGCGCTGAAGGGATTAAGTAATTACTGCAACATAATGAAATTAGTGCAGAAGAAAGGACTGAAGCATCTGATTATGGAGAATTTTAAATTACTAAATAGATTTCATATATGTTGCGCCTTTTTCTTTTAGATATCATGCTGCACTTTCTAGTTCTCTTTGTTGCTTTATTATTTTCATAAAAGTTCAAAATAAAAGATAACATATAAACATATATGCTATCTTATTTTATCATTGTATTTCATTCAGTGACCTGATAAAGATTGGAACTAGATTCCCTTGTTACAACTGTTTCCTAGGTCACCTTTCATAATTTCCTCATCTCCAAGAAAAAATCTTTCCTGATTTCCTCTCTCATCCTTTTAGAATTTTTGATATTGTTAACTTGTCAACATAAAATGATGTCATTTTAAGATTCTTTTAGCATTCGTGTGTATTTAGCACTGGATTTTATTCTACCCATAAATGAGTGACAAATTATGAACTATATGTCATGTTTTGTTTTTCCTTTTTGATGAAGTGTCATATTTTGTTAGAGAATTTGCTTTAATGACTATTAATAATATTTTGAAGTTTATCACCAAAATAGCTTTCTAGTATGGAAAACACTATATATACATATACACACACACATTCATCAACCTTGATACTCACTTTTATGTAATGAGATAGAAAATAGACTAATTAAAATTCTATACTGAAAACTTCCCCCATATATGTTACTCCATAAACAGAAATTTTTTTAATTAAAGATATATCATTCATTCATTTTTTAACTTCGATGTGAAATATATGTGTTATCTTCTGTATTCCTTTCAGAACTTTTGAAGCTGATAATAGCAAAATGACAAAACATATAGAATCACTTTTTAAAAGGTGATAGTTTGGCAACCTCCACACACTTGCATAGAATTAAAGTTTAAGCATAATTGATAAAGATAAACACTAAATTTAAAATAATGATCAAATGTTGATTAAGAAACTTTCTTGATCATGTGGGACATTCCATCAACCTATACTTAAGAGGGCTTTGAAAATAATCCCAACTCTCTATTAGAATAACAGTCAGCCACAAGCCTTGTTTTAGTTTTTTCCATTAAACGATATTGGACCTGTAGAATTTCTCTCTTCTTCAGCCTGTCTAACCTTAATCCACTGGAAATTTTGGTTCATTAATTTACTTTACAACATTTTCAAGAGCAATTATATTTTTGTACTACTTGTTATTTTCTTTTCTTTCCTATAGTATCTTTTTACATGTCTAGGCTTTTTAGTTTTCCTTTGCAGAATTGATCAATCAAATATGTCATACAAGTAGTTATTGAAGATGAGACCAAGTTGAAGGGAATTCCACCACAGGACTGCTCCAACAAAGCTTTGAGAAACAAAAGTATATTCTCTAAATATTGGAACCAATATTGGGTTTAGCTTGGCTCACTTGTCTCTTAAGAAAAAATGAGAGGAAAGAAGACAAAGAAAAAAGAATAGTGAGTGAAGTCTGGCTGCATGGAGAGCAACGAAAAATGAGATAGATCACATATACAAATCAGAATTCTACCAAATTGAAATGATTAGAGAATGAAAACTAAAATAAACTAATATATTTATCTTTTTTTCTTACCTCTCAATTTTTCATCATCATCTTTAACGCACAATGAAAAACATCAAGCCACAGAGCAATGGGATCCATCACCCCAAAATTTTCAAATTATTAATTGCTACCTTTGAAAAATGTATAATTCTTGAATATTCTTATGTTTGACCCCCAAATCTTTTGTATTTTAATAATAAACCTTATTTTTTATTTTCATTACCAAATCTACTTTGCACCCCTCAATTATCAAATTCTAGCTCTGCCCCTGTTAGTGTTTTAGTTGTCCATTTATTTAAGATTTTTATCGTAAACCTTCCATGTAGGATTCATGTTCCAACAAATACTTCGAAGTCAAACCCATTACTCCTTTTTTTTTGAACGAGTAAGAGAAAGTTTATTGAAAATTTATAGAGAAGGCTTGACAAGAAATTTATATACAGTGGCATTTATTCAAACACATGTTAGACAGGAACTCGATGTTCATGTAAGGATCTCATGAGTTCATGTAAGGATCTCATGAGTTCATATACCATCCAAATCATTTCAAATTTCATAAAAATGAAATATTAAGATCTTTTCGCATACTAACTAGCAAACACAATCAAATTGTCAAAACTTGCAATCTAACACAAAAAAAGGGGAAGAAAAAAAACTCAGAGATTTCATGTATTAAGTACCTGCTTGAAAGAAAGCCTGAATATTAATTCTGCTATTTTTGAGATTGATGCACAGGAACTGTTTGATGGGTGCTCGGGTAAATTTAGTGCTATCTCGTGGGAGATCAGACACCTTTGTCATCGAGATCAGGACTTCAAAGCAATCAACGGTCTCAACTTGGGATTGTTAGAAAATCAGCAAACAAGGCTGCTGATTTGGTGGCCACAAAGCTAGATGAGGCTTATGTACTATGGACTGGATGTTTTCTCCCCCGCTGGATTTGTCCGCTGAACTGTTTGATGCATTTTTATCCTCGGTTAAAAAAACAGATCGAGGAGAGGAACAAAGAGAGGAAACGTGATTTTCAGTTTATTTGACCAAATTACCCTTTACAGTTTCTTAGAACATTAAAAGCGAAAATTCCTCGTACATCTTTAAACCGAGCCTTTTAAAATGCTTGTAAAAAAGGTTACCGCCAAAGTTCAAAAACCAAACGTTGTGCTTACATGATCCTCTTCTTCTCTTCACGCAGAACATTTACCCTCACAACGTCCCGTTGTTACACTTCTGCCACTGAGCCCGATTCGCCTTTCAGTCTCCTCCGTCGTCTTCAGCTCTCAGTCCACCACCAATCTCTTCAACTCACTAAACAATCCCATGCTCGAATCCTCTGCCTTCGGTTCACTGAAAACCCATTTTTGGCTACAAAACTCATCTCTGCATATGCGGTAACTGGCAATCCAACTGAGTCAGGACTCGTTTTTGACTCGCTCCAACACGACTGCCTATCTATGGAACTCATTAATTAATGGGTATGTGAAAAATCAGGCATATAATGAGGTTTTTGGATTGTTTAACGAAATGTGTTGTGGTAGTGTTTCCTGATGATTTTACACTTGCAACAATATCAAAAGCGTGCGCTGAGATTAGAGACTTGAATGCTGGAAAATTTGTTCATGGGAAAAGTATAAAAATTGGGCTTCTTTCGGATAATGTCGTTGCCAATTCTCCCATGTCAATGTACTGTAAATGTGGCGAATTGGGTGACATACGGAATTTGTTTGATGAAATGCCACAAAGAACTGTGGGTTCTTGGAATGTGCTAATTTCAGGGTATGCGGATTCAAGGAATAGTAGTTTTGATAAGGATTTGTGTGAAATTGTTAATTGTATGCATGTTGATGGGGTGAAACCTGATGGCTTCACTGTTTCAAGTCTTTTGCCTTTGTGTGCTGCAGATACTGGGAAATCGGATTATGGGAGAGAGTTTCACTGATACATTGTGAAGAACGAATTGGATTTGGTTTTGGGCTCGGATGTGCCTTTGGGGTGTTGTTTGATTGATATGTATTCGAAAAGCAAGAGTTGTGGTGAGTAGAAGGGTTTTTGATCAAATGGAGAGTAGAAATGTTTACACTTGGACAGCAATGATCAATGGTTATGTGCAGAACGGAATTTTGGATGAAGCACTGGTTCTTTTTCGTGACATGCAGGTTAGAGATGGAATAGAACCTAGCGAAGTATGGCTTGTTAGTGTTCTTCCTGCTTGTAGCTCACTTGCTGGTTTATTGGGTGGGAAGCAAATTCATGGGTTTGCTATTAGGAAGGATTTGAGTCATGATGTATCTTTATGCAATGCTTTAATTGATATGTATTCCAAGTGCGGGAGCTTGATTTGTGCGAGACAAATTTTCAAAGATGGTTCTTTTTGTAAAGATGCAATCTCTTGGAGTACGATGATTTCTGGTTATGGATTGCATGGGAAGGGTGATGAAGCTATCTTTTTGTATGATCAGATGCTTAAGCTTGGGAATGAACTAGACATTATAACAATAGTAGGGGTTCTTTCCGCTTGTGGCAGGTCAGGGTTGGTAAATGAATGGCTTAACATTTATAACATGATGACAAATGAATATGGAATTAAGCCAACAGCCGAGATCTGTGCTTGTGTAGTTGACATTTTAGCTCGGTCAGGCCAGCTTGATCAAGCATTAGCTTTTATCAAGAAAATGCTTGTGGAACCTGGGCCCAGTGTCTGGGGGGCTCTTGCTAGTGCGTCTGTAATGTATGGGAATTTTGAGATGCAGGATCTGGCTTATAGGTTCCTCATTCAGTTAGAACCTGAAAACCCTTCAAATTATGTCTCTCTCTCGAATTTACATGCTTCTTCTAGCAGATGGGATGTTGTAGCTGAAGTGAGAACAATGATGAAAGGAAGGGGTTTAAAAAAGGCACCTGGTTGCAGTTGGATTAGTATTAATGGCAAGGCTCAATGTTTCTGTGTTGCTGATAAAATGCATCATCATTCCAACTCAATTTATGAGAAGCTGGATAACCTTGTATTAATGATGAAAGGAGCTGGTTATGCTTATGATTTTGAGAGTCTGATAGAGATTTCTGGATTTTGATGGTTGATTGGCATCTGTGACAGTTAAAAGGGCATTATGCATAAGTTACTTGGTGTGATCTGATGGTTGGGCTTCAATCACTGTCAATCCTTCCAGTGAAAAATTGGCCATACATCGGAAAATAATTTTATTCAGGTTTGTCTGATGTTACTTCTTATAATTTCTTCTCTTTTATTCTTTATAGAAAATGAATGAACTACCAGGGGGTCTATATCGTAAACGGAATTATCAAAGAAAAAGATGTTCTTGCAGAACCTATATTAAAATGCATGGCCTATACCGACAGATCTGGAGGCTCATTTTGACATATGCAACAAAAATTTTGCGAATCAATTCTATTTTTAACTTCTTGTTATGAGTTATAACTTCCAGGCCATAAATGTTGTCAAACTGGCCTTTTCAGTTTCCACCGTATGGATGTGCTTGATACCAGATACATTGTATGTTAAAAGAGACCGTTCTAGTTCGCAACTCCTTTTCTACTGTTCGAAAGGTATATAAGATATGTAGAAGAAAACGTCAATCCTCAGGTTATTGAGAAATGGCCTTAAGTTGATTTGCCTTTAGTCATACAGGACTTGTAAACTGCAGAAACTGTTGGTCCTGAATCTTGACGGCAACTTGCTCTAACAAGCAAACCTGGAGAGCAGTGGCTGATTGGCATCAAGCTTTCCTTGTAATAATTTATTGGAAAGAGAGACTATGCATTACAAGTTTGTTCCTTTCCTTACCTTCTCCCTGTAATACAATATCAACTCACAAGGAATCATAATACATGAACTGGTGTTTTTTTCCCTAGTATGCCTTTTCGTCTCACATTAGTTGTGACATTTCTCTTCTCCTACATGTTGAACTTGCGGCTCAGACTTTTTGGAAGTTAGAAGTGCTAATTGTGGTTTGCCTAGCCAAAAGAGTTTATGTCATGTAGGGTAACAAAATGGCTGCTTACTCTTTGCTTCTATTTCTAATTCTTTTTCAGGAATTGATCTTTTTTTTCTCCCCTCTTAATTTCTCTTTCCCTTACCCTTTTTTAGGGTTTGGAAGTAGAGGTGATGGCTTAGGCCTCTATGGAAGTAGAGTGGGTTTTGAAGGTAGCCATTTGAGATTTGCACCTTCTGGTGTGGGTGTTGAAGCTGGAGGCTCTTACTAGTCATCCATGACCTCTTCCAGAACCTCCCTTTTACAGCTTCCATCTGAAACAAAATTTGGTGACAGGCTTATCAGAAAGTAACACTGACATAAGAGGCAATGCACTCAAGTACTCTGAAAAAGCTTAAAGTTCAGTTTGAGAAATGTTACATAACCCCAAAGGCAACATTATCATCGAAGATCTGAAAATACATATCCAATAGAAACAATAGGGAAAACTACCAAGAAAAAAACTAGCAATAAGAGAGTAGCATGCAACGATTAGGCGGGAATAATAAATCTCTCATTTATGATTTTAAGAAATGACAATTTAAGTTTAGGATTCTTCTTATACAACAATCAACATTATCTCTATGAATTCCATGTTACACAGCCAAGCACTGCATCTAGACAAGAAAAAAGAAATTTTGAAGGTCTACACTTAAAATCTGGACCAAAACTTAGCTCAGTGCAAATGCCTTTCGGAACCAAGACCAACTGGATACTTTTCTGATTAATCATCACCTTTGCTCCAGGAAAACTTAATACCAAGGTATCTGAAAATGAGGGCCATATCAAAACAGTGAAGCAATCAAAGAACATTGTCCTGGGAATTTGGAGAAAATTAGGATGAAACCCATTTTACAGAAGTTCCATAAGAAAGTAGAGGAAGTGTTGTTAGAGCTCAAAACTGATGAGCACATCTGCAAACAAAAATCCATCTTCAAAAGCATTACCTTTACATGGACTGTAAAACTCTGAACTCTGGGCCGGCCGACACACGATAGTTAGAACTGAAACTGATGTCGAGATTAAATGTCATTAGAACTGATATGAGAGATATTGAGCTCACATTAGCATTCAGTAACAGTAGTGTGAAGTCAAAGAAAAGCAAATAACCCCATGCTTTCCTTCTTTCACTCCATGTTCTTCAAACTTGTTACAGTCTAATCAAGAATGAAGTGATTCTGTTATCTCTATTCTTCGGATTCTCTTTCTCGACGGTAAACATAAATTGAATCAAACACCACTCTTCCAACCCGTCTATTTTTTCGAGTTCTTTTACTCATACCCCTCTTCCTCTCCTTCTCAACAACAGGCTGGGACATGGGTAAATAATGAATCAATCCTAAGGGCAACAAAGCTGCAAGGAACTGTACCAAAATTCCCACATGCAGGCTTGAGTAATCACCAAATGTGATTCCAATCAGAGAAGCCAATCCAACACCCAAAAACCCACTAACAATTGATGATAGACACAAGGCTGATGCTAAGAAAGAAGTAAAAGATCCTTCACAACCCCGTGGACATAGACTTGCCAACAGCACTGAAAAAGGAAGGAGCTTAAATTGTGCCAGAGTTTCTGCTAAACCCGAAAAACAAAGCGCAAACACGTCATTGGGAATTCCAAAGAGAATGTTGAACCGTCTCAGCAGAACAAGGTCAAGAAGAAGGGAAGACGCATACAAAACCTGTACTACACCAATCAATTTTCTCATGGGAACTCTTTTCCAGTAACGGTCATAAAGTACAGTCAAGGAAAGAAGCACCAACTGGCTAATTACTCGCGACATGCCAATAACTGAAGGATCAAGATGTAGACATTGAGTTTGATAGCAGAAGATCGAACCTGATAGAATAGGGACCATAGCGATAGAAGCTACAATCCAAGTCAGAGGTCGTGATATCCTGTCCTCACTAATTGCCATCATAAGATTAGATAGCTGTTTCCTGATACTTTCCGAAATTGATTTTCTTCTGAGGTTTCCTTCTGATGGCTGTGGTAAACCAAGAGATTCCTCTATCGACGATAATGAAATTGCAACTTGAAGAGATAACAAAAGTGAAAATATGAGAAACATGGCTCTGGGTGGTGTTTTGAGTAAGCAATATCCACCCAGTAAGTTGCCTAGAATTCCACCAACTGCTAAAGCCATGAATGCATAAGACTGGAGGCCACTTATCCTGTGTTTTTGGCCGTACTCAGCTACAAGAGCATCCTTTTCAACTTCTGCAATGGATGCTCCAAGGTTACTAAACAGAATACATGCCATAAGGGTAGGAAGGGCTTCACTTGCAGTTTGTATCAATGCCAATGGCCCCCATGACAGAACCTGCAAAAGGACTGAGAAGTTCAAGTTATATCAGAGATTCAGAATGATTACTTCAGGTTAGTCGATTAATTGAATTCAATAGTCCATGATTTTTGAGGTGGCCTAAAGTCCAATTACAATCTTAGTTCTTGGTTTCGGATTTTGATCAAGTGTCAAGTTGCAATTATCCTCAATCTATCTATCCTTTAGTCCCCACAAAAGGGGTAGGATTTACTAGTTTTAGAATTTTAAGAATCTTTTTACCAAAAGAAGACAGTATGATATAGGCTTATCTTAGAAAGAATGAACCCAAATTTTAATATATTGTATTTAGCATAAAGCATGAACTTTCCGATGAAAGAAAATTGCAAACAAAATATTAGGACTTAAAAGGTTGTTTAAAGGTTAAACTATCCTTTGCAACTTAAGGTTAATTTAGTTGGTCAAACTCAACTAAACAAATTTTTATTAGTTATGAGGGATCTGAAAGATTCAGCTACCTTCACTTTTCATTGTCTAATCGAAGAAGTTTTAGACATGGACGTAGACAAACCGAATCATTGCATAGTTAAAACAGAGAAAAAGAGGAAGAAAGCAAAACCCAATGAAGGGAATAAGAAAAGAACAAAGGATTACAAAGCACCAATATGAAGCTATCCTAACTCATTGAAACAAAACAGAGAATGCAACAGTAATACTACTTCTGAATCTACAATAACAAAACATATAAAAAATTGAACAAATCTCTAAAAATAATTAGTAACCGAGCATAAGAAATTAAAAAAAAAAAAAAAACTTTAAAATAGACTATGTAATAAACAAAATGAAAGAGATGTAAACTAACCTCCAAGAGAAACAAAAGGTACCCTATGAGCACCACCTATGTAAAGAGCATCAGAGAGGATTCCATAAAGGGGCTTAGCCACCATGGGAAGGTTACCAGAATTCTGCACGAGCTGCAATGTTGATGGGTGCAACCTGAGATTGTGAGCCATGTGAAAGTTGAGAGCCAGCCATGGAAAGCACCTAAAACCTTGCATCCAATATCCAAACCCACACAAAAGCAACATCTGTTGACTACCCACTTGAGAGAAACCCCCTTTGCTGATAGAAGCTTCGCTTGGGGTTGTGACTACGATGGGTTTCAAGATATGGGTCTTGTGCTTTGTGTGCTTGTTGTTGTCAATGGTGTTGGGGTTTTGACGGTTAGTACAGACAAAGGGCGGTTTCAGTGGCTTCATTACTAAAGATGGCTTTGAGGTTTTGAGGGAGATTGTTGGAAATGGATTGTCAAGGGAAATTGTTGGGTAAATCATGGTTTTGAGTTGCAATGATTAGACTAAAGTCGAGCTTTAAAACTGAAAAACTTTCAGAGCAAAAATGGAATTTCAGGCTTAATTGCAAGCCTACTATCACGAAGAAACAGGGGAAGTACATAATCTATATAAATTCATCTACTATCACATTTTTATGGAATTATATTAAAAACCTGCGAATTAACAGTGGAATCCTCAATTCCTCGAACAAGAAGGAAGATTAAACAATTACATGATTATTATAAAGAGAGAGGGATCTAGAAGAGTGCAGAGGAGGGTATTCTGTGTGGAAAAGACAAAAGTACAAAGAGACACGAGATGAATCCTATTTTCTATCAACTTGATAGATCAATGTAACCTCGTTTGATAATGATTTTGAGGGTTTTGAGTTTTTTTCGTAGTTATGTTATTTATGAACCATTGGGATTTTGGTGATGGACCCGCCACCAACCAGTATGAGATCTACGTCCGAGGAGACTGGGCAGCACCGTGGAGGTATGTGGTGGGTCCTATATTTGATCTAATTAGAACTTTAATTAGAACTTTTATTGCGATTGGTTGAGAAATTTTTGGTAGACTTGATCTAAAATTAATATTTCAGAGTCATTTGAAATTTTATTAATAATTTAAAAAAAAATTTATAGATAATATTATTTTTTAGATCTTCATTTATATTTACACTATCAACATTTTTTAAAATTGCTAATAGACTTTCGAGCGAATCTAAAATATTTGATTGGTCAAAAATTTTTTGTGATTGGATACCATGTTTATTAGGGTTAAATTTTTAAAGAAAAAACAATTGTATGTGTGTTCTAAAAATTTCAACCTTAAATTATTTAACCAATATAGGATTTTTGTCCAAAAAAAAAATCAACCCAATTTAATGTTAAAAAGATTAGTTTTAGCCGTCTGTATGCCACCAATTGAAGATTATTCTATGGTAAAATTGAATTTTTGGTTTTATTAATTTGTTGGTAGAGTATTCCCACACTTTTCTGTATTTTTTTTCCACACTTAAATTGAGTTCATTTTTAATAAAGGCCTTATATTGATTTAGTCTATTCTTAAAATTCAAGTTTGCACTTCTTTTTGATAATTTTATCCCAAAATAACCAAACGGAGACGAGGGAGAAAGTGGGTGAACATGTGATTGGAGGCCAACGCCACATGTGAAGCCCCTTGGTAAATCACCTTTTTGCGTCACATTCAATCACAATTGGCGCTAAAATAAGCATACAATTTTGACTTACTTTTGTCCTTTTTTTTTTCTAATGGACTCAGTTGCAGATCAACTAGTCATTCACGATGAAGGCTAAAATACTGGCATCCAATATTTTCTCTTCTGGTTGATTTGGAGAGTGCCTCAATGTACAGAGAAGAGGAGGAGATTGGGTCCAAAATGCATGGGGGGATCTTTCTTCTGAATAGGTCAAAATGGTGACCCAATCAAGGGTTTGATTGCGGAAAAAATCTTGGCTGCTCTCCCGATTTGATTAAAAATTTAATTGGTAATTTTTAAAAACTTTATTAATAATATTAATTGAATATATACCGATATTACTAATGAAGTCTTCAGAAATTAACAATTAAGTTTTCAAGTAGTGCAAATCTTTTAGTGCAGCCAACATTTTCTCCTTATTGAGACAACACTTGTACACAATAATTTTTCATGCACGTTTGTTTTCTATGCAGGGACACATCCCCCACTTTGACAAACCAAGTTAGGCAAAAGTGTTTGCTAAAGCAAAATGCAAAGAGCAGAAAAGCACTGACCAAGCTAATCTTAAATTTTCCCTTTTTTTAGTACACAACATCACCATGAGCTTATTATTGTGTGTTCCCAAATTTACAACAAAGAAGTGACAAAAAATATATCAAATTCACTATACAAATCCAATAAAAATATGCTATACTGTTATCAACACCAATCAAAGGAATAAACAAAGAGGAGCTTTCACAAGTGGATAAAAAAATCCTTTTTGTTTATCACTTCTTACAATCACAAAGAGGGCTTTGCTCCAACATGGATCGGCAACCCAAATAAAACATACAGTTTGTTGCTCTTCGAACTCCCTTGAGACCAGCAGCCCAACATCTGAAAATGCAAAAGCCTGCAATTTCATGGAATACACATACACCATAACTGAATTTCTACTATTTTCCTCCATGGACATTACACAAACAGAAAATAAACTAGGGGGAGAATGGGATTGGTTAAAAACTAACCCTATCATCTTCCAGCAGTAACCAAGGTTTTCTCCTCCGACTCTTGAGATGAAGCTGCTTCTGCCGCTACTATCTCCTCCAGTGCAGGGGCAGGCGCTGGTAGAGTAGGTTTTGGAGTGTAGTTGAAAGATAGGTCTTTGTTAGCAGCCAATGCCATGAGTTCTTTGTCCTCTAGACCCTTTGCTTCCCCAAGGCTGTTTTGTTTTAGGTTGTGCTTGGCCAATGCATCTTTGAATTTCTTAATCTGATATATTATCATCAAAATTCAGTTATAACATCACCTAAAGAACCAAAATGGGCCGTCAAATGAAATGGTGTTCGATGCAAACCCATCTTCTGTCAGTTCTGTTGTCTGTTATTAGTGAACAAGAAATTTGAGAATATCTTAACAAAATGAAACAAAATGGGCGATCAAATGAAATAACCACGAATTTCAAATACCAATATTGCTCATTCAATAATTAGGGATGATTTATCAGTGTGTTTTCATTAGATAGTTAATTATATTTTACGTGATTAGCAACAGGAGTGCGAAAACTAACCGTGGCATTGGTGCAGCTAAAGCTACATAAACGACCATAAGCCCCTCTATAGAACCGGAAGAAGGGCTGCACATGGACATGTAGGCTATAGCACAGTCGCTTATGCTCCTCATAATTCACATGAAGAAACTCCACCTCAGGGTTCTTCTCCGCCAACTGACATATCTGCCAAAACACAACATCCCATCCCCATTTACTCTGAAGACAAACTACCCATTTGGGTCCAACAAAAAACTACAATATACTCACATGCAAATATACACATTGCACATATACCTTGGGATGAAGAGCTTTGCAGCCACCACAGCCAGGGGAGAAGAAATCAACAACAAGAAGTCTGTCCCCAGCATTCAAGAGGGAGTCCACAAGATCTTGTGCAGATATCACCTTTTTCATGTTTGGTTGCAGACCCTTTTCCCACCATTTTTGAGCTTTCCTAAATTCAAGGCTTGTCTGTAAATTCCATTAAGGAAAGGCGAAAAAAAAAGAAAAAAAAAAGACACATAAAACGTGTGAAAGCAAAATATAATAGAAGCAAAACTGTAAATTCCATCAAATACAATACCATTCACGTTAATGATTGATTAATTTAGCAGAGCTTGCCAATTATAAATCGAGAGAAATTATTCAACACTCCAGTAGCATTGCTCCTTTCTCATATCTACTCATTAATTTTTCTATGGAACCCACGACAACGAGGAAGTAGGCAATGCTTCAGGAGTATTGAATAATTTTTCATAAATGGAACCCAAAAAGAAAAAGGTTTATAATTGAAAATCAATCATGAAGATTCAAAAAGTAGCTCAAAATTAATTTCGTAGATGTCAATTATGAGCTAAACCTCTCCATTATCAAAGACAGTCAAATCTTCAAATAATAAGCTAAATTATCATATTAAGAACCAAGAAAAGGGAGAAACAGATACTGGTTCACAGAACAATCAAAAAAGAGTCCAGACACAATTTACTATCAACAAACCAAAAAACAATGAGAAGACAAATAAGCACTTCAACAAAACCCCACAACTTTCCTAAATTGAATAATTCGTACTACTAATAAAAAAGGGAGAGTGGTACTAACTGCTAACCTGGGATTTAATCGAAAATTGACAATTCCTTCTGTTTGGCATGCCTTTATTCTCTTGGAAAACCAATGGTTTTCCATGAAAATGACTCCTCAAAGCTTGAGATTTCAATTTCAGACTTGTAGGAAAAAACCCAGAACCGCTTTTTGGGATAAAAGAGATGCCATTGCGTTGATCTCGATGATGACCATAACTATAAGTTTGAAACAGATTTGTGTTGCTCAACAACTTTTCCATGTTTAGTCACTACATAAAATCTGTTTTCCAAAAACGGCTTATGTTTAATCTTCTGTTTCATTTATCTTACGTAAAAAAATATTAAAATTTTAAAAACAGAGTAATATTAATTATTTTAAGTGTTTAGTAAACATAAGAAATAAAATTAATATAAATTTTAAATTTAAATTCAAAACTAAAATTAATTATAACGTGCATCAAAAGAATTTTCAAAATAAAATTATCGAAAAAATATTTCAATGTTTTTGTTTTGAAAACAGTTTTCGAATCGCAGTTATACAAACATATTTTTTTCGTAAAATTGTTTTCAATTTTTAATTTTAAAAACAGTTTTCGAAAACTAAAAAAAATAAAAAAAATCCTGTTACCCAAATATATCTAAAGTTTCGAGCAAACTCATCCTCTTCTGATGGAAATCGATGAAAACACCTTTTGGGGCAGTTCTTGTTTCTAAAATGTGGTGGCTCTGTGGCTAGAATTGGTGTTGCCAAATTACCCGTGTGATGTGAGGATCTACGGTAACTAGTGTGTCGTGGGAAGTCGGAGGTGAAATGTAGTGGATAAAAGGTACTGATTTTTTCGGTTTTAGTTTTTCATTAACTATAAATGCGAAGTTTTTTTTTATGGGCCGTTGATTTCATGAAGTGACATGAATCCAACGGTGACTATGCGAAAATTGTTTGGTGGAAATGAATCGGGGATATATTATATATATATATATATATATATATATACACGTTGGCGGTTTGTACGGCGGATTGGTGGTGCACGTGACAATAGTCATCTTTAAAACACGTGGCACATCAAACCTGAACTTTTGGAAAAACAGAAAAAGAAATTTGGACATGCCTTTGTTCTTTACCGATGACAGCCTCATTGCCAAGGGGCCATCCAAAATTCTTTTTAGAGCCCCTCTATTCTCATTTATTTGTACTAATTCCCTGCTTTGATGAAATTCTGTTTTATTGATCATTGATTTATATGTGACGTAAACAAAAATTTTATGGGGTTATTCTTTTAGGATCGTTTGGTTCGAGGTGCTAAGATGAAATTTGACTAATTATTTCTATATAAGTAGTTTATCTCATATTTAGTATGAGATACTAAAGTGAAATTAGACTAATTAATCCTATATGAATAATTTATCTCATATTTGATTGAATTATTTATATGTAATTAAGGTGAGATAAAATTAATCTTAATCTCACAATTTTTACTCTACCTTTATGAGATAGTATCTATCCCACTTTTTTGGGCTAATTTTTTTTTTCCTTCCATTTCTACACTTGAATAATAATAATAATAATTTTATTAATACAATATAATAATTTATAATATTATTATAAATATAAGTATAATAATATAATTATTACTACTATTATAATAACAATAATAATTCTAATTATATTAATGATAATAATGAGTCATTATTAATAATATTTAAAATAGCAATAATTATTATTAGTATACTCTATAATTATAATTATAACTATATCGATAATAATAATAAATTTAATGATAATAATTATAATTAATTTTAATGATAATAATAATAATAATTAGATTACCGATGATAATAATAATAACTTTTTATCATTATTATATTTCATAATTAAAACTATAATTTTAATAATATCATTGTAGTAATAATAATAATAATTATGATGACGATGAAATTGTTTTAGGGATTGTGAAAAAATTACATAAGAAATGTTTGTTTATCAAACGGCAAAGGAAAGTGCTCAAAAGCAATCTAGGATGCTAAAACAAATTTAGATTTTATAGATGTTAGTGTTGAAACCGAAAATGCTGGTTATACCAACAACCCATTTAAATAGAGATGGATGGAAAGTTGATGGCGAAATTTTTTTGAAAATTTTGAAAAAGGAATGTATTTTATAGCAAAAAAACACACAAACAAGCACTTACCAAGGGTATAATTGTAAAACAATAATAAAAAAGTGCTTTAAAATATGTTGCCACCAAACAGAAAGTAAATCACTTTCCATAACAAAAGGCAAGCTACATGAAAAATGAACATCCAAACACAACAAATTTCTTCATTTGTTGGAAGCGCACAACATTAATGCTAATAAATTTTATTATTTTTATAGAATTTATTTAAGTTTTTATAAGAAATTGTATTTAATTTGTTAATAAAGGATAAAATTCATTTCCAAATGAATTACAGTATAATTGAGTAAGACTTTGACAAATTATATCAAAATTGATAGAATTTACAAATGAACTCTAAATTTGAGTTTATTATTTTTAGTTTATTTTTATATTGAAAACAGAAGAAGACTTTTGTACGTTATAAATCAATTTCTTATAACTAAAATCATATAGCTACTATATTATAATATATTTGTACGGTGTGAATTAATATCTTTGTTTGTTTTACTATATTATGGTTTATATTGGGTAGTAATTTTTTTTTATGCAAAAAACACAAATAAAAAAAAACATGAGAAGAAAAAAAACTATTGAATGTTACGAAATTATTTACTGATGTTAAAGACTTTTAAGTAAAACTTATCAAATAAATTCAATTTTTAATTGATTTCAAACACAAAATTTAATTCAATTCAAAATTATACCAAACATGAAAATTTTATTAAAATAAAATTTAATTTATTAAAATAAATTAACCAAACAAAAGTTAAAATATTTCGATAAAAGCATAAACCGTAACAAACGGGTTGTATTGGATGAAGAGCTTTTCGCACGTGACCATAAGATGCAATTGAATGTTCACAGTTGTTGCTACAATCAAGTGATGGATATTAGTTGGTGAATGTTTTCTATATTTATTTCTATGGGATAAATATGGTGAGTTACAACTTAAAGTCATTACCTTTTCCTGGACTAAATATGAAAAATATTTTCTTCTTTGTTTTTCTTTTTCAAAACCATAACAAATCACTGTTTTTAAATCATCAATACTAGCATAATCGGCATTCTAAATTCGAAATTGGGCACTTGGGCTTCTTATCATTTCTTGACTCTAGGGTATTCCCAACGAACCTGTGTGATTTGCCCATCTCTCTGAGAGTCTAGGTTCTCATTTCTCACAGGTTCTTTTTCTACCGTCAGCTATGGCCAATAAGGGCAAAGATTTTGCATAGAAATTTTCTACTTACCAAATACTCAAACAGGTATCCAAGATTCCTAAACTTTTGCTTAAGGCAAAGGTTCACAAACAGGATCTCTCTCACCACCAAGATTTCTCTGCTCTCAAATCTTTTATCCTGAAAATGCTTCTTCCCTATCCCTCATATTCATCTATACCCAAATCAATTGCACATTCAAGGTTACATCTTCATAACCAAAATACCAATCTTCATAGACTCTCACTCTCCATTCTGCACACAACAGCACCATATGATAAGCCTATATTATTCACTACAAATCACTCTGTCATTCCAATCATTAGGTGCGCAACTCACGATTCTCTCTCTCTTACTGTTACTTCTCAATCTGATAACGGTAACATTAATGAAATCACCAAATATGAGAAATTTCAAGGAACCCAAGAAGGAGCCAAGGAGAAGAGTTTCTGGGGTGCTGTTAGTTTGATCATTGGGACTGCAGTAGGGCCTGGAATGTTGGCTTTGCCTGCTGCAACAATAAAATCAGGACCAATTCCATCGACCATTGCAATACTTCTTTCTTGGGTCTATGTTATCTCCTCAATCATTCTTGTTGCAGAGCTCAGCTTTGTAGCTATGGAGGAAGATGGGGTTGCAGAGGTGAGCTTCACTGGACTCGCAACAAAAGCATTAGGCAGTCGTTTTGGTGCTTTCGTTGCAGTAGTTTATGCTTGCTTGAGCTTTTCTTTGTTAGTGGCTTGTGTTTCAGGCATTGGTCCAATTGTATCTCAGTGGTTTCCTCGGATAAATTTTGTATTGGCTCATGCCTTGTTTCCTCTGGCTGCTGGAATTGTAATTGGGTTCTTTCCATTTAAGGTCATTGATGCTGCAAACAGGTCCTTATGCTTCCTCATGCTTTTCTCTATAACTGCACTAGTAACCATTGGTTTATCTGTGGCCAGAACAAATGTATTAGGTTCCTTTGCCAATGCCTCATGGAAAGTTTCATCAATTTTGCCTGCTATTCCTGTTACTGTACTCACATTGGGGTTCCACGTTATCACCCCTTTCATTTGTAAGATTGCTGGGAAAACTGTATCTGAGGCTCGAAAAGCAATACTAGTTGGTGGGTCTGTTCCATTGATAATGGCTCTGTCATGGAATTTGATTGTTTTGGGGCTTGCTGGGACTAACACAGCTGCCTCTTCCTCAGACCCTATGTCCTTCTTGCTTTCTTTAAATCCTTCTGCTTTGTCTGCAGTCCAAGCCTTTGCATTCTCAGCTTTAGCTACTAGCTTTATAGGATATGCTGTTAGCTTCCCAAAACAGCTTGTTGATACCTTGAAACTGTTTTTTGGGAAATATGACTCAGATGGGCAGAATTGCGCTGAATCTCAAATGGTTTCTGATGGAAATGGAAATGGAAGAGTTGGTTTTATAATTTATTCAGCTGGGAATGATCTTGGAAACGTAGGGAAGATTTCATATAATGACTCAAGGGGTGTTGCTGTCTCAGATGTTAAACTGATATCAGGCACACACGGATTAGATTCTGTTGAAATGTTTCTGATGCCTCTTGTGCTTGGTGTTCCAGCTCTAATAGCATCCTTCTGCCCCTCAACTTTTTCAAAAGCACTGGATTTTGCTGGGGTGTATACTAACTGCTTCCTGTTTGGCATCCTTCCTCCTGCAATGACATACATTCAGCAATCCAGGAAGAAGCTCAGGAATAGTCATGAATCCTTAGCTAAAGCATTCCTTTTGAAGTTTTCTGTCATGCAAAAATAGCTTCAAAATTATTCTCAATTATTTTTGCCAGAGGAAGGAATCTGGTCCATGGTTAGCTGCTTGAATTTTGCAGGTTATCCATTCTACCAGGAGGACATGGTGCTCTCTTGCTATTATTTGGCATTGCCATTGTCCTGGGGATTTGGCATTAGGTGCCTAGCAGCTACATCAACAGTTTCTTCTCTACACACAAATAGCTTACAATTACATTTTTCTTCAATGCAGCTATAATGGTTTAACATCTCGTTGCTAGACTCTTATAATTAAAACTTATCTTTAGTCATTTATGCAGTTCATTTTATTCATGAGATAATTGATTGCAGAAAACATAATGAAGAGCAAATCAGGTAAATTGAACGGTTAGGATGAATTCACAAGCACAAAAAGCATAGCATGACATACATTATGGGTTCTTCAAAACAAAGCCCTACATTAGCTTCCACCACATTAGCTTATGCATCGCTTGTCATCTACATTCAAATGGTTGTGTTGATGATTTAGCTTATGCATCGTTTGTCATCTACATTCAAATGGTTGTGTTGATGATTATGATTAATCCATTAAAATTTCAACTTGATTTCACCATCTTAAAGTTTCACATTCCATCAGACTGCAAATACTTCATGCATCATGATTTTTGAACACTGTCAATCAAATAAACTAGCATGTAGGTTTTTCATTTTTCACAGAATTACCTCTAACAAAACAGTTAATCCCTCTATAATCACAGAAAATGACAGCTTTAACTTGATGAGAAGAAAAAAAAAAGGAATTACAATAAGGTGGAAGTGGAACTGCAGCACTGATCTATACAATATTTTCCTTTGACAAATAATGCTCCACATGTTCTACTCCAGGGCTTGCATTCTCACTACAACAAAGGATTGACAACAAGAAGAGACACGTCTAATATCTACTCATTCTAACTATCCAAATGCTTTTGTAACATCTAGTCCTGTTCTAAAAGAATACTGTAAAATTAAAAATAAAAACCTAAGACTAAAAAGCAGACTGAAGCAGGCACCAGGAGGAAGAATTTGTCCAAAAGAATTGGAACCCAGGAATTGATCAGTACTCAGTAACTGGTATCAGCCTTTTGGGCCAATTACCTGCCAAATCTACGTGAGCTTGTAGTAACAGCTCCCTCCAGAGAGTAGAATTTGATAACCTTTGTTGCAGGGGCACTTGAAATGAATTATCAGGCTCTCCCCGGCTCTCTCCACACTCACATTTTCTTCACAATTCGGTTCATTATCATCCTGCAAATGTTGAAATGATATATAAACAGTTTTCCATAATTGAAATCATAAGGTATTTAAAGAACAAATTTCAGTCAGTTTCAAGAACAGAAATTCAACAGCTGATTCCTGAACATGATAAGGAATAATGGCACCATTAAGCGTCTGGATGGATCATAAGAAGAAACATGTAAAATATTGAAAACAAGAATCCACTAAAATTGTAACAATCCTCTCCCACAATCCAAATAACTATGTCTAATGACAAATTATCATAAACAAACAAATCTAAGTTCTTGTGCTTTCAATCATCTATTCTTTTATCTCAACAAAGAGGGCACCGAAGCTGTCTCAACTCTACATACTCATATTTCTCCATACCTTCCTTAAATTTTGGGTAAAATCATCCTCTCGAACCAATCATTTCTTTTCCTTCAATGATTTCAAGAAAGTTAAGTAATCATTCAATATAACAAAGACACCAATCAAAGACTAATCCACCGAGCTAATGAGTCCTTTTCAAGACGATTTAATGATCATCACAAAAAATAATAGTATTGTGATAGAGATTCAGACCCTTGGTGGTGCATCATTGCTCTCCTCAGTCCCTGCATCTTTCTCATCCAGCAGCATTGCATCCCACCATTGACTCATCTGTCTCATGCGATCTTTAATCCTCTTCAGCCTCTATTATTACCAAGACATTACAGAACGAAATTAATCACACCTCTTATACAGATACACACAGCAAGTTCAATCATCTTCAATGTAAGCACACATTCATTAAAAACGAAATCCACAATTAAAAGGAAAAAAGAAAGACAAAAAGTACCAAAGGAAACACACTGCACCTTAAAATCGGGACTCTCCTCCTTGACGAACTCCATACCCATCCTCTCAGCCGAACTGGAAGAAGACCTTGAAAGTGTCTTGGCTGGAGATGAAATTGGGTCTGACACAGACCTCCTCAGCGTGGGCGGCAAAGGCGGCAGGGCAAAGGACCCGCTCCCTTTTACGGCAGACGAGGCCAACGGCGTGGTATCTGGAGGGGACTGAGAAGAGTTACCCGACCCATATGAAGGATCCGGAAAAGACTTGGTGGGCGAGGTATAAGGATCGGAAATGCAGCGACGAAGGACAGCGTCAGGGCGGGTCTGGGTGTGGTTTTGGGTCGGGTTTGGTGGTAGTGTGAAAGGAAGAAGAATCTTGGAGTAGCCGACAAGGGACAAGTCAGTGTCTTCTTGTTGTAGGGTGAGTCTCTTGGATTTGGGCTCATTAGGGGCAGTGGGTTCAAGGGATGGGCGCTTCATTGGGTTGCTGTTGTTGGCAACGGTGGTGGTGGTGGTGTGGAAGATGGAGGGGATTGAGGATGAGGTGCAGCCGCAGGAGGTGCATGGGAGGTAGTTGTGGTGGCGGTTGGTGGTTGAATCGAAGTTGTTGATGTCGAGTTGGGCTAAGCCGATTCGTTCCTGGAGGTCATCTTGTTGGCTGTTAAATTCGGGTTCTTGGTGACTCATTACTTCAAGCTGAAGATCTGAATTGAGTTTCTCTCTCTCTCTCTGGATTTCTTGCTTTAGTTTTTAGGATGTTGAAAGTACAGGCGCGAAGAAGAGGATTTTAGGGGTTATAAACTGTTGGGGTAGGGTTATTTTAGTAATTTCATGATTTTAGTTGGTTAACGTGTCAAGACGGGATTAATAGATGGGTATCTTTGAATGCAACGGCTTTGGGCGCCAATTGGCAGTTTGGATAGGTGGGTAGATTCTCCTTTAACAGCACTAACTGAATCACGGCCACTGTCCCACAGGTTGTTATGAAATAAAATTAGTATTATTCCCAATGTTCTTAACAAGCCCGTCTAGCTCAGTTGGTAGAGCGCAAGGCTCTTAACCTTGTGGTCGTGGGTTCGAGCCCCACGGTGGGCGATTCCATTTTGCATTTCCTTTAGGACCCATTTTCATTTTCGTTGCACCTCTCCACTGTATTCTTGATAAGCCCTTCCTTCAGGATTTGTTTTCCTTTTTAAAGAAAAAAAACTAGCAGTTTTCTTTGATAATTTTTTTAAAGAATTTATTCAAGAAATACATGGGGAGGGGGACCTGAATTAATTTTGATAATTCTAGAAAGATTTTTTTTTTTTATCGAGATCAATAGCCAGGCAGCTTCCTCCCATTCCCCAACTTTTCTCCTCTTTACCACCCCTATTGCCTTTCATTTCTCGCTCAGCCTTGAACTGAACATGATATTAAAATGGAACCCAAAATACAGTAATCCTTACATCCAAAGGTTTCTTGCTCAGTTGCAAATTTTCTACCTCTTTCAATGACTGGTGCCTTTTACACAGAATCAGCATAGGTATAAGCAAAACTTCTCAACTAAGAACACTCATTTGCAAACTGTAATTCATCCCTTGAACAAAACACACCTCGCAAGGAAAGTAGAGGACTCTATCGAACATCTTAAGGCCGAAGTTGCATTCAGAAACATAACTTCTCCATTTTTTTTTTAATGAACATCATTTTTGAAAGAGTTGATGAAGGTTGCTTAACCCTAATTCAGGGTTAGACATATTTATATTATGAATAACACGTACAAATTACAAAACTATAAAAAATACATACAGGCCTAATCTAAAGCTATACAATAGGCTAGATATATCAGGAATCTAATAGGCTAAATATATCAAGAAACATATTCCGTAATAGTTATGTACTTGAAAAGATTAGTATTATTTTGCCTAAGCCACAGGAAAAAATAGTCACCATGTTAAGGTTGCACCATCATCTGCCTTCAAAATGATCTTGTATTAAAATTACTGAAACAATTCCTAAGACAGGTAGACAACCACATATACAACAACGATCTTGCCTGCATCAGTACAAGGGAAAAGAGTCATAAGACATACATGTACAATCAAAACATACCAGGATAAAAATTTACTTATGTCCCCGAAAGTATTCCTTAACCATAGAAAACAAATTTCTGTAATCTTGCTATCGGCAGGTGAACAACAAAAAAAACAAGCGCTTTTAACTTTGGTCCAGATTGTAGATGGGCATCATCTTACGCTTGAAAACTAGTTTTGCTAACTTCATCCAATTTCTTTGCTTTCAGGGATCTTCTATTCTCAAAATCCTACATTGCATGAATGACAAAGCTATCCTAGAAGTTTTCTAGTATACTTCCAGGGTAAAGTAAAATCTACATGTTCCTCCATCAAGTATCAAACTTTCAAGAAGGGTTTGGAATGTCATGGAGTCAGGTCAAAATTGGCTTCCAAGAGCAACTGAACTTCAGCTAGTGAAGACACCTTGAAATCGGGTTTCAGATCCAACTTGGCAAAATCAGAAGAGTCATACCGCCCTTTTTCATCAAGCAAGCATGTGAATGCTCCTGCTCGTTTTCCACAAGCCACCTGCAAAACCTAGGTTATCCCTGACGTTCTAAGTGTAATCAATTGTGAATAAAAGAAAACATTTTTAGAAACAGAGTCAGATTCTCTGATCATCCTATAAAAAAATGGAACTCAAGCTTCTTTGATTATCTAGAAAAAAGAAAAGAATATAAGAAAACTCACATCATCTTTAAGGCTATCACCAACCATCATCACTTGATTAGGTTGAACCTCCCAAGTTGAACAGATATGCAGTAATGGAGCTGGATCTGGTTTATAAGGGCGAAACTCCCGGCTTAGTGCAGGTGAAAACATTACCTGAAACAATGACATATTTTGAAAACCTAATTCCACAAGGTAAAAGCTTTTACGAAAAAAGCCAAGCAAGTATTACCTCCATGCAAAGCAAGCATTGAAATAGGGCGGGGGGGGGGGGGGGGGGGGGTGCCAGACAAAACCTATGCCCAAGTATGCATTACATTTAAACCTTATGGAAATACAGCAAGGAAGGAGAATGTATATCATAACTGGCAATAGGGTTAATTTGAAAATACACTTTTAAAGTGCTAGACTTTTTTCTTTGTACACCAATCACACAAATTTTCATAAAATTGATTTCACACTGCAAAAACCTTACCCCAAAACGTTGATGAAACAGATTGACTGCTTCCTTGACATTGCGAGTGATTAATCCCCTTCTGCAAAAAGAGAAAGAAAAAAGTATAAAATTTTGTTAACATACCGACAAAACACACATCACTAATATATGGTTCAATTAACAAATATTATTACAAAAAAGAAAAAGACATTAAAATTGCATTTAGTGGACCTGCTAGCTATGGGCAAAGGTTGCAGTTGGATAATGTTTTGGAACTTCTCATATGGACACAAGTAAAAACGTATAAATTGGTAGTTACTACAATCATTCATCATTGGCTCAGTAGAAGAAGGTCCAAAAGTTACACAAGAATGAGAAAAAAATCAAGCTTCAGTTATCAGATATAGACAAACACAATGAAAACAACTATTACAATACTACAATCAATCTATGAGTTGAACATGCTAAATCATATTAGATTATCACGCTCATAAATGAACATAATAATTGTACTGCACAGAAGTATCAATACTCAACCTCTCAACTCAAGTTGTCCTCAAACAAATCTGAGATGAACTTTTAAAAAGGTATAAATAAAGCTCATTGCTGCAACTTCAATCCCAAATAAGAATAAGCTGAAATATTTAACCCTAAATTTCAGATTATTGAGTAGGAGTAGAGAGTGAGTTAGTCAGATCACAATGAGCGGTGTTTCTAGTTTTCTTTATTCCATGTAGGCATTGACCAATATCAACCGCAAATGTATTAATCCACAGGACAAGCTACTGAGTTGTGGAAATATAATGGACAAAGTGTAACAATAAACTTCACTAACAAATTCAAGAAGCCACATTTTATAAAGTTACTTTCGGATAAAAATATAATCAGAAGATTAGTTCAGGGGAAAAAGAAAAACCCTTATATGTGAGAGAACTTAACCTTATTTTCCTGGAATCAAGAACCCTACAAAGTTCTGCTGAACCTGCACCATTATTGACCCAATATTAGAGATTAAATTAATTATAATATCTGTAAGAAGATGACAAGAAGACAAGAAAAGTTCAATTCAGTTCAGGTAGATGAAGATCAACTAATCACACGTATAATATTGGTCTAAGATGCGGAAACCTAAAACCTCCCCCCTTCCAAGAATGTTTATTGAAATTTGCTTATAATCTAAATCATCAATACTTATAGGTTAGCCATGGTGGATACAAGAATTTTTCAATAAACATAATTAGAAATGAATATACATACGGAAGTTCAATAAGGAAACAATAAAGGAAAAAAAAAAGAGACTTCAAAACTTTGTCACAATACCCCAATTGACTGATTGGAGAGCCGCACAGGAGGTTACCAACAAAGCTTTTAAAGTCAAATTTCAGTGCAAAACACTTGCATAATCAGTAGAAGAAACAAACACCAAGCATCAAACAATTTTCTTTAAACCTCACAATAACAACAACATGACTAAAAGTTAAGGTCCTTAAAGATTATCATAATCCATTACAGCAAAAAGAACGCAAATTTACCAAAAACTCTGAAAACCCATTTCGAATCAGCCTCATAAAATTCAGACCAAATATTTGTACCAGCCTCATTGTCAATGTTTAGCAGCCAACAAAGCTGAGGTAGCCAAGAGGTTTCCCTTTTTATCTTAAGTTTAAGAATCCTTGTTTTTATAAAGATGAAATACTCAACTTCATTAAAAAATAACCGCCAATATCTTTCTTTTTTTTTTCTTTTTTCTCACGCCTTTTCCTTCAAATTCTCAACAACCAAACAAAAGCATAAGCAGTTCACTGGATAAAATGAACGAAATCACATATCATTACCCTCCATTCGCATCACTTTCATATACATTCAAACACACATAAACATGTAAAAGTATATAGATACATAAATAAACACATCTGTCGCTATCTGTACATAAAAAAAATGGCCAACCGGGCATGATTTGGAGGCGATCAAGCCCCTGTCGCTCGAAATCGGCGATAATCTGGTATGCCTTTTGCTGCTTATCAGGGCTCCATTTCTCAATGTGGTGCAAAATATCGATCCCTGATGGATTCTCTGCTTTAACCCTCTTGTACTCCTCTTCACCAAGCACGGCTTTGTACATTGCCGCGAAATCAATAACCGGAACCGTTAGAGTTCCATCCATGTCAAAAACGACGCCTCTCAGGCGCGTTTTAGAAGTCACGAAGGAGGTGAAGTTTGCCATGGACAGTGAGGATTTGGGAGCTAAGAAGGACAGAAGGGATTTTGATAGAAGCAGTGACATGATATAGAGAGAGAAAATGGAAGGAGAGTAATTAAACTTAAATTTGGATTGTGTTATGTGGGCCAATGGGGACAGTTGGGTTAACTTAACTGAGGGTATTTAACGGTGCCGTTTCTTGTTTTTCTATCTCGATTGTACGGTGTCGTTCTGGCTCACGACTTGAACTTCTGTCCCTTCATTTTTCTTTGTTTTAATAAAATTAAAATAATTATCGTCAAATAGAGAAAAAAGAGAGAAAAAGCCTTTGCCCCTGTCGATAGCTTGCACGACGTCCTAATACTTGTGTAAGTAAACCCTAACCCTTTCTTTTTTCTCTATTTCCACTTCACAATTAACTTAATTTTCTCGCAGCTTCTCTCGTTTACTCATTTTCCTTGTCGTCAAACACTGTTTTCCTTCATTCAGTTGAATATCCGATTTTTTTTTTAATGTTTTTAGGCCACTTTGTTGTCAGTTCTTTTGAATATCCGGTTAGTTATAGAACTTGGGTCTGGTTAAAAATGTAAAACATGTGAAGGAATCAAATTAAATGTGAGTAAAATCTAGTGTAGCTCTCTCTCTCTCTCTCATTGATTTTCTCTCACTTCCTCTGCCTACAAATTTATCATTTTTATTGGTTAGTTTTCTCTCTGGCCTTCAATTTTGATCTTTTCTTATGATGTAAATGTCTCCCTGTTTATGTGAGGTGACTTTGTTAATAACAGTGCACTGTCCTTTATTAATAAAAATTCTTGCTGTTTCTGTCTTTGCCCCTTTTGGATTTGCGAAACTCTAATCTGTCCACTGGATGGTCCAATATTTTGCCTTTGCTTGCCAGCTTAGCTTAGCTTCCATTGATATAAATGCAAAGCTAACACCTATTTGTGCATCCAACTTTGATAGAGAACCTTAACGCTGTCTATTTAGTGACATTCTATAATGCTTTTTTTTCCTTCCCTTTTTTGGCTTGAAGAATTCCTGTCCATTCATGTGAGGGATCTTTTTGTCATCAATGGTTATTGCTCTTTGCAATCCGTTTTACACCTTTGGGACATATGAAAGATTACGTGTTTTATTTTATTGTGAATATTGATGACTACACTTTATTTTGATTTGTGATTTTAATTTTATCTATTTATCATCGCCTTAAAGATATTTTATTGTTTTGTTGAAATTTTTTGAAGTGGTTTGCTACATATATAGTGATTCTTTAACTTCTGTTCATTTCTCTCTCTCTCTCTCTCTCTCCTTTTTTAACCTCTAGGGATGGTAATGGCTTTCTCCTCCTACCCTTTGTGACAGCGGTGGAAGGATCTAATTTATCCTATCTGTTTAAGTTTATTTGCAATATAATTGATTAAGTTGATTGATATTTTGTTAAAAATGAAAAATTTAACCTGTTGTTGTCATTTGATAAAAATTTTAACGTAAAAAAATTCCAATAAGTTATGATCCATTCAAAAAGAAAAGGATTGTGGGAACATCCCTTATAGAAAAAGTCACTACAGAGAACAATACTTGCTGCACACATGCACAGATAGGGTGAAGCAAATTCTTTGCTACTTTGAAGAAAATTGAAATTGTTAATGATTGAATTGCAAAGAAATCTTTTGTTTAGCTTTTTCAGTCTTTTTTATTGTAGCTTGTATATAGTTTGTAATTATATTTTTTTTAATTGATTCTACGTTTCAAAGTTAACAAAGATTATTAATTAAATGGATCGTAGTTGTCATCTTAGCTCTTGGCTTGCCAGACAAGCTGGAGCAAGATTTGCACGTCAATGATTCACAATGTTGTAATTAGTTAATGGCTTAATGTGTTGTTTAGGCACTAACACAAATTTAGACATGGATGGTAAGATATCAAATCCGTGGTCCTTATTTTAATGAACAACTTATGATACAAGACAAGAGATGGTAAAGTGTTCCTTATGCTATTTTAGCAAATCTATCAGCAGAACAAGTCTCAGTCGCCAATTACAGACACATCTCTAACCCTATTTTGATTCCTTTAGCAGATGTCATATTTGAAGCTTCTCTGGGGCGATGCAAGAAGTCAACTTTCAGTATTGAAATTATATAACGCTGCATTTTTTGCAGGTCTCAATTATATTTTACAGAAATTTTTTTATCCTAGTCCTCAATGAGACAGCTCTAAGCTATACATTACCATTAACTTACATCAAGGAAAGAAATTGGCTCATCTTATGCGACAAAAATGAGGGACATCTTCAGTTATGGAGCTTGCAGGCAGTTATCTCAGATGTTCTTGGCAGTAATCTTCTTCCATGGTTCTGAATACATCTTAGCAGTTGCAATTCATAGAAGATCGAATGTTACTCTTAAGTCACTTCTGATTAGCAAAAACTATCTTCTGGCAATGCTTTTGTCATTGGTGGAGTACCTTATTGAAATTGCTTTATTTCCTTGGCTAAAGGAATACTGGTGGATAAGCAACTTAGGTCTTGTGATGGTTGTGATTGGGGAAATCATCCGGAAAATGGCAATAATAACAGCTGGTCAGGCATTCACGCATCTTATCAAGATTTACCACGAGGAGCATCACAATCTTGTCACTCATGGTGTCTATAGATTTGCACGTCATCCGGGATATTGTGGTTTCTTCATCTGGTCAGTAGGCACTCAGATAATGCTGTGTAATCCCATATCGACTTTTGCATTTGCAGTTGTTGTTTGGCACTTCTTTGCACGACGAATACCATATGAAGAATATTTTCTGAGGCAGTTTTTTGGATCACAATATGATGAATATGCCCAACGTGTTCCTTCTGGGGTGCCTTTTATAAAGTGAAGATCTATGGTTTGGTAGGCAGGTTGTATATGTCTTGTCGTACTTATCTTTAGTCCTCTATTAAATAAGGGATTAGAAAGTTCTGTGAAGCTGAATGGTTCAATGGCTAACAAAATTGGATGATTTGGTGATCTCATTTCACTGTGGCTTTATCACGGTTGGGATTTGTTATGTATTTCAGGCATGGTTGGGCAAGATTATATACTATCACTTTGTTTGACAGATTGTGGAACCTCGAAGCTGAAAGAATGGAAGGTTTGTTGAGATATGATTCTGAAGTTCTACTTCAATTATTTGTTCTTCTTTTGCATGTTTGGCTGGGGGTAAGTGCCCTGTATGGTTCAGGACATCCTCATTTTATGTGTGTGGGTGGATTTTTTTTGGGGGGCGAGAGGGTGTTGGTAATCTTTATCTTAATGTAGCATACAGGAACTTTGTGGCAGCAGTCCACTATTTTCTGCTGTTACATCCTTTTAACATGTCCTATTAAAATAAATATATTAAATGTCTCGCCAGACTTAAATTGGAGTGAATTTCTTTGATTGCATTCAACCCTTCATCTTGTCATTTCACTGTAGTTCAAGGAAGGGATGGCTTGTTGGAGTAACTAGCTTATTGATCTAATTTAATGGCTCATGTGGTTTCTTGTTATTGTTCATCCGAGAAGAATATCTCAATTCTCATCAGAAGTTATTTTCAACTACAATGCGGAGATTATTCTTGGGAACTTTCGAAAGAGTTGATCACTATATATTTCAGCTTATTCTTATTTGGGATTGAAGTTGCAGCAATGAGCTTTATTTATACCTTTTTAAAAGTTCATCTCTTTCGTGTGACCTCATCTCTTCCTCGGGTAAGAATTTCTTTTCTGTTATCTTGTAGTCAATAACTTAAGGGTTTACATATTTGCTTTTACTCTTGAATTTTCTTCTATTCATGCTTTCTAGTGATTTATGTTTTCGGGGCTGTGTAGAACTAATGATTTCAGTATTTTAGAGGGTTGATTAAGAAGTTACCTGTCTCGTAGCATCTGGCTTTGCTTCCTTAATACTCCCCAACTTTGATGTGCCTTAACGAGAAGCTTAAGAGGAAAAGGAGGCTTATTCTCTGATAAGAGTTGCTTGCAAAGTACATTTTCGAATTCAATTTCCCCTCAACAAAACCAGGTACTTGTTGGTTGACCATGACTAATAAAAGCCTCAAGGTACCCCCAACATTAATTATTAAAAGAAAAAATGAGTTGAGAAATGAGGAATAATCCGCTTGGTTATGCCAATGTGAAAAAAGAACATGGAAGATAAGACATGCACACCAAGAGCTGTGAAATATGGTCATGCTCTCAGATTAGGCAAGACGTTGGCTTTATCTGGCATGGGATGACAATAAAGTTCTTTGCTCTAGGTTTTTTTTAAAAAAAAAATTTAGTACTACTCTTAAAAAGACAAAGAATGGGAAAAATAAATTGCAAAATGATTATAGTATTAGTGATTCATAAATTCAGGCTTAGTTTTTATTATATGATACTTAAAATTTTCAATCAGACTCAAATTGGTAATCCGATCATTATATAATAGTATTTTATATATATTTAATATTTATTATATGTAACTATATACGTATTATGTTTCTCTCTCTCTCTCTCTCTCTCTCTCTCTTTATATATATATATATATATATATAACTTTTTAACTTCCAAAATCTAGCATTTGTTTTGTATGGATTTGTATTAAATTAAGCTTGTTTTAACTTTATGTTAAGTGATTTAAGGTACTTTGTAAATAATTGATTTTGTTTTGTATGGATTTGTATTAAATTAAGTTTGTTTTAACTTTATGTTAAGTGATTTAAGGTACTTTGTAAATGATTGATTTATAAGATTTTATGAATTTTTGTATGGATTTGATCTTAAATCTAATGAATGATGAATTGTTGTAGTAGAATATCTTTTCTTATGTAATATGTTTGAATTAAATTTTAAGTGTAAAAAAATTAAATCGGCCATTCAAACTTTCCCAAACCAATTTGAATGGGTTTATAGGTTGAATTGAGTTGAGATTTTTTTTTTTTTATTTTAAAATTTGGTATGCTTAGGTTAGATCAAATTTTTAAAGCAACCCGACCCAAATTGACTCATGCTCATGCATTCGTATGCGAAATGAAGCATTTTTTAAGGAAAAACATTATGTTTGCTCATTTATCTATGATACTATATTTTCAGAATGTTTATTTAGAAAAATGATTGCGAATACAATGACAAGCATATATCTTCTCTTTATTTTTGGTAAGGAAGCATTTTTCTTTTTTTCTCTTTTTACAATAGATTTTTCCCATTTGAGAATATAAAATACTTTAAAAGAAAAAAAAAGGGCCTAAATGCCTTAAGATGTATTCATCAATATTTCTCCATTTTTTTTCTTCCAATGGAACAACTCTAATAAACAAACAAAACAAATATTGAATTTGAATTTGAATTTTTTCTTAAATCAGTCGGTGCACCGCCATAACAAGCACATAATTTTTCTTATAAAACAAACAAACTATGAGGTTCGTTTGGTTAATAAACGGGATCATAATAAAATAAAAGTAAGATTAAAATGAGATAAGATTACAAAGTTTAAAATATATTACCTTAATACTATATATTTGGTTTATTATAATTTAGATTGGTTAGTTGGAATTAAAATGAGATTATAAGTTAAAATACTATACTACCATTTTTTGAAACTTTTCCAAACTTCCCAATTAATTTTTCTATTCTTTCTCATTACCCAACAGCTCTTTCTACAAATTAAATAAAAAAATTGTCTTTGATTCCAAACACCTTTTTTATATCTTAAAGCTCTTCTAACAAATTAAATCAAGAAAAATTTTCTATTCCAAGCAACTTTTTCTGTTTACTTTTTTCTATTTTTCTCCTTTGCAAATATTAACGAGAACCCAGAAAAACTATCTATAAAAATAACAAAAATTCACAATCTAACAACCAATCTACGAAAATCCACGTTCAAACAGCCAATCTACAAAAATCCAAACTATTGCGCAAATTCACAAAACCCATAAAAATCATGGAAAAGAGACCCACAAAAATCACCCAATCAAAAAGTGAAACCATGGAACAAATTCACAAAACCCATAAGCTCAAAAAAATCATGGAAAAGAGACCCACAAAAATCACCCAATCAAAAGAGAGATCGCGACTCAGGTCGCCTCTCAATGTGATCGCGTATTCATTGATGAAGTATTCACCTGATGCATCTATTCCTTGTTCTTTCTTTGTTACACGTTGCATAGCAATTGAACAATTTTGATGTGTTCCTTTGTTGGACTATTTTTGTTCCAGATCTTGTTCAAGTTTGTTGCTGGCAATCAGGATGTGGTTGTAATATGCAATTTTCCAATGAGCTTCTCTTCTTCTTTTGTCGATTTTACTGTGTATGTCTGGAAATTTATGTTCAGATATCTTTGCTTATAAATCTTGTTCAAGTTTGCGCTGGCAATTAGGGTTTCGTTGCAATATGATGTTTTCCCATGAGCTTTTTTGGTTGTTGATTTTACTCTGTTTTGTCTCTGGAAAATTATGTCAAGCCTTTTAACCATCCAAAATTAAAGAAAGTTAGAAAAACAATGTTATCAAATTCATCAAATCATCGTGTAGTACTCATATTTGTTTAGTTAAAAGAAAGTATTTATAACTGTTGTATATTGTAGGCAATAGTCTGAGATCAAAGAAGCAGCTATATACAAAACCATCTTACAAAAATCCAACTCGAGCATTTTTAAATACTGGAGACAAAAACCATGCATCAAACAACCACACTACTGAGGAGTTCATGTTAAGGTGTAAATTTCGGATCGCACAATGTTTCCTTTTAACTATTAAAATAAAATGTTTCGGTTTCAATTTGTTTCGGTGTGCCATTTAAGATTTGACGATATTTTTAAATATGTTCATGTCAAATTACATAATTTTTAAAAATATATAAATTATAAATACAGATCATAATAAAACCATCATCATTCAAACATAAAATGATAAAGATGGTGTATTAATCAGCGCCAAATCATTTTTATAATCCAAAATTCAAATACTAATACAAAACAACACCAAAGTCATGCTATTTTAAGATTTACCAATCCAAAACAACATTATTGCATTCTCATACTTTTTAAACTTAATTAAAAGTGTTATTGTCAAAAAAAAATCACACTAAAAACAAATTTAAACCAATGGAAAATGATTTAAGAAAAAATAAAAATAAAAACCAAAAGTCATATAATATTATGTTTCGCTGAAATAAGGTGTTTCAACCGAAACGGCCAAAACAGGCTGAGACAAAGCAAAACAGAAAGCGAAACAAAATATAAGTGTAATCCATTTCGTTTTATAACCTGAACTCATAACCTTGGTTCGCATGTGATCCTTGCTTTTTCTCCTACTTTGGCTTTCAGTCTTTGCTCTTTGAGAACATAAATAACGATTTTGCAAACAAAGCAATAGCCTGGTAGAACGTCATGATTGAGTGCCTAGAACGATACTCTTGAGATTCCAAACATTGAAAGCACGCATCTCTTCATCAACATCAAACCTGACTCTTCTGTATGCTATCCTCGGTACTGGGAAGACCATCTGAAGTTGATACATTTTTCCCCCGCCCTGAAACCACAAGTCACCAGAGTCAGAAATATAGTTCTTCCTCTCTAAATATATCATCTCTATTTCAAGCAACCCAGGCCGCAAATAGAGACGCAGTCACCCTCCATCAGTATGAACAACGAGACAAAAATTATATAGTCCTGTAACCCAGAAAAATTTGTTCCAGACACTTTGTCCAGGCTCAGTTCTAAAGTAGGTCACATAAAATCAAAAGGAAAATGTTTTGGAGACATTAATCTAGACTTTCAAATTTCACAAAGTCGTGTGAAGTCTTGAATTACAGTAACCCGAAAACTAAACTGCAGCATATAATGCAGGAAACTATTATCGTTAAGAAATGGCATGCAATAACGCATTGACTATATGTTAAGACTGTCCAGGCAATAAAACTTTTCATGTTTGTACAACTCCAACACTGGCTAACTTCCAGAATAGCAAAGACTTTGTTGTAGTATGTGGCTCATATCGAGTGGAACACATGTACAGATCCGGCATCAGCCCTTTTGGGCTTAGAATTTATTGTTTTATTGGCAGGAACGATTAATAGGTTAGGGGTGTAGGGGCAACGCCCCCATGGTACGATACAAGGGTATTTGAGGAATTTTCTAATACCTCTATACGGCTAGGGTTAGTATAAATACATATGATATAATCCTATTTTGACATAGTAAAATTTAGCAACTGCTCACTCCCGTGGACGTAGGCATACTGCCGAACCACGATAAATCTGTGTTTAATTGCTTTCTCTCTCTTTGCTTTTCGTATTATTTATCATAATTGCCACACGTTTCACAACAGACTTATTCATTGTATCCAGTTGTAGTAAGTTTTGAAGCATGTAAGCAAAGATTTTAATAGATTATCATTCTGTTTTTCGTTTGTATAGTTGTGATAGTACACATTTGGTCAAAGAAACCTGATTCTTGGTGCAAATTTGATTCAACAATTCATTTACTTTGTTTGTGCCATTTTGTTAATCCCCAAATTTGAACTCTTAATTCGCATTTTCAGTGAACTAATAATGCGTTAAACCACAGTGGTGCCATTCTTGGAAGTTCAAGCACCCATGCCCATGACTGTAACCACCGTTGATATGAAATATCTTCAAATCTCAACCGTTGAATTACCGTGGACACGATAGAAATACCCACTACTAATGCTGAGCAAAGAGATCTTTTACTAATTATTCATGAGATAAGAGGCATTACCATGATTTGATAATGAAAAGAAAAAGAAATAAATAAATAGAAAAACATTACCTGATTTCTTGTTTTTCTTAAATGGGGCCTTTCTAGATTTCTTGAGAGTTCCTGTCTCCGTAAAAAGATCACTGTACTTCTCCAACACTCTTTCCTTGTCTTCAAGTAAACCTAACATCTCATATGCATCTGCCACTTTCTGCACTATTGATTTCTCTGGAGGTTTACGATCAAAAGCTTCCAATCCCTTGAAAAGCTTCATCATCCAAGTACGAGAAAATTTCATTAATATGTCAGTCCAATACAAAAGAAAAGATAGTTAATTTAACTAGTGAAAATGAGTAAATGTCAACTCCACATAATACCAATGGCAGCTGATATGTATGGAGCATGGCATAAACTACAGAACCGTGTTTTTTTTAAGTATAAACTACAGAACAGTGTTACTTCCTTTCTAACTTATTTTTCCTTTTTGGGTTGATCTATGAGGGTGGGTGAGAAGATGTAATCATGTGAGCCATGGGCCAAATACCCCTCCCCGGCAGAGAAAGATAATTAAGGAGCAACTGAGTTAGAGACCTGCCTTTTTTTCGTTGGCACATGGGATTATTTCATTGAAAATAGTAGTATGAATACTTAACTTTCATATGGCAATCATTCTTATTTACTACACAATTGATAATCATCAACCCCTAATTATTCTTCACCACGAGAACTGTAAAGTTCTACAAAACTAACAATATCACTTCACTTAAGAGTTATTTGTGCCAATGAATCTTTGTTTTGCTAGTTAAATATCTGTATCATAAGATAATAAGCTTGCTGAAAAGACACCATAACATAAATTTAAGAGGAGATACAAATTCTTATAAGCTTCCAGCAACTTTCATACATTAAACTTCCAAACATAAAAATTTAATAAGAGTTCCAGATTTAATGACCTTTGATCAATTTTATATTCAAACTACTGTTGCATGAATTCCAAACATAATTTCTTGGTCCTTAACCAAGAAACTGAAGGGACTTCATACTTTCATTTTCTCATTTAATGAAAATACGACACATAATTTTCTTACTGTAATTGATATAAACTAAATAAAAGAGCTGATACAATTCAAAAGTACATGATTATGAACAAAGTCTTGCAAGATTAGCTATATGAATTGCATATATGCAATAGATGTAATCAATATGATTAAGTCCACAACTTCATTACATCTTCTCGCTACTCTAAAAGCATGCATACAAGTGCCTAAACAGAGAGGAAAACGTACCTTTACAAGGTTCTCCAGCATGTTGTTCCGATAGTATATAGATATCATAAGTCTGCATAACTGCCAAGGCACTGAATGTAGATCTGTACCAATTTTCTTCACCCAAAACTTGTGTGCTTCTTCCGCTCTATGGTCCATATCTAATGCTCGTATTAACTGTGCATATGTTCCCATTGTGGTTCCTTGCCCCTTGCTTAGAATCCACTTAATTACCTAAAAGAGATTAGAAAGAACTACTCAAATGCCTCAAAAGAAAACACAATACAAATGGTAATATCTTGATAACCTTTTCGGGGTGGAAGAAATATCGAAAATAATCCAATCAAACTAATTCAGAATTTCCTACCTATGAGAAAGCTGCAACAACTTAATCTTGAATTTGCATGCAGAAAACTAATGTGAACTTAGAGGCAGTTGGCACAAAACAATATGATAAACAGTAAACCGTTATCAACAGGTTACCCAGAGAGAGAGAGAGAGAGAAAATGGAAGATATATTGATATTATGTTCTCCTGCTATTTTTATCACTTATATAACATGTCTCACAAAACTAACAATAATCACTCTAATTTAACTCATGATCATCCCATTATCCAAGTCCCTCAAAAAGACAAAATATATCCCATGAGCTTGAGCTCGTGAACCACCTATTTATTGAGGTGGACTTGGACTAGACAACTTTGGGAGATCGCCCTTTTGATCCTTGAAATCTCTTGGATTGGACGAACGCGCAGGTAACTAAGAAAATTGCCATTCTAGGCTCATATATTTGAACACTGGCATCTCCTAAATTTGATTCTCATTTCGGTTAAATGCCATTTTTCCTACTGTATTTATTGTACACAACTCAAGTTGTCACAAAACAACAAAAAATTGAAGTGACCAACTGGAGTGCATGCATTTCCTCATATAGAATTTTCCTCTTAAAGATGAGAACTTTCGTACCAGGATTTATAAATAAATATAAGCTTAAGTTACCGAATTGTATACAGAACACCAACTTTTACAATATTCAGGCAACTAAACAGTGCTCTGACTATAAAATCTAAATTGCATAAAGATTCTTGGCCGGTCTCGACTGGAGTTGTATTGTTATTTCCTTCTCAATCTTACAGTTTTAAACTCAAATTATAAAGTACTTCATTTTCACATCGAGATACATAAGCGGTCATGTACGTCCCAGAGCAAGATAAAAGTTGAGCTCGTACCTGAACAACTCTATGCCATTGCTGTTCCTTCTCAAGAGTAAGCAATACTCTCTTAAGTGATGCAATTGGAAAGTTATGCTCCCAAGCAACCCAAGCATCAAGAACACCATAAACAGCTTCTTTATTGTCCTTTAGATCAAGAAGCTGCATAAACATGGCATGTTCACAGTTTATCTAGATACACCTTGAAAAAGTGCAAGAATGATACCAAGCTCAATTGTTTGGTTCGGAAAGACAACTAAAAAATTGAGAACTACTATCACAAAAGAGAGATTTACAAGCAAACATTATCAAGAAACTCTGAAAACTTTTCCGAACTAAAAAGACATCTTATTAAAAAAATAATGAAAATTCATAGCCCAAGGTGCGAAAATTTCTAATAGATTTGCATAGTGAAAAAACAAGTGCAACTACCAGACAATGTGACTAGGGGAAATAAAACTGATGGTCTTTGTTATGGGTTCTGTTGTTTGGTTATTCTGTGGAATGGTCTTTGTATGCTTATGTTGCATCTTCTTTCTTTCTTAGTGGTTATGCTGAAGGTGGTTTTCCACCATTTTTTCTTTCAAAGTAAGGTGTTATGTCCCCCTTTTACTTGTATCCTTTGATTTTTCTAATAAACTGGTGAGGTCTGCCAAACCCCCACCACCACAACAGGTGGCTTATTATTATTATTATTATTATTATATACACACATTTATATATAAAAAAAATGATGGCAGAGATGAACATCCAGAATAAACTAGTTTTTCACAAGAAATCGGACTGTTTGGACTTCGGATATCTTTACTCCAACTGGTTTACGTGCAAATGTCAATGTAACTGACCTTATGGACCACTGTGAGTCAGCTTTTGTCATTTCAGGGAAGATATTTGTTTTTTGTATTACATAGATGCATCTTTCTCCACATTAGTCAAGGAACTTTTAAACGCTCTCAGTTTCAAAATCAACCAGATCCAGCTAAGTGGCACCACAAAAAGAGGGAGGGGGAATTTCACCTTCCATTTAAGAGAAACAGCTAGTGGTCTATGCAGATCAAATAACTTAAAAATCTTACAGATTGGGCCTGTAATTTGGTTCATTTAAAGTAGAAAACAATCTCTCAGTAGTAAGGAAACATTATATCTAGAGAGCTCTTTGCCTCTCTATTTGTTGATATCAACACACAAGTTTTTCCTCTTTGCATCTCTTACATGAGTCACTACACATATAATCATTACGTCGAAGCTGCTTAGTTTTAAATTCAAATTAAGAGGCTTTGAGGTTTGTACTACGATTTGATAGTTGACCAATAGAAATTTATATCCAAAAATCTTTATCATTCTTATCAAAGACATTTCACATATCTTAGTCCCCCCACCCCAAAAAAAAAAAATTTGATGTTCATATGCTTACCGTGTTGACAAGAAAGTTGATCTTATCCTTTTTTGAAACATTCTCCCCAATTTGTTTCTTTTCTATACCTCCCGAATTCGGTTCTGAATACTGACTATTAGCTTGGTTGTTATTGCGTCGATCCTGGAATATGGCAAATCAATTGAACAATGAATCCATTTAATTTTATTCACAGAACTGCAAAATAAAGATGATGCAAGATAAGTCTGAAATTGAAGTGTGTGAGTGAGTGGATAAGTGAGGCAGAGAGTAAGAGAGGCCACTTACAGCAGCCATATTAATCATAGGGATTAGAATACAAATATTTAAGAAAAACTATTATCCAATGATATTTTTATTTTTATCAAGTTAAATATCACAAAGGAAACTATTTTCTCAGAACCTTATCCGTCATGTCCATATATTCTATTGTTTTCTTCACCCTATTTTCTATCAGAAAACAATCTAATCAACCATATGTCAAATTTGAGGAGATTTTTTTACATATTGAAGTTTAGAAAGAATGCCAGATTCAACTGGGTCGTGAATCTATCAAATCAAATTTCTGGAGCAGTTAGTTAACAATTCGATTAATGATGAGAGGAACATAGCAGCTCTCACCAAATTACAAGTTATAGGGGATTCATGCAGGAACATACATATCAGTTCACAGCTTTCAAGAACTCAATTTCTTGTCCAAATTTATATGCCAAAGAAGAAAAAAGTACCACTAATCACTCTTTTTAACAGACTAGACTGCAGTATGTTACCAACTATGGAGTTTGAAGTTAGAACTCAACAAAGCAGCCAAGAGGGGTATCTATGTATTTGTTCTCACTGAATATAAAAATCTTCCACAAAATCTTAGGTTATCTTTGCTCCGGAATTCTTGCACATTTTTCATGGAATCCCTTATTTAACTTGGTGACCATTTAACTGTAAAACTTGTGGAAGATTTTTTAATTTCTTCAATGCGAAAATCTTCTGCAGACATTTCACATCAAGAAAGATGGAGCTAAGTAGAAATTATCTGCTCCCACTTAATTACATCAAGGACATTTAGCAAGAAAGTTTGCCTCATAAATCAGTTCTTGTTCTATATATAAAAACATATTCAAAATCCATTTAAATGTCATCTAGAGCTTCACAAGATTCCTGCATATACCAAACGATCCTTTTCCTCTCTTTCAGGACTCTCACCGTTTCCACTAGCTAATAAACTTCAAAACCATTGTACAGTTTGCAGTGAGTATCAGCATCCATACAAGTATGACCAACATAATAAGCCAAATCGCAGCCCAACCTCAGTTTAGAAGTTTTTACTTCCAAAAATAGCCAGGCTTCATTTTTACATCTGACAAGACCCATTTGAATGGAAACCATCACAATTTAACTTGTTGGCTTTGATGATTATTTTTATCGAGATAAATTTCAACTTTACAATTGAGAAGGGCCTCCACACCAACTATCATTCAAATATGTTCAACTTGAACATTTTCCGAAATCTTGCCCTCACATCAAATGCATATAATCCCATTTTAATTGTCAAACACTTCAAGATGAACTTAAACAATATGTTACATCAAACTTATCTAGCAATCATTATTCATATGACACTTGTAGGATCATCCACTGGTGACGAGCACAAAAATCCAACAACTGATTGATTATACCAGTACAGTTAATTGCACATCATATCGTTAGCGCTAACAAAAATTATTAAAACCTATTGAAAACTATGGCCTTCAAGAAATCTATAAGGCATTTCAAGTTCCATCATCCTATAAACAAACTTCAAAATGTTAGTAAAATCCCTAATACCATTTTATTCTTTTATATTAAGTCACAAACTCACAGCTAGAAATGCATTGCATTCAATTTGATACCCTTTGTAATACCAAAGGTACTTTCTCCCTGAATTAAAACAAGTATCCAAAATTTTCCATTGCCATTAGTGAAATTTTTTCCACTGCGTGGTTTTTAATGAACAAAGAAAAAAATGAAAATGTAAGTGTAGAGATAAAACACTAAATTGTGAAGTGACCCTTTTTTTCAGTAAATTAATAAGTTTAATGATACCATAGCCTTTGCAGTGTTCTGATTAGATATATGAGCTTCCACCATTGCGCTGCAACTATAGTTCGCAGTTTGGACCCTGAGAACTCCAAGTTGAGTTGATCGACCAACCTGTACCAAAAGAGAATAATGTTAATTAAACAAAAAAAATCACATAATGATTCAGTTTTGTATCCTCGAATAAAACCTCATTAATTCTAACTATGATCTCATGGATCAGCTCAACTTAGTTCAAATATCTGCTATTCTACCTCATCATATTCTCCTCTTTGTGAAGAGATGGTACAAGGTTTTTTTCTTCAAGTTTGTAAAGCATAAATATGATGGAAAAGGATAATTTCCTTTATTCCATTTATTTATGCTTGAAGATATTCTCCTCTTTGCAAAAAAGGAAAAAGTTTTTTTTTTAAAAAGTATAATCCTCTTTAAAAAAAAAATTAACATGCACTTATATTTAAACTGCTCTTACTCCTTTTTCCATCATATTTGGCTATTTTTTGTGTGCTTATAAGCTGCTTATTGTTGTTTATAAGCTCCACTTAACTTTAGACATGTTTGTTTTAGCTGCTTGTCATTTAAAACTTCATTTACAAAAGCATCAATTAAAGCATTTGCTTATCATCAAGACATAAGTGGTTGAACATCAGCAATCCCAAATCAATGCTAAGCATAAGTTATAAACGTTATTTTTTAAAGTTTGTAAAGCTATGCTACATGCTTTTCGAAAACGCTATTTTCCATTTTCTTCAAGTTTGTAAAGCATAAATCTTTTCTTTTTTGATATGTAAAGGATTGTATTAAAAGGGCACCAAGGATTGCATAAATAATATCAATCAATGATATTTAAACTGGTCACGTCATTATCAATGGGAAAGAGATAAACTACAACTTTGCACACCGATTCTAGGAACCACTTGCTCCTTCTGTCTTCTAAGGAATAACAGGAGGGAGTTTTTTATAGAGCAAATCTGCCCAATCGCTCCTTTCACTTTTTGATGAAATCATGTTCCTAACCCTATGACTTAGCAACATTCTTTTATTCCCTCCATTTCAACTTAGAATCCCGCATAAAATATCTACACATTTAAGGTCGTCTTATGTAGAATATACAGGGGCTGACCTATAACCATATCATTCAGTAGACTTGTGAACCTTACGAGCTGATAAGTCAGATTTTCGAGCTCGGTCCGATTATCTTAGCCAGCTTCTTAGAGGCTTGAGCAGTTGAGCCTGGTTGAATCAGTTAAAGAAAGAGCCAAATAGAACCTTGAATCAAGCCAGCCAGAGCTGCTTGTTCATTTACACCTCTAGTTCTGTGTCATTAGGAATGGTGGTGGGACTGTTGTAGCAATGGTGGTGGTACTAATGGTACAAGTGATCCAAGCTTTGCAATGAAGAAACCGAGATGTCCTTAAACAGGGTAATGTAGAGGAAAATTATTCCATGAGGTTTGTGTTCCCTGGTCTACAGCTTGGGTGGTAGAGTGGTACCCCCTTGGTACATTGCAATACTATACTTTTTTACTTATAATAAATAAAGTGCTCTACAAAATATTATGTTTCCAGCAGAGCTCTACAAAGCACAAAAATATCCTGTTTCCAGCTAATGGTTAATTTGACAACATGCTGTTTGCAGTGATGGATCTCCTTTCTTCGTATGCTCATAACATAAACTTTTCACAAATTAAAATTAATTCTTTAAAAAGCTTACCTCATACAGATGATGAAATGAATCAACATATTCCTTAACATTGTGAATAAGTGCTACCTTTCTGAAAAAATAATTAAAATTTTGTCACAATTATTACACAGATTATCACATAGTGGTTCAGCCAACAAAAGCATCACTAAAAATGAACTTATAATTGCATTTTGCAGATCTACAAGCAAAAAGATGTGGTCAGATAAGATTGTAGAACTTATGTAACTTCAATACAAGCAAAAAGATACTACATGAATTAGAAGACAATTTTAAATACTTTGTAAAAAGAGATTCAAAATGTCTAAATCTCTTGGATGACTTGAAATACTACATAGGAAAAGGTGTCCCATTTGAAGCTGAACAGTGTCAGAAAAGCGTCTTTGATGGGCTATGCCTCACTCACAATAGACGACATATGATAGAGAATATGTTTTTCTTCCATAGATTCAACTTGTTCAATATGAATTATTTCTTTTAGAGTTTTATCTGTTTCTAACTATTTGTATACTGACAAGAAGATGAGAATTATATAATACAAATGCATTCATTTAGTTTTTCCATGTTCCATATATGAATTCACCAATTTTACTAACAGAATCAAACGGAATATAAACTCGTCCACATAAAAGCTAGCAGCATCTGTAATAGAATGCAGAGTCTGGCAAAAAAACTTTTCAGTCACAAATTCAAGCTGCTGCAAGTTATACATCTCCAAGTTTTTACCATATATATATATATATATATATGTATATATATATATATATATATAAAATAAAAAAACTCAATCTCGTGAAATTGACCTTGGTTTCTCCGAATCAAGGGAACCACAGAGTTCTGCTGCACCTGCAATATTTTTTTAACAAATATTACAGCTTTAAGACGATTGTAACAATGACACAGGGATAGCAAGCAAAGATATGAAACCTAGTTTAGTTCAAGGGGAGAAAAAAATTCACTTCTCACGTAAATGACACAAAAACATGTCCAAACTTTTTATTTGTGTAAGATGTGAAAAAATGAAGCTGTCATCATTCCAACAGCATAAGTTACATAACAATTTCCAGTTCTTTCAGTTGCCCATGTTCATAGGTTAAACTGCTTTTCGGATAATCACAACTACGAATAATTTACACGGGGATGTGCAATAAAATGCCGAGCACCAAATAAGCTGTAAAAAATGTAATCCTATATACATCAAAGTAACAGTTTGAATTTCAAACTTCCAAATTGCAATACTCACAACACAAGTACGTTGGCTAAGGGGAGCCAAACATCAGGAAAACACTTGCACAATGCATTAGAAACGAACAAATTACAGCAAGCATCAAACAATCTCTCATTGAACCTCAAAACAAGTCGACAAGGAACATGTTACGACAAGTAATGATCACAAGCCATTGCGACCATAAGTGAAAGAAAAAAAAACATGAAAATGAAACATAACCAGAAAACCTCAATTCGCATCAACCTCGTAAAATTCATACGGTTGGGCATTAAACTGAGGGAACAAAGGTTCCCTTCTCATTTACTGCTCATTAGTCCATGATAATGAAAATCTCAACTTCGTTAATTTAATCAACCATCCATTTCCCCTTTCTTCTCTTCTTTTCTCTCTCTCTCTCTCTCCGTATTTCCCTCGTACAATTTCACACGTAGAGAGACTCAAACATGTAAGCAAATACTAGGTGTCTGTGCGATTGTCTATATGAAAAAAAATATACATACATATCGGGCTCTCGGTCCCATGAAGGTTGTCTGCCTCGGCTCTCTTACACTTGTCTCCTCCAAGCAGAGTCTTGTACACTCTGGCGAAATCTGCGAAGCCAGCTTTTAGGGTTCCGTCCATGCCCAAAACGGCGCATCTCAGGCGAGTTTTGGGAATCATAAAACTCAAATGTGCCATATGGAGTAAGAATTTCTAGGGGGAGAGTGATTTTGATGACTCCTAAGTGGAGGAAATGAAGGTGAGGTACGGACCATACAGTTGAGGTTAAGAGTGAAATGAGTATTTGTGGCGGCAATCAACAAATTGGAGTTTGTGGGAGTTTGATCGGTGGTCTGGAAAAATAAGCGCGGGGATGAATTTTCTTGTAAATTTTATTTTTAGACTTTTTAATTTATCTTATGTTTTTTTTTTTCAGATGTTTAAAATGTTTTTGTTAGATTTTTTAAATTTAATTAGTGTTTCAATCACATCTTCGTTTGAATAACCTAATAATTTCATTTTAAGCTGCGTTTTTCTCCTAAATCTTATCCTCCTCCTCTTCCCCCCACCCCCCAAAAAAAAATCCATTTTTTTTAATGAATAAACTCATAAAAAAAAACTAAATTCTAAATCAGAGACATTTCTGAGTGTAAACTATCTTTACATAACTGATGAGATAATAATAACCTATGACATAAAATTGAGAGCACAACTAATCACAATATTATTTGCTTGCTTAAATCTAACACCATAAGTTGATAACTTTTTTCAAGCATTAAGTTGCATGAAAAATAAAGTAATGATGGAGAATTTTCAATTTAATTTTTTTAATATAAATAGTAAAATTTATTTATTCAAGAGAAATAGTACAATAAAAAGGAAAAAAACTTCTGCATCTTTATCTACTTACAGCTTATCCTTCTTTATTTTTGTAATCACTTCAGATGCATCACTTTTCTTCTTCGAAAAGCTACACAAAAATCTAAAGTAAGTAGAGTTGAGAGCAGGTCAGACAGTGGAGTCGCTGTGAGCGACAGGTTTGGGACACGACATTGTAGAACTTTCATGACTGCATGACATATATGGTAAGAGGGGGAGGAAGAAAATGAGGAAGAGAAAGAAGAAGAAATATAAGGAAATGGAAGAAAAAAAATCTTATTTGTGATTTTGTTGGAAGAGGTGATGATATTTGGAAAAAATGATTTTTTTTTTTCTTACCAAGGCCACATTGATAGGATGAAATGACTTTATTAGAGTGATATGATTAGAAAACAAGAATCAAACTTAAAAATTTAATATAAATGTTTTAAATTATAGTTATACAAATCAAATTAAAAATGACTTACTTATTTTTTTTTGTTATTTTTATTATCATATTTATTAATTTTTGGCTGACATTTATAAAAATAATTTGACAGTTAGGTTTTTGTATTTATAAAATAGTTTTAGATGAATATATAATTTTAAATAAAATATTAACAGTATATTAATTTTTTTCTTCTAAAAAGCACAAATTACAGCTTTGCGAAACAGGCCATAAAGACGGTGGTATTTTGTAAATTTTAGTACCTCAGGACTCAGGAGGTTGTACCCTTCTGCACTCTGTAAATTGTAACTCTCAAAACCATAGTTAGCACCGCGAGCCGACATCGCTTCGCATACAGCCATGGCGGCCACTGAATCACCCCCACCAGAACAACACACGCTGCCTTCTCAATCCTCAAAGAAAAGGAAAAATCAAAAGAGAAAGCGAACTCGGCACAACTCCGAACTTGACCGATTCAACTCGCTCACATGGAACCCTTCTCTCACTGGCAACGACGACGACCGGTTCTCCTCTCTCCTTGTCGGCTCCGACGAACTCGACGGAGGTAGGTCTACTCCTCATTTATTTCTCAAGAAAACTAAAGAGAAAAAAATAAAATAAAATAACGAACTGCGTTTTATGTTTCTGGGATTATTTTTATCATATACATTTTCTTTGAAACCAGAACATTAGAACAGAGTAATGGGGTTTATAGGGTTTTTTCAGGTTTACACTTTTGAATTTATGGAGTTTAAAGCATTGTATTTCAGCATTGCATAAAGAAATTGGATTACTCAACATAAACTTACCTAGTGGTTTTTTTCTGTTTTATAAAGAAAAAACCTACCAAAGTGGTTTGGCATAGGATTTAGTACTCTACGACAGATTTTTTATCAAATGAACTCTTCGTTAGGAACTAAACAGAGAATTGGGGTTTACGAGGTTCTTGAGTTTGTTCATTGGGTTGTCGGTCTTTCTCAAATCTGAGTTCGCTCTTTGTTTGGTTAGTTGGAAAACCAAGGACAATATTAAGTTTTTGAAAATGTGGCCTAGTTAATACTTGGTGAGATATTGTAAATTCAAATTATATGTTCTCAAGGACATTTTCTTAGTAACAGATTGAACATTTGGGATTTTTAGTGTTTATGAGATTTGAATTTTATCATAGCCTGAGATTTTTTATTTTCTCATTGAGAGAAGCTTGTGTTCAAAATTGTATTTTTTGTCTATAAATATTTACTTAGGAACCAAACACTGCACTAGGGTTTGTATGGTTTAAGCTTGTTCTTGGTTCATGATTTTTGTTAAACTTGATAAACGCAGGTTTTCTTTCACTGGAAGAAATTGATGAAGCTGATTACAGTTTACAAATACCTAAACCTGAAAAGGAAAAGCCCAGGGAAACATTAAAATCGAAGAAACAGAAGAGTGGTAATGGCCATGAGGGCTCTGGTGAAGTAATTGAGGCTGGAACAGTTGAGGAAAAAGAAGAAGAAAATAATTTAAAGACTAAGAAGAAAAAGAAGAAGAAGAAGAAAAAGGCGAAGGAAACACAGCAGAAGGAGGAATCTTCTGCCGGTTAGTGCTTAACATATTTTGGATTTTTTATGCAGCATAATATGCTTAATCTAATTCCTGGGATCAATGTTAGGGTCAATATTAACCCAATTATGCATTGTTTTGATCTGTATATGTTATTATTTTTTATAAGTATCCTTCGCGTGTTCCACGCCGTTGTTCTGATATTGATATGCTATTGAAATCAGAATTGTTCGCTTTCTGTTTTTTCCTGTCTTATTTTATGTAATATTTGCATCAGCTTTGGGATAAGGTTGTTTTCCTTTTTTCTCTTTGGGCTTCAACTATAGTAGTTTCAGGGGTATTTCTTTGAGCGAAATGCAGAGAGATTGGAGGGCTATTTTGATGTAGTTGATTTTTTTCTTTCAGGACTCCTTGTTCTCCTCTTTTGTACCTATTTTTTTCTTTCTTAACGAGTTTTCTCTTTTTTTATCTAAAAAAGATTTATATAATTCATTGTCTTCTTGGTAATGGTCTTTAGTTGGAAACGTTTATATTTTAATACTAATGATTTGTTCTTTGGTCAACCGTTTCGTCCCTTATACTATCGAAGTTTTCACAATTATTAATTTGGGAAATGTATCGACTTCGAGGTCAATTGTAAATTGATCTTGTACATATATTCTGTCTTTTAATCGTTTGAGTTATTTGGTTGTATTAACAACTGAGATATCATGTTAAACATCAAGTAAGCTATCTAATTTTTAGGCCTGATATAAATGTGGCAACCTATTGGTCCTCCCACCTATATTTAAGGTTTGGTTTAGTCCTGCACTTGTTTTGATAAGTCTTGATTATTGTTCTTGTTAATGATTTCATAGTGATCATTGCTAGACAATTTTGGTAGAGTTCATTGAATCTCTGTAATTGTTAATGTTTCATTATCAAACTTAGTTTGAGAAAAATGTTATATTTTTCGTTGTTTAGATTTATGCGATAGCTTGTATAATAACACATAGATGAGACTAAGAAGAGACATTTTGTGCCAAATTTTGCGCCCGTGGTTGTAGTAAGCAATGATAAGGACGAAAAGGAAGAAGAGTTGGTTAATGAAGCTGAAGTATCCCTTGAATTTGATGCATGGAATGAGTTGAGACTTCATCCTCTACTCATGAATTCAATATGCAGGCTTGGGTTCAAGGAACCAACAGCTATACAGAAAGCTTGTATTCCTGCTGCTGCTCATCAGGGGAAGGTTGGTTAAGACTCTTCTTGTGGACTTGCGTGGTTGTTGATGACTTTTGTTTCTTTGTTGTTGTAATTTGTTCACATGACAGGATGTTGTTGGTGCTGCGGAGACAGGGTCTGGGAAAACGCTTGCTTTTGGTTTGCCTATTTTGCAACGTCTCTTGGAAGAACGAGAAAAATCTTCGAATCTGCTCGAGGAGATGGGGGAGGAAGCAGAAAAATATGCTCCACAAGGCTATTTGCGTGCTCTTGTCATCACTCCTACAAGGGAACTTGCACTTCAGGTACTTATTATTGCTTTATTAATTGCTTCTATCAATTTGGTATACTTGCGTGAGTGCTGGGATAGAATTTCACATTGTTTGATTGAGTTTACCGATAGCTAAACGATAAGCCTTGCCAGATTTGCCCCTTTTGTTATTTTGAAACCAAGTAAATGAATAAAATTTGAACTGAACATTTTCATTTTAGTATCCGAAGCTCCGAAGCTTGGGCTCTGTGCATTTGGATTTAACAGATCGACTTAGAACAATATTATAGGTTATCTTAACTTGGATGCAGTTGCAGTATTCTGGTTGGATGGTACAATGAAATGGTATCAGAGACTCTTGTTATCTGTTGCACTGGTTGAATCTTCACTTAGTGAAAACACCCTTGTGTTTGAGAATTGAATGGTATCAGAAGGCTGCCTATAAATTTGTTTTTGTTGTTTGTTTATTCTTCTATTATCTTTTTGAAATGTGGAGAGGTTATGTTGCAGGGTTTTGTGATTCTCTGACGCATAATTCTAAGTTTTAGATGGCAAAGAGAGGCTTATTGATGTGATTAGAGATAGTTGGTTCAATACCCTTAATTTTTGATTTAAAGGAAAAATATTGTGAATGATGTAGATCTTTTAGATTTTGTGGAGTTACTATCATGTAGATAATTTTTGTTTTCGGGATGCACCATCTTGGTGCTTTTTAATATAATTTTACTTATTAAAAAATGGTTATCTCATATTCTGGCTAGCTAATCTAGGAAGCTAGTGGAAACTGGCTGGTGACCTTCTCTTCTAATTAGCACAAAGGAACTGGTTAAAGATATCAAGTCCTTGCTTGTTTCAGTGTTTATTCTAAACCAACATAAACCCTGGTCAAGTTGGTTTTGCAGAAAATTGGTTGGCGTACTGTTGAAATGCTCTTACACTCAATTTTAGCTTTGTGGATGTACTTGAGAATCTACCATGTGTGGTTTCCTTTTTCTATTATTTCCAGGTTACTGATCATCTTAAGGAAGTGGCCAAGGGTATCAATATTCGAGTGGTTCCTATTGTTGGTGGGATGTCAACCGAGAAGCAGGAAAGACTACTAAAAGCAAGGCCTGAGATAATTGTTGGAACTCCTGGGAGGTTGTGGGAACTTATGTCAAGAGGAGAAAAGCATCTTCTTGAGGTTAGTACTAATGCATGCTGTGGATTCCTTAAAAAAAAAGCATGCTGTGGATTCAGTATATCTAGATAGTTCATGTCACCATCACATGAGAACTCGGGACTAAATTTTCTACTTTTTCACGTTTAATTGTCCTGTTTATTATGAATTGTGCATATTTTACCATTCCAATTTTACTGTGCGCTTTTAAGAGACCTTAATTGAAATGCTGGAAAAGGAGTATAGCACTGGTCCTGTTGCTTACGTGTTTGATTCTTTCCCCATGATAATTCTCTGGAAAATTATTTTGACTCTTTGGTCTTCAGCTCAAACTTTTTCTCTTTCTAACTCTTTATTTTGTTCGCGAATTCTTTTGTAAGTAATATTTTATCAAATTTAGTGCTGCACCCCCTTGGTGGTTTTTATATTCATCTTTTACTTATAAAAAAATATCTTATCAAGTTTATACTCAAAAGTCTTATTAAATTTATGCTTGCAAATGACAATCTGTTCTGTGGTTGATCAAGGAAGAGTTTCAACTTCTAATTCTGAAAGTATATATAACCTCAGTAAGTTAGTTAGAGAACATGCAATCTGCGATGGATGGTAAAAAGGGAAAATATCGAAGCACATAGATAATTTGTGGCTTCTATAGAAACCTCTATAGGGAGACCCGTGAAAGCAGGCTGAATTTGGATGGGTTAGATTTTTCGAGAATTGATGGGGCGGATTCAAGTTGGCTTGAGTGTCCTTTTGATGAGGAGGATATTGTTGCTGCTCTTAGGGGTTGTAATGGTGATAAAGCTCCATGTCCTAATGGTTTTATCATGGCTTTACTTGTTCATAATTGGGAGGAGATGAAGGGGGATATCCTTCGTTTTTTCAAGGAGTTTCATTCTACATGGGAGTTTGTGGGAAGTCTCAATCAGTGTTATGAAAGGCGAGATTGGGCGCGCCCGGAGGCATTTTGCGGAAAAAACGCCCCAGGGCGTGAATCAAAGGGCGAATGTATCACGAGGCGCGCGTCTTTCGGGTTTGGGCGTTAGCCCATACTTGAGGCGTACGCCTTTGACGCCCCATGCGTCTGGGCGTATGCCCAATGCAATTTTAGTATTCCATTTTCCAATCTCCTTCAAATCTCCATAAATCAATCCACCAAATCAAGAAAGCTATTAAAACATACAATAAAAATTAAGTCAAAGATACCAAATAGATGCATAGAAGAAATTATATGCAGGAAACATACAGGGAGGCACAGAATGAAAAAAAACAGGGGCTCGCGTTGGTCACAAATCTGGCTTCGATGACTTCGTCGACGGCCTCCTCATCGGCGACCTTGTTGATGGCAACTTCAATTTAGCTAACCCCTCACGTGGTGGTGCAGATTGTTGCAGACTTGGGTAGATTTGCCGAGGAGAAGAAGATGACGTTGAAGAAGGAGATGACAGGAGAGATAAGGAGAAGGGAAAGATAAAAAAAAAATAGAAAAAGGACGACGTAGAAAGAGATAGGACAGGGGGTTTAGGAGATTGAGGAGTAGAGAAGCAGAGAGGTCGCATAGAAAAAGGACGACCTTCAATTTTTTTTTGTGAAACCTAGAACCAGAAACACTCGTGTGGGGAGAAAGAGAAACGAAACTGGGAAAGGTCTAAGAAATATCTTGGGGTTCTTATGATGGTTGATGCGACGCCGTTAATTGGGTTGCCTGTGGACATAATGAGCCAAGCCCATCTTCATTCTTGTTGGTAAGGTCTGCTCATAGGACCACTAGTAAAGCCAATTTCTGAGTCCATCAGTGACATGAGAAGTTAAGACAACCGCTCGGTCTTGGGCTTTAACAAGGGTTGGGTCCATCAACAAGTATTGAGGCCGAATTGTGGGCCTTTAAGAAAATGTATATAAGTTACTGTCCAAAAGAACATCACTGACCTGAAATATTGAATGTTTGAATCGGCTTGCGATTGATCGGAGAGGAAAGATTAAACATATTTGGTGTGTCTAGTAAGAAAAAAAAAAAGTGTATGGAATAAAAATTTCTCTTGTTCAATGGAAGAGAAAATTGAGAGGAAAGATTAGTTAATATTAATATAATTTAATTAATATTATTTTATTTAAAACGCCCCAACGTTTTAAAAAGCTTACGTCCCAACGCCTCAAGGCTTACGCCTCGCCTCTTTGAGGCAAATCGCGTCGCCCAACGCCCTCGCCTCTGAAAACACTGGTCTCAATGCTTCTTTTATTGTTCTTATTCCAAAGAAGAGTGATGCGACCAATGTTAAAGACTTTGGACCTAGGTAGGGATGGCAAAATAATTCGTCTTCGGCAAAGCTTCAAAATTCTTAAATCCATTGGGGACAGGTATGAAGGGCATTTTATCCCCATGGGGACGCGAACGAAGATTTTTAAAAACCTTCGGTCTAGACGGGGACGAAGACGAAGACGAAGGGAGCAATTTTTGCCCCGCAAAATCCCCCTCCCCACCCCCTATTACATTAGTTTTTTATGTTTTATATAAATATATTAGATAAACCTGCTAATTACCCAACTAACCCCATAAATTTGTGTTATTTTTTGTTTGTTTAAGAAATGACATGTATTTGGATTTGTGGGGTCTAAAAATGATAATAGTGATTGTACTTTGTATTGAATATTTATTTTATAATTAAAAAAATTGGGCTAATAGATAATCTCTGGTTTTTAATTAGAATCTTCGTTTTCGTTTATAAATGGGGACGAGAATGAAGATTGAGATATTCGGAAATCTTCGACAGGGACAGGGACAAAGGAAAAAATGAAATATTCGACGGAGATGGGGACGGGGACGGGGACGAAGAGTAGTTTTGTTAACGGGGACGATGACAAAGATGACACTTTTCGCTTCAAACCCGGCCCGTCGCCATCCCTAGACCTTGGGGTGCATATATAAGCTCTTATTAAAGGTGGTTTCGACAAGATTAAAGGCTTTTTTTGCACAAAGTGGTGAGCCCTCACCAGAATGCCTTTGTGGAGGGGAGACAAATCTTGGATGTTGTTCTGATAGCTAATGAAATGGTGGATGCCCATTTAAAAGGAGGGGGAGGAGTGATGTTAAAGCTTGATATGGATGTCTGTTGGGGTTTCGTTATCTATTTATTGAAAAGAATGGATTTTGGTGAGAAATGGTGTAAGTGGATTTAAGTGCATCTCTTCGGTTTCTTTTTCCATCCTTGTCAATGGCTGTCCTTTGGGCTTTTTAGAGCTTCAAGGGGCCTTAGACAAAGGGATTTGTTGTCTCTTTTTTATTCACCTCGCTGATGAGGGCCTTTAGTAAAATGTTGTTGAAGGCGGTTGATGGAGGACTTTTGAGTATTTTAAGGTAGGGAGGAGGGGAAGTAGGGTGAATGTGTCTCTTTTGTTTTTTGCCAATGACACTAGGGTTTTCTAGGGGGCGGAAGCTATTCAAATGTTGCGTCTTCGTGGTGTGCTTCTTTGTTTTAAAGCAATTTTAGGGCTTAAAATTAATTTTAGTGAGAGTGACTTAATCCCTCTTGGTGCAAACATTAATAACCGTTTGCTCGCGCTTTTGTTGGGATGCAACGTGGGGTCACTTCCGATTACGTATCTTGGGCTCCCCCCTTGGCCTAAATTCAAAACAAAAGTGTGTGGAATCTGATTGTGGAAAAGTTTGAGAAACGGTTGACAAGTTGGAACAATCACTACCTCTCTAAAGGGGGGAGGCTTACCTTTATCAAGAACACTCTTTCTAGGCTTCCCATCTATTTTATGTCTCTTTTCCCAATCCCTTATTCGGTGGCTAATTGGTTGGAGAGTATTCAAAGGAGGTTCCTTTGAAAGAATACGGGGAGGAATATAAGTACCTAGTGAGGTGGGGTGTGGTTAAACAACATTTGGAAAAAGGGGGTTTGGGTCTCAAATCTCTTACTTTGTTTAATAAGGTGTGTCTTGGGAAATGGCTATGGCGGTTTCTTGTAGAGAGGGATCATATTTGGAGAAAGGTGGTGGAAACTAAGTTTGGGTTGGAAGCTAATGGGTGGATGTCTAAGGAGGTTCGGGAGGCCTATGGGGGTGGGAGTGTGGAAATGGATTTGGAAAGGGTGGTTGGAGTTTTTCCCTTGTGTGTTGGTGTTGGTAGGTAATGGGAGAGAACTCATCTTTGGTATGATTCGTGGTTTGGGAATACTCCTTTAAAAGACCAATTTCTGGATATCTTTAATTTTGTGAGAAATAAAGAAGCACTTATTAGTTCTTGTGTTTCATTGACTTTTGATGGGATCTTTTGGGATTTGCCTTTCATCCACGATGTCCATGATTGGGAAGTTGAGGGTCGAGAGTTTTTTGGAGACTTTATATAATAGTAGGGTGGATGGGAGTAGAGAGGATGTGGTTAGGTGGGGACCTAGACCGGATAGAGGTTTTGAGGTGAAGTCTTTTTATAAGTTTCTTCTTGATAAGTCTCTTTCGGATGATGATTTTAGCTTCTTGTGGAAGGCGATTTGGTGCTTATGTGCCCCGAAGAAAGTTAGTTTTTTGTGTGGGAGGCTTCATGGGAATTTTTTTTTTACTATTAACAATTTACAAAGAAGGGGGGAAGTTTTGGTTTGTAGGTGTTATATTTGTAAAAGGTGTGATGAGTTAGAAGCTTATAGGTGATGACCTATAGGGTTTTGATGGTTGTTGCGGGTTCCGTGGAAGATGAAGTGTAGACTTGGAGTGGGTTGAGGGCGTCTAAGGAGGTCAAGAAAGCTTATCTTTTGATCCCACACTCTATTATTTGCTTAGTGTGGAGTGAGAGGAATAAGAGAGCCTTTGAAGGAGTTGAAAGACCTATAGATTCCACTTATAAAAAAACTACCTATAGATGCCAATAGAGATAAATGGCTTAACACCCTTAATTTTTGGGTTAGAGGAAATTTTTTTAGATAATTTTGTTCTTTTGGATTTGTGGAGTTCCTTTGTTGTAAATAGCCTTTGGCTTAGAGTTGCACCCTCTTGGTGCTCTATTAATACAACTTTTACTTATAAAAAAACAAAGAATAGAAAAGGAATGAAAGATCTAAAATGGAAAAATTACTCACCAAAGCGTGTAGCAAGTTATCCATCATGGGAAGACCTGTGATCTAAACATTATTTGACTTTGAATATCTTAATATGTACTCAGTTTGACCTTTTATAGTTACACAAGTGAAGATAATCCTCATGTTTGTGAAAGTATAATTTAAAATGGAGATCTTTAACCTTATGCCTCAGTATTCTGCACTGGTCATCATGATGGCTTGTCTTTCGTGTAATGTCATCAAGAAACATACTAAATGTGGCTTCTATTCTGCCCGATCATAATCACCATTGCATTTTTTATTTAAAAAAAGAAAAGAAGATTCACCTCTAGCAGTACTATTGCCTCACCACCAAACATAAGACTTCTGCCAGGAGGCAAAGACTGTTGCCATAATTGCTGATGCTGTGCATTACTATTTTTTAAATAATACTTACTGAAGGTTCTATACTCCACTACCTATATATAGTTAAGATACATTAACTCCTTTTAGAAGTTGATGTTCCATCCCCATTTCCCTATGTCTAGAATTATTCTCATAAAAAATATTGTCTTACTTTTCCCCCCTTTTGCAGTTACATTCATTGTCTTTCTTTGTGCTGGATGAGGCTGATCGCATGATCGAGACTGGGCATTTTCGCGAGTTGCAGTCAATAATTGACATGCTTCCTATTGCAAATGGATCCGTTGAAGGGCAATCTCAAAATACACAGAACTGTGTGACGGTTTCAAGCTTGTCAAGAAAGAAAAGACAAACTTTTGTTTTTTCAGCCACTATAGCACTATCTGCTGATTTCCGTAAGAAGCTAAAACGCGGTTCTCTAAAATCTAAGCAACAAATCACTGAGGGGTTGAATTCTATAGAAATTCTTTCTGAGCGAGCAGGAATGAGAGCTAATGTTGCCATTGTTGATCTGACAAGTGCTTCGATTTTGGCACGTAAGCTTGAAGAATCTTTTATTGAGTATGTGCTTTTCTTTTCATCTATTATCTGGCCTCTCAAAAGTATTTTGTAGAAAATGCATGTTTTTGTAACCAATTTAACCATACTGAGGAATAATAATTTGTATATGAGCTGTACTTTTCATCTGATTTTTGGCATTTTAAGCTCTTTTGTCAACAAATGCATGTTTGCGTAGCCAGTAAACCATCTTGTGGCATTATGCTTTGCATTCATTAAATTGGTTTTTGTTCTTTGCGTTAGAAATCAGCGGGTTTTAGACTTGTAATTTTTTAGCGTTGTAAAGCCTTTGGCTTTGGTGCATCTTCTTGGTGCTTTATACTAAAAACATTTATTTATCAAAAATAAATAAATCAGCGGGTTTGATAAAGTTCATGCATAAAATAATTCCTTTCACTATTGATTTCCTTGATAAATTTTGAAAAAAGAGAAAAAAATATATGTTATACACCATATGCTTTTCTTTTTAAAAATTATGCATCTTCTTTTTTATTTTGAGTTTCAGGCCTTTTCTCAGTATGATTGTTTGATGCTCTATCCCTACCATTTTATTGGTTCTTTCTAGATTGATGTGCCCTTCCTCCAACTATCACGTGAAATGTTTTTAAATCACAAGCTCGTCAATTCTAAGTTGCATCTTTGCTAAAGATTTGTAGGTTTAGCTTAACCATGATTGAGACCAATACTTGCAACCATGATGCATATTGTAGTCAAACCAATGATCAGATGAAGATGCACTTGGGAGGCTTATGACAACTTTAGTATTGTACTAAACCATTGACAGAAGTTTAGCCTTTATTTTCATATTCTTACTTTTTTTAGGGTAACATAAGAATGTTACCCTAAAGATATTCCTTATTGGTTATTGCCTTATTTGCATACATAATCATGCATACCTTTGGTGCTTCTATATTGTTTTTTTTTTCAATAAGTGGTGCTTCTATATTGTTAAAGAAGAAAGATGATAAGAGATCTGTTGCGCTTTTACTGACCATTTCACTTGACTTATGGGGGTTGGCTTCTTTAATTTTCGTGCAAAAAGTAACTTTTTTTTGCTGAAGTTGTGTTTATGCGCACATGAAAGTGACTTTTTATGAGAGGGATAGCGGATGGGGAGGGCTACCTCATTGTTTAGCTCATACCCAATGAGTCTTCTTTGAACCAAAAAAATGACTTTTCTGATAAGTAAGTTCTTAATTTTCTACTAAAAAATCTGGAAAAAGGGAAGCAAAAAAGTTGGGCTTCTCCCATAAGAAGTTAGAAGTCAAGCCAGGTGAACAGTTACTGCACATGAACAGTGCCATGTTCTGACAAAAAGTAGTTTTTCTGAAAAACTTACTTTACGTGCCAAACACACATACATTGAAGGAATAGTAACTTTTGACTTAAATAAGTTATGTGAACCAAACATGAGAATAAAGATTCGGAGGGGGGGGGGGGGGCTTTGATGAATTTGACTGAAAAACTCGGGCAAATTTAATGGAACAGCTGACATGTGATAATGTTCCTGCACTATTTTTTAAGTAAAATAGTTTGTTTTTTCCCAGTTCTACACAAAAAAGTATAGATTTTACTTATATATTTATATTATTAATATATAAACATTCTGGAGCTGTTTTCAACCTTAATATATATATATATATATATATATTTTAATTTAACATTGTCACGCTCTCACTCCTGTTCTATGCTCTTGTATCCTATCCAAACATACTTCTTCAAAAAATAACTTCTCACAGAAGTTATTTTCCAAGAGTAACTTTTTTGAGAAGTTCAAGTTGAATTTCATAAGTTGGTACCAAAGGGGGGCGTTAGGCATCTATGGCATGAACCGATATTTTTTCTTTGATCTGTTATGATATTTTTTTTCCATATAAACGTCTCACCCAATGGACTGATGACAGATCATAATATGTTGCAGATGCAGGGAAGAAGATAAAGATGCCTATTTGTATTATCTTCTGAGTGTTCATGGACAAGGACGCACAATTGTTTTTTGTACATCTATTGCAGCTTTGCGCCATATCTCTGCCATCTTGCACATTCTTGGAATCCATGTTTGGACGCTTCATGCTCAGATGCAGCAGCGAGCTCGTTTGAAGGTCCGTTTTTAGTTATGTTGTGTGCACTAATATTTTTTATGTACTTTTTGGCATGTAGGATGGTTGATGTGATGATATTCGTGCTATCGTTTTAATATCTTGTCTATTTATTAAAAGCTTTGGCTTTCTTAGAGTTTGTTTCAGCTCCTGTTGTGGATCTTTGTGTTTGTGTGTGTGTGTGTGTGTGTGTGTGAGAGAGAGAGAGAGAGAGAGAGATATTCATGCTATTGTTCTAAAGCTTTGGCTTTCTTTGAGTTTGTTTCAGCTCCTGTCGTGGTATTTCTGAATCTGTGCATGTGTGTGTGTGATATTCGTGCTATTGTTCTAAATTCTAATATCTTATCTATTTATTAAAGCTTTGGCTTTCTTAGAGTTTGTATCGGCTCCAGTTGTTGTATCTCTGAATATTTGTGTGTGTGATATCCGTGCTATTGTTCTAATGTCTTGTCTATTTATTAAAATCTTTGGCTTTATTAGAGTTTGTTTGAGCTCCTGTTGTGGTATCTCTGAATCTTTGTGTGTGTCATGAGGTTTTATATATATATTTTTTTAATAAAATATTTGAGGTCGTAACGACGAGGCATTTTAACATAATCATCTGTTTATTTAAAATGGGTGTGAGACGACTTTGTATCAAAAAAGTGGGGGTCAGATAACTTACTAAATGAACACGTGTGTAATACCAGAAAGACGGTTTAAAAGTTCGGAACTTTGTACATATCTATCAGCCCTACTCTTAGTTAGAAATTAAAGCTGGTCAAAGATTGACAGCTGTTTTACAGTCAAAACAAGATAACAGAGATACTAATCATTCTTTCTATAAGTACAGTGATTTTGGGAATTTTGAGCTTATTAGCTAGCTGGTTAGCAACTGAAGTGCAACCATCAAGTCCTATTCAGGTTTGTCAGCAGAAGCTTGTTGGAAGTGAAATTCCTGACACATGCTCTTCGTGTCAAATTCCTGAACATACAATCATTTAGTACTTGATGGCTTATCTTTATTAGTTTACCGATACAATCATGTAGGACTTGATGGCTTATCTTCATTTATTTACTGGTACAATCATGTAGGACTTGATGGCTTATCTTCATTTGTTTACCGATACAATCATGTAGGACTTGATGGCTTATCTTCATTAGTTTCCCAAATCCCAATACTATGCTTGAACATAAATGCTAAAAATTATGGGCTATGATTCAGAAAGCATTGCTGAGAACGTAGTCTGATAAGAGATCACTGTGGGAAGACTAGAGCTTCCTTCCTGGTTCTATGGAGGACCAAAGTTTGATATCAAGAAAATAAGTGAAGAAAACTTTGAAGCAAACAAATTTGTGAAGAATGGTGTATCGAGAATGTACAATGAATTTTTGTAAGGAAGTCAGGGAAGTATTAAATAGTCTGATGTGTGTACATTGGAATAGGTAGCAGAAGGGTTGGATGCAGGGTAGATCTTAAGAATAAAATCACTAATGCAGCATAGTTTTATGGGGTTCAAATGTACTTTAGAATTTAATTCAAGATGCAAGTATTGGTCAGCTTGGCTTGGCTCAGATGTATGGAAACCCAGCTTGCACATATCTTGAGCCTGATCTTAACTATGTCCTACCTGAATTTTAGTTTCTTCCTCACTTGGGCTGCATGCCAACTTTTGCCATCTTGATACCAATGGCCGTCAGACTCTTTGTTGCAGTATGTGCTTGCTTTTATCTCCCCTTCCCCTCTTTTTCTCTCTCTGTGGATGTTAATCCAGAATGACATTAACAGCTTAAGGGTAAAGAACTTGATCTTTGGATTACGAGATTTACTACTTCCTTTAGATAGTCCTTTTGTGAATGGGTTGCACCCCTTTGGTGCCTCCTTTATAAATTTTAATTACAAAAAAAAAGAGATTTACTACTTTTTAAGGGAACTTTAATGCCTTTTTTTGGTTTAAGATGAAGGTCTCATAGATTTTGTGGTGCTTTATTTTTACAACTTATCAAAAAAAGACAAAATGATGTGCAATTTATATTAGATATCTTATATGAAACTTTAGGTTTAGGCTGAAGTCTTTAGCTGAGGGAGGGAGGGGGCTGGATTTAACCTTTTGGAAACGATAATTATGTAATCCACGTGCTGGGGTTTTGATTTGGCATTGAGATGGATGGAGGATATTGAGAAGATTTAATTTCTATATGTGAATATAGTGATGAGAGGGAATATACTTAACTGATAAATTAACCTAGCGGCCTTTCAAGTTTCTTTTGGGCTGGTTTGGGCTACATTGGTGTGGCCGGATCTCTGCTAAAGTAGCTTCAAGCTTATGATAGTGATTTGCTCAAGCCAGACTTGTATACAACTTAGTTCAGTAATGTTCAGATGTTCGTGTTCTAGTTCAGCCCTGTCTGCTTATAGATCTTTATTATGTGTTGACTTCTGCTGGCTTGTATTCAACTTCTCTTTCTTTTTTCAGAAAATAAAAACATTAATTTATGGATTTTAATATGCTAAAGTTGCATTCTTTTATTGCTGAAGAGAATGGTGTATCTTAGGTTTTTCTTCATGTTCTTCAACATGATGAAATCTTGGATTGCCTATCTGGGGTTCCATCATGTGTTATTATGTATGCCAGCATTGATGCTGTGCCATTGTGCACCATGCTTGTTGGTTAAAGGTGAAACAGATGTTTAAAGCTTTATGGATAGGACTATTAATATTTTAATGTATGGCTTATGTTTTCACGAGGACATGTTAATATCAAACGATACATAATGATTTATCCAATAAACACACATACATTATATGCAAGTGCCTACTTATGCATGGTTGTGTGTACGTGCTGCATTAACTTCTGATCATCTTCACCCCTTCCTGTTTAATGCAGGCCATTGATCGTTTTCGCACAAGTGATCATGGTATACTTGCTGCCACTGATGTTGCAGCAAGAGGACTCGATATTCCGGGTGTTCGAACTGTTGTTCACTATCAGCTTCCTCATTCAGCAGAAGTAGGTCAAAATTGGCTGCTTATTACCAAGCTTTTGATAATTTCTTACACTTTTTGAGGTAAAGTTGAACTAGCCTTTTCTGCTAGGTTTATGTGCATAGAAGTGGAAGAACAGCTAGAGCTTCTGCTGATGGTTGCAGCATTGCTCTAATCTCATCAGATGATACATCAAAGTTTGCCGCTTTATGCAAATCATTCTCTAAGGTACCACTCTTTGGAAGGGATTTCTGAATCCTCCATTTGAATTGAAAGCTTGATATGAACCCCCCCAAAAAAACCCCTCATCATATGATCAAGGAAGTTAAAATACTGATTGCAAGTGTTTTTTTTTATAAGTCTGATCGCAAATGTTGTTGGGAACTAGATAGTACTGTTTACTTCGAACAAATCAGTGGTAGCACTTATTATTCTTAGTTCTTACATCAATTTGTGTTCTTAAATTTTTTTAAATTTAGATGCTTTATAATTGCCTATACACTTTTACTTTTCCATATAAGTAAAAGAAAGGTATAAAAGGGCACCAAGGGGTGCCTCCTATGAAATCTATAAGATGAATCTCATTTACAAAAAACATTCCTCTTTAGCAAAAAAAAAAAAAAAAACAAAGGTATTAAGCCATCATACTTTACAAGAATCATTTGTATCTTTCAATCCCTTCGAAAGCCTTACACTTTTACTTATAAAACCTAAAGAATTGCCTCGGTTCTATGCGCAGGAGAGTGTCAAAAGATTTCCTTTAGAGAGCTCGTACATGCCAGAGGTCATGAAACGATTATCTCTTGCCCGTCAAGTCGACAAGATATTGCGAAAGGAATCCCAGGTATATGCCTTTATCTGTTTGACGATGCAATACTTGTGTGCTGATGTGTAACATGCAATCCTTGCAGTGGGCTACATATCAGAGAAAAATATTTTTAAAGAAAAAATACTGCAATGGGTTTCTTTTATGTCTTGAAATTGTGTTAGGGCTGACTTTGAACGTATGCTGATCCACCCCATGTGCAACTATTGTGCATCACCCATCTGGAGACACCAGATTTGTTTGTGATGCAAGATCAGTGTTTATTCTCTCATATTAACTTCTTACTGATGTTATATATGCGGCGCTGTTAAATCGGTGCTTAAGAAATTTGATTTTTTTAAAATAAATGGCGCTGCTTTTTCCTCCCATCCCACTCCTTGCATTTGCTTCATTTTTGAACTTTTATTCTCTTCTTTAGGAAAAGGCAAAGAAAAGCTGGTTCGAACGAAATGCGGAATCAATAGAATTAGTTGTGGAAAATGATGACAGTGAGGAGGAAAGAGTTAACAATTATAAGCAGAAAAGAGTCAGCTCCATGCAATTGAAGAAGCTGCAGCAGGTTTTTCTCTTTCTATGAATAAATTATTGTCTTAAAACTTGAACTATCATCAAATTTACAGTATCTGATGAATGGAAGTTTGGCCAGTTCATTCTTCCTATAAGATTCAGTTGAACTGATTTATTTAAATTGCAGGAGCTCAATGTGCTGCTTTCATGTCCATTGCAACCGAAGACATTTTCACATCGTTATTTGGCAGGGGTAACTTGTTATTCGTTTACACCCTTTATTTGTCTTTCAGTGTGACTGTTCACTCTTAACAGGACTTCTTTCGCTCGTAGAACTTGGTAAAAGATTTCTAGTATCATCAGTTTTAATGTTTTCAAAATAGTATGGTAAATTGGATTTTTGAGTGAGATGGTTATATGACGTAGGATAGGCTTCGGCAATCTGCCTGCTGTAACTGTCATGGTGGGCTATAGCTTCAAAAGATTAACACTTCTAGGGTCTAGGTTTGGCTGTACAGCAGACAGATTGGTTTGAATTAATGGAGGCTCATTGATCTTAATAGGGGTGGCTGAACTTGAATAACCACTAACCAGGTCTTTGGTATTCTGGAGAGCAACCCAAAGTCCTGGATCCAATTATAGTTTTTATGTGCTCTTGATGGGTATAGGTTATCCATATTGGTGGGGACTAGGGTTTATAAAGGGTAACCAGTGAAGTATGGTTTGTTGAGGAAAGGTAGGAAAACATCAAGTTCATGGTGCTATCCAGGGGCTGTAAACAAGACCAGTACTGCATTTGCAGAGTCTGGGTTTTTGAGTTTTGAGAATTCATTCGACCAAAGTCCCGTTTGGCATAGATGTAGTTTCAGTTTTTGAATGTTGAAATGGTTTTTGAAACCGTTTTGGGTAAAATAGCTATGGTGCCAAAAATTGTTTGTTTGGTAAACAACTGCTAAACTGGTTTATATGTTAAAGTGAGTGTGTTTTTAACGCAAAAATCAGCTTCTTAGAAACTAGTTTTTAGCTTTCGATTCTTTCCGGTACCCATTTCATAAACTCTACCAAACAAGACCTAAGGAATGTTTGTCATGGTTATTAAAGGCGCATTTGCGGCATGCCTAGGCACAAGGCACAACCAAGCATCAAGTATAGTGGCTATGCTAGTCGCAGGCTAGGTGAGTTGCATCAGGCATGGGCCTAGGCAGGTGCATGCCCTTGGGCTAGGCAGAATGGTAGGGCGCCTCATCAACTTTTGTTTTTTTCTTTTCTAAATACTGCAAATATTTATTTTGCATTACTGTAATAGTAACTTGTCAGTACATCTTTTTTTGAGAATCCAAATTCTCCTGTTTGCTTATTTCGGTATTATTTTTTTTTTCAGAATTTCGGTAATTTGGTTGGGTATCGGTTTTCAATTTTTGATATTGTGGTAATACTGAATTACCAATTTTTTTAATAAAGTTGATAATAGTTTCTTAATATATATTTTGGTAATACTGAATTATATTTCAGTAATACTGAAATTATTTTGGTAACCAAAAAATTTCACTTCGGGATTGATTTCAAAAAATGAGTAACCTAAATTTTCCAAGCTGAATTTTTGGTTTGGTTACCGATCAACTGGTTTCGAAAACATGAGGTTTTTGAAAACTCCTAACTCCAGACTCAGCCAGCAACATTATGAAAATTCTGTTGCATTGGATTTTCAGATATCTGTAACTCAACTGCCATGCACAAAATCACATATGAACTCAATAAAAAATTACTAATTTAACAGTTGGTTATATACAGATACATACATGCATATGATAATAAAAAAAGTGGGTGGGAGGATTTTCAGCCTTGGGTTTCTGTTTTGGTGGGAAATGGAAGAAGAACTAAAATTTGGTATGACACACGGTTTGGGAATTCCCCCCTAAAATACCAATTTCCTTGCATTTTTGATATTGTGAGAGATAATGAAGCTCTCATTGGGTCTTGCATATCCGTGATTAATGGGGTTTTCGTGTGGGATGTGCCGTTCATTTGAAATGTTTATGATTGGGAGATTGAGGAGTTAGAGAGATTTTTGGAAACTTTGCATCGGGGGAAGATTGATTTGGAAAGAGAGGACTTGGTTAGGTGGATGCCTTGTTCAGAAAAAGGTTTTGAGGTGTGATCTTTTAATAAGTCTTTTCTTGGTGGGGTTAATTTGGAAGGCTTGCCAGATTTCCCTTGGAAAGCTATTTGGTGCCCACGTGCTCCAAGGAAAGTAAGTTTTTTTGTGTGGGAGGTCGCTTGGGGAAAGATTCTCACTATGGACAATTTAAAAAAGAGGGGGAAAGTGCTTGTTAATAGGTGTTTTATTTGTACATGTTGTGCCAAGTCCATTTTTCATCTTTTGTTGGAGTGTACGTTGGTTAGAAGCTTATGGGAGATGGCTTATAGATTATTGGGGGTCTCATGGGTGATGACCGGTTCCATTAAAGATGAAATTTGGGCTTGGAGTGGTTTTCGGGCTTCAAAGGAGATGAAGAAGGCATATTCGTTAATTCTCCTTTCAATTTTTTTGGGCAGTGTGGAACGAAAGGAACCATAGAGTTTTTGAGGGTTTTGAAAGGTTGCTAGAGGTGGTTAGAGATAGATGGTTTAATACTTTTAGTTTGTGGAGCTTTGTTCTTGTAATTAGCCTTTGGCTTAGAGTTGCACCCTCTTGGTGCTTTTTATTTAATATTTTTTTACTTATAAAAAAATGAAAAAAGCTTCAGTAAAGGGCACCAAGCCAAATGAACTAGACTTCAAAATTGTCCAAGCCAGATGTCCATCGGACATCTTTTATAGTTCTCTAAACTGAAATAACGTGCCTGAGATGAACTAGACTTCTATTGGGACTGTGTCGTTGTTGAGCGCAAGTGAGAGTGAGGGTGGAGTCTGTGAGAACAGCGGTTAGAAAATAGACCGGTGGTGGCCTAATACCCTTGATTTTTGGTTCGATGGAATAATTTTTTTTAAAGAAAAATAAGGAAGAGCATATAGAGTTTATAGAATATTTGTCATGTAGATAAATGCTTCTGTACATGGGTTAGCACCCTCTTATACTATTCCTTACATTACAATTGGAAAAAAAAAAAGATGGGTTCTTTACTGTTTTTAATTATGCATAGACATAAGATTGAGTATTATTTGCTATACTTGTTTTATATAGAATGTGTGTATTTAAATTATTAATTGAGCCAATACCAGAATGGTTTTGATATTTTCGGAAATTCGATGATTTTATTGAATGGTTTGTACTTGCTTGCAGATGTAATGAACATGCAGTTCCACAGTATTATGTGCATAACAATCCCCATTAGATCACGGAAATGATTTAACTAGTTACATTCATCTTTTTCAGTCTGGTATTTCACCTCTCCTGCAACATCAGTTTGAAGAATTAGCTAGGCAAAAACTAGGTGATAGCAGGAATGTTGGAGAAAACAAAAGAAGGAAGTTGATGGTGTTTGGTCAGGATTGCGTGGAACCACTCCAGGCGCTTCGTTCTGCTGATAGTGAGGTACTAAATTTAATTTTTTTTTCTAGATTCTTTTTCTCCATATGATTACTTCTATGGAGGTTTCTATGGACAAATACGCCCATTGTTCAAACAAGGTGTCCTATACGAGGATCATATGCCAAGTTGCTGATGTCTTGTATATTATTTTTCTCTTTGAAACTATAATATACATTTTTCGAATCTAGTAAATTAATTAGGATGACAGCCTGCTAAATGTTGTTGAGTTTAAGTTGTGCAATTGCTGCACCTCTTTCTATAGAATGTCGAATAGCAGATAAGTGTATTGATGATAAATATTTTTGTTATGATATTCAGCCATTCAGGTGATGTATAATCTACATCAATGATATTGGTTGAATTAGTGCAAGTAGCTAGTTCATTTCTAAGCTGGTTGCTAATTACAAAAATATTGAAGAGAAGCCATTTCATTTCAGTCTATGAGTTAAGATGAATTTCCTGAAACAAGTTCCTTTTCTTTCTTCTTGTAGTTTCATTAACAACCACAATTTTATTTCCCAGAACTAATATACCCTGGCAGTTTCAAAAAAAAAAAATATCACTGTATTTCCAACATGTATTAAATTAGTGAAGAAAAGGGAAAAAAGGCAGACCAAAAAAATTACTACATAAATTGAGATACTGAAGAAGGCTTCGATTTTTAAACATTTTAAAGAGTAACCCCTCTAGGTGGATTGGAGGAAAATGATTCATGTAGCTATGCCAGGATTTTGTCATCTAGGCCTAGTTGGAAAGAGTTGTTTGCATGTTAGCATGATTGGACAAATTTGAGAGTACAGTGCAGCTGTAGCTTTCAAACTTGATGCCTAGTCCCCTCTAGAATCAGGCCTTTCATATCTTCACTGGGAGACTATCTAAGCTGAGAAGTAGTTTAATCCATAAGATAGTCACAATCCACCCTGTGCTATACAGCCATTGCCTGGTCATTCTAGTTTCTAATAACCAAATTTAATTGTTAGCGTAATCTGGTGAGATTAATTAGAAAAAGTGATATCTTGCTGTGTCTCCTTGTTTCGATTTTGGAAAATGTTACTTTTTTATATATAAATAATCCCTTAGTTTTGTTTTTCCTCTGTGGGTGTGTATTTTGTGTGTTGGGGGTAGTGGTGTTGTTTACTTGTCATATATTGTCCATATTTACCATATATTCCTCCCTTGGAACCACAATCCTAATCCTATGTTTTGTTCATGGTACTTTCGTATGTTGGATCCCCAAAATTGATGATTCTCAAATCTCTTAATAATTACAAAATAAAGTGATTTTTACTTTTTACTTTTTTTTTTAAAAAAAAGAACATGATTTCTTGACATGAGAAAGGAAGAAGAGAGTAGCTCGTAAGTTATTTTAAAACTTCTGTTGTTTAGCCTATCAAAAATACTTGTCTAAATTCTTGCTTTTATTTGTCGACAAAACTCATTTGCTTCTTAACTGTTATTGTGCATAGAATCTTTTTATTCAAATTATACTCATCGATGCATGTCATTTCTTAATTTTATGCATACCAGGTGGTAAAATATTACACTCCCATACCATACTGCAAGCCCTAATGACTGTTACTATATTGTATTTAAGTTCATATAAGAAAAATATATCTCTAGCAATTTCTTTTGGAGATGAAGCCTTAGCAGTGTGTGAAATTTGGCTTGCAAATGGAATATTTCGTCTTTCAATGGGTGTGTTTGTTATCTTTTGCTACTTTAGTTCCACTTTCACCTTATCATTTTTTGCTCTCCTCTACCCTCTTACTCAGATGATGGATATGAAAGAAACGGCAGACAAGCGCAGAAATGTGGTGGACTTGAGGAAAAAAAGAAAAGAGGAGAAAAAACGTATTGTTCATTCATTCTTATTTTTTTAAAATTTCCTTTTTCTTCTTCCTTTCCAGTGGAGAGGCGGGCAACATTTTTTATCTGTTCATCTCTCTTCCAGGCTTGCATGACCAGCGAAGAAAGCAGAAGAAACAACAGAAACTGAAAGGTGATAACTAGTAGAATGGCTCCTCAAGGTTGTTTGGTTTTTGAAGTACGAAACTACCATTACCCATTTCTTATTAGTGTTTACACTAAGTTATAACCCATATGAGTCATTAATATTGAAATATGGTTCATGAATGGATTTTCGAATGCAGGTTCTCTGTTTGACTTTGTTTAAGTCGCTGTTAACACAAGATGTAAAACTTAGGTATTGATGTATATTTGCATGCAGATTGTGAAATATTCGGGAGTAAGAGCAGTTGACTTTATGAATTTCATGATGCATTTTAAAGTTTGTAGACTCAGGATTAGATATCTGCATAGGACCGTTTGGTTTTTCTCATAAAATAAGCGTGCATGGGATTATGTTGAAATTAAAATGGATGTTCAGGAAATAGCAAGCATGATGGATGAAGATCGTCACTGCACTGTTAGGGTTTAGTAAGAAAATATAAGATACCTTTCTGACTGAAATAGTAGTCATCATTATTGTCCATATAAATGTAGTTCAATCATTTATTAATCATAATTAATATCATATCAACTCAACTGAGAGAAAGAAAAAGGATTACCAAAATTCCTTTTGGTCAACATGTTGCATTCAAATTTTTGCGGGTCAACTGTGAGAAATTAGATTTTATTTTTAGTTTTCGTTGTATAACAATGGATTCTGTTCTTTAATTCGCTATTTGGGGTAAATGTACGGAGGTCAATGGTCAATCGTGGCCACACGTTATGAAGATAGTTAAACATAGATAAATTAATGACACGTAACATAATTAATTAGCACAACAAAAAGGAGTAGTGGCCGTAATGAAGTTAAAGTTGTAATTATGAGATGCTCGAGTAGCAACGGACAATTCGGACATAATAAAAATGAATTTTTTGTATGTTGTGTTTTTTTATTGGTCCATTTTAATGTTTACGGGAGTGGACTCGAGTCGAGTTGAGTTCGAATGTTAAGACATTTGAGCTTGGTTCGATTCAAAATTAAAAATCTCGAGTTCAATTCGAGTTTAAAAATGAAGCTTGAGTTCGATTTGGCAATAAATAAGTCTACTCAAGCTTGAGTTCGTGTTTAAGCTTTAGATTGTTTTTTCGAGTTTGAGCTCGATCAGTTTTAATAAATAAAAATAAAAAAATTAATACTAATACTAATTTATATATATTTACTCGAGTTCGGTTCAGTTTAAATTCAATAATACTTTGTCGAATTATTTACTGAGTTTTAAGAACCAAATAGAAAAGCATTTGGGTTCGATTCAATAAGATATTCAAATTTATTTTTCAAGTTCCGCTCAAAACTTGACAAACCGATTTTTTTTTTGTTGTTTATTTATTTATTTTGAGATTTGGAGAAGATTTAATAAAAATGATTAAAGGGAGATTAGACTAATTAAAAAACAACACAGGCACATGACATATTTCCTCTTCTCTTCTGGTATTTTGTAATTCAGCTTCCACCTCAAATATTTTTTTAGTACAATAAGCTTTGTGTTGTTTGTCGCTTGCTAAAGGGCTCTGTTTGTTACCTCTTCTTTTTGGTACATGAGTTACGAATATAGTAAAGGAGAGGATAAAAAATTTTCTTTGTTTGAAAGTTTTATGCAATAAATTAGAGTAAATAATGCTAAACAAACTCATTTTTTATGAAAATCCCGCAAACTTTTTAATTTCGGGTGTTAAAAAATTGACAGATCGGAGTTTTGGCTTAAAAAACTTTTCCCCTCTTTGTGAAAAAAACTTTCAAATACAAATTTTTTTAACACTTTTTCCTTTTCTCATATTTAACTCTCAAAAACTTCTTTCCAAAAACACGGTTATAAATAATGTTTGTTTATAATTTAGAAAACGGTTTCTGATAAAATAATGTCCAAGTTAAACCTTGATTAATGTTTAATAAAATAATTTTGAAAACATTTTTTTTTGTAGCTTTTGATTACTCATTTATAAATTTTTTTAAAAAATGTTTGATCTAATTTATTTGTAGAAAATACAAAATTATTTCATAAAGATTTTCTTAGAAGTCATTTTAGATTATAGATGGTGTTAAATTCACAGAAAATAAATCTGTTTTCATTGTAAATTTAATATTAAAAAAAACATTCGGTGTTGAAATTTTTTATTTTAAAAATAATTTGCCGTAAATACATATTTATTTCTCGTGAGTTTATCACTATCACAAATTATACACAGCAAAGCATAGCATAGGAAAAGTTGGGTCAATTGCTTCGTTTCAGTAACAGTGGAGTTTTGAGTCTTTGTAACATTCTTCTGCTTATCGAAATGCACCAACACCATGCACAGAGCACTTCCTCTTTTCATCGTTCTACTAGAGCATTCCCTTGCCAAAACGCATTGAAGGGCACTTTCTTGTGTGCGTCTATCATAGCAAAAAGGAAAACACAAAGGATTAAGAGATGATGCATGCGATGATGAAGTCTTGAACCAACTGATTATTTTATCATCTGACAAGTGAGAACCTGACAAATTTAGGGTAGTTATTGACACGGTTGGGTAATAGTTTTCTCTTTTTAATTATCAAAACCTATTTTCGAAAATAAAACTTGAAAATAGTTTTATGATGAAAATATGTTTGGATAACTGTAATTCGAAAACTGTTTCCAAAACAAAAAACAGTGAAATGTTATTTGGATAATTTTATTTCAAAAACTGTTTTGATACACCTTGTAATTATTTTTAGTTTTAAGTTTAAATTTAAAATCTATATGAATTTTATTTCTCATATTTATTAAATATTATTTTATTTTTAAAATTTTAATATTTTTTATATATCTTGGATGGAATAATGAAATGTAAAAGTGATCACTGATTTTAAAGTTAAATTTTGAAAATTATATCAAAAAACACTAATTTAATGTTTTCATAAAACAATTTTTGAAAACTGATCTTTTAAAAATTAATTTTAAAAACTATTTGTTAAACACAAAAAAAAAAATTAAAAATTTGTTTTAATATTTAAAAATCAATAACAATTTTTAAAATCTCATTTCAAATATACTCTCCCTATTTAATCACCACTCTTCACGTAGAAGATAAGATTTAACATCTCCTGCTTGCCGCCGCAAGATCTTAAGAGGTTTAAAAGTTCCCCGTGTCTCTTTCAACCTTCAAATCCACATATGTTGGAGCTTGGGTTGTTGTACATGTGCATGATGTTTTTTTTTTTAATTTGTCAAAATTCGAAATTCATTTTTAGTGACCGAGAGGTCTTTCATTCATGTGGATAATGGTAATTTCTATTGCTTTATTTTTATGAATGCTCAATTCATACAAAATTTAAATTAAATATTATAATTGCATCACAATTTTTTTTTATTTTTATCAAACTATCTTGTGAGCAGAGTGAGGTATTTAATTTTATCTAAAAATCAATAGCATCAAAATCCCATGCTTAAAACAAAATACTGTGAAATTTGAAAAGTCTTCTCCCTCTCACAAAAGTCTTCACTTGCCCCTCTCTCTCTCTCCCGCCCCTCTATATATATGGATCCAAGACAGCCTTCTTCCACTGCAACAACCTTTATCTCTCTATCAAAATACTCCAAAAAGCTCAGCCATGGCTGGGAGCATAACATGTTCGGCAGCTGACCTCTCCCAGCTTCTGGGACCCAACGGCACGGCGGCGGCTGACTACATCTGCTCTCAGTTCAAGACGGTTTCGTCTAACTTTACGGACACGGCGCACGCAGTGGACTCGACTTACCTTCTGTTCTCGGCTTACCTGGTTTTCTCTATGCAGCTTGGCTTCGCCATGCTTTGCGCCGGCTCTGTCCGAGCCAAGAACACAATGAACATCATGCTCACAAACGTCCTTGATGCAGCAGCCGGTGGAATCTTCTACTACCTCTTCGGCTTCGCCTTTGCCTTCAGCACACCTTCCAACGGCTTCATCGGCCGCCACAACTTCGTCCTCAAAACCTTCCCTTCATCGGACTTCGACTACAGCTACTTCCTCTACCAGTGGGCCTTCGCTATAGCCGCTGCCGGCATTACCAGCGGCTCAATCGCAGAGAGGACTCAGTTCGTGGCTTACTTGATTTACTCTTCCTTCTTGACCGGGTTCGTTTACCCGGTTGTCTCTCACTGGTTCTGGTCCCGGGATGGGTGGGCCAGCCCCGTCAGATCTCACGGTGATCTCTTGCTTGGGACTGGGGTCATCGACTTTGCCGGGTCGGGTGTGGTCCATATGGTGGGTGGGATTGCTGGGCTATGGGGTGCGCTCATTGAAGGACCCAGAATCGGCCGGTTCGACCACGGGGGGCGGGGTACCGTCCTACGTGGCCACAGCGCTTCCCTCGTGGTTTTAGGCACTTTTCTCCTTTGGTTCGGGTGGTACGGGTTCAATCCCGGGTCATTCCTCAATATCTCGATTGCCTACTCTACTGGGTCATATTATGGTCAATGGAGCGCGATTGGTCGAACCGCCGTTACCACCACCTTGGCCGGGTCCACCGCCGCCTTAACCACGCTCTTTGGGAAGAGAATACTGTCGGGTCACTGGAACGTGACCGATGTGTGCAACGGACTTCTAGGTGGGTTCGCGGCAATTACTGGAGGGTGCTCGGTGGTTGAGCCGTGGGCTGCTATCATTTGCGGGTTCGTGGCGGCTCTGGTCTTGATCGGTTGCAATATGTTGGCAGAGAAGGCTAAGTTTGATGACCCGTTAGAGGCTGCGCAGTTGCATGGTGGGTGCGGTTTATGGGGGATTATATTCACGGCCTTGTTTGCTACTAAGAAGTACGTGAATGAGGTGTACACGAATAAGCCGGGTCGGCCTTACGGGTTGTTCATGGGTGGAGATGGCAAGCTTTTGGTTGCCCATATCATACAGATTTTAGTCATTGTTGGGTGGGTCAGTGCTACAATGGGTACTTTGTTCTTTGTTCTTCGCAAGCTTAAGCTTTTGCGGATCTCGCCGGAGGACGAGATGTCGGGTATGGATCTGACCCGACATGGAGGCTTTGCTTATATTTACCACGAAGAAGATGACTCACAACAGCAAGGGATTCAAATGAAGAAGATTGAACCATCTACTACTCCCACTTCAGTGTAGTTGCTTTTTATTTGATTTTCTATTTAAAGTATTCATTTTTCTCCTAATTAATGGGTAATTGTACTGAATTTTAGTAGTATATAATATATTATGTAATGTTTAGATAGTGTGAGATAATGATTTCTTTGGTTTGGTGGTGAGTGGTTCTTGTCGGAGATATAATTAGAACTTGAACTGAAAGTGTTTGTCTGATCTGTACCATAATTTGCAATTGATATCATGATGAAAATCTCAGTATTTGTTTAGTATTTGATTGTTGGTGGTGGACACTGGAGTGGTATTGTTTGATTTGAACAAATGAACATGCGTTGTTTGAAAGTATTAAAACCATATCAAAAAAAAAAAAAAAAATCTCTTTCTTATTAGTCTAGAGATAAATAATCGTGACATGAATTTTTTTATAATTATACTAAATAAAAATTTATCGTAAAAATCTGATTGCTTGCTATTCTTATGGAACCCGAGTATTTAGGAGTAGAGCTGAAGCGAATTTTGTGATGTTATAAAATTGAAATCGATAAATCATTTGAATCGGGATATTGTATTGATGAAAGTTAATGTCACCATCAACGAAAATAATAAGATTGTGACCAAGGAATTAGGAAAGTAAAGGGCTTAATCATCAATGCTTAGAGGGGAGCTATCAGCAAAGTGTTTAATTTATCGATGCTTAAGATTCCATGAAGTTTCGCTAGTCAATTGCGAAGACTTACGCCTAAAGCAAAGCAAATCAGATGAAAGGGTAGTGGTTTGGTATACATCAGTATCATTAAAAATCCAACACTTCGAAAGCGGCTTTGTCGACTGCAAACATCATGAAGAATAGTCTTAAGGATTCAAAAGTTCCCTTTACAGTGATTACGCCTGCTCCACACAATGGAAGTGCGTACTACACTGCGCAATTATTGTGTAACAAATTGATTCATGTCAAAGTCTTCACAATTAAATTGGCCCAGAAAAACAATTTTTAGTAATTAAAAAATATAATATTTAGTGTTCACATATAGAGTGGCTAAGATTCTTGCCTTTACAGCCACAGTGTCACGATCAGCTGTATTTGTCTTAATCCCAAATATCAATAGAGTTTCATCTAAAAACCTTGTCATGCGTAATTATGAGAAATAACAAGAATTACCTAATAATCATTATTAGGTAAGGAAGGGTGTTGACTGATATAAATTGGCTTTTAAGTCCTCACTCCTCAATAAAGAACACCTGCGCACTCCTATAGAACAACCTATCCAAGGAATACCTAACCGGTGTTATCGATACTAACATCATACTTAAAGGCCCAGAGGCCATCAACATTGTTCGTCCATCAACACAATGATGTCGACCATCTAGCTGCTCACAAGAGTACGATGACAACACTTGAGCCATCTAATTAAGGCTTCCAACCACCATCGTTGCATGCCCATTGATACACAATGTAGCTTTTTATTGTGATAAACACTTGAGTATTGCTCACACACATATGTACAATGTCACTCATCATTGTTTGCTCTCAAGTATGCTAAAACATAAACGTAAATGAGATCAAACCACACCATAAGCTTAATCGAATGCCAACAACTCACAAGCATAACCGATAGAAGCTACACATGAACCCTACAAAGGTTTCTTAATGCTTCAAGAAGCTTACATGTTGCTTGCATGCCCATATGAACAAAAAACCTTAAGCTTTAGTCGATGGTAGTTGGGATAGACTCCTAGTAAGTCGTGTGGTCGTTCCCTCCCACAAGAGTTGGTGAGGGAGATTGTTGGGTTTGGTCTAACCCATGACAAATAAAAGGAAAAAAAATGCCAATCCATCATTAATATAATTGGTGGCCCACATCTTGCACCCAAATAAAAAATAGGTGATTTTGCTACCATACAAAAAGCTTTAGTGGCTAGGTTTAGTGTTGTAATGGGGCATGGATTCGAAAACAATTTTGAAGATAATTTTTTTTTAAAGAAATGACTATTTAAGAGATTTATTTTTTTTATAGTGAACGATTCGAGACCTGCCAATTACAGGAACAATAAAAAAATGTATATATAAGATACGATATACCCATGTTTACCCTAGAATAAGGCTACATCGTGCAAAGAGTTCCACTATAATCAACATCTCAAATCTCTCGTATATTTTTATGTTCAGTATATAAAGAGTGTTTATAAGCAACTTAAGAAACCCTAACTAAGGTTCTCGCAATAATGCTAATCGCGTCTAAACCACCAAGCAAAAAACCTAAACTCTAAACGTGTATAAAGCCTGGCAGTGTCCCCATGGTCATCAAAAGATTTACTGAACCCATGAAAAGCTAACTCTAATATGTGGTAAAGCATAGTGTTTTTAAAGGCAAATCCAAAACACGCCTCAGGCGCGCCCCAAGACATTTTCGGCCAAATACGCCCCAGGGCGTAAATCTTAAGGCCAAAATATCACAAGGCGACTGTTTTGCAGGTCTGAGTGTTCACCTAAACCCAAAACGTAAGCCTTTTACGCCCCAAACGTCAAAACGTACACCTAATGCAAATTTTTTTTTTTTGCTCCTATAACCGCAAAACAACATTGTTTTGAGTCAAATGAAATGAACCTCATTTAACCAAAATGACATCGTATTGCTAAGCCCCTTAAAAGAGTTGAAGCATTATAAAACAAATCAACTATAGTAGCCCATGGACTTGGGCTAATCCATTCAACACACAGCCCAAAAGAAAGGCCTTTCAGTGATGGTTTAAGTGTGAGTAGGAAGGCCACATATTTATAGCCTTATGTCTCTCATCCAAACTTCTCTATACACGATGTGGATTGAGTCTCCAGTGAAATACAGTTTGCAACATTCAGCAGTTGCAAACTTGATGGAAGTGGAGGGAGAGACTTTAGCTCTTGGCAGTCATACAAGAGAAGTTTTTTGAGAACTGAGAGGCCTCTCAAGCTAGATGGGAGGCTGTAAAAATAATTGTTGCCCAGATTCTTCTTCATTTCTGGTTGAATCAGTCTTAATAACAACTCAGCAAGAGAACTATAAATGAGGTAAAGTTTTTCTCTTTTCACAAGTTCTTCTTCTTCATTTCTTTCCTTACCATAGGAGTTATCCACTAGAGCTTATAATTGGTGGAAAAACATAGAACCTCATAACCAAGACCCTAACGGATTTTGTGTTAATGTTTCTTTTACTATATCTGAATGGCTAAACCAAGCCTCATGAGAGAAACCAAGATTTCTGTTAAATTAGGTGGTTATCTCAGGTAAGAGAGACTACTCCAGTGAAACTAAACCAGATGAGCTTGAACTACCTTTGTTTGATATTGATACCATGGCAACAGCTATAAACAACTTTTTTGAAGGTCATAAACTTGGATAAGGCAGTTTTGGTTGCATCTTGCATTTACAAAGTAAATTCTATGCTATGAAGAAAGGTTCTAATGCGCCCAAAATGTAACTCTGACAGAAGTGTATGCAAATGCTAAGGTTGGTTGATTGAATGTCAAAGAAATGTAGTAAAGAAAAAAAGATTTTATGTTAATGTTTCTTTTATTATATCTGAATGGCTGAACCAAGCCTCATGAGAGAAACCAAGATTTATGTTAAATTAGGTGGTTATCTCAGGTAAGAGAGACTACTCCGGTGAAACTAAACCAGATGAGCTTGAATTGCCTTTGTTTGATATTGATACTATGGCAACAGCTACAAACAACTTTTTTGAAGGCCATAAACTTGGATAAGGCGGTTTTGGTTGCATCTTGCATTTACAAAGTAAGTTCTCTGCTATGAAGAAAGGTTCTAATGCGCCCAAAATGTAACCCTGACAGAAGTGTATGCAAATGCCAAGGTTGGTTGATTGAATGTCAAAAAAATGTAGTAAAGAAAAAAAGGCTCTCAAAGACATCTAGGCAAGAAACTGAAGAGTTCAAGAATGAGTTTAAATTGATTCAAGGCTTCACCACAGGAATCTTGTTCTATTTCTTAGGCATCCACCAAATATATTTTTATTTTAAAAATATACTTGTCCAGTTGTCCAGCAAATGTATTGCAGTCAATTTTTTTTTTTTTACTTGTCTGCCATTATCGTTCTCCACCAAATATATTTTTATTTTTATTTTTTTATCTTTACTTTATGCTTTTATCATAATTTGTTTATTTTTTTGAACCTAAGGAAATTTAGGGATAATTTTTCACTTTTCAAAGTAATTTTCATTGATTATTAGTGGGGTCAAGATAAATTAAAAAGACAAATGTTATCCATTGCCTTTATAAAGAAAATATGCGAGCAAAATATGTGAAATATTTTGATAAATATTCATTCATAGGTCTTAAGTTAGTAAAATTTATTGATAATTAATTTATTTATATTATTTTAATTTTTTAGTATTTTATAATTTAATTAATATTATTTTATTCAAAACACCCCAACGCCTCAAGGCTTACGCCTTGGCCAATGCCCTCGCCTCTAAAAACACTGATAGGGCGTGCGAGTTACAATGGTGTGTGATGATAAAGAGAAAAACAAAGAAAATAGAGAGACAATGATAGAGCGCTACAATGAGGGCAGCCGTGAGCGTTGTTTAAAGAAAAATAAATATTTTCTTATTTTTACTGAGAGAGCAAAAGAAAAAAAAAAAGTTACAACAATTTGAGGTTTTCTTTATATTATTATTTGAAGTATTTTTATCATATGGAGTCAAAATATTTGGGTTTGAATACTTATCATGATGATTAACTTTAGTAAAGCACAAAGACATCTCATATTTCAATGGTTAGTGGTATTGCTGGTGTTTTTTTCATAAGTAATTTGTATTGTTGTCAAATTGTTGTGAGTCTCAAATTTGGGCATAAACTTGAAATATTAATTTTGTAATTGTTATTTTCATAGTGGAGTTGTTCTTTTGCCCATGGTTTTTTTTCTCTATACCGAAATTTTTTTCATGTAAATATTTTTTATTTCTCATAAATTTAGATATGTAATTATTAGTCCAATGCTACTATAATATTAATTCTTATATTAAGATCAATCGTACTCAAATTCATGTCTAAAAATCAATTTTGAATATGTGATTATATCTTTGTTTTTCATTGGCCAAAAACCTTTTATTTTTTCTTTCAAAATAATTGTCTTGAACAAGTTTTATTCTCTTTAATTTGATATCATACACCATTAAAGATATGTATTTTCTTCAAGTATTTTTTTGAGTCAAAAGGTTAAATAAATGCATGTCTATTTTTAAGAGTGGATGCGATCGGCCATAATGGTTACATTTGGGCTTTAGGTTAGGCTTCTGGTGCCACGCCGAGACACTAAATTCGACCCCCGTTAAAAACAAAAGGAATTTACGGCCCATAAAGCAGAAAGAAGTAAAGAAAAAGAAAAGAAAAGAAAAACTCGATAAGGAACCAAAATCCAAAATCAAAACAGAGCTCAAATTTGTGGGGCTCTCTCTCCATGGAGGTCCTTGCAAGCTCTTATCTATCTCCGCGTTTAACATTGACTCTCTCTAACATCAATAGAAGCCTTAATTGCACTGTACAGGGTACCATATCTCAGGTACTCTTTACATTCAACCTCATGTTTGGTTGCCGAGAAACGAACATTTTTTTGAGTGAATGAAAAATGAACATTTGAATCTTATGATTTGCTTCTTTATTGCTATTATTTCTCTTTTATTTATAATTTCGTATGGTTTTTCTCCTATTATCTTATTTTTTATATTCCATTTGGGAGCTGAAATGAAAGTGTATATCAATAAAACTGTAATTCAATGTATTCATATGAAGTTATGTCACGTGCAATGAAGTTGGGGACAAAATTAGTAAAATGTAGTCACATGATTTCGGATGATGGTGCTTCATGGTTGCTGAGGGTCTATGCAACTTAACAGTTGCTGCATATTTCATTGGACTTCAATGATAATAGATTGTTGTAGCTGTTACTTAGTAGTTGGGAGCTAGGTTTACTCGTAAGTTAATTAAAATGTGGATCGTTGTGGCATGGTTGTATGCAACTATCCTGAAGTGTTGCAGATTTGATTGTTTACAGGATTGAATTATGTAAGGCAAGCTTAAGTTCAAGTCTTATGATTGTAATCTCTCCTGCCAAATCTTCACAATCTATGGAGTTTTTTGTGTTTTTCTTTGTAACGTACCTTTTGAAAAGGTCAAACAAGGAAAAATTTAAAACGGAATTTCTGGAGCTTTCAAACAAGGGTTTAGGAATGAAACTGTATTATGTTTTGGATTGGTAGCTCTGGCTTGCAGTTCGCTAGGCTAAAACCAAATTGTGTGTACTCGGGTTTATCCATTTTGATTGGTTCTGGTCTCACCTGTTCCACAATTTGACCTGCAGTGGAGTGGGAATATGTGTAGCTAAATAAGATTATTCAAATTGCATGAAAATGAATTCACCACTATCAAAAGTGCTGGTGGCTTGCCCTGTTCGATTCGTTTTCGGCCGAACAAACTTACTATTACTCTCATTATCACAATTTGCCAAATGCAGTTGTTCCTTGCAATTTATTGGAAATGATCAAGCCTAGTGAACTGTACTGTTAACCACTTTGTCTGTTGGTTGGAGAACAAGGAACAAGGATTTCTTTTAAGTTTTGATCTACAGTACTGTGTGAATTGTCCACTGTTCATAACTCGCATCGCCTGCAAATATTATCAATCAACTCCATCATTACGATAATGTTAAATTGGAGAGTAAATTATTTGTGATGTATGCATGACCTTTTATTTGTCAAATTAGCTCATCTAGACTGTAGGTAACATATTCTAATTGTCTTGTTTCTGAGAAAGCATGCAGCAACTAAACATATCCGGAGAGATTGATTGGTAATATTTTTGTAGATCACACTTCAATTGGACTTTTTGCAGGTGCAACCATGTAAATCTCAATCTGTAAGGCTTGTAGAAGCCCGACTGTGGAGACCATCATTTTCTATAAGGAGTTACAAAAAGTCTGACGGAGCATTTAGACATGAGTTCTTCCTTAATTCAATATGTTGCCTGAACAAAAGCTTTTCATCTCAGTGTACTTGGTCTTCTATTTATTATGCATACCTTCTAAAATCCAGGAAATCTACCAGCAGTATCCAAAAATTAATGAATTGTTCGGAAAAGTTCAGACGCCATGTCTCTGTTCTTTTTGTCGGGTTAGTTGTTGCAGTGCTGCTTGTTACATCAGTTTCTGTTGCTGTTAGCAACACTCCTTCTTGTAAGTTTAATTTTTATATTGAAATATTCATGGGAAGCTGCAAAATGTGGAAAGATTAGATGGTTTGCTTTACTTCTCATCCTAATTCGTGTTGTTATTCTTCAGGGGCTCTCAGTGAAGAGAATCTCCTCTTCTTAGAGGCATGGAGGACAATTGATCGTGCATATGTTGACAAAACTTTCAATGGACAAAGTTGGTTCCGCTTCAGAGAAAATGCGCTGCGAAATGAACCAATGAACACACGAGAAGAGACATGTATGAATTCTGTTTGCAATTTTTTACCATTGGTAGTTTGCTGCATCACACACACACACACACATAATTTGGCTTCTTACCATTTGGATAATCAAAATGCTCCTATCTTATCATGCATAAAACTTCCAAGTATTACTATATTACTAATGATGGAAAATATGATATGTCCAAGGATACTACTAAGCTTATTTATTATTTCGGTGCTATAATGTACCATCTCTCTTAGTCCTAGTGGCTTGTTTGCATGCAGATATGGCTATAAAGAAGATGCTTGCCACACTGGATGATCCTTTCACCAGGTTTCTAGAGCCTGAAAAGTTTAAGAGTTTGCGGGTATGAAGCTGTGTTTTCTTACATCACATTTTACAACATCATATCATGAATGACACGGAAGGCAGCACAGAAAATTTATACATAAATTGTCTGCTTCAGGGAAATTTGTGTTAATTTAGACAATCTTTCTGAAGTCTTTTAATAACTTCTTTGAAGGCAGTCTGGAACTCAAGGGGCTCTTACTGGTGTTGGGCTGTCAATAGGCTACCCTGCAGGATCTGATGGACCACCTGCTGGACTTGTTGTTATTTCAGCTGCTCCAGGAGGCCCTGCAAATAGGGCTGGCATATTGTCCGGGGATATTATCCTAGCAATAAATAATACAAGCACAGAAAGCATGGGCATATATGATGCAGCAGAGCGGTTGCAGTAAGCGTTTGTACCTTAGAAGCCACTAAACTAAACAAATTGTTCTTATTAGTTAGTAATATTGAGAAAAAATATTTATCTTACAAATCTGATAGAAATATTACTCCTGTGGGTGCAATTGCCTTCCACTTGAAAAGGACTCCATGGAAAGAGAACGTTGATGCTGATGTATTGTCCTTTGGAACACTACAATATCATTGTTTGGCGTCTTTTTGCAATTTGTGTACTTTTCCCTTTGATTAGTTTCTAGAATTTTGAAAGGTTTTTTCTTTCTCTATTTACTAGTTTCTGCCTTTTTGAGTAATTTGTTGTGAAAAAAAATTGGTGGAATGCAGGGGACCTGAAGGAAGTTCAGTTGAATTAACCATACGCAGTGGACCCGAAATAAAGCACTTAGATTTGACGTAAGTTCATTGAGTATATTTTTTTAGGTTTATCTCACAAACAGCGATATTGTGGTGTTGCATATTTTGAAGTAGGTCTCAGAACTGAAGATTTGTTTCATTATGAATTGTGTATGTACTAACTACCTCAATAAGGATACTAATTTCACATTATGTTTTAGTTATGCTATGGAGATTTGTTGTGATTTGAGTGGTACAGAATCTTTTTCTTTTAAATTTTTATTTAAAGATTTTAAGTTAGTCAGTTTCTGCTTTTCAGGCGAGAGAAAGTTTCACTTAATCCAGTGAAGTCAAGACTATGCGAGGTTCCTGGTTCTGGGAAGGATTCCCGCAAGATTGGTTATATTAAATTAACATCATTTAACCAAAATGCTTCTGGTAAGTAAGGATAGTGATTATAACTAGTTTCATGGAATTTCTACAGATAATATATTTGCTTTCCTGGCCTCAAAGTTCCTTGAATTTAAAAAAAAAAAAATCAGGGGGGGGATGTTAGTAATAAATGACTTCATGGAGTATTTGTGCCAGTTCAACTAAATTATGCCTTTGAACTGTATACTGCCTTTTCTCATATGTGATGAATGTCTGTGTTTCATGTAGTTAAGTTACTCTGCAATGTTGACTTCAAAATATTTGAAGTGTTGTTCCCGCAATTTTTTCATTTCTTGTTTGACAAAATGTTTACAAAACTTGATCAGTCAAGGAACCTTGTTCACGTTATGACCAATTGCCCTACTCAGGGAAGCCATGACACGATGGGACAAATTTCATGTTCTGTTATGTTTGTTTTCAGATAAAAAAAATCTCTCGAGTTATATGAAATTATGTGTCCTTATTTTTCACTAAGTTGTTTGGTACTTCTATTCCTCTCTCTCTCTCTCTCTCTCTCTCTAGATATATATATATATGAGCTCACACAGAACAATAAAAAATCTCTCGAGTTATATGAAATTATGTGTCCTTATTTTTCACTAAGTTGTTTGGTACTTCTATTCCTCTCTCTCTCTCTCTCTCTCTCTCTCTATATATATATATATATATATATATATATATATATATATATATATATATATATATGAGCTGACACAGAACAATATTCACTAAGTTCTTCATAGATTTCGGCTACAGTTTATTGTATCTTGTTATGAGAATTTGCATTACTTGGTAGGTGCTGTCAAAGAAGCCATTGATACTTTGAGGAGTAACAATGTAAATGCTTTTGTGTTGGACCTTCGAGATAATAGGTGATTAGCTTTCAAAATGCTTCATTTAAACTTGGTCCTATGGGAAGCTTTCTGAAAGCTTATGTTTTCTGCAGTGGTGGTCTTTTTCCAGAAGGAATTGAGATTGCGAAGATTTGGTAAGTTGACCTGGAGGACTGGTGGTGAACAACTATCATTATACTGCACATATTAAATTTGGAATATGTAGGTGCCTTATTTTATACATCAAGTTGGTGGTAGGATTGGTAGAATTATTTGCTGCGAAGTAAACTCGTTCATGGTTGACATGGTATTTCCTGAAACATCTTTTCATTTATGAATTAACTGAATCGGTTACACTAAATTATTGTCCTGCGGCATACAATTTGTTACTCGTGGTTGCTAGTTTATCGCACTTATGTCTCAATTTTTGAACCCATGAGTGTAGGTGAGTGGTCAGATGATGCAAATGCATCAACATGAAGTTTTTGGACCAATAATGTATGTTTTCCAAGTATATGGATGTGTATAAGAACGTGTATGTTGCAACAGAGTGTTCTTGAGTTTGGTTAGTGCATCCTAATTATTTTAGTTCTTTTGACCTGTAGATCATACACTTCTATTCTTGAGGATTTTTTTTTGTGGTAGTTTTGTTTACGGTTAGAACTTTAAGGATGTCTTTTTAGCTTGAACACTCCAGTTCATTTTTCTTGGAAGCACCTCAACTTAATTTTTAAGAATTACCATGCTTTTGCTTCTTATAAATGGCTGTTTATCATACAGGTTAGACAAAGGTGTAATTGTGTATATTTGTGATAGTCGTGGTGTTCGAGATATATATGACACAGATGGAAGCAGTGCGATAGCAGCTTCGGAACCCCTAGCTCTGCTGGTATGCTTCTTATGTTCGAATGCTCCTTGATGAAAAGTTGGGAAATATGTGTATGCTGCTGTTCATTGAGTGCAAATTGACGATATTTCATACTCATTGTCCATTGGATGTGACGTGATGTGACGTGACTTAATCCAGTGGATGTGACGTGACTTAATCCATTCATTTCATTGAAGAATTTCGTTATCAAAGCTATGGTATTAAATCAGTCATGTCTCTCTCCTATCAGGTGAACAAGGGTACTGCCAGTGCAAGTGAAATATTAGCCGGTGCATTAAAAGACAATAAACGTGCTGTGTTGTTTGGGGAGCCGACATTTGGGAAAGGGTAATAATTTTTTATTTTATTTTTTACTTTTGCAATATGTATGAAAAAGTAATATATTCATAACTATCCTAGTAAGGCATTCATTTCTCCCTGCAGTAAGATTCAGTCTGTTTTTCAGCTGTCGGATGGCTCTGGCATGGCTGTTACAGTTGCTCGTTATGAGACACCTGCTCACATTGATATTGACAGGGTATGTTTCTGACTCAATGGAATTCCCCTTCTCTCTTTCCCTCTATAACTTATTTCCCCTTTCTCCTACATAGGTTGGTGTGATTCCTGACCATCCGCTGCCAAAGTCATTTCCCAATGACGGGGATGGTTTTTGTGGCTGCCTCAAAGACCCTGCATCTGCTTGCTATCTCAACCGAGTTCAGCTGTTTTCAAGATAACGTATTTTTGCGTTTAACATATATATATATATATATATATATATATATATATATATATATATATATATATATTGTGGTTCATGGGTGTATGAGCTATACACAACGGTAGCTCTCTCTTTTCATTTATCTCCCAATCCGTGGAGTGAGCGAGATTCGATCCCGTGGAGTGTGAACATTATTTTGGGATTAGTAGTTTAGCATTCTAGAGGTATTCATTAATTTTTGTCAAATGTAAATTTGACACAGGCCATTTGGGCAAGGAACAACCGAACAAAGAAAGTAATTTCATGATCAAATGGAGAAAGATTTTGTATCAGTGATAATTTGTTGGTCCATGCCTTGACCACGTAGAACCCCCACCCCCCCAAGAAAATAAATCTTTCCCTAGGGTTGGGAAAGGTGGAGAAGAGTTGATTTTGTGTTATTGCAGAAACTTTTTCGATGAAAGAGGTTTGGTAGAATTTTGTACAATTGCGGTCAAATGACAACTTGGTCATCCGGTTGTAATCTAAAATAGACTTTGATTAATGTAAGTGTCATGATAATTGTTCAGATTTCTTACTCAGTTGAGCCGTATTTAAAAAAAATGCATAAGAATACCCTTTAAATGCAAGCTATAATCGAAGTCATTCTCCAAATGCAAGCTCGCAGGGTCGGAATCATTAAAGCATCTTTGTCCAAGACCCTAAAAATGGGAACACAGCTATCAACAATCTCAAGAACAACGGTGTGTCACTTTTTCTTCCTCGCTTACTCAACTTGCCTTTCTCCACTGGTGCCCTTCGTGATTCACTCGCCATTTGCGATGCCTTACGCATGGATCCCATGCTATCCAGATCATCCCATCCACCAAAACCAGGCGCTTCTTGTCCACCATAATTAGCTGAACCATTATGGCTACCAACCCATGATTGGTAACCCGACTGTCTTTTTTTGGTCTGCTGGCTTTCTTCTCGTTCTTCCTCCTTTTCAAAATCGTTTACAGTGGCAGCAGATGGTTTCTTCCTCATCCAAGCTTTGCGCATTGGCTTACGTTTGTTATTTCCCATCAACTTCTCAAACGCTAGAAAAAGTGCTGACTGCCCAATGGATACTGCTAACGCCATGAGGAAAGCTGTCAGACCATTAGCCAGCAGAATAGATAAGATGACGACTGGAAGCATCCAACCAAAAGATTTAAATACCTGCACTAAACCCAAGAAAATGAAAAACTAGTTGAACATTTTACGAACATGCATATATCATTGTCAGACCTCCAGTAGATATATCAATACTGAGATACCATTTTAAAAGAAATCTCAGAAATTAACACTGCAGGCGGCAATCTCAGTAACAGACATCACATAATAAGTTCAGAACATTAAAATTCACAAGGGTTCCTATCAGTGTAAATGGCTTATATTTAGAGAAGAAACACTATCACATATCTCCCTTAAAACATAATCACATAAGTAAATGTTGACTAACTAAACATGCAGGCCCGAAGCTAAACTGCAAGTCAGTTGCATAGAAGAGGTAGACATGGAAAAAAAACGTTAATGATCCAATTTCAGAATCATGTTGAACATCCATGCCAAAGCACCTTAATTGTGAAAAAAAAATTCTATATTCTAGAAACACCTTTATCCCCAGTAACGAAGCTATTATAGTTATTGACAAAAATTATACAGGCATTAACAGTTTCTTTTTTTTAAAATTTAATTTCCTCCTCTTAAACTTGATAGCAGTATGCATACTGTTAGGATATTCACAAGTTAGTTATTGTACATAAAAAAAATAAATAAATAAAAGTGAGTTAAATGCATACTTTGGGTCCAATTGAAGTTTTTGAGTTATATTGGTGCTCATCAATGTCTATCAAACCCGCGTTCGTGTGATTTTCTTGTGTGTGAAATATTCCGGACCACAACCAGTTTTAATAAAAAATTGTATATAATGCATTTATATAAATATATATTTATATTTATAAAATAAAAATCATAATGTATGTAAGCCCGTCATAGTTAATATAAATATTAAAATTTGTTGATAATTAATTTATTTAAATTTTAGTTAATTAATTTTTATATTATTTATAATATTTTAATTAATTCTTAAAATTTAAAAACACTCCAACGCGTCAATAAGCATTCTTTCCAAACGTTGCATCTCGTTTTATTTGAACAAAATTGGCCTTTAAAAACGGTGCTCACGACCTTAACACAAACCTGAGCAAGGCAATCGAAAGATAATCTTCTAACTAAAATGCCCTGCCTTGGCTGATGCAAGGTACAAAGTCCTAAAAGAAAATCGAAAGAAATGGGATTTTTTTTTTTACAATTTTCAGACACAAAAGATAAATTAATAGTGAAGGTGCACATCATCACAGAAACCAGTTATGTTGATCACAAGACCAAAATAAAAAAGAAAACAGCCACAAATTCAGCTACAAATAAAATTAAACCCAAGAGCTACAAAAATAAGAATGATGGGAAAAAGGGAATTACCTTGAAAATCCAAACTTTATCGATAACTTGGTCCAAAATCCCAGACGACCCATCATCCATCACCTCCTCCTGCTCAAATTCATCATACCACCACTGTCGTTTTTTGCTTTTCTTCTTCTTCTTCTTCTTCATCTTATTTCCCCAACTTCCAGAACCAATATCATCATCATCATCTCCTTCTTCTTCGTCGTCGTCTTCGTATTGGTGGTCATTGTTGTTGCGTCCAAAACTGAAAACCAGCCTCTGGGACCGAGTGTTCTCTGCATTTGGGTCCCATTTGAGGTACCTGGTGGTGGTGGTGGTGTATGAGGACCTATGGAGAGGAGAATGACAGCACAAAATATTTTGGTATTTGAGTTGCCATGAATATGAATATGAATATGAATTTGATTGAGGGAAGATATGCAGCCGCAGCAACAGCATGTCGGTTGTGCTAGTGTGAGCAAGAGACCTCTCTCCTCCTCCATTACCATTTGCAGTGAGTGTGTGCTTCCATTATTTGCCACGTCCTTCTAATCTTATTCATTCTCTCAAAATTTCTTTCTTAAAAAGATTTCCTTTCCAAAAAGAAAAAAAAAAACATTTTATTTTAGGTCCTTAAACGGTGCGTTTCTTGCGTTAGACACGGTGACGTTTGGAGCGTTATTTATTCTAGTGTTGTAGGACCGTGTTAATGTCGATCAAAACGGCAACGTTTTTGTCCTGTTTTTTTTTTTTTCTCGTTTACATATGCATACGTGGCATTTTTTATTTCTTGAAGCAGTGAGAAAGAGCAAAGTGGTGAAGAGAGAGCCCTAAGAGAGATGAAACCACTGCAGATGGAGTTGTTGGCAAATATGGAAGAGCAGGGATCTATGGTGGCGATGGACGTGGACGACGTGGACCCACTGGATATATTCGCCGAAGGCGTGGTCTCCGTCGACAACAGGCTCGCCGACGCCGACTTCTTTAACAACTTCGAGGACGATTTCGATGACACCGACATCAACTGATCATCATCGTCATCACGATCTATGATAGTTCTGTTATCTCATTCTTGTTTCTTCTTCGGGTTTGCTTTGCTTTGCTTTCTAATTTTTGTTTAAAAAGACTCTGTTTCATTGATGCTGAGCAAGGAAAAAGGGGTATATCTGTAAGCAATATGCTTCTATATTAAGTTTATATTCCTTATTCAATCTCTTTTTTAGTTGATAATCTATATTTGTGTAATTTGAATTTTGTATAGCATTGAATATATGGGTGTTCCTCACTATTTTTCCTGCTTGACTGATGGGAAAAGAAAAAAAACAGAAAGGGAACGCCGCATATGGAGTTAATTATTAGGGTACTGGGTATTATAAGTTGTTTTCAGGATTTATTTTGAGTGTGAATTTGTTCGAAGATTTTACTCTCCTCTTTCTTTTTTGATCGAGGAAAAGGAGTAATCTTAAAAATTATGAATTCATTGCTTCCATCATCAATTGTCAACCTAAATAAGAATTAGTAGTTGTATTTTGGGCTCCTTTGATTAGATTTCTTGTTCTTTTGCTGGGCGTTGGGGGTTTAATGTGATCTAATATTTGGCAGTTTGCTTTGTTCTAGCGACCAAATAATGGATTAGTATTTGTTCTTCCCTTCCCTTCTGAAAGTTACTTGGTGTATTGGTTGTAAGGTATTTTCCTGTTGAAACAGCTATAACACTATAAGATTTCAATCACTTGTGTTGCAGATGTAGAATTTTCAGTCAGTAGTTACCGTCTTTTTGAAATTTTAGTATAAGAACTCGAACACACTGTAATTTCAATTTTGAAGGCAGGATAGTGATATTGATGGGTGGTGTCTTGCACGGAATTATCATCAATCCAAACAATTTGAGGGTTGAATGGTATATACCTGCTAATGTACAAGTGAACCAAAGGGAAAGGTGTTCACTGCTTATTTGTACTGTACCATCTTACTCATTGCTGCTCAGGATAGAAAAAAAAAACTCTTTATTATTGTTCTGTTGCTATGTTAAAAGGAAAGGGATGAAAGAAAGGATTTAGCTTAGATTTGTGTAGAAACCGGATTTGGCTTCAATCTTTACTTTTATCATCAATCGAGAAAGAAAAAACAGGGAACCGTCCATGTATTATTGATAATCTCCACTCCCATGAATTTCTCTCATCACTTTATCTTTCTTAGATACGAGCTATGCTATTGGGATACTCCGCTAGAATGATTACTTTATACACTGAAAAACTTAAGCGTAATTACTATTCAAGTTTTTTAAGAGTTTTTTTTGGGTGTTTATTGGGACACAATCATTTTATTTTGATGGGTGTTGATTCTTTTTGGGAGTAGTGGAGGTGCTGGGTTGTCGATTATAACTTCGAAAGGAAAATTTTTTCTGGGCCCGAGCTGTTTTATATGAGTTCGAGCTCATAATCTTTTGGTCAAGGAAGTATTTGAATATTTTTTTTTAATCCAACGGCTGTGTGCTCGAGCTGATCAAATCTGTTCCCATCTTGAAATCACGAACCCCTCCGCCTTCTAAGAAGCCAACTGCATTACTTTGACAAATAAATTAGTGTACATTCTGGTATCTTGAATAAGTTCTTGACTTATATGCTTGCTTTTGATGAAATGAATTCCCTCTAAAAGCTCCCTGAAGTGCTCCCATCCTTGGTAGAATTTGGCGGCTGGTATCAAATATCGGATTTTTACTTGGGCATTTTTTCACTCTGATATGGTATTTTATCACAGAAGAAATTCATGTTCTAGTTGGTTCCTTCTCAAAGCCGCATAATTAACTAAGTAACATCAACCTTTGTAAATAAGAGGAACACAAGTGTTTAAGCCCTGACAATGGCCATGGGTCGTGAGAGTCATGTCTTACGGTTACAGGGAGGCAAAGGGAAAAATTATTTAATAAAAAAAAGGAGTTCGTTCTGCCCTTTATAGATTTTATCCCATTGTTTTTATTTTTATTTTTCAAGGTCTTGGAAACAGTTTTCTAGTACATTCAAGAAGATAAATTCTGTCAATAAAACGCCTTACTAAAATTTTCGTTATAGCTTTGAACAATGAAATACAATAATGATGTTAACATTTTGCATTTGCTGAGCCATCTGTTTCCGAGTTTATATCATTCCTTTACGAAGTAGACAACCTATATTTCCAAGAAACAATAAAGAGAAATACAAACTCCTACTTTGAAAAGCAAATTCAGCATCTTGCAAGCCATTTGACTGAAGAAGCACAGGTGTAAATTATTGTCTTACACGCACAGGAGCATGAATATAGACATGCTTAAGCAACTAGCTGGCACAAATACACAATGCGTATACATCGATTTCACCCTGAATCGTAACAAAATAGAATCAATAATTTGTGCGCAAAAAAAAAAATAATCAACAAAAATTTTACCCGTAGATAACAAGCCTAGGTCAACAACATTTATACACCTTCATCAAGCATTCGATAACACAGAACCACAAATGCACATGAAACCCAGCTTGACTACGTCTTCCTTTCCACGAGGAAAGCTAAAGGTATGTTTGGATGACAATTTTTTGTTTTCGATTTTTGAAAATGAAAATTGAAAATAATTTTTTGATGTTTTCTGAAGAAAATATGTTTGGATAACTGTAACTTAAAAACTGTTTCAGAAAACAACAATGAAATGTTGCTGGGATAATCTTATTTTGAAAACTGTTTTGATACACCATATAATTATTTTTAGTTTTGAGTTTAAATTTAAAATCTATATTAATTTTATTTATCATATTTACTAAATACTTAAAAATAATTAAAATTATTTTATTTTTAATTTTTAAATATTTTTTATATGCCATGAAAGAAAAATGAAACAGAAAAATAAACGTTGATTTTAAGACTATTTTTTTGAAAATTATATTAGAAAACACTAATTTGAAAACAGTTTTAAAAAATTACTTTTGAAAAATGTTTTCCAAACATATTTTAGTTTTTGAAAACTGATTTTAGTTTTCAAAAACCACTTCTAACATGCCCTAAGCCTTCCATATCTTCATGTTTAGGCCCAGCCCAGTTATTGGAAATAAGTAATAGTATCATGAAAAACCTGGATTCCTTGGGATTGACCCTTAATCTACAATGCATTTCCATTTTCCGGAGGAAGCATGTGAGTGGCAAAAATGATGAAGAGTAAATTCTTCAAAAAAAGCATATTTCATATGCGATCTTTACCCAAACCAACAACCCTGACAAAACAAATCCAAATCTTTGTAAGCAAGAAAATACAAAACCACCCTTCTTACAAGATCGGATAATGACGTGCACCCTAAACTACCAAAACTAAAGAAGGAAAGATATAGATACATTGTCCTCCCATCTTTTTCCGATCTTCTTGCTCATCATATCTACTTAACATGGTGACAAGGAAAAGCAACCAGGGAGAGTAGACCCTAACTATTCCTCTCTTCTTCTCAACTAGCGTAAGATGAACCTCTCTCCCACGATGGTCTCATAAGTCCTCTCTCACATTTTACAAAGTCATCTTCCAATTGGGGGCCAAATGGTTGATGACTTGGAAGCCAAATGAAAGATCACCGGACAAAGTTCAGACTTCTTAAGACAACCCAACCACAAACAAACAAGGAACAGATAGCAGAAGCGCTGAGAAAAAAAGGACAAATCAACCATCAACTTTTTTAAGCTTTCTATCAATTTTTTTTTTTTTTTTTATTTATAAAAGTGAAGTTTTATATATGCAAAGAAACAATACACACAAGCAGCAGCAACTGCTACAAAGACTTGAGTACAAAACTAGACAGAAAAGGAGCTAAACAGTGGCAAGACCAGTAAGACCTTGATTATGAGCTAGACTACTGTATTATACAGTTCTTAAACTTGTAGCCTCCAAAATTCTGTTCTGCACATCTCTAATTATGCACTCCAATACAATAGAATTTGAGTGAGGAACAGCTTGGTGGGATCTTAAGGTACCTTTTGGTTTATGGTTTACAAAACGGTTTTTGAAATAGTTTTTAGTAAAACAACCGTAGAGTTAAAAACTATTTAATGTTTAGTAAAACAACAGTGAAAAAAGTTGTTCTGAGACATTCAATTTCTTAGAAACTATTTTTGAGCTTTTGATTCTTTTCGTAAACCATTTTTTATGTATTTGACCTAACTTCTGTTTGTAGAAAACAGAAACCATTTCAGAAACTCTCCCAAATGGTAAGTTTCTCTCCCTCCAATCATACATGATAAAGATATGCATTTCAAGAAATCTTCAGCAGTAAAACCAAGAAAGTTTTCCCCTTAAACCTAGTGATGACCCATTGCAACTCTTCTTGGCAAGTGCCCACTGTGGATTTTGCAACATTAGCGTTAGCTAGGATCTGGTGCCAAACTTGCTTAGAGTAAGAACACTAAAGAAAATATGATCCCTCTTTTCCACATCCAGGACAAACAGTATTAAGTTGCAAAGCCCACTTTTGTTGCATGTCCTTAGTAGAGAGTCTGTTCTTTATAGCTAACCAAGCTATAAAGCTGTGTTTTGGAAAATAACGAGAAGCTTGTTATCAAACTGTTCATGTTGACAATTTTATTTAAAATAATAATCTACTTAGAGATGAAGGAAAAGGAAAAGGAGACATTACATCAAGAAGGAAGCCCCAGACTATCCTAATTAAAAGACAACTGTGACTGAGTTGTGGAGCCAAGGGAAGATAACACAGAAATAAACTCAGAGATTTCAAATGACATTCTACCTTCCCTCTCAATTTCAAGAGATCCAGAGACAATAAATAGTTCCAGTTTTTTTTATAAAGTAAAAATGTATTCTAAAGGCACCAAGGGGGTGCCAGCCATGTACATTCCCAAATATTAACTTCTTAAACCTCAAAAACAAAGACTGAGAACCACGGCATACAGCTTACAGTTAGGACTTCTGTGTTCTCTATAAAAGCAGAAAGCAAATGAATGTTATCCTTGAGAAGACTCCCATCAAACCACCAAAACTTTTACTACTATTTTTTTTATAAGAGAAAGTATAGTATAAAAGGGCACCAAGGGGGTGCCGCCCATGTACTATCTACAAGATAAAGGCACCAAAACTTTTACTATTACAACATAACAATATTAATAATACATGCATCATCCAAATGGAAGAAACAATATCATTCCATGGTCATTCTGTTCTCTTGAATTAAACAAATCTTCTGATGACAGAATAGTATACCTGACAGCATCTCAAAGGATGTACCAAAGGGAGAAACTTACCATCTAAGCTGAGTTGTCCACCTTGTAAGTGGGTAGCCATCATTAGTTACTAGCAATCTAAAGCATATGTCGGGACCTAAAATTTTAGTAAAAATGATAGTAATATTAGTAACCAAAGGATGATCACAAAGACAAATGGATTTCAAATTATTGACTTGATTTACTTATAAAACAAAAAATCATTGACTTGATTCACTTCAGATATGTAATTATAAATGAACAATGTTGTAAAATTCACAAAGGTGACACATTTACATGAATTTGGAACATTTGAAATGTATCTATAACCCAGCAGTTAAAAACAAGTACAAAAAATAAAAATAGTTCTCTTGATCTAAAAGAAAAAATTAATGGCTTCTTCACTCAAGAAATATCTCCCAATGTTTCATAGCATAATTTGAATAATTTCTATACTTCTCGTGTTCCTTTTTTCTTACATTCTAACAATATTGTCAAATGACTCAGTCAGTCATAATACACCAATGCACTCCAAGAGACTCAATAAGAATTTCTCGCATGTTCTACAGCTCTTTTCTATCTCTGTGTTCAAAGCTTCTGAAGTGCATGTCAATATCCACGGAAATTATGTTACACTGTAACGTTTAAATAACTGTGTTTAGTACAGAGACGACTCTTTTTCTATAGGCTATCAACGTACAAGTACACAGATATCGAATGTGCATTCAGGGTGTAGGTGTACCACTCATGAGAAGACCCCAAGTAAGAGAAGCAGTTAACCAAATCTCTAGAATTGACCGATTTTTTTGTCCAATGAGTGGGAGGTTATTTTTCCAAATTTGATTCAAAAACTCCTTCCTAGACCTCTTGTCTCTCTCCTATCATCACCCTATTGCTTTACACGTTGGTGGCTTGAGTCCTTTTTGTTTTTAAAATATGTGGTTCAAAGTATATGGTTTTAAAGATTTTGTCCGAGGTTGGTGGGATGGAGCAAATGTCAATGGTTTTGCTAGTTTTGTGGTGGCCCGAAAGTCGAAACAAGTAAAATAAGAAGTGAAGACGTGGAACAAAGAAACTTTTGGAGATGTCAACATTAACAAAGATTTTTTGTTAAGGGAAATTATCTCTATTGATGAGCGGGAGGTTAGTAGTGGACTTTCTAATGAGGACATAGAGAGAATTTGGGTGGCTGAGCGGGAGCTTCAAAATTTAATCTCTTGAAGAGATTTCGTGGCGACAAAAATCTAGAGTTCTTTTGGCTCCGTGAGGGCGATAAAAGCACAAATTTTTTCCATAGAGTTGCCAATGTCCATAGAAGACAACTTTATGGGTGAGGTGGAGATTGATGGGAGATTATTTATTGAAGCAAATGAGATGAAATAAGCTATATGTAACTTTTACAAGAACCCTTATACGGAACCTTGTGACTGGAGACCCACTCTTGATGGGTTGGCTTTTGGTAGCATTGGGGCTGATTTGGCCTCTTGGCTTGAGAGACCTTTTATGGAGGGGAATATTCTTTTTGCTTTTAGGGATTTGTGATGGAGATAAAGCTTTGGGTCCCAATGGTTTCTCTATAGCTTTTCTCCAAACTAATTGGGATGTTGTGTGGCATGATATTTTGGCTCTTTTTGATTATTTTCATGCCACCGAGAACTTTGTTGATAGCCTTAATGCCACTTTCATGGTTCTAATCCCAAAGAAAGTTGGTGCCAAAAACATGAAAGACTTTCGTTCGATTAGCCTCATATAAGCTCATATCTAAGGTGCTTACTAATAGATTGAAGAATGTGATGGGGGAAATGGTTGGGCCAAACCAAAATGCTTTCATCCAAGGAAGACAAATCATGGATGCCATCTTAATTGCTAATGAGGTAATTGATGCTCAATTAAAAAGTGGAAAGAACGGGGTTATTTTATTTGCAAGCTTGACATGGAAAAAGCTTTTGATCATGTTTGTTGGGATTTTCTTCTTTATTTATTGGAAAGAATGAGCTTTGGTGCTTTATGGCGTAAATGGATTAAGAAGTTCATATCTTCCGCTTCTTTCTCTATTTTGATCAACGGATGTCCCTCAAGTTTCTTTAAAGCATCTTGAGGTCTTCGACAAGGTGATCCGTTGTCCCCCTTTCTTTTCACTTTAGACATGGAAGCACTTAGTAAGTTGATTCATACAGCGGTGGACCGAAGTTTCTTAAATGGTTTTGCAGTAGGTGAGAGAGAGGAGTTAAATGTGTCACTTCGTTTTATTTTTGCTGATGATACTATCATTTTTTGTGGAGTAGAAGTGGAGGTTCTTCTTTATCTTCGATGTTTGCTTCTTTGCGTTCGGCAAACCTTAGTAAAAGCGTCTTGATTCCCATTAGTGAGGGGGTTAACAGAGAATTGCTTGCAAATATGTTGGGTTGTGAAGTCGGATCACTCCCTCTTACTTATTTGGGACTTCCTTTGGGTGCTAAATTCAAAGACATGAGTGTGTGGGCTCCCATTGTTGAAAGATTTGAGAAGAGGCTTGCCAGTTGGAAGAGCCATTACCTCTTTAAGGGAGGTCGTTTAACTCTCATCAAGAGCACTCTTTGGAGCCTTGTCATCTACTTTATGTCGTTTTCCATGTAAGATTGCCAGGAGATTGGAAAGAATCCAAAGAAGATTTCCTTGGGGTAACACGGGGGAAGACCACAAATACCACTTTGTGAGATGGAGTGTTATTAATCAGCCCATTGATCGTAGGGGTCTTGGGATTAAGTCCTTTGTTCTTTTCAACAAAACTCTTCTAGGAAAGTGGCCTTGGAGATCATGGTGGAGAAGGATCAATTGGGGCATAGGGTTATTGTAGCCAAATTTGGGGTGGAGCATAATGGTTGGACTTCTAGAGAGAGGCGTGGTACTCATGGTGTTGGGGTGGGATAGAAAGGGCTAGAGTGACTTTCTTCCTTGTGTCCTTTTTGAATGTGACAATGGGAACGACATTTGGTTTTGACATGATGTTTGGCACGGTGATATTCCGTTGAAAGATCAATTTTTGGAGGTTTTCGCCCTTGCTCAAGGTAAAGAGGCTTTAATTTGCTTGTGTGAGTTCCCATAACAAGGTGACTGAGTGGAACATAGCCCCTGAGTCGGAATGCTTATGATTGGGAATTGGTAATCATGGATAATTTTCTTGAGAATATCTATAAGGCGAAAGTAAACTTGCTAGATGATGACAATGATAAATGGAGGTTGAATTCGAGTAGAAAATTTGAGGTTGCCTTTTTACAAGACTCTTCTCTCGAATGAAAGCACGGAGGGCAAGGATAACTACCCTTGGAAAGCGATCTGGAAAAACTCAGCTCCTCCAAAGGTTTCTTTCTTTGCTTGGAAGGCTGCTAGTTGGGGTGGCATTCTCACAATTGACAATTTTTAAAAAAGAGGTAAGGTGTTGGTCAATAGATTTAATCTTTGTAAAGAGGAAGCTGAATCTACCTACCACCTTCTTAGTATAGTGGGAATTCAATGGGTGGCTGTCGGCTCGGTCCAAGATGAGGTGTGGGCATGGTATGGACTGAGAGGACCAAAGCAAAGAAGAAGGCATTATGCTTGATTCCTCTTCCCATTTTTTGAGTCATTTGGTGCGAACGAAATAGGAGAGCTATCAATGGCAATGAAAATCCTTGGCCACTGTTAAGGATGGTGGTTACATACTTTTGGTTTTTGGGTTATGGAGAATTTTTTTTGTAAATGATGAAGATATCTTAGATTTTATTGAGACACTATTTTGTAGATAGATTTTTGTACATAGGTGGCACCCCCTTGGTGTCTTTGATTAATATACTTTTTACTTATAAAAAAATGATATCTTAATATTAAGAGATCATAACAATAACTGAAAGAAAGTAGAAAAAGGTAATCTATGGTAATACTACAATACCTCAACATTCCAAAAAAATTTAACAAGGTGCATTGTTTTGATCTCTTATTTTAATATTAAGATATCAGAACAATAACTGAATGAAACTAGAAAAAGGTAATATATGACAGTACTTCAATGCCTCAACATTCCAAACAAATCTTTCTAAATCTAAACCCAGTCTCTGGTATCAGAATTGAGTCCTTAGAGATCAAACATAACATCGATTCCGATTCCTTAAGAAGTCCAGGCTCACCATTAATGGTTAAACTAGGATACCCAACTGAAGTCCATTGATCAAAACAGAAATTGAATTTTAAGCATTCCAAGTCTGGAAACACAAATCTATACCAGATACCCAAATGGAAAAAAGAACAGGTCTTTAAAAACCGGAGGGCACTCCCAGCCAGAAAAAAAAAAACTGTACGGCACTCAATCTCAAAACCCAAAACCACCTAGCTATCCTGAAAAGGAATAACCGTGAGAGCCCAAATGATAAGAAAATTATACACAGTAACTACCACACAATGTCAGAATTTTTTAATCGCTAGACCAATAAAAAGTCCAAATGTAAGGGATACCGACCTTAGATTTTAATTATCAAACAATACTTCATTGGGGGAGGGGGAATTGAACAAGGTCATATTCCATAAAAAAAAATCAAGAAATACAAGTTAACATACAAACATGGGCTTTTTCTACCTCAAGCATGTTTTCATCATGACCGGATGTTGTATGATTCATTCCATGAGAACTATCATAATGGAGAATCCTTAGCTTCCCTTCCTGCATTGTACAGAAAGATATATAGAGTTACAAGATCAGCTGCAAAAACCCAAAAGCAAAGGTTCCTATAAAAATCAATGCTTGCCTTTGTTCCATAAACAAGGCCACCCCCTGCTGAAGGATGAAAGCAAGCTACATTAACCTCATCCTCCGCACTGGGAAGAACTCTCACAAGCTCCATATCAGAAATTCTGTAGACCTGAGTGATGAAGAACTGTATTACTAGGATTCAGGACATAAATATACATATAAACAGACATCCAAAAAAGGGATTCATACTCCTAAAACCACACTACAATCAAGATACAGCAGTTTGACCCCTAAACTAGAATTGCTTAAAAATAACACTTGTGCTGCACTAAAGCATACAATCTTATGTGGCCAAAAAGGTGATTCCAAACATATAAGGAAGTCCAAAAGCAACTGTCATGTTAGTGTCATCATTCCTATTTGCATGATGTAAGATACAAACACTCTCTTAGAGACAATTGTCAATAAATTTCTGACTTGGGTGCCTTCAATGCATTTGAGTTGATATCTATTACCTTGGTGCTTTCCTGGTTAGTGTAATATAAGCATTATCCAGAATGAGGATGATCACTAACAGAATGGCTACTGGAGCATATTCTTTTTATTCATTGCCCAAATATTTGAGAAACATTCAAGAATCCATCTGATACAAGGGTGTACCAGTAAGTAAAAAATTACATATTTATCTGCCTGTGAAGAAACTATATTAGAGGGCATGTTGAAGAAAACACAGTATACCACATCTTGTTTGAGAAACATCTAGACCAAGCATGCAGGTATTACATAATTTGACAAAGCAAAGCAACAAATCGAATGAATCAGGATAGGGTCATGTTAAACAAGTAGTTTGTGTTGTATATGAATTCAATAACATCTTCTCATGATATAAATAAAACAATGAACTTATTCAATACGTCAAGATTGAATAGATCTCACAGTTCCCAAATAATGACACAGACGATCGAAATTCTGTGCAACAGTTGTCAAATCAGCATCCTTTCAATAAATACATACACCAGATCTTAAGATATTAAAAAATCAAAACTTCTAGTTTACTAAAAAATAATCAACCATGATCAATCCAAACACCAGAAAAGCAAAAAGTATTGATACAATCATAGACTTTTACCTCAAGAATGGTATAAATAGGCACCAACGTTTCCCCGTCGATGATAACACTTTTAAGAAGTGAACTATGACGACGGCCATATGCAAGTAATAAATGTTCTGATGTGGGGGAGAACTGCAAATACAATTAAAAAGAACAAAAAAGAGCATACAACATGAAGAAATGTTAATTACAAAACTTGCGTATGGTTTTAGCAAAAGAAATAACATATTATGCATCTGCTAATATGCATGAACAGCATATATACATATATTTTCTCAGCACATAGCAGAACAAAGAGATACATGAATGAATACTTTATATTAGCATTTGGCCTGCTGATGTGAGTAAAGTAGAGTCTCACAAAATCAACCAAATAAAATATCCAAACTCAGAACTAATCACGAAATTGATTACGAAGATAGGAGTATTACTACAAGACAATAGTTCAATTACATAGATCATAATCAGTGATCTATTGGAATCCAACACTTGTCTACATTTTTATAGTTCGGGGCATAATTTTATTTTCTTAAACCATGGTCTCAATGTATGAGTCGGCACCAGCTAATAATAGCAGGAAGAAATGAAGAAATTTTATAATAACATTTTCTTTTGTTAAGTGCATGGTATTAATGTTTTGAAGATCATTTATTCTTCAGAACCCACATCGACTCATATAGAACATGCATTCACGTATTAGAACCGGTACATTATGGATTCTTCACATATTAAAACTGAAGAGAACTTAATTTCTTTAAGATGTCTGGCGCACTCCCAGTATTCAAAAGAAGATAAAGAAGATGGTGAATAATTCATATGGAATTAACTGTTTTAGAAAACTTGAACATCCAGTGAGAAAAAAGAAAACAATTGTACTCCAACTGATAATATTTCCAGTGGCACATGCTCATGTATCAATATAATTGGATTTTGTTTTTTCAGTTTACATAATTTAAGGACATCAGACATCACAATTTGAAATACCTAGCCTCTACCCTGAAGCCCTACTGAAAACTTTTCATCTCTATCACCAAGGTTTCCTGGGACCTCCACATCCCAACCATGTTGCAGCTCTTATTGACTACTAGATGAGCAGACATGCAGTTTCAGTTTCTCTAATATGCTTTCTACCATTCTTCAAATTTCACATAGCTGAAAAGCTTTTATGAAAACAAGAAACTAAAGAATATTGTGGTTTGATCATCACATCCCTATAAAGAGAAACAATATAAATCTATTTGTAAGTATAACATATATGACAATGTGAGGCAACAAAGCATATAAATCTCCTGAAGAAAAAGTGAGACCTGACCTGAATAGAGGTCAAACAGTGTGCAGCTCTTATTGCCCGTGATGCAAGCACCGAACCAAATCTAGATGAACGAAAAAGGCCATCAGGTTACAGGAAGATAGGATATGGAGAAAATAAGGGGTGGGTGGAAAGATTATGCAAATGCCCATTTGTAGGAGAATTGAGATATTTACGTTGCCTCCTCGAGGGAATATATACGAAGCTCATACATGACTCTGTGAGCTGAAATTGGGTGTCGTGTAGGGGATGTTGCCGCTCCAGTGACATCGTGATTGACATGGCTCTGTAATCCAGGATCAGCTTCCCAATGAGGCAGCATGCACGCAACACAGACTGCCAAAAGCCTCCCACAGGGTGAAAAATGGGCACCCATTTCACTGCAATATTTTTACAAGTAAATAATTCAATAAACTACGACAAAAATGAAAAGATAGCAAAATAAAGTTCTCTATAAATATATGTATCAACATGATCAAACTGAGATATTGATTGCATGAAAATTCATAAAAGTGGAGAAATTAATCAATTGCAGCATTCTGCTGCATGCTCATGACTCTACAATAACTAATGAGCTAACAGCAATCTAAAAGATTAACATAGAAGGAGAGTGTCGTAATTTCTGATGGTTAAAAATATTACCTACAAAGTACAGCATGTGGAATGGTTAAGCGACATCTTTCTGCATCAAGTGGGGAACATGGATTTTTCACATCATGTGGCCATACTCTAAGCTTCACAGTGCAAGGCAGCTCAGCAGCTTGAGCCAGTGAGGTGGCAAGTTCAGATTGGAATCCGCTAACAACAGGATGAGGATCAGTCCCATCATGCACGATGTCATGAAAAGCAGCACCTTCACCAGATACGCTTGAGGAAATCATGCGAGAACGTGAAGAACGTTGCCGGGAACCTGATCTTCCAGCAGATCTAGATTGGCTAAGACTTACTGAAGACGAGTCTTGAGAAGTATTTCCCATTTCACCAGAAGCATATGAACTTTCAGGGCCAGCCCCATTAAGTGGACGCATAGCACGTTGGCCTGCTTGGCTCTGACCAATTAACCAACCTTGCAAAAAAGGTAGCTCCCAACTGGTTGAGTCACCAAAAGGGAAAAACTGAGCACTTCTTCCTTCCTGCTGTACTTCCACAGTCTCTGAGGAATCCACTGCAGAATGAGAAGCTTCAATTTCCATTTCACTCGATAAATGATTATTTCCTGTTTCTTCCGGCAGAGAAGAAGAGTTGTTAGGTTCAATAGGTGACAAAAGAAGTTCGTACTGTCCCGTTGGAGTTGAATATGTTACAAGCCGCACAGAAGCAGAATGGTCACCTCTTTGCTGTGCACCACTTGAACCAACATTGCCATCAGTTTGCTGCAAAGCCATTCTACCCCTATCCCTAGCAAATGAAGGACATATCAAAAGGGGTAGAGACAATAGAGGTAGTTCATCTTCCAAAATAGAACGATCACTAGAATGAGCATCTGCCAGATAGACAGCAGGGGGGGGATACCGCAAGTAACCCGGAGCAGTTGCGAGTGTCATTGAGGAATCTGATGAATCAAGGTCATTGACCTATAAATCAAAAAAAAAAATATATAGATCCAGTTAAGAAGGCAAATAAGGAGAGCATACAATCAAATTGAAGTGCCATATTTCACCTCAGCAGTTAAAAGGAACGGAGCTCCATGCGGGTGAAAATGCACAGCTCTAAGTGAACGACTTGTCTTCAGTACTATGGTCGGTGAGGATGTCTCCCCTCGCATGTTGTAGTGCCATATATATAGCTGACACACAAGTTCCAAGGTCATAGCCATGCAAAAACAATCCAAAATAAAACTGTACATAGAGTTTTTTTTTTCTTTCCCTTTTTAATAAGTAAAACTGTACATAGAGTTACCAGGTGAAAACTTCCTCACCTTGTGCCCTGATGCTACAGCAAGAAGCTCACCTTGGGCATGGAAAGCAATAGAAGCAATAGGACGGTCTGCATGGAGGAAAGGCACATTGAGCAATTATAGAGAGCAAAAAAATCAAATTATCCAAACATAACATGATTATCAAAATGTTACAGAGGGTTATCCATGTTAATTACAAAAATCACGCGATCCTATACACTCTGCAGTATTTGCATTCCATAAGCGAACTTCATGATCCAGACTTCCACTTGCAAGTATCTCTGGATACAACGGATGGAACCTAACCTGCAAGAGTCACCACCAACACAAGATGAACTCAGCGTCATGGCAGAATTACAATCAGTAGAATTGCTGAATTTGCTTGCACATTAGTCAGTAGATTTCAAAGAAATTGATGAAAGTTGTAATCAGAACTCCAGATAAAACTTTTGGCTGAAATAAACAAATGACAATAATTCCAGACATGCTATAGACTTGAAAAGGATTGCAATAAAAGAGCCAACGTTGTTTAATGCATTTGTTCGCTAAAGACGATGCAAGGGGCGATAATTATTAGAAGCCAGCTCCATATGTAATTAAACTATAATCACAGTATCATTGGATAAAAGAAAAAAAATACTTTCTTCACTGAAACTGTATAACTCTATATAGAACCCCTTCAGCCGTAGAAGTAGTCTGATGCATATCTTCAGACACTAGCAAACCTCCAGAGCATGTCAAGATCAACGTATACTGCTAACTTAAGTTAAGTGCTATCATGTGGAGACCGTTCTAGGATATTTCCCATCAGAGGTTTTTCTTCATAGTACTGAAAGAATCCTTAATTTTAGCAGGACAAAGCTCCAGTACATAAGTAGCAAGAAAATCTTGCTTAAATCAATCAACAATAAATGGCTGTGTGTAACAGGAGCATCACTTGTTAGAGCATGTTTGGTAAGCTCAATGAAACAAGCAATGGAATCAAAATCATATCAAACTGAAACCCAGTTCAATGTATTTTTGATTCCACTGCACATTTAATTAAGCCTACCAATCATGTTCCTAGTGAAATCAGAAGCCTAAACCTGAATACATGTTCAAACTCAGACTGCCAAGAAAGGTAAGCCACCAGAAATGAGATTCTAATTTGGTGCATATTCTAAAAAGTTACTATAGCACTATTTTAGCCAAGTAGTGTACTTGCAATCAATTACAACTTTATACTACCAAAAAGTTTATCTGTATCAAGTTTCATTTGACTATACTCATCAGAAACATGTTAGCATATGGAAGCAACAAACAAACAGTAGAATAAAAATAAGGGTCAAAGAAAACAGAAATAAGAGAGGCTTACCACCCAAGGTGTCCTCCGATGACCACTCAACACCTTCGAACAGTTCCCAGTTTGGCAATCGATAATCTTAACTGTATGATCTCCGCTACATACCAAAAAATTAACATAAAATATATTTTGAAAAATGAAGCATATCTTGGCCCAGAAATGACTCAAACTATGCATCATTCAAACACTTGGCATCAAGCAAAATTATACTCACTGTGTAGAAGCAAGGGTTTTTCCATCAGGGCTAAAGGCTGCCGCAATAGTTGACCTCGGAGGAGGCAAAATTGGGCAATATTTTGATGACAAGTTCTGCAAGGACTCTGCCTCTACCCTGAAATAGAAATAGAATGAAAAATATCAACCAAGACCCTGGCTTGAAGTTGGTAGCCAAACTCTCTCTGAATCAAATAACCTAACAAAGAATAGAATAAAATCGCTATCTTTCTCTTGCAATGTATGAAAATTACGCGGGGGGGCGGGGGGGGGGGGGGAATAAACAGATATTCCCTAGTATTACCATGAAATAAGACCACGTCTAGCATCTCTTGCTGCTTCACACCTTGACGCAGAGGAATCAAGACGACTCTTTGACGTTTCTCCCCATAACTTTTTTGACCAATGTTTTGTCCAAGGAGAAACCTCTCTCCGTGCCAACAGTCGAAAGACATTGCTGACACCAATAAAGCACAATAAAATTGCAGAAGTCAGCAGAGGTAATATCAGATATATACAAATCAAAATTGTTCTGCACCATATGGACCTTATTCCAACCTCTGCGATAAAATCTTTGCTACAAAGGCTATGCAAACTAAGCTACTTAACTACTGCTTGAAAAAAAGCTAGCAAATTCAAGTTACATCGTATAACTTTCAAATGCATTTCATAAATGGTTTCTTCACTACCTAGATGGCTGCAGCACTTAGGGTGAAAACTTCATACGCTCTTAGCATTTGCAAAAATAATTTAGTTACTATTAAGACATAAAATCTTAAATTCTAGTTCCGGAATGCATAAAAGGTACTTCCAACTCAAAAGTTCCAGCCATCCAACTTTCAAATGCATTTGGTCAGTTATGTTTCCTTTGAATGGAAAATTTAGCTTAAATTGGTTCCAGTTACTCAATGAAAACAATAACTAAAAATTTCATATTTCCTCATTGAGACAAAAGACGAACTTTGAAAGTAAATCTTATACATAGCATCCAAAAAAAGGAAATTGTATACATATCTAATCAATGAACCCATTGAACTAGCTTTAATTAGACAGGAATATCTATCCTCCAACGCAGAAGTTGGTGCACGTTAAACCAAATGGCTACTAAATTATCCCTATAAAAAAATTGCTACTAAATTATAAGAACTGAAGCATTAGAACCCCAAAAAAACTGCACATGCATAATTCCTAGCTCCAACATGATTCCAAAGCTTCAATCGCATCACAATTGCCGATTGAATTGCATACAAAATCCTGTAAACTCCACCGAAATCTCCAACTCAAATCCAAACCAAGGCGAATTCTCCCAATCCCACCAACAACCAGATCTTCAAACAACATTTGAAACTAAAAAAACCCCAAATTCACATCAAATTCAACAACCCACACAAAACAAATTGCAAAAAAAAAAAAAAAAATCCATCTATATTCTCTCACCCGTGCCTGCTTGGAGATGCTTGCTGCTGCTGTTGCTGCGAGCTCGAAGTTGAAGGCCTATTCGCTTCGTCGAAGGAATACCCCATCATTATTATTTTACATGGAAAACCTCATGACCTGAAATTAGATCGGTATTCTATTGAGAAAATTTATTGGAACGGGAAAACGAATTTCCCAGGAAAGATTTGAGAATGATGGTGAAAATTTAGATCGATAAGTTAACAGACGGGATAAAGTTAATTCTATGTGTTTGTTGATAGATAAGTGCGCTAATTAATGTATTAGGCTGACCAATGATATTATTGATAAGATAGGATTATGTAATTAGTTCTAACGAATAATAGAGTAACCTACCTTTTGTGGATTTTGTGTAGGCGCATAAATAAATGTCGATCGTTGATGAAAACCTAGAAGAAAACTTGGGGGTAGATTTGACAATTGTACTGTTAAATGTCCAGCCTGAACGTACAAAATGGCACTGATGAGGCTTGCATCATAGATCATGGAAACAGCAACTTTAGATTCTTTTAATATTTGTATACTTCGTATTTATTAATCTGAATTACCATGATTAAAATTATAACTCCGGTTTCACGAGATATTAAAATTTTTGTTCAAACATTTTAATGTTGGGTTTGAGATTTCATAGTGTTAGATCTCGAGTTTAATATTTTTAATATCTCTTGTGGTCAGAGTAAATGCCTGAAAGGATGGAGTCATACATCTCGAAATTTAAAATCTAAAACGTGTTTATAAAAAATAATTGAGTTTCGTGTCAATTTGTTCAATTACCAAAGAAAATTTCACCCGAATTAAAAAAAAAATATTAAACTTCAAATATTTAATCTCTTATACCAATAGAAAACCAGACAATTATGTATATTATATACATATAATTGTATTTTTTTTACTAACAAAAATATATTACAGAATTTTTTTTCACAAAAAAATCATCAAGATATTTTTATTGTTTGAATAAATAGTGACAATTATGTTTATATAAAAAAAAAACAAGATTTTTATTATGGTTGTGATCTTTCATATAATTTTTTTTTATTTTATTAAGATTTTTCAATCAATTCTTACTGTTTGGCCTAACAATATTTTCAATTATGGTTTAGAAACTAATTTTTGAAACAGTTTTTGATAAATATACAGAATTCAAAACTGTTTAATATTTTATAAAACAATAATAAATCAATTTTTTTTATAAAAATTTATTTTCTTAAAATTTATTTTTCATCATTTGAACTTTTTTATAAATTGTTCTCTTAAAGATTGGTTAACTTAATTTCTTTTTATAAAGATCATAAATCATTTTTGTAAAATCTCTCAAACGGTATCTTATAAGATAAGAACGCTCCCTCTGTCGACTAGAGCCTGAGTCAGTGGTGGCCCATCAATTGATCAATCATAGCCACCAATCGTATTCAATCCGTGAATCATTAAGATCCAATACATAGACATCAACTGATCCGTGCCATCGGCATAATCTCTGTTACGCTGATCTACCATAGGACTCTTCCTTCCGTGGACGTCGAAGCAGCCTTAGAAAACAAAAGGGCACCTCACAACGATTTCTTAACGCGAAAGGTCAGGACACGTGACCAGCCCCTTCCTTGCACGTATCGACCTCACATTAGTCAAAGATGTCATTTCACACAAACACCCGGGTTAAAGCGCGCTTGCTGGAACCTTCACGCGCATTATCATCGCACCGTCCATCCTCACATGGATTGAGCAATCGTAGCCGTCGCCTTCTCGATCTCCTCATCTGACCCACGTAAAACTAATCCACGTATGAAACGGATAACGGTTAAAACAGCGATTATTTTAATCTTAAATATTCTGTTCCCTATATATATGTAAGGTCACTTCCTGAGCATTTCCTCCCTCTCTCGCATTCAAAAATCCCTCTCTCACATATCTAAACGAACTACAATAGAAATACAAAAGAAAACAAATATTCCAGCTTACGAAGTTCGAAAATCAGCTGAAGAAATGGCGTTGAACGTTACGCACCAGATCGGAGCACTCGCTGGGACAGCGATTCCAACAGACTCAAGCGCGGCGGTCGGCGAATCAACTTCGACGGTCACCACGTCAATGGTGTGGAGAGCACCGACCACGAATTTCCGTTGCAGAATCGAGAATCCAAACGGGAACGGATGCGTAACACCGCCGTTGAGCCCGCGGCCGTTGCCGGTTCTGCGAGCGACGCGGCCAGATTTGTCGGTGGCGTGCCGCGCATTCGTGGAGACGGCGGAGAACCCGACGGTGACGGAGATGGGTGAGGAGTACAAGACGTACAGAGAAGGGGGAGTGGGGAGCAAGATGAAGGGGAATGGGAATGGGGTCCCAGTTTACGTGATGATGCCGTTGGACAGCGTGACGATGGGGAACACGGTGAACAGGAGGAAGGCGATGAACGCGAGCCTGCAGGCGTTGAAGAGCGCCGGGGTCGAGGGGGTGATGATGGACGTGTGGTGGGGCTTGGTGGAGAGAGACGCCCCTGGAGCCTACAACTGGGGAGGCTACGCTGAGCTGCTCGAGATGGCCAGGAAGCACGGCCTCAAGGTGCAGGCTGTCATGTCTTTTCACCAGTGTGGCGGCAACGTCGGCGACTCTTGCAGGTTCGTATTTTCTCTTTTCGCTTTTTCCTTTTTTTTCAAAAAAGAAAAAGAAAACGGAAAACGGCGTTGATTTGGTTATTAACTTATGGCTGTAGTACACATGTTATTTGATGGGGTTAACGTGCAGGGGAATGGCGGTGGGGGATACGGTCGAATGGGGCCATAGTTATGGGTGGATCTTGTTTTAAGAACCGCATGTGTGGTCACGTGAACTTGGGATCGTTCAAAAGCTTTTTCTTTTTTCCCCTCTTTTTTTTTATTTCGTTTTCCTACTTTTGTTTTTCTCTATTTGGTGCTTTTCCGCTGTCTGGGGACGATAGAGGGTCCAAGGAGCAAACTTCACGTTTTGTTACTGATTGCTTTAACGAATAGGAAATTCACGTGTTAAATCATCCGTTTTTTCACGACATTTATGGTGGATTATTATTTGGCAAAAGTTGCTTGTTTTTTATATGTCACTCCAATTAAGTTTCGAGGTGTCAAATTCTACAGTTTAGGTTTGAATTTTTCTGAAGTCATTAGCAACTTGATATCTGTTATCATGAGATATTTTTTTCATCATTTTATGATTTAGATTATTCTGTGATGTTCTTCTCAATGATTAGTTTCTTGTGTGTGCAGTATTCCTTTACCCAAGTGGGCTGTGGAAGAGATTGAAAAAGATCCAGACCTTGCTTATACTGATCAGTGGGGGAGGAGGAATTATGAATATCTATCACTTGGCTGCGATACCCTCCCGGTTCTCAAGGGCCGAACTCCTGTGCAGTGTTACTCTGATTTCATGCGTGCTTTTAGAGATAACTTCAAACACCTTCTTGGTGACACCGTTGTGGTAATTATTCATCCCATTAGTTTTATAAATTTCCACATGCTAAGTCCTGTTATAAGTTTTGAGTGCAATCCATGGATCAATTGCATAGGAGCTAATACGTAGGAGAATAAATTTCTTTTTGGGGCTCGAACTATAAGATTAAAAGTAAAAATTAAGATTTTTTCTCGATAAGTTTTCTTTCATTCATTGTTTATGTAAATTCCATATGCTTTAGAGTACAAAAAAAATATATATATATATATATATATATATATATATATATATGATTACTAGGAATATAAATGTAGAATAAAACAGGTTATTTAAAGATGTTTGAATCTTAGATTCAAACTCATATGTTATTATACAAAACTTAAAATTATTTGTAAAATGGAAAGGGCTGAAGATTCCAATTTCTTTGATATCTCTAAAATTTGTTGGGGATTTCAAAAGATAGAAACATTTAGTTCCACACTTTTAGAATAACTTGTTATTATGTTACTAATCTACTTAATACTAATAAAGGAAATCAAATATAAAATGCTATATAGGAGCAAAAAAATAAAAAAGAATTACAGAATTTATATATTTTGATTGGATCTAGATTTTTTTATTCAAGCTATGCCTTGATTTTTTAGCTACCACAGGTGGCCTGTCTTATGAAAGCATTTTTGGAAGGGCAAGGAGTAATAAATGAAGAACTTTTGATTGTCCTATACTTACATATAGGAAGTTTAAGAGTTTTGGGGGGCAACTGACCCCACCTCCACCCCTGTTAGATTATATGAATGCTAGACCTTTTTGTCAAATCTCACTGTGCAGAAGCCAGATTAGCTACAGCCTATATGGGCATAGGGGCATGAGACCCTTTAGATTTATTTCACTACCATTTAACTGAGCAGCAGATATGTTGAAGTTTGCTTCATTGCGGACCCTTCTAAGCAATTGATCCTTGGATTGCACGGTGTATATTACTTTTGGTATCCCAGTAACTCTTTCTGGTGGTCTTTGTATAATAGTCAATTCTTAGTTTTAGCAAATGTTAAACTAATTAAAATCTGTCCCATTCAGGAAATCCAAGTTGGAATGGGCCCAGCAGGGGAGCTCCGGTACCCGTCATATCCGGAGCAGAATGGGACATGGAGATTCCCAGGAATTGGAGCCTTCCAATGCTATGACAAGGTGTTTACATCTTCTTTCATCCTTTACTAAGCCAGTGACTAACAGCTTTTTGTTTCTCTCTATAATTATGCTAACTTATGGTTTCCTGCTTCTTATTGAAATTGTTTGCAGTATATGCTTAGTAGCTTAAAAGCTGCAGCTGAAGCAGCTGGTAAGCCAAAATGGGGAAGCACAGGCCCGACTGATGCTGGTCACTACAACAACTGGCCAGAAGACACCCAGTTTTTCCGGAAAGAAGGTGGTGGTTGGGATGGCCCATACGGAGAATTCTTCCTCACCTGGTACTCTCAGATGCTTTTAGAACATGGTGAGAGGATATTATCATTAGCCAAATCAATCTTTGAGAATACAGGTGTAAAGATCTCAGTAAAGGTTGCTGGAATCCACTGGCATTATGGCACCCGGTCCCATGCCCCTGAGCTGACGGCGGGGTATTATAACACACGATTCCGAGATGGTTACCTTCCTATTGCCCAGATGTTAGCACGACATGGTGCTGTATTCAATTTCACTTGCATAGAGATGCGTGATCATGAACAACCACAGCATGCCCTTTGTGCACCTGAGAAGCTTGTTAGGCAAGTGGCTTTAGCTACTCAAGCAGCACGGGTTCCACTTGCCGGTGAGAATGCATTGCCACGCTACGATGATTATGCCCATGAGCAGATCTTACAAGCATCAGCATTGAATATCGATGGCAATTTGGATGATCAAGAGATGTGTGCATTTACGTACTTGAGGATGAACCCTGACTTGTTCCAAGCAGATAACTGGAGACGGTTTGTGGCATTTGTGAAAAGGATGAAGGAGGGGAAAAATTCTCAGCGGTGTAGGGAGCAGGTGGAGCGCGAAGCTGAGCATTTCGTGCATGTGACCCTGCCATTGGTGCAGGAGGCTGCTGTTGCTCATTCGCACTAAAAGAATTTGGGTTACACATTGGTCTACATACTCTAAAATGGAGGGACGTGCCTTGTTGCGAGTTGTATAATGGCAGTGACAGGGTTTAAGTTCCTGCTTTGCTATAGCTCCTTTTCTTATGCTGTAGCTATAAAAAATTGTTCCATGTTGTGTGTACTAAGATTTGTAAGCTGTTTTAATTTCTTTTCCTTAACAAGATAATAATGTATAATATACAATATACATGGTATTATTTCCTCTCTCTCTCTTCCTCTGGTGTATATTCATTATTCATGCTCTTCCTTTCTATGCATTCTTTTGGTGGTAATTTACAAAAGTTCAGTCAAACGTAATTACCTAATCACTGCAATTGAGAATATAAAAATGCCGAGCTGATAAGTTTCCTTGAACATGAAGTTGAGATTAGAATAAATAACAGCGTGTGGGTAGTCCCTGTATTTTGCTAGATCAGAATGTAGTTCTTGAAAATAAGTTTTGCTTTTCTAACGGTGAAAAGACTAATCATCACTGAGATGGTACTGATAGATATGTTTCTCAGGAATGATTAGAGAGTTGATTCAGTTTTGGTATTTTCTTAATTGTTGCTCTAGTTTTTCCTTTCAGGTTTTCTTGAAAAGTTTACTGGGACCAGGGTTTATGCTGTTTTCTAGAGCTTTTTCTCCCAGTGAAACACACGAAGTTGAATGCAAATGTTTTCCCTTCTACAACATTTCTTCTTTAGTTGAAGTTTGTGGGTTTAACATCTTCAACATCACTGTTCACTACAAATGTTTGGCCTTGTGGCTTCTCGATATGGAAATCGAATCAAATACAAGGCCAATTTCTCAGCATGAGTTTGATCTTCCAAGTGAAGCAATTTGATCGATTAATTAAAGAGTTTATCACCTTGGAGCTCTGTTGCCCATTTCCAATCGAACAAGGCCATTCGGGTGGAGTGAAACATACCAGTAGCCTATAGTATAGTAGTAGTTGGCCTAACCAAAGCGTCACGACAACAAAAAATTACCCTTATGAATGGAATCTTAAGTAGGGGGCTTAGCCAGCCCGCCTACCAATCAAAGCGGCCGAGAGTAAGTATGGGGTTCGAACCCAAAGGCAATCGATGAGTGAACTGTATCTTCTTTGTGTTAGTTGACCTAAAGTGGAATTCTTCTAAGATCCATCCGTTGCTCAATTTTGCATGCTCTGCTCCCAAAATGCAGAGAGACTTGCGAGGGCAGATCCGGGTTGGTTGGTCCGGAAAGTCATGGGAGATATACAACTTATTAAAAGAACAGCTTCTCGGTTGGTTCTTAGGAAAATCCTGGATTATTAGTTTAGCTTGGCTGAGAGGAGAGAAGATGAACCTCAAATAGCCAAACACTTCTGTTTTCTTCTCAAATTAGGACCCCAGTCCTGTTTTTGACAAACCATCCTCAGCATTTCTGGCTCACGCACATTAATCAACTTTCTCCCCCCTTTTGGCCTGAAAATTGTGGTGGTTAGATAAACTTCATTTTAAAAATTGTTCAAAGCATGATTGAGGTGGGGTACTTGTTTTCCTAGTCTTCCACTAGCAGACAGGAGAAGCCGGCATTTGATTTTGAACACCACCTAATTTTCTGACCGTCAAGAACATATAAACCATGAGTTTGTGCCACCCCGATTCATTTCACGTGTACAATCACATAAAGGTTAAAAAAAACATGATGCTTTTCTTTAAAGTCAGATTAGTCGGTATTCAGTGTTCCACAAAAGTTTAGACACTTGAATTAATATGTAGTTGAAATTAAAGATCACACGTCTTGAAGTCTCTGGACTGTGAAGCAAATGGAGCATTTCCTCTTCCATTATCAACTCAGTACTGGAAGAATTAATCCGCTTTCTATTCACTCAGATAAGAAAAGCCAAATTAAAAGGGCAACCAATATGCTAATTCTGGCGTGATCAAGAAAAACAGTCGGTTTGCAAATGTATGGCTTTGCATACTCCTCTCAGTGGTGGTGAGAGGACCATGTCAAGAATTTCTCCCAAATTTAGTCCCATTTGCCCATGTCAAAAGCAGAAATACACGCTCTCTGCACCATGTAAACTAATTAACAGGAGGTGAAAATCCTCAAACTCCACGTCTCACTCCTCCAACAAACTCACCAGTACTATATATACCTCCAAATCCAACATAAAAAATCATCAGTTTCAAATCAAAGCATAAAAGTTTCAATCATATAATTAAAACCCAGAATTCTTTTGAGAAAACATGGCCAACTTGCAGGAATCTTTCAATGCAGGACAAGCTAAGGGCCAGACTCAGGTGAGAAAAGATCTTCACATATCCTTTTAGCATACAATATATGACCCTTCTATTTTTCTTGGAAACTTATATGATATATGACCATTTTAATTGAATTAATTTGTTGTGATTGTGGGCAGGGCAAAGCTGAAGAGTGGATAGAGTCTGCTAAGGACACTGCAAATGCAGCCACTAATAGGGCAGAAGATGCAGCCCAATCAACAAGGGATAGGGCAGCAGGTGCAACCGATACTCAACAAGGCAAGGAAGAAACTGCTAATTTCCTCCAGCAGGTAATTCTCTTCTTCTGATGAGTCTATCCCTTCCTTGGGACACATAACCTTTAGCCGAGGCAAAGATTTTGGAGCCACAGTCCCTTTACTCTTGTCAGATACTAACGTTAACAACTAATCAAAAACTTCAAATTTACTTATATAGTATAAATACTGTGTTTCGATGATTAAAAAATAAGTAATTTTCTGTAAATTAACATAATAGATAAAAATACAATTTAGTATTTTTTAGACTTTACCCGTCAATTATCTCATTTTATCCTCTTTTCCATCGTATCATCCTCAAATGAGCAATGAAAACATAGAAAAGTGATAATGGGTTGTATTTTTGTGTTATTGCAGACTGGAGAGCAAGTGAAGAACATGGCGCAAGGTGCTGTGGACGCTGTGAAGAACACCCTTGGCGTGGGTGATCAAAATCAAAGGAAATGAAAGTTTTTAATTTCCACTTCCCCATGGGATGTGAGATGCTGTTTTGATTAATTTAGGTTTAATTTGGCATGTGGTTTTTGACTGGCTACTCAGTGGGTTGAACGAACCTATTCGTTTGAGATTTCTATTATTAGAAAACTCGGATCAGTTGTAATAAAGCCTCTGTTTTTTCCTTTCTTTTTATTTTGTGTAACTTATTTCTTTGTTATTGGAATATCAGACGTAATAAAAGCTTAATTAACGTGCAAATGCAATGCTTACTCTGATAAGAGATCTTTTTTTCAAATTTATTTTGATGTAAAAAAAATTAAAGAAAAATAACACATTATAAAAAAAATGTCAAATTACATTGTAGTACTTTTAAGTTTACTAAAATAACAATAACACACCAAATCTTTTTAAAACTCAAAATTCAGTCCAAAACATCAATTTCCACTAACAAACAACTTAAAATGAATTTATTTGAATAATCAAAATTTTAATTGGATCTTACTGTTCGTGATGACTAAAGTACTTTTAGTTAAAATATCTCAAAATGATTATGATAAGTTTAATAATTCTATTTATTAATTATTTACCTCAAAATTGTTTATAACACAAACTTTAAAGTTATTTGAATTCATATTTTTTTTATAAAAAAAACGTGTAATATCATTTTAATTTTTTTTAAAAAAAATTTGTCTTTGATTTTTATTTTATGATAGTCTTTGATATTGATTTATTTGTGATGTTAAACTATTTAATTTTATAAAAAATATATATATCAACAAACTTTCCATTTTAAATATTTAATTTCTTTTATGATGATTTTTATTTTCATTTATTTGAGAATATGATAGGAAATGATATTATGATATTTTTAAACTATAAAATATATGAAGTAGAATTTGTTTTATATCATATAAATCAATTTAAAATATATTTTTAACAATTTTTTAAAAAGAACGATAATAATTTTCTTTTAAAAAAACTCTAAATTTTTTTTTGTTAAACATGTTCTATCATAAATACTTCTATTTTTTAAAAAAAAACTTATGGATACTCTAATCATTATGAAAAATAATATTCAATTAAAATTTCGATTTCTAAAAAAAATTCATTTTCAAGTTATTTAACGATGAAAATTGATATTTTAAAGGGAATTATTAATTTTTAAAAATTTTAATATATTAATATTATTTCAATAGATTTAAAAATAATGTTGTATAAATTACCTTATAAAAAAATATATTTCTATTTTCCTCCGTATTTTTTTAGTTCTTTTCTTCACAAAACTACGATCCAAACATTAAAAAAAAACATGGTAACCCGGCAGAACCTGATCTTAAGTTCGGAGTCGGGTCATTCATTGCGGGCTTGTACCATAACTGTCAGTCTGTCACCGTCATCACCATTCTAGATAGTATTCAAACAACCGTTAGCCACTTGAGTCCCCTCTCTCTCGAACCTTCTTACTTCCACTTACGCGTCCACAAAAGAGAGAGAACGAGAGAGAGGGAGAGCTCCTACAAAATCTCTTCCTCTCTGCACAAATTTACACAAACTGCCACGATAAACTTCAAAGCACTACTCCATCTTTTATGGCTTCTCTTCAATTCCATTACTGTATTCACTCTCTTTCACCCAAATTACCACACCACCGTCCAAGAATCCCTATCTTTTCTCGACGATTCTCGTCTCTTTTTTTCAAGAAAGTTGGGGGTTTCACTTTCCGGGAAAATTTTGGAAGCAGTGGTGGAGTGTACTCTAGTCGTTGCTTTTGCAAAGCGAATGCTGAAATCGAGAAGAGTCCGGTGGTGGAAGAAGAGGAAAGGCCTCTGTTCGATATCAATCTCGCCGTCATTCTCGCTGGTTTCTCGTTCGAAGCATACACAAGCCCTCCTGTAATTTCTAACATTGAACAACTACTTTTTTTCTTTGAGGTTCTTTTTTTTTATTGAAAGATTTGTTCGGTTGCTTAGAAAATTGAGAAAAAGAAAGGAAAATGAGGTTTTCTTGAATGTTGGATGATTAGAGTTGGGTTTCGTTGTTGAGAAAGTGTACAGAAAAGGAAATATTTTTTAACTTTGTATTTGATTTAGATATTAGAGATTAAACTATTTGGACTCGAAGACCTGAAAGTTTTCTTTAGAAACTCGACAAAAGGGAAAATAAAGGAAGTTCTTGTACTTTATGCTTCTTAGTTCCTATTGTGTTGGCTTAGGTGGAAGTGAAGGGAAAAAAAAGATTGTGACTGGTAGATTATAAATCATCTGTAACCAAGGAGAAAATTCAGGCCCAAAAGTTGTTTGATCTTAACGTTTTTTCCTGTTTCATTTCTAGAGCTGTGTTTGGTTGCCGAGAAGAGAAGAAAAGGAAAGAATATTAAATTACAAGTCTTGGATTTCTAACTTTTGGAACTATGGGGGGATAAAGAAAGAAAGGACAGAAAAATATAAATCCGAGCACCGCTAGTTGATCAAATTGAGGTCACCAATTTTGGTTAACAAGGATGGGATCAGCTTATTAGATTTCTAATTACGTTTCTAAGAAACAAACTAAAGGATTAGTTAAGCTCCCTTTTGGCAACTGAAACAACAGCAACACTAATGGCTCAATCTTCCTTTTCTTTCCTTCCTGACTTTTTCGGTTACCTAAGGGAACATCAATGTCCTAGCAAGTATGAGTGTATGACTAAAAAGTATAAGAAATTATAGGGGAACTTTTTAGTCATACTCCCTGAATTTTTTGGTCTATGAGAAATTATAAGAAAGAAGAGGACTCTGGAACCTTTTATTCCTGAGGATTTTTGGGCAGTATAAAATAAAACAGAAAAAGGGCCTGTAATTCAACTCAACTTAGTTAGGGATTTTTTCTAACTCTGAGTTGAAATGTTTATGAGGATTTGAATAACTAGAATACATAAAATTCATCTTCCACTAATTCAACTCAACTTAGTTAGGGATTTTTTCTAACTCTGAGTTGAAAGCTTCGTTAATGAGGATTTGAATAACTAGAATACATAAAATTCATCTTCCACTTTTCCTCTCTCTCTCTCTCTCTTTTGGGGGAGAGGGACTTTTGAGGACTTAAATTGAGCAGTGACTATGCTTAAATTTAATACTTAATTTTGATTAATAGTTACTTTTATCAGGAAAACTTTGGAAGGAGAGAGGTTGATGCAGCAGATTGTAAGACAGTGTATCTTTCGGAGTATGTGATCATTTTCTTTTAACAGCTAAAGGCTTACGAATTGGTCATTCCTTTTGTTGTTGTACGTTTGGTTCATCTAGCTTCTCCTTTTGCTAATTTTTTGTTTCCAAATTGTGATTTATTATATTTCCTTATACACTAACATGTGTCTGGTCATAGTTATCTGCTCAAAATTGATTAATTTATGCACAGGTCATTTGTACGTGAGATGTACGATGGCCAATTATTTATCAAGTTGAAAAGGGGCTTTAATTTCCCTGCCATGGATCCATGGGTAGGTTTTTCTTCTTAGCCTTTTGAAACCTGCCTCTTTTTTCCCTTTTGGTGGCACTCCGTTTGCTATATCACTCAATGTGATTAATTTGGTACTTTTGGTTGGTCAAAACTACTACTCCCTGAGTTCAATTTTTTCTAAAGAAACTCTTGGTCATCCCTACCATCTTTGTTCCTGTTTTCAATGTAATTAATTCAACTCTTATGCGCGTTCAGGGAACAAGTGATCCGTATGTGGTGATGCAATTGGATGGTCAGGTTGCTAAAAGCAAGGTTAAATGGGGGTAAGTTATTGGCATTTCATGTAAATTTTTTGAGCTGATACTTATGGTTTGAAAATTTGAAACTCTTCATGTTTCACACCCACTAGAAAGTAGAAAGCAGGGAAATTTGGTGTGTGTATATTTACTATAATCTAGTTACTTTAACAGTGGCCTTTCTTGTTAGAATTTACATGGGGATACCCATGTAATGTCACAATTACTTTGTAGGTTGGAAAATTTCTATGAAATGTTGATAGAATAATCAAACCAGGTATATGCTCCTCATGCTAGCCTCTTCTCTTTTGGAACTAATGCTATAGTAACTGAGAGTTGCGAGCCTTCCCAATTATGTTATGCATGTTTAATTCATTTTTTTATTTAATTACAACACAATTACAACGTTTACTGGATCTACATAGTTCATGGAAATTCCGGTTGAATCTACATATCATAGCTTAAGTTTTATTTTATGTATGAATATTCCGTTGATGGCAGGACGAAAGAGCCAACATGGAATGAGGACTTCACTTTTAATATCAAGCAACCCTCTAACAGAAGTCTTCAGGTCAACCTGCTATCTCTTGAACTTTCTAGCTTATTTTCATGTCTGGGAAGATCTTTTCAAAACATTCCTCGTTCCACTATTTCATGTCATTTCAAATTGTCTTGTTATCATGACTTGATTAATAAAAATTGACACTACATAAGTGTAGGTAAGATCTTAAAATCATTAACACTTTCTAACGTGGGAGGAGGAATAACAGACCCTTTTGTGGGTTCCTGTATGTGCCTAATGGAAATCTTCCATTTTAAGTCACTCATTTTCCTATTTGATAAGAGGCAATTGACTTATACTGGTTAAGTAGTGCTTGAAATGTGACTCTTTCGGGAGCCTAATACATGTCTTTTACTATTCTTCAACTCTATAGACGCACCATTATTTCTTTGAATCTTGTAAAAGTTCGAATCAACACTGTTTCTCATCTCAGATAACCTTCAGCAAGAAGAACTAAAAATTCTGGGAACATTGATTTAAGCGTTTGATGAAATTTATCTTATCCTCCATGTTTCCTCGTGGTCTGTGGGGAAGGTTTATGGAAGGACCTTGGATGAATAAACAATCATTATTGGGAATATTATGTTTAGACTGACTCCCAATATGCCTAAGATGACTAGAGTATGGTTGGCGATGATAGAGTTAGATAATGGTTGGAACGACTCTGTTGGTTTTGGCCCTAGTTTAGGGGAATACCCATTGTGTTATTAGAACATTGATGTGAAAATATACCTCATGAACTAGGAGCTTTCCCTGAGGGATTGCTCCAGTGACCTGGATGCGTTACTGAAGAATGATTCCTGCTATGTCTCCTACTCAGAGGTTGTTGTATTCTTCTTGATTGTGACTGTATTATTCAAAATTATCCTTATCCTTGCAAATTCAAGTGTCACTGTTTTTATATTACCTACACCTCCAGGTGGACCCACATATTCTTCATACTGTATCACCCTTTTTTTTCCTTATGGAAAATATTGTATCAGTTTTTATGCCACTTGCTAGGGAAAAATATGAAGAGTATGCAAAATGTAGATGTGCATATCTCCTGAGGAAACACGATAGAAGTGGAACAAGAAATTAATAGTTCGAAATAGGGACTCTAGTTTAACTTGTTTCCTTTCCTCCTGGTGCCCTGTGTGGACTCTTTTGCAACGTATAGCATATCAAAATATACTTTTGACGTACTAGTTTGCTTTATGTGTGTGCATGTATGGAATTATGCTGTGTTGTTCTAGATGATATTATATTGGGTCATCATATAGATCTTTCATTCATCTTGATAAGAACTTATGTTGATTTTTTGGTCACTATTTATAACATATCTGGTCATCTGTGACTTCCTTGTGCAGCATTATTGTTTTGGATCTTTATGACGTGGATAAATAGATAGTGTCATCAGTTATGCCAACATTATTATGTTAATATATCTGGATTTTATTTTCACTTACTCTAGGCTTTTCCCAAAAGATTATGGCATTAGTTTTATCCATTGTATAACCATTTATGCTCTTCATCTCACGTGTTGCATGCATATCCAAAGTTTCATTCTAATTATATCATCCATATTTGGACTAGTCAAACTAGAGCCTCATGACACTTGATAGCAGCACTACACAATGAATCTGAAAGCTGCTGTTACTGTTACAAACACCTTTACTTGCAATAGTTTATGACCGTAGCAGCTATTTTTGCACTGCAACAGTTGACGATAGACCTCTACCGCAGAATAGCAGTCCCAATAGCAGAAATTTTGAAGAAGAAACTTAATATTAGTATAAAATTCATTACCCTGTTTAAACTATATTTGTTGGTTTAATAAGGGAGAGAAACAAAAATCACTAAAAGAACTGCAAGGTGTAAAGTCTGGTTTAAAAGAAATTGTATATGCTTTTGGAAAATTCACAAGTGCAGCATCCAAGATCTGTTATTTAAACATCCATTCACCTGCTTTGCCACACCTTATCCATTCATGGCTTTTATTCTGATTTAGTTTACTCTCTACTCCATTTCTTGGAGGGGAATAAAAAAGAATAAAGGAAAGGATAAAATGAAAGGAAAAGGTAATGAAAGGGTTTCTGTTTTGTTGTTTGGCCTATAGGAAGGACATTGGAGAAAGGGAGAGGTAAACTAAGATTAGAGGCTAAATATGAGGATTGTTCTCGTCACTTTTGTTTCTGCCCACTTTTGGAGGGAAGAGTTTTGAATGACCTGAAAGGATACTAACCCTTTCATTTTCCTTTCCATCCTAACAGTTCCTTCATTACAAATGAGGAAGTGGTCTGCATCCTCTTTTATTTCATGCCATCCCTTTTTCTTTCTACCTATTTTCCTCCTAAACAGAATGGTAAAGCATCTATGCTTTAGATAGTTGATTTGTACATGGGAGGTGCTCCCTTGGTGCCCTTTTATACTATACTTTTACTTATGAAAAAAAGTATCCATTCTGTAGAAGAAGTTTGATGAATATTTTTGTTAGACCAATCTATCTTGCTCCACATTCCCATGCTATTGACAGCCATATAATATGATTAGTAATCTGGATATGTCATTACTCTTAATTTGTCCGGCACCTACACAAGGTAGTGATATCAACTTATATGATAAAAGGACTTGATCTAAATTTCTAATTTAACATATGATTCAAAGGATGTGTTCATATATTGGATGGTTACTTAAGACATCTCCTTGCAGCTTTGCTTTTAACTTTATAACCTGTGGTATGGTATCAATCTTCAGGTTGCAGCTTGGGATGCGAACCTTGTAACTCCACATAAGCGAATGGGGAACGTTGGGATTAGTCTGGAATGCCTATGTGATGGTAAGAAAAAAATAAATCACATGCATAAGAATGATCTTCAGAAATTGATGGATTATATTAAAATAAAAAGAAGAAGATGGATCATCATATTGCCTAGTATCTGAGAGGGTCTGATTATGCAAACCATCATTGAGAAACGGTGTTATTGTGCTATCATACTTAAGCCGATATTATGCTGTAAGTGGAATGAGGAACTTGCACATTTTCTTCTTGTTAAAGTAACAGTGGGGGAACTAAACTATGACTTTTATTCCATAACTTTACTGATTGAGCAGATTGGGTTGCATATAAGATCTGCATTTTTTTGTCCTAAATTGATCGATTGAAAAATGTGTTTTTCTAGGAAACTTGCATGAGGTGCTGGTGGAATTGGAAGGAATGGGAGGTGGTGGAAAGATAGAGCTAGAGGCAAGTTTTTCTTGTGAAAGAAAAAGTTTTGCAAAAATATTTCTTTAATATCTTTCCTTATTAGTTAAAAGAAACTAGGTTCCTTTCGTGCAAGGAATTGACATCTCCCCATGAATTGCTCGACAAACTTCATACATAAATATCTGTAAGATATTAACCATGGATAAAAATACTTAATGATATGTCATTTTAATCTCATAGTTATAGATTGTTGAAGTTCTATAGTTACACGGTGTTTTGAAGCCCTTTTTACTGTTTTAGCTTAGTTCTAGTGTGTAATGATATCTGTTCACCATATTGAATGGAAGCGTCCCTTGAGATGTATGTACATTCCCCTTTATGTATCTTTTTTCAGTTATTTGTTATTACTTTGCTCTGGAAAGCAGTGGTAGATTGCAGAATTTTATCTCTCAATCTCAATTTCCTATCATTGCTTTTCTCTTGTTCTCTTACTTTTTTTTTTCCTTTTCTTTCCTTCTTTTGTTTTTGTCTTCCATTTTAAGATTGAAGTGATAAGAACTTAAAACTCAAGAGACTGCAATTTTCAGGGTCCACTTCAAAATATTGAAGGAATCAAGAAAAAAAGAAGAAGAAGAGAGAAAGATGTTAATTAGTGCTTTATGGTTGTCAGGAACTTCTTTTGAGTGTGTAAATTCTTATTGTTTTAAGTGCCGCTATTTTTATTATGGTGATAATTGATATAATTGTAACTGATTATCTTATGGTTTACAGATAGACTTCTTTGTCTAAAACCAGTGGAACTTATACTTCGGAAGGAGTGATCTCTTCTCGTTTAGTATTTTTTATTAATTGTTAAAGTGTATATGAGCTTGATATACATTATTGGCCAATTTCTCATCAGCTTAAGCTTTTGGGATTAGTTGGTAACTAAGTGTCCGAATCTTGATAACCCTCACTTGTTTTTGTTTAATATTTGGCTTGGTCTCTGTCTCTAGTTTTGGTTTGTCTTGTTTATGTTTCGGGCTTCACGTGCTAGGTCTATATCGTCTTTGGGGCTATGCATGCAAGATAGAGTGTTAAAGTTCATACGAGTTTGATATACATTGTTGGCCCATTTCTCATCAGCTTAAAGGGATAATTGGTAATTAACATTGATCATACTTGCTAATGGCGGATTTCAGGTTAATTATAAGAGTTTTGAGGAAATTGAAGAAGAAAAGAAGTGGTGGAGGATCCCTTTTATCTCTGAATTTTTTCGGAGGAATGGCTTTGAGTCTGCACTAAAAACATTTGTTGGCTCTGAAACTGTTCCAGCACGTCAGTTTGTGGAGTACGCATTTGGACAGTTAAATTCATTCAATGATGCTTCACTTTGGACAAATAGACTTTTAAGAGATGATAAGGAGGAGACTGAAGGTGTTGGGAAATCCAACCAATCTGTTCTTGCATCAGATATGCCTTCACAGGCGGATAGTAATTCTGAAGCCGCTATGAATGACAAAAGCTGCATTGAACAGAGCAATTTAGGGGAGCTTAATACTGAAAATAATGGCGCGTGTAATGGACATGCCCCTGAACTGGTGACCCAAGTTGATGAAACAGTGCAATCAGATAAGCATTATTGGAATAATTTTGCAGATGTTATCAATCAAAATGTTGTTCAGAAACTTGGTCTCCCTGTTCCAGAGAAATTTAAGTGGGATGGATATGATTTATTAAACAGAATTGGGCTCCAGTCGCGACAAAATGCAGAAGCAGGTTATATTGAATCAGGGCTGGCAGCTCCAGGTGGTCAGGATGTTGATAATGATAAAGCAAGTGGTACACTCACCCGTAGCATTATTCAATCTTCACTTCCGGACATAAAGAAGGCAACACAGGATTTGTTAAGACAAACTGATTCTGTTTTAGGAGCGCTCATGGTTTTAACCGCAATAATTCCTCAATTAGACAAGGAAGCACTTCTTACAGGAAAAATTGAAACCAAAGCAGACTCTTCTAGCAAAATAGTGGGTGATGTCCCTGGGTACTTCAGGAGTGAGAAGCTTCCTGGCATGATGGATGGTCCAGTATTGGATGAAAAGAAAGCTGAGGAGATGAAAGCACTCTTCTCAACAGCAGAAAGTGCTATGGAGGCTTGGGCGATGCTAGCCACTTCAATGGGTCATCCAAGCTTTATCAAGTCTGAATTTGAGAAGATATGCTTTTTAGATAATGCGACTACAGATACCCAGGTGAGCTTTTATCTTGTAGAAATGAGCTGACCTTTATTGTGGTAATTCTTTTAGTTCAGTGGAGGAATATGTTTCTCTGAGCTATGTAATGGAATGTTTCTATTTGATTGGGAGGATTCTTGTGTCCATCACTAAGTTATAGGAAGCCGCAGGTGGCAGTTTGGCGTGATTTAGTGCAGAAAAGACTAGTTGTTGCTTTCAGGGGGACGGAACAAGTAGGTTATATCTATTTGTTCTCTTTAGTTGCGTTGGATAATTTAACTTTCAGTTTAAAAACAAAATTGTTTATTGATTTTCCAGGCAAGATGGAAGGACTTGCGGACTGATTTAATGCTAGTTCCAGCTGGGTAATGTCAAATATCTAACCACATTATGTTTTGAAGAATCTTTTTCACTCGAAGTATCTAACTTACAGTTTTCCATTATCGTTTGTGAATATGCAACTGAATCATGTGGTTTACTATCAAAGGTTGGTCATGCATTATATGAATTGTGGTTTTTTATTAAGGGCATATCTCTTTAATATATTCCTTAGTAAAGGAGAAACAAAACCCCTTATATTAAGAGGGAAAAAACCACAGCCGTATGACTAATGATCCAGCTGAGCGTAAATTGATCCACAGTTTTCTTACAGGCAAAAGATATGGAATTATGGCATGCACATGTTGTAACCGAATAATTTTCAAATTCTAGGAAATGGTTATTCTATTTGTGATTTCTTTTTAAGCACCCCCCCCCCCCCCCCAACACACACACACCCCTTTTGTTCCTTAAAAGCTTCGTGTTTTGTCATCATTCATTTACAGTACACTTTCTAGTCAGTTAACTGATCCATCTTTCAGAATCTGAGATGAAGTAAAATTGCATGTCATGCTTTCTAATGCTAATTTTTGTTCCAATCTGTAGGCTAAACCCTGAAAGAATTGGTGGAGACTTCAAGCAAGAAGTACAAGTATGCAAAGAATTTATTTATTGGATGTATATATGAGAATATGTATAAGATGTTCAAATTATCGATTGATGATTTAATGAATGCTTCTATAAACTTTGCAGGTTCATAGTGGTTTTTTAAGTGCATATGATTCAATCAGGATAAGGATCATCTCTGTGATCAAATTGTCAATTGGCTATATGTAAGTGCTTCTTTTCTTCTTTCAGGTTTACACTTTTTGTGCTATGCTTTACTGACTCAAATTTAATTATCTTCAAGCTTGAAGATCTTGTATTTAGGTTAGAGAAATAAATTGTTTTTAATATTATTCCGAAAAGTTCTACATGGTCATTCAGGATTTATCTCATGAAGTATGTTTGCGCAACATGTTTTACCGCTTTTACTGAAATTTTCATTACCAATTGATAGTAATGTAATATTTTCTTAAGAATAATAGATGTCAAAATAATTCTTTTTTTGTCATCCTTGCACTAACTAGTACTGAATGCTTTCTCGTATGTGACTGTCACCCCCCGATTTACAAAAATACTATGGCATGACAACGGCTACTCGCTTTAGGTTGCACTAAGACGAGCAAAGCCTAGATCTATTATCAAGTAATCCATCTGTCTGATTAATCAATTAGAACAACATACTTAATTTTTCCCTTAGCACAATCTCCCCATGAACAAATAATCAAGTTGGAGAAAACAAATACTCAAACTGTCTGAGTCTATGAGGTTCTCTATCGTCAACATTATTTTAGAAACAATTAAAAGAAACTACGAAGATAATCTCTCGCACTCTCCCAAGCATGGCGATGAACCTAGTTTCCTCTTCCAAATCTGTGTGACAATTGAATAAGTGAGCTTGACAACCCATTAAATATTCTCACTCAACTTAGTAAGAATCAAGCACATAGAGAAATGTGTAGTTACATTCATAATATCGTAAACAAATAAGTAAATTAATTCATCAATATAAGTCATTCAAGAAGGTTCCTTCGCAATCAAAAGCTTAGCAAAATCAATCAATGGCAAGCAAACTCAAAATTCCAAAATAACAGTTCACTAAGTAAATCATAAAAAATAAAAAAAAATATGATTAAAATTCGTCAAGATCTAACTCAAAATCAAATTCAAGGAAACATCGAAAGGCAATATCCCACCCCTCCTGTCAAAATCTATTTCAAAGAAACATCAAAAGGCAATAAAGCTCACCCCTCCTTGACGGGGTTAAAACCAAAAAAGTTGGAAGCTCAAGTCTCATGTTCAATTTCAATTAATTTAAGTCACATAAATCTAAATAATCTCACATTCTCCAACATTCAAAAATATTGTCTGAAAATGAGATAATTACAATTCGAGAAATAACCATTGACATCATCATACACATCTAAACAATCTATATCTCAATGGAAGATCATGTAATCAACAAAGGTCTCCGACAATCAATCATCCACATTAATTGATGAAACACAGTTCATTTATATTTCAATGGAAGATCATGTAATCAACAAATGTCTCCAACAATCAATCATCCACATTAATTTATGAAACATGGTTCATGTATATCAAATGAATAAATTGAGTAAGATCACTAGCCCAATTAGGTCTCCTATAACAAGAGATGAAATTATAATCAACACAATTTCTCACTGTAGAACTCAAACATGCTATACACAATTAATATGCTACCAGTGGTCATATGTTTGTCTTATTTTCTGCATTGACATTTGCATTTACATGGTGAATACTTTAGAGCATTTTAGCAGATAAATGGATTGGGATTGGAATAGCTGGAAGTCCTGGAACATTTTTGTGGGGAAATTAGGAACGTATACCTTTTGAATTTGCATTATTTCCAGTCAAACTTAACTAATCTACTAATCTGATATTGAACTGAGCAGGTAGTTGATTTATTCAACAGCAAGTCCCCATTATGCAACAGTAACAATAACAAAATCTTGTTTCTCTTGGATGTGAAGCATTCTTGTAGTGGCCTATACTTTGATAATTAAGTACTGTATACCAAGAAATTTGTGGAACATCATATAAAGACAACGTTGAGCAGGACATTAATGGAAGTACTGTATTGAATGTGCCATATATAAGGTTCTCATGACCTTTCTAAACGGTGTAATGACTTCACACTGACAATTTTTCTTTCCTGAGATCTTGTCATTCCATTTTGACTTGAAATAAAATGTTTTAGTAAGCACTCAACAAAGTTTAAGTGCTTTTCTAGCTATTTCTTAATTAAAAAATATCATACTAAGGCAACGTTGCGAGTAGGCTATGCAAGTCCGTCTCACATATGTATGAATGCACCAAAATATTATCGAGTAGAGCAAGGATGATGAGTGCATTGATTGACTGTCTATATGAGTAAAAGAACGTATCATTAATCTAACTTATCCATGAATTGGGCAAAACTTTGGTACTGTGAACCTTCTGCAACTCCAGCAATGTACTGTCCCTTTATAGGTTATAAAAACCCCTTTCCTATGCATATTAGTCATTTGTATGAGCTGAAATATAAAGCGTTGTTTCTTTCGGTGCTTCAGAGTAATGTAGTTCATTAAGTATATCTTTCTAACAACAAAATTCTATTTACAACTTTGTCTTGGAATATGAACCTGTTTGTTGACAAGATAAAAATCTTTCATTCTTTGTTTCGCCTCTGAGACAGAGATGATGTTGCGGAGCCGCTGCATAAATGGCATGTTTATGTGACTGGTCATAGTTTGGGTGGTGCATTAGCTACCCTCCTTGCTCTTGAACTTGCATCAAGTCAATTAGCAAAGTGAGTTCTTTCTCCTTTTACTTAAATTATTTTTCTTTTGTTCTCACTGAAACAAATGATTATTTCATTTGTGCATGCACACATTCATATGTTGGCAACAGTTCCTGTGAAAGATTTTATTCAGAGGTTATAGTTGATGCCATCTAAATTTCTCTGAACTAAATTCAGCCTTGCTCTAGAAGTTGTTGCTTTAGTCTTACCTATAGTGTCTAGTTTCATTCATTACAGCATGAACTTATATCAGTTTGTGAGCATTCTCATTGTACAATTTACCAATTAAAAAGTAAGAAAATATGTTAAGTGGAAGAGGGGGCAAGGTCAAAGTGAATTTATCAAGTTACTCTGAGAAAGTTTTGGTTGAATTTCTACATGATTCTACATGCATTTTGTCTGGCTGGGGTTTTGGACATATACTCTCTACTATGTCTATTTAGTCCTTCCTTTTTCTGATAATATGGTGTATTGTCCAAGCACACTTGGTTTAAAAAGGAGGAAGAAGTTACTTGAAATCAGTTTCTGTTGTTTGAACTATGAGTTATTCCATTAGAAACTGGGTACTGAGTTGCAATGCTCAATTTGAAAGTTCATTCATGTAAAAACTGGCTAACTAATGAGAAACTCCTTTCTGCAATGCTCAATTTGAAAGTTCATTCATGTAAAAACTGGCTAACTAATGAGAAACTCATTTTTTCCTGGTATGAGGATGAAAGCACTTACTACGGAGAAAGGAGGAATGTCTTACTTCTTAATAAGATTTTTTTTTAAAAAATAATAGCATAGTCATAATTGTCAAATTGAAAATCGAATCGTGATTCGAAATCTCGATTTTGTGAATCAAGAATCGAGAATCGAATCGTAAAATTCAGTATTAATTCTTAAAATCGATTTAAATTGACATGTATACATTTAAAACAAACAATATACATTAAAAGTGAAATATTTATACATATATTGAATGATCATGTGACCAATTGGAAAAACACTTGTCTACCATGACCTACTCTAATTAACATATTAGTCACATGATAGTAATTTGCTAACAACTAACAACTAATATAGCACAATATAATAAATTAATAAATACTCTTTTTATTCTATAATTATTGTCACGTTCACTATTTGTCCAATTAAATTAATAATTTTTTCTAATGTTCAACCATTAAGGAAACTTAATTTTTTTCATATATAAATAATTAGTTTAGAATTTTCTAAAAATTATTTTTTTATATTTTTAAAATAATAATATATATAAAATAATTAAAATAAAAATTGCCTCAAAAAGTGATAAGTGACAATAGTTTTGGGATAGAGAGAGTAATAAATAATGTAATAAAATAAAATAATAGTATTATTATACTTAATACTATTATGGATTGAAATAAAAAATATGAATGCTATTCGGACTTGTTTGTTTCATCACAAAAAGTTTTAAAATCCCAAATTTCTACATTAACTTATGAAAGAGAAAAACTAATGAATTATGTTTATTTTATCTCTAAACATCTTGTCTTAAACCTTTTTTCTATAAAAATTTTATAAAAAATTGTAAGTTTCATTGAATCGGGCGAACCGTACGAATCGAATTGAATCAAAGCAAAACGAATCATAGATTTTACCATTAATTTAGATTCGGCATACCAATTCGAATTGTTTATGTCTTGAATTGAATTGAATCGTGAATCATAAGATTATTATAACTATGAGCATAGTTGCTTTTCGTTACTCCGCTGAGTTAGAATGAAAAAGATTGTTTAATATGTTAAAATATCTAGTCTCTGTTGAGACCAGAATAAGACAATTACATTTGGCTCTATTTCTTCTTCCTTTTTTGGAAGTTTTTCCTCCTTAAGCTATATCAACCCTGAAAATTTTCTTCTTCTTCTATTCTTGGTCTCAATCTTCATACACACTTCTAATCCAACATTAAGTTCTCAGGAAAATTCTACCTACATCTTCTAATAATTTTCGGGACTGCTGGGCTTTTCTTCTAGCGCAGTGCTTTGCTTTTGTCTCTCTACTTTCGGGTCTTCCACTATTGGGCTCTTCTTTGATCCCATACTCTCCTTGAGCTTTTCCAGTGGTACTGTCTACACAAATTTGCTCTCGATTTTTTTCCCTCCTTGCCAATAGATATATGCTTACGTTACTAAATTCCATTCGGCTTTTTTTCTTTGGAAGCGTCGCGTTTTGGGTTTTAATAATATATGGCACTCCTTCAGCACGTCCAAACCCGACCCGACCCAAAAATACATCAAAATAATATGACCTAAACGCGACCCGACCCGACCTGACCCTAACTCTAGTGACTCGAAACCTGAAATGACCCGAACCTGACCTGACATGAAAACTTGAAAATATATATTTTTTATTAAAAAAAACTTGCTTTCTAAATATGGGATAATAGTTAATTTTCTATTAATATGAGTAATCTCATTAATTTCAAATAAAAAATCGAGAAAAATAGTAAATTTTGCATTGTTTTTCAGGTCACAGTAAAATTTTATTTTTATCTCCAAAATTTGGTATAAGTCGTTACTAGTGAGAATAACTTTGTGGACCGGTTGTCTGAGATCATTTAAAATTTAATTTTGGGACTAGGAACCATAACATTAAAAAATTAAATATATTATTTAAAAAATTAAGTATTGATTTATTATTAATTAATTTTCACGTATTTGACAATAAAACTCGTTTAGTCCTATTATATGTAAATAAAATATTTTTTTAATTAAGCATAAATATCTATTTTGTTGACTCGACCCGACCTGACCCGACATGACCCGCGATCCGATACGACTCGAGATTGAAATGACCCGAACCCGAAGCTGATTGAACCGACCCGTTTGTCACCTCTAGCACTAACTCTGGGTTTTGGAAAAAACTTTAGAAAAGGCGTAGAAAAAAGATAAATGAAGCCTGCAATAATGAAGATTATGAAGGCGCATAGGTAGATTTTCCTGAGAAAAACTTAATGTTGCATGAATTTCTGTAAGAATATATGAAACTAGAGGCAAGAAAACAGAAGAAGAGGCAAATGTCTTGAGCCAATATAGCTTGAGGAGGAAGAAGGAAAAAGCCGAAAGCAATTGTCTCATTCCGGCCCGCAAATTCTGCTGCTGGAATATGTAAACCTGAAGACTCCATGGGGACAAAATAATCAACCCTGTACTACAATTAAGATATGATACGCAAAGCAGCGAAGCATGACGTGCCAATTGTCAATGTTTCATGGCAAATGAGGCTGCATTCAAATCATGATACTCTAGAAAACAGAGACTGGTGTCTCACGTTGTACATGCACGGACAAAAGCTATACAAAGAATGTTATTAATATTTTCTCTCGATGACGAAGAAGTAGAGGCTGCCTTTTGAAGCCTCTAATATCAAGTACTTTGTGAGTTGGCAAATATAAGATGAGTTGTCTTGAAAAAATTTCAATTGATCATGTATTTGAAGAATACATCAAAATGATTCAGAGTTTTCTTTGACAGTGTTTAAAAACTCATAACAAGCTCAAGTTACGCATTTGCTTATAGTTAGAGGTTCTTGAGAATTATTACTATATCCTTCTGGCCTAAAACTTGATGTGTTTTTTATGTTTATTTCTGAAGAGTTTCAGAGAAATGCTGATACAAATATTATCTGATTTTCTATTCTTTGCGTATATCAGACGCGGGGCAATTTCTGTGACTATGTATAATTTTGGATCTCCTAGAGTTGGTAACAAAAGGTTTGCGGAAGTTTATAATAAGGTAAAAGAAAGTTTCTAAAACTTGACTTTCAAGCTTGTTTCACTAACAATGAATTTATTCCATGATGAAATTCAGGTCAAGATCCCCTCATTTTCCACTTGCTCTTTGTCTTATTTTGAATTCATTTCCTGTTGGAAAATTAATGTTTCTGTTGTTTACTTTGTAAAAGATGCTATTATTTATTTATTTTTTCCATCTAATATCTTTATTAGTGTTATCTAGATGACATTTATCTACATGATTAGTAGATGACTTTACACGTGTACAGCTCACTTGGTTGACATTCTTATATCTTATGGTTCCCTTTGGTGGTTTTTCTACTTGTTAATGTCATATGCATTGTAACCTTTTTTCTTGTATGCATACCTTTACTTATCAAAATATCTTTTCTTTTCTTTTCTCCTTAAATTCTTCCAGAGGATGAAACAATCTGTTCTTTGAAAAATTCCTTGTATTCTAATTTCTTCTGATTCGATGATGCATTAAAATTTAAAAATGTATATTGTGTAAGATTTAGTGCTGAAATTGCACACGCACACAAAAAAAAATGAGAAGAAGGAAACCTGAAGTACTGTTGAGTATCGCTATGGTATTATTGTTACTTTCCTTGTGGGGGTGGTTAGTTGGTTAATATGGCATATATCACACCAGAGTCTTAACTGTTTTGGCTTGTTGCTTTTTCTTATTTTTCTCTCTTTTCTCTTTTCTCTTTTCTCTGTTTTCTTTTATCATTCATTCTGCAGATCATATGTGACATAATATCTAAAGCATTAATTCCTCTTGTTTGTTAGTTATTTCATTCTCTTCTTTTCATTGTTCCAATCTATCTTTTAGTGTTTCTTAGCTCACCAATTCAGCATGCACAGAAAGGAAGGACAGGAAAATAACAATCTTGAAACATTCTATTCTCAATTTTATTTTTGTATCTGGTGGTATGGTGACGATCTTTCTACACAAACTGTATGACTAGAGAATGTTCATACAATCTTCAATGCTGTTGTTGCAGAAAGTTAAAGATAGTTGGAGAATTGTAAACCATAGAGACATAATACCAACTGTCCCTCGCTTGATGGGTTATTGCCATGTGGCCCAACCTGTTTATCTAGCAGCTGGAGATTTAAGAGACACCTTGGTGAGTCATTTGTTTTGAGCTCTATATCTGATCAGTTTTTCCTTTTGTTTCAAAGCACGTAGTACCTGTAAGTCTCCAACCTGTGTAACTTGTCCTTTTGATATGTGTGTGGACCGTATATGTTGTTTACATAAATCCTACCTTGGACAAAACAGATGTCACCCTCACACCTCACTAAATGTCAAATTAGGCTGCTACCTTGGTAACTAATATGCAGCTTTGATATTGCTGCTTGTACTCTTGAAGCTCCCTCGTCCACATCACATCACATCACATCATCTAATCTGACTTCTTAAATTAGCTGAAATTGTATTAGCTAATTTGCAATTTTAAGAAGTATTAATATCTGCTGCATTTCACATTTACTACTCGTGGAAAAGAAAAGGGAATGAGATCCATCTATCTCTCAACCTAGTATTTTTGTGCGGGTTAGACTAGCCCAGCATCTAGCATTTTTTATTCTTTCTACTTTTTGGTGCTTTAATTAGAAAACTTGATTAACTAGATCCATATCCCCTTTATGTTGGTTGGTCAGCTATTAATGTTTTTGACATTAGTGAATACAAGATTGCGTATTTGCAGTCTTTATACTGTAATGTAGTTTCCAATGATGCATGGATTCATGGAGAGCATAGTAAAATGGTAGGCAGAATATGATTACAGTTTACTCCATTAGTTAATGAGCGCAGCTAGTTGTAAGCTCATAATATGCTTTTCAGGAGATATTTACGAGACAAAAGTTTACTCCCCTTGGTGCCTATTATGAAATTATTTACTTATCATATAATATATGTATATATATGTTCGTTTCAGGAGAACATGGAGCTTTTGAAGGATGGTTACCATGGTGATGTGATTGGGGAGTCCACACCAGATGTCCTTGTCAGTGAATTTGTATGTTTCTCATCAATTATTTGTTTCTTTTCTTTAGTCAAGTGTAAATATTTGATCATGTGTTGTTATATATTCATTGATATTTCTATTGAGATATTAGAAAGTTTCCTAATTAGGTATCTATCAGGTTTCCTAACTATCTTAGTTTATGTTTCCTATTGTGTTTCCTATTCCTATTAAGATTTATATCCTTAAGTATAAATAGGGTTGTTAGTCTGTTCACATAACACAACAACATCAATATAATAACTGTATAATATTTCTTTTCAATCTCTCATCTCCCTTTCTCTTCGCTCCTAACCTAAATTTCAACATGTTATCAAAACCACGAGAGCCCGGAGCCCAAAACCCAACCACTCACGACTTATTCCGACGACAGTAGATCTAGTTTGATCCATTTTCCCTGTGTTGATGTTGTTGACCTGATGTCGATTTTGTTATCCTTGACTCATTGATTGTTGCACATTAAAGTCAAAGTCAAAACAAGACAAAAAGTCAGTCTTGTTGATCTTGTGCTCTTGGATCTTGTCTCATTAAGTGGTACCGACACGGTGACTTAACTGTTTGTCGTGGGTGTGGAGCCTCGACATGTTCTCATGGGTTATTATAATTTATGAGTTTGATTTATTTGTTTTATATTGGATCGGGTTCATTGTTGTTAGTATCGGTTTCTTTGTAATAAGTTGGTGCATGCAGATGTTCCGACTTGAAGGGGAGTGTTAGAGAGATATTAGAAAGTTTCCTAATTATATATGTATTAGGTTTCTTAATCTGTTTTAGTTTATGTTTCCTATTGTGTTTTCTATTCCTATTAGAATTTATATCCTTTAGTCTATATATATATATATATATATATATATATATATATATAGGGTTGTTGGTTTGTTCACATAACATAACAACATCAATAATAATAAGTCTATGATGTTTCTTCTCAATCTCTCGTCTCTTTCTCTTTGTTCCTAAACTTAATTTCAACAGTTTCCAACTATAAGACACTGATATTTAGAAATCTATGTTTTCATACATCTCTTTGTTTAATATTTTCATTATTCTTTTTTTTTTCTTTCCTTCTTGTTATCTGATTTTGAATAAGGTCCCATTGTTTCTCTATGTGCCTTTATTAACAGTTAATCTGGAACTATAGCATTTTGTTAGCATGCATATAATTTATTTTATAAAAATTTAGAGATATGAGGAATGTGGTGGCAAAATTCTAGTGTATAATTATAGAACAGATTTGACTTTCTAAAAAATGAAATACATTTTATTTATAAAAGGAATATTGAGAAATTTTCCTTCAAATGCAAGCGGGATGAATCTTTGTAATAGACGGTCGCTCTTTTCCATGTTGGTGAAACTAAATCGTCAATGTGTCATGCACTTGAAGGTGAACAGTATTACCATCTGAAATGACCAAATTTCCTAAGAGAGAAAGAAACAGGCACTCATGATTCTCTCCTACTCAAATTGCTCAGTTGTTTCACAAAAATGTTTTTTTATAAATAAAATTTGTATAAAAAAAGCACCAAGGAGGTGCAACCCAAGACCATCTACAAAGTATTGCATCTATAATATCTCTTGAGATCATCCTCATTTACAAAATAAAGTTCAAAAATGAGGATTTGTGTAAGATTTTCACCCTCCCAAGAATAATGGACGATTGCCTAATAACCAATCACCATAAGAGATGAATTATGTTCTCAAGGGCATTAAGACATAGTGAAGTGGTTGTATTTTAAATAGAACCCCTTGGTTAATCTGTTGCCGCAGTATAACTTGCCTGTTTGTTTTAGTTTGCCCCACTGGAACTGAATTAATTTCCTTTATCATTAAATGGAAGGTCCAATTTAATTTCTGCACTGACTGTTTTGTGCATGCCCTAGACTTATGTAGTAATTTTGTTTCTCTTAATTTTTATGTTTCTTGAATAAAGATGACACTTTCAAGATTCTCTTCTAGTCTTCGTCTATACTATGCTGTTTTGACCTCGATGAATGACAATTGAATGGCGGGTAGAGTGTGCCAAATCTATAATGCCCGTTTCGTTCAATTGCTGAAAGTCAATGGGTATCTTTTTGGGGACTATACTTTTGCTCCGCTACTGGTTTTGTTAAGCTGTTAAAACAGATTCTTCATGGACAAGTACATGTACGTCCAGCAAGATATTTCACTAGAAACTTTTCCTGCCATTATTTTTCTTATTACATTTTTCACATGCAGCTGACACTCAATTCTCCAGGTTCATTTGAGAACTACTAATCTGATTTCTGACTTATTTTTTTATTGATAATGTTTAATCCAGATGAAAGGTGAGAAGGAACTTATTGAAAAGATATTACTAACTGAAATAAATATATTTCGTGCAATTCGAGATGGGAGTGCGCTTATGCAGCATATGGAGGATTTCTATTACATCACGTTGCTGGAGGTAGATATCATTTAATTAAATAATTATATTTATTTTTCCACGTTTTCCTTGTGGTTCATTGACTGTTGCAATGGCACTTATGTCAAATAAAGCTGTTCTGTTGAGTAACTTCTATTCATTAGATTGAAAACATTACATAATCTTACAAGCTCTAGATGAGTAATATTTAGTTAATTCGTCATTCTTTCTGTTATTAAGATTGAATTTTGTTGCTTTCATCAGAATGTGAGATCAAATTACCAAACTGTCGCAAGCTCACAAAATAAAGAACAAGGTAGCATTTCAGTCAGCTAATGAAGCTATAGCATCTCACGGTTGGCCGAGCTGAAATAAATCCCTTACATAGGTTACTCTAGAAGCATTCTTTGAATGTTATCAAGCAATATGCTGCACTGGCCAGTGGACAGGAAGCCCTGTTGGGTTTCCACTAAAATCAGGTGTAGTTGTACAGCCTTACTCTTTTCAATTTAAGAAAGGGAATGAAATGGAATGGCAGTAATAGCTGTAAGTTATCTTAAGCTTGTGATTTTGTTTTTTTGAAGTTTATATGTATCTCAACATTTGATTTTGTACAGTTCTGATTTCATATTACTATTCGCAGCTGCATTATCGTCCAGTTTCCATTTCCTTTGGGTATTGTATGGGTCGGTGGGCATGGAAATTAGAAAGGTCCTCCTTCAATGTTACAATAGAAATGTTGAGGGGTTAAAAAGCGTAGCAGCCTCTTTAGAAGTGGAGCTCTTGAAACTAATGAATGGCTATCCAACTATTATATAATGAACCAAAATTTTTCTAAATGAAATGGACACGAGATCATTGGGTTTTCTATTGTGCTTACAAATAGCTCAATATGATCATATTGTAACAAAAAGAAACAGCTTTTTTTATAAGCATAGGAAAGGTTCTTGTTTTTTCCCTTGTTAAAAAATACCTTTGCTAAATAAAACTTTTTCTTCTTGTTTACGTTTTGGATCATATTAGGCCAGTTATAAGCCCAAGTGATCATGTTCTTGGAGTTGATGGATTATTTATTTTGTTTTTTGATAAGGTTCATGGATTACTTGGAAAACACAAAGCATGCGTTGCAGCTTTCCATATAAAACAAAGAATGAAAGGGAAAAACAAAGCATTTGAAGCCAAAACGTTTTAGGTGTGTTTAGTATTGGAAAAAAATAAGAGAAAAGAAAAGTTTGTGAAATAATTTATTTTTTTTTAGTAAAAGAGAAGGGTTAGAAAAAAATTAAATGATTGATATTTTTTTTTTTACGTAGTTTTCCAGCATTTGAGAGGATTAGAGAATTTAGATAATAGAAAATGAGAGAAATAAAATAAGAGAGAAAAGAAATGAGATCATCAATTTATCAATAAATTTTTATTTAATCTCGCTTTAATATCTATTAATATTTGAATATTAGTTATAATGGTTAAAATAAATATTATACATTTTTTTTTATTCTTATTTTTTCACTTTAGTAAACAAAGATAAAAGAACTATTTTTTTTTTCTGTTAGGTTTTTATCTTCTATTGAACATATATTTTCTTGCAATGATAAACTTATGTCATGTGCGTCACGTTATTATTTTGTCTTGTCAGTTATTTGGACAGAACGAAAGTATTTTCTCTGCTTTAGTTTTGGTCATGTTGATTGTTTTCATTTCTCTGATTCATCAGGGTGAAGTTTTCGGAGAAGTTTCAGTCATGGTTGCTAGATACTATTATTCATCATTTTGCATTTCCTTTTAGAGAATTATCCATGATCATGCGGTAGTTACTTACCGTGTACAGATTATTTCAAGAACACTGGTGCAAACTCTTGGCTACATGAGAAACCTTCTTACTGCTCATGATTCGCAAACTTTGTCTCAGTATGTCAATCTCTCTTTCCTTCTTGTATTCTTCATTCTCCATAGAAGCTAATCCTGCTTTTAGAACTTCTATAGTTTCTTCCTTGGCCTTCACTTCTTTCCTTAGCTCTTCCATCATATCTTCTTCCTCAGCTCTCCAATACAGCCCATCCCCTATTGAACCATTCAGCAAGTGCTTGTTATTGTTCACTTCGCATCGAATCCTTTTTGTGATCTCCACAAAACTATACATAATAAAACTTCAAGCTATCGGCATTAAGTAGAGTAGCAACTTTCTTCAAATTTTAATTGCAAACAAAAAAAAAAGCCTCCTTCAATCATATTTCATGTTAGATTTTTGTTACCAGTCTACATAATGTACTTTAATTATAACCAGCCACACACGAGGCGTGTGCAGTAATATGGTTGAGGGGATTTGAAGAGAGAGAGAGAGAGAACTGAAAAGGAGAGCAAGTCACAAAATACGGGGACTTGTGACATATAATGCGACTGGTCAGATGAATTGGGCCGTGTGGGGTATCTTCGTTTTTCCCCAATCAATATATCTTTTATTTCACAAAAAAATAATTAAATTATCAATTAGAATGATTTATGATTAACTTGATTGGACCAATAAAATGAAGCATCCAAACTCCGGTTAACAAAAACTCAATCGTACCAAATAAATGATTGCCACTTATATAATAAATGGTTCTATTTATATATTAATATGTTGAATATTTGATAGAATAGAAGATTAGTGTAACTAAACTTTTTTTTTTTTTTTTGCCTCTTTTCTTTCAACTAAAATACACTGATACCCAGTTTACTAAACGGCAAATATAGATCATCTCTTAGGTGCTTAAGAAAAGTACCAAATATAAATGTATACTATGTCTACCCAACTTTTGGATATGACATATCTAGCTGCTAAGAAAAGCCAGAAGATCCGAGTGTTTAGTGTTGATCAAAGAACTCTTGGCATTCTATAGCAAAACCAAGGAAATTTTCCTTGTTTCACTTTCCATCATGCTGATAACCAAAGTTCCACTTTTCTCTTAAGAAAAAGGCTCCTATGTGGGTGAATTCAAGAATGATAATCCAAAATTTCTTTCAGCCATGTAAAGATATTACATGAAGTCAAGTTAACGAATTTCAGTGCATGCCAATTATGGTAATAGCTGTGATCTTAATTGGTGAACTTGCACTATGTGAGTGAGTGAACGAGAGAGAGAGAGAGAGAGAGAGAGATCACCATTTGTTCTCTGAATGAGATCATCAAGCTCAGTCTTGATGGCAAGATACAGCTGCTTCCACTTCTCCACAGTTTCATCTCGCCTCGCTCTCTCTTCCCTCATTTGCTCCACCAAGAAGCTACTACTCCCCAACAATTGCAACTCTTTTTCACTTTTTTCTTCATCCAATCGACCATAGTCTTCCATTCCCCTCACCCTCTCTTCCTTCTCTTCAACTATCTTCCTCAACTTCTTCACCTCCTCTTTAAGCCTCTTCCTCTCTCTCTTCCACTCAGCTTCCTTAATAGCGAAAACCATCACTCCTCTCTCATAAGCTCTACTCTCCTTCTCCCTCTCATTCATCATCTCATTGATTTCTTCTCGTACGATCCTCAACTTCTCAGTCAAACTTCTAACATCCCTCTCACAGGACTTACCCTGCTTTTTCTTGCTTGCAGAACCACCCATAACTGAAACTTTCTTCCCTTTTTTGCTCGCTAAGGAGTGATTTGATTTCTTCTTCTTATGATAATTTAGAGAGGAAAAGAGGGAGAGAAGTTTGGTGGGGTCTAGTAGAAGAGAAATGTGTGAATGGCATAAATTCCTTGTAGAGGCTCCTTCGTCAATGAAGATCAGCTGTCCCTACCTAGCTACAATGTGACAATGGGACAATATATTAGACTAGCTCTCTTGGTAGCTTAATTATTGATGGGAAGTTCATTTTTACGAGACTCGTGAAATGGACTGTCTCTATGTCTAATTTGTACAAAGATTGATGAACACACAAAAACATGTATATGCAAAATACAAATGGAGATATCAGATTCTATGTTCTATGTGATGGTTGGTCACATGCAATATCTTTTGAAACGTGGATTTCACAATCCAATTATTAGTCAAAAAAATGATACCCTTTCAGTGGTCCTACATTCTTATCAAAGGACACCATACTTGGCTTGTATATGAGCTTTTCCCCACCTTGGATTTGATTAGATCCTTAATGTGAATCACATATTAATCATAGGAGTTTTGCCTCCCAAAATAGTGTTTTAAAACTTAAAATTATAAACTCATCATTATAATAATAAAATTTGTAGATTAAACACTCGTGGGTTTGAGCTCCCGACGGTTGAATTTCAAGCATATCAAAATTATAATAAAAATTATGAATCCAACATTTACGGGTACGAATTGTTTGGTCTAACAATAGCTTGATTTATAGTTTATAAAACGGTTTTTGAAACATTTATTTGGTAAAACAATTACTTTGATTTTTTCATAAATAATTTTTTAGAGATATATAACTTAATTAATTTCTGTTTAAAAAATAAAAATCATTTCAAAAACTTGACCTTATCTTTAAATGAGTTGGTATTTTATTTTAGTAACCATTAATGACCTGGGAAAATTATCATGTCAAGTGTCTGCGGTGCTTGTGCTAGATAGATAATCTTGTCGGTCTACTTTAATGCAAAAGATGGTAGATTGATTAGAATTAGACCAACCGGAGCCTGGAAAATGGCATATTCAGTTGGTATCACCATTCACAACATATTTCATGATAGGATTTTTGACAGATTTTTGGTAATTGATACAAACAAAATAGTGTCATGTGCATCATTTAATTTGTCAACTTAGCTTTATCTCTACATAAGCGTACAAATACATTTATGGTCGGTCATACGCCTAACTTGGGATTCCCTTGCTGAAAAGGAACTGCTGTTGACTCTATTCTTGGAAGTTGGAAGTTGCTACCACTTAAGAATGGCATGGTATAATGGTTGTAATGCATGTAGGTCCATTTCCCATTAAATTTTGCTAACTACTTGTCCATGGGTTGCCTCTAACTCTGTGGTGCTGTGTTTTATGGCAGTAGGGAGGAAAGGGTGGGCAATGGGCCTAGAATGGTTGTTGTTTTAAGAAGAAATGCTAGAGGAATAGGTAACAGTTTTTTATTTTCAGTTTTTGAAAACTGTTTTCGAAAATAAAAATCGAAAAACAGTTTTCTAAAAAAAATATATTTGGATCGAAAACTGTTTTCAAAACAAAAAACAATGAAATGTTGTTTGGATAATCTTATTTTGAAAACTGTTTTGGTACACCTTGTAATTATTTTTAGTTTTGAGTTTAAATTTAAAATCTATATTAATTGTATTTATCATATTTATTAAATATTTAAAAATAATTAATATTATTTTATTTTTAAAATTCTAATATTTTTTATATACTATGGAGGAAGAATGAAACAGAGAAGTGAACATTGATTTTCGAGTTATTTTTCGAAAATTATGCCAAAAAACACCAATTTGGAGTTTTCATAGAACAATTTTTGAAAACTAGTTTTTTTTAAAAATTGCTTTTGAAAACTGTTTGTCAAACATAGAAATGAGTTTTTGAAAATTATTTCCAAACATAACCTAAGTTGCTAGCCATTCATTTTGGTACTAAAACTTAAAAAAGAAAATCCATCTTTTTAAAATAATTGGGAATGGGGATTTGAATTCTCTTATTTCTACAAAGATGCATCTGTACTGATCCACCATCCATGGGGTCAGGAACACACAATGATCTCTCCTACACCACTTCACACTTTTAGCTACATTACACCAAGCTCAGTCAGTGGGTCATATTTCGTTAGCCATGTGTTTTATTGAGCTCAAGTCTCAGCTGAATTTCTTCACTTTGGTTTTTCTTAACTGGTGTTTGTTTGTTTACCCGAGTGTTCAATAAAATGTCCCATCTGAATTCACATAGCTGAGCCTGGACTAGGGATATATATTCATGGGCTGGGCTGATCAAGTTAACTATTGCCAAAATTGATAGGCCCTTTGAACATTAGTGAAATATTTCACTTTAGCATACAAAAATGGGTGAGCATCAGGTCAGGCTGCGACGCCCAGAAGGCGAAGGTTTGTTGAGGAGATCCAGGCCGCGATGCAGTACTTTCAGTTTTTAATTGATGATTATTCAAGAAAAGTGTGAGTTTATTTACTTAGAAATAAATCAGATGTCTTGAATAAATTTAATGTGTGAAAAATGTTATTGGAGACTCAAACGGGTAGGGTAGTTAAGGCTTTACGAACTAATAATGGCTTAGAATTTTGTAATAAGGATTTTGATAAATTCTGTGAATTAAATAGCAACCCACACTTTTCTTGAATAATCATCAATTAAAGACAAAAAAAGTAAAAGTTACCTTCCTGTGTTGTGTTCTTGCTGGTCCCCAAAGGTCCGAATAAATATAGTCAAGAATGCCCTTAGACTTGTGCACTCCGGTATTGAAGCTAACCCGGTGTTGCTTCCCAATAATGCAACTCTCACAGAAATATAGTTTCTCTACTTTGTCTCCTACTTCTGATCAAAATTTGAGTCAAATTATAATTGATGTACACGTGCAGCCCACGCGTGCATCTTATTTGAAAAGACAAATTTAACAGTATTTTTTCAAAGTTGTCTTTACAAAGAATTAGAAATTTTAATTTTAAAAGAAAAAAAGAAAAGAGAAAAGAGATTTGTTATAGAAAATAAAAGAGAATAAAGTTATCTTTTCGCATTCAAACAAGACAAATATATAAATTGCACGTGAATATTAATTTTAATTTGATCAAAATTATTTATTAAATATTTTTTAAAATATTATATATAAATTAGTCGAATTTAAAACATAATATAGTCATAGAAGCATGAAACAAGTCTTTTTTCGATAGTAACTATAGTCGTTTCCTTCTGAATAAAAATTTAATTTGTTTATTGAAAATTTTATTAATAATTTAAAAAATTTATTTAATAATATTAAATAATATAAATATAAAACAAAAAAATAATATTATCAATAAAATTCTTACAAACCACCGCACTACAGCTGTCACACCCCCAAATATTGTGTATAGAATTTTAGCCGTTGTTCTCATTGTCAGCATAAAAAATGGTGATATACGTCAGCACAATGCGACAAGAATACGTGTTCAAAAGCGCCCGAGAAAGCGACTCAGAGAGTAATAAAGTAACAAGATTTTTTCATAAAGTAGAGAGAGGAGTACATTCGATAGGGAAAAGACCTCCTGATGTAGTGGATTTTTTTAACTGTAAATTTGTGGGCCCGCATCAGGGAACCATATCTTCGCCGTTGATCATAGTAGTGGGCCCCGTAAGTAGCCTACCAACGCACAGGACTTGTACCCCCAAAAGGTTGCAGCGAAATTTGTTATTTTCACTTCCGTTTTTACCCTGAATTTGTGGACAGTATTGCTACTATGCCATCATAACGCATAGCTATGTACAACTCGGAGGTAGTTAGGGAAATAGGTAGAATTACCAAATGCCAATATGCAGAATTAATATGATTAGGGGAAATTTGCTGGCAGTGAGACAGCCTTAGACTTACATTATGTTTGAACCAAAAAAAAAAAAAAAACAACGTTATGTCATCTTAAAATGAAATAAAAAAATATATTATCTTATTTTCTCTTATATTTAGCTTAAAGGTTTATCAAATCTCTTTTTCGGGTTGATATCAAACACATTTATGTCTTACATGTATATTGTTTTGTTTTATTTGAGCCTCATTATTTTATAATAATTATATTAATGCTTAAAATGCTAAGATATATATACCCCATTCAAGGGAGTAGAGAATCACTACTCTACCCAAAATAGATTTCACTACACTTAAGCCATTTGTTAAAATACCCCATTCAAGAGATTTTGACTCTAAGGAAATCACAAATTGAGGTTTGCTTTAGTGCAGTGAGCTTAACACCCTATCTGTGTCTCTTTTGTCCATAATTTGAACCAACTCGTGCTTAACAGTTCTACCTAGATCTAAGTAGTAGAAACTATCTTAGGAGTGTACCCTTAAAGTTTCAACACAAAAAGTAACTCAAAATATGAAAAATAATCTCTATCTAATATAGGAATATAGATTTTTCACTCATAAAGCTCGTATGTTGTTCATTCTCAAACTTCTGTCTTAACCAAATTAACCATTAGAGTTTCTCCATTTATATAATATAAAATATTTGTTAACATATTTCTACCTTCATATCTATAATGTTGGGTAATAAATGTGTTTGCACCAAAAATAATTTGATGTTGTGGCTTATTTTGATTTGGTCACGAGTAAAGTTCTTAGTAAACAAGAGAGAAGACATTTGAAAAAGGAGGAGGTATGATGGAGCACTAACTGAAATAAAAACAATTAACTATAAAAAAACTCACGAAATAAGAACTTTTAAAAATAAAAGTTTGAGGGGAAACATCGAGACAAATAGGATAACTCGATGGCTCGAAGCTATAAACTTGAGGGAGCTTTCAATACATCAACCTCTAGCATGATGGATGAGTTAAAACTATCAATTCGACTATTGGTTATTCAAGGATCGAGGACAATCTAAAAATTGTGCATTTAATTGGTTAAGTTAAAAGTGACCACGATTAAATATAACTCACGTAATGGAGTAAAAGATTTTTGACACGTGACATGTTCAACACATTTAATCAAGAATACGTGAGAAAGTGAAAACATGAGAGACTCTGAAATATCAACACAACTATATAAGCCTGAAGCAGTATAAATAACAGCAAAATCAATCATAAAAAAAAAGATACAATAATCATCCAACAATCATTACTTTTCAGCATTTATTTTCTAGTTCTAATACGAGTAGTTGTAATTGTAATATCTTCTCTTCACCCATTTTCTCTGTCTGTCTCGGAGTTGGTCCAAGCCAAGGCATATTGAAGGCTTGCTCCACATTATACCAAGCTCAGAGAGTCTGTACGTGGTACTTTAAGGTTTTAACCTTGTAAATCATTTGTATCAAATTTGCTTTAAATATCAATACATTGAGTTTGTTGTTATTGCATAATTGTTATTTATTTTGCACATTAACTACTAGATTACATTCAATTTCTTGAATTTGTAACGGCATATTGCAAAGTCTTTTTAGTTGAGGTAATACCAAACCCATTTAGAGAAATATTATTCCAATTGAATCCACTTTAATCTTGGTTGACGTATAAATTAAATCTTGCACAAAAAAAAAAAAAATTAGTTGCTACATAAAGAAAACTCATGAGGACCATCATATATAAAGTATAAGCAATATTATTTGGTTGCACATCAATAAATATAAAATTATTAAGGCAGAGGGGATCACATTAGATGGATCATGGAAGGATACAATATACAATCGACAATAAAAAACGTTGTGGGTTTGATTTTAAGTCAATTTAAAGTATCTATTTTAAAGTGATTAAAAGTAAAATTAATTATTTTAAATTAGTTTAAAACCAAATCCAAATAATGTCAAAGAAATACATAACCACCTAGAGAAGTAAACATATCTTTAGAGTTTAGAAGAAGATGTTTTGAGAGTGTAAGAGATTAATAGTGACATATGAAAAATTGCATTAGATGAAGAGTTTATGTGATGGGTAAATACAATATTTCGCCTTTTAACACCCTCGCGTGGGTTCACATGCCATGGCCACAAGTTTGTGCCATGAGCCACGTAACCGACGTAGCCTAAGCAGAAGGTGTTTTAGTAGACAACAAAGTAAAGGGGCAAGATTGTCTCAAATAACGCTAGAAGGTGGTAATTCAACAAATCCCAAAAAATACGGGGCAATGTTATAATTAGCTGAAATAGAAAGAAAGTATTACGAATTACAACGTAAGTTATAATTAAACTCATGCGACTTCTAAAAATAGCAAAACGCCATACATGGCATTATCTGCAGATACTCCTCAAAAGCAGGGGTAAATTAGGAATTATGGGATTAAATGTTGAGTTTACGCGTTCACGTTGTTTTGCCTTTGACAGGGAAAATGGAAAACCAAAGGAGAGAGAAAGAGGGGGAGAACGACAGAGAAAATTAGAGACAGAAAGCGAAGGAAAGAGCGAGAAAGTATAAGGTAAAATAGTTGCAGAGAGGTGGGTGTGGTCAGGGTTCGGTTCTCCTCTCGTAAAAGGAAGGCGGTTTAAGGTCCGCCATTGTAGTAAGCCAGCCTCTGCAACGGCCACTTTCCCTAACGTGACCTCCCTCACCCCTTCCTTTCAATCAAAAATTATTATCTGCAGTTAGAGAGAAAGAAAAGATTATTACAGCTGGTACAGTTAGAGACAGAGATAGATAGGAGCAAGAAGTGTGAAGCTTTTCTTCTCATTGGAGTTAGGGCATATATTGGATCTTTGTTTCGCGTACCGTTTGTTGTTGGATTCGAAGATATTGTCAATGGTTTCATTGACATTGGGTGGTGGCTATTTCTAGAGGGAACCTAGGGTTTATTTGCGCAGTCTTGGATCCGAATCTGATTAAATTTGGCTGATAAATGGTAGAAGTCTTCGTATTCTAATTTTGGTTGACATTTTTTCTTTTCTTTTCAAGCTTAGAATTATTTGTTATTTACATTTATTATTGTTCAGTCACTTTTATTCCTTGTTTATTTTCAAGATTAACGTCTCAATCAGCTTTGAAATTCGGATTACTTAATGAGTACTCAGCAGAAATGTAGAGCTAGTTTATTGCTTTGACAAGCTGTAGACAATAATGATTACGTTTCTTAATTTTAGTTTATGGTCTCTGGTCTAAACATTTTGAGAATGTGTGTATAAAATGGAAATTTAGAAACGTTGAGGATTCAGCTTTATTCAACATGAGCTGTTATGGGTGTGTAGCCGTAAACGTGATATTTTATTCTGCTGTAGAAATATCAAACAGTGTATTTGACTGCAGGTGAATTACAGTAACATTCATTTGTGCTTGTGAGGCTAAGCTTTGCATTTTTGTTGAAATGAGTAACTAAGATGATTTTCTAGAGTTTTGTTTGGTTTCTTATTGCCCTGTGCGTTCTTCCATTTAACAATGCTTTCTTTTCCTGAGCCTGCATATTAAATTCAATTATTAGTGGTGATGGATAATATCTGATTCTTTCTTATGAAATGTAGTTGTAAGGATCTTGTCAGATAAAGTATTGTAGGAAAAAGCTGTACCTTTTTTTTTTGAGTTCTTTGGAATGCATATCCCTCTGCATATGGTGGTGAAAATGTATTATCCTACTTTTTGTGTGAAATGGCTACTAGCTCTGAACATACTGCAAACTTAGTAAATCAAGAATGACTGTTGTTTCTGACTGACTAATAATATTAGAATTGAAGGAGCTGATTTTTGCTATGAGTCAGTTTATAAGTAGTGTAGAATCTTTGGAATACACATCCCAAAGCATGATGTGGTGAAAATGTATTCTACTAGCATTTTTTTGAAGTGGTTACTACCTCTGAACTTATTGCAAACTTAGTAAAACTACAAAAAATTTTATTTTCTGACTTATTAATAGTATATTGAAGGAGCTGGCATTTTTTTATAGAATGAAACTGCATTACCCTTCGGTTTACCTGATTAAGATGATCTATAAAGAACTGTGCAGATGTTGAAAAACGTTCTTTTGCGAAGCATGTAGTGAGATGTGTAGAGGGCTGAATCTGACAATCCATATTTGATATCACTTTATCTATAATCTGTCACTTATAAAAAAAAATCTGTCATTTGATGATGATGCTTTGAGTCTAATCACACTGACCCTGTTTCTTAACCATGTTGATGGGTTCTCCTGCTTTGTGTTTAGTGTATTTTAGTTGAATTCCGTTGTAATTAGTGGATTTGCAGTTTCGCTGCTAGCCAAACATATCCGTTCTCATAGACGCAACTTATTTTTGATGCACATCTTATGTTTAAAGAAGAGACTTTACTTCTTTGTATTCATTAATGATCATTCAATTGGTTATGCAGGCTGCTTCAGTCACGCTACAGGTTGGATCTTTTGTTTGGGTGGAAGATCCGGAGGTAGCTTGGATTGATGGGGAAGTTGAGGAAGTTAACGATGAAGAGGTCAAAGTAAATTGTACATCAGGGAAGACGGTTAGTGTTGCTTTTGAGGATCTTATTTTGAGTTTTTATGGTATAACAAAGGATGATATCATTAGTGACTGAAAATTTTCTTAGTAAAAATTTCTTTTGGTTGCTATTTAGTTAGGTCACTTGCTTAATTCTTTAATTTAATTTTACTTTACGTATGCTATTATATGAAGGTTTTGATAGTTGATTGTAGCATGCCATGAAACAACTTAAAGTGAAAAGTGTTTATCAGAGGGTATGACACAAGTACACAAGCAATATACAAGAGATCCACTTAAGACAGAGAAAACAGAAAAAAAGGGGAAGAGGAGAAAATAAGGAAAAGAAAAGTTAAAGCTGAAAACTGCAATGAAGATGTAAAATCTGATAGAGATGAATGATGGCATGTTGCTACCTCATCCGCTCTTGAAAAGAGGGTACTTAATACAAATTCCACCAAATTAAGTTGTATTTGCTTCCTGCAGATAGGGTTCGATGGTCATTGAATAATAAGAAGATATCAACTCTTTCTACAAGGCTCTTTTTGGCGAGTTTCAAGTGGAAGGAAATACGAATTTTCTTTGGAAAGCAATTGATGTTTGAGTGCCCCCAAGAAAGCTGGTTCTTGGGAAGCCTCTTGGAGCGTATCTTGACAATTGACAATCTCCAAAAGAGAGAAAAAGTGCTTGTCACCAGTGCCTATTTGCAAAGAGGCCGTCAGTCTATGGGAGATGGTTTTTTGTGTGTCGGGTATTAGGTGGGTCATGGCCGGTACTATCCAAGAGGAGATTTGGGCTTGTAGTGGGATTAAAGCTTCACAGTCTCAACCTCCACAAACCTGAGCTCCACTCTTGATGAGTTTGATGTTTAGTACTCTAACTCATATATTATATCCAAACTCATTATTAAAGCCACTCAATAACAAGTCTCTCATAATCTTCTGAAGTCAATTTGTCACTGGACATGGAATAGTAAACAGTGAAATGCAATATGTAGATAAGCTAGGCAAGACACTCGTAGCTAACGTTAATATTGGAAATTGAATAATTCTTCAAAAGCAACGTTTGTGTCCAACCAAAACCTATAAAGTTAGAAAAATTGAGTTAATGGTTGTCAAAGTGATTGAAGGAAAATAATTAATGCAGGTGAACCCAATTAGTTTAAGGCTTAGTTGAGTAGTCAATATGTACCCTTGGGTAAGATGTTGCGATGGCCTTGATTGTAGCTTACTGCATTTTAGAATAAAATTTTAACTATAGAAGTACAAGGAAACTGGATTTTTTCTTTTTGATAAAAGAAACTGGATGGGTTTGTAAGAAACTTGCTTGCTAATTATAGTTTTGAAACTGTGAAGAGATTGAACTTCGGAGATACAGGTCATACAACCTAAGGAAAATATAGAGTTGCATATTCGAGAATTTAATTTCGGGTTCTTAACCTTCAATGTGTCAAAGACCATTGCCACATAATATTTAATACAAAACAAGTTAATGCAGTGTGTCGAGAACATTATAGATGAGATAACTTTGTTTTTGAATTTTTTTGATAAATAAAACTTTGTTTTTTGAAAATAACCTTAACAGATGTGATAAATTAGTAAAATGATTGAAATTTAGGTTGTTTAGTAAGTATCCTTAGAAATAATTCAAATTTAAATTAAATGGGAATCACACAATTTCAAAACAGCAATCGGCCTAACCTTTGAATTTTTTTTTGGATCAGAAGGTCTGGTAACAATGTTACTTTAATGACACTTAGAAACATTTTATTGTCAGGATATCAAACAAATGCAAGAGTTGAGGGAAGCAATTTGTTTTTGCAAGCCAATAAAGCTTGAAAATAATAGAAGAAATATGAGAGAAGAATGATAGAATAATAACAGAAAGGAAAGATCATTTTAAAAGTGAGGGTGGAAAGACGGTTATAAATATGCTGTGACTTAATTGCTGGAGATGTCTGGAAGTGAGCTTGTGAGATCCAATGTGGGTCTTGTAGAGAAAGTTTACCGTGCAAATCTTTTAATTAGACAAACAATCATCTTTTTCATCATTGTCATGTAGCAATGCAGCTTTGAACTAATTTGTTTTGCATCTTTGGCGAGACGTGCGTTTGTTCACCTAACGCAGAGGACTTTATGAAGATTTAAGTTGGAGAGTTTTTGAGGGAGTATGGGACGAAGATTTTGTGGCAATATATTGGTTTATGATTCTATGGATGAATTAGAAGGAAACAAATGACCAGATTTTCCAAGATCACTTCACTTCATGCCAGTACACTTGATTTGGGATGTAGTTGTATTTTTTTCTTCTCTTTGGCTAGCTATAGGTGCATTTAGAGGTATTTCTCTAAATGATATGTAGAGATTGGGGCCCATATGTAGTCTCTCTTATTTCCTTGAACGAGGTCTCCTTGTTATCCAATTTTGTGCTCTCTTTTCACAAATGTTAATAAATCTCTTCTTTTATCTGAAAAGAAAGAGGGCTAGAATGCAGAGAAAGAAAGAAAAGAAGAAGAAAAAGTAATAAGGGGAATGAGAGAGGTAGGTTTTAGGTTCTTTTTCTTCAATTTATTATTTTTGGAGTATTATTTAATAGTTTCCGTCGTTGGGTTTTTACATATGTTGTGGCCAGTGGTCTTCATGAGAATACTACCTCTCCACAATGCCATGTTACAAGGAAAAATAACTTGTGTAGCAAATGAGCACATGTTGATAAATATAAGAAATTTAAACAGGCGAAGAAATGGTTACAAGGAAATTGCTTGGGAAAGAAATTAGCATGAAATTGGTAAAATCATTGCGAAGCTACAATGAGGAGATTTGGGTGGTCAGCAGTTCTATCCAAGAAGAGTTGTGGGCGTTGAGTGGTTTGGGATCTTCAAAACAAATGAGAAAGGCTTATTCTTTGATCCCCTATTTTTTTTTTTTTTCCGATTATTTGGAATGAATGGAATAAGAGAGCTTTTGATGGTGAGGAAAAACACCTGGTCTCAATCAAGGAAGGGTGGCTAAATACTTTGTGTTTTGGTTTAGGAGGAATTATTTTGTAAATGACGAAGATCTTATATACTTCATTGACATACTATTTTATAGATAGTGTAATTGGGTGGCACCCCCTTGGTGCCTTGGAAATTCAATTCTCTTTACTTATAAAAAAGGTGAAGCTTTGGAAGGATGCTCTCAAGTTCCTATGCTAATCATCACAAAGCAGCTTTTATTAACATTATAGAGAGAGAAACTGAAATGGATGCTAAGACCCCATCCGTTGAGGAGTGGTTTCTTTGTGGAGTTATGTTCCTTAATATGCATCAGGAGTAAAAGCTTGAACTAAATTGTGTTTTTTTTAGATAAGTAAAAGAAGTATTCAAGAAGCACCAAGGAGGTGCAACCTCTACAAAAGATTATTTACAAGAGAGAAAATTCACAAAAAATCTATGAGATCATCCTTCTTTTTTATAAGTAAAAATCTATGAGATCATCCTCATTTACATAAAAAAATCCCATTGAACCAAAAATTTACGGTATTGAATTGAATTCTTGTAGTGATGAAGAGGCAAGAGAAGAGAGAAAGATAGATGTGAGAGGAGAGGGGGAGATAGTGTTTATCCATATGCAAAAAGGCATAAAAACTAAGGCCTCATCATTTTGGTGAGAATGTTGCTTCATATGTGTGGAAAATTGTTCAAAGTTTACTTGTGAGGTTGAGATATAATGACATGATTTTAGAATCTGGATTCATCAAATGACACTTGGGGTTTCTATTGACTATAAAATGACTTGATCATGGCTTGCTGATTTGATTGTATGTGGATTCTGGCTTTTTTTTGATAAGTAAATAAATTATATAAAAAAGATGCACCAATGGGGTGTAACCTATGTACAAAGACTATCTATAAGAGAGAAGCTCCACAAAATCTACTAAATCTATACTATTTACAAAAGAATGCCCGTTAACCCAAAAATTAAAAGTATTGAACCATATTTCTCTAATTACAAAAATAAGCCTCTCAATTTATTTACTTATAAAAAATTTTACAAAAATAGGCCTCTCAATATCATCAAAAGCTCTACAGTTTCTCTTATTTCAAACTAGCCAAAAGATCGAAAGGGGAATCATAGAGTACGCTTTTTTGAGGCTTTTAGAAGCCTTAAAACGACTCCAAGCCCAAATTTCATCTCTCACGGAGCCGGTAAACACCCAAGAGATACCCATCACAAAATAGGCAATTTCCAACAAAGTTCTAGCCAAAGAACACTCCAACAAAAGATGAAACATGGACTTGCCACAACTTTTGCAAATAAAACACCAATTCACTAATACCCTCCCTTTTTTTTTGTTAGCTGTCTAAAGAGAGAATCTTCTCCCACGTAGCCTCCCAAACAAAAAAGCTCACTTCGGTTGGAAACCTGGAGCGCCAAATAATCTTCCATGGAAAATGGGTTGACCCATCCTAAGGCGTCTTGTCCAAAAGAACTTTGTAAAAAGCTTTCAGCTCAAAATCTTTGCTTAGGCTATCCCTTCAAATAATCGTATCCTCCTTAGAAATATCAAAATTGAAGCTATACAAAGATTCCAAAAAGCTTTGCACCCTCTCAACTTCCCAATCATGAATATTATGAATAAAAGGGACATCCCACATAATGCTACCATTAGACGAAGAGAAGCAAGAAGAAATAAGAGCTTCTTTATCCCTCACAATTGCAAAAATCTCTGGAAATTGGTTTTTGAGGTGTATTCCCAAACTAGGAGTCAAGCCAAAGGCGAGTTCTCCTTCTATCACCCACCGAGAAAGCCTCCCATCCATTCTGAATCCATTTCCAAACTCTAACACCATAAGCCCCTTTCTTTTCTTGACAGCCAATCACAAGGCTCCCATCCAAATTTAGCTACCATCACTTTCCTCCAAAAATGGTCGTTCTCCACAATAAATCTCCAAAACAATTTTCCAAGAAGAGCTTTATGAGGTATTTTATACAAAGCCTCCCTTTTTCAAAGGTTTGTTTAACTACACCCTATTTCACCAAGTGATATTTGAAATCCTCCTTGGTATTGCCCCCGAGCAATCTTTTTTGAATATCCTCTAACCTCTTCTCCACCACACTCGAAATAGGAAAAAGAGACATAGAATAGATAAGGAGGCTAGAGAGAGTAATTTTAGTCTTCCTCCTTTAGAGAGAAAGTGATTTTTCCATCCGGCCAATTTCTTTTCAAACCTCTCCATAACGGAGTTCCACACACTAAGATCTTTAAATTTGGCTCCAAACGGGAGACCTAGATAAGTAAAAGGAAGCGAGCCCACTTTGCATCCCAACAAGCTAGCAAGAAATTTGCCATTTATATTGTCACCAAGAAGAATCAAGTCACTTTTACCAAGGTTGACCTTAAGTCTCGAAACCATCTCAAAACACAAAAGAACACAACGAATGTGTAAAATTTGAGAAGCATCTGCATCACAAAAAATAATAGTATCATCGGTAAAGAGAAGATGGGGCACACTCACACTCCTTTCCTCTCTTCATAGTTTAAAGTCACCCAAAAGCTCCTTATCAATTGCCTTCACTAACATCTTGCGCAACGCCTCCATCACCATAGTAAAGAGGAAAGGAGATAAAAGATCCCTTTGCCTTAGACTCCTTGGAGCTTTGAAGTGACCAGAAGAACTTCCATTAACAAGGATCGAAAAGGAAGTTGAAGAGATATATATGAAAATCCATTTATACTATTTTCCCCCAAAACCAATCATTTTCAAGAGGTAGATCACAAAACTCCAACTAACGTGATCAAAGGCATTCTCCATATCAAGCTTGCAAATCACCCCTCCCTCTTTTTGCTTTAAGTGAGCATTTATAACTTCATTAGCAATCAAAACGACATCCAAAATTTATCGACCCTCCACCAAAACATTTTGGAAAAAAGACTCACCACATTAGACATGACTTTCTTCCATCTACAAGTGATGACCTTCAAAAGAAGTTTATAAATACAACCCACAAGGCTAATAGACCGAAAATCCTTGACATTGGAAGTTCCCACTTTCTTCGGAATGAGGAGAAGAAATGTATAGTTAAGACTGTTCACAAAAATGGAACTCCTTAAGAGCCTAAGAATATCTCCTTTAATGACCGAGCACAAAGAATTTTCTCCTCATCAAAGGGACGCTTTAACCAAATAGCCTCCCTCCCATTAATTCTAGCGAAATCCAAACCATCCAAATTTGATCTTCTTTCCTTCATACCCGTCTCTTCCTCATACAACGTCTTCTCTACCTCAATAGAAGCAATAAAGTTGTGCCTCCTATTATCGTTTGCCATCATGTGAAATGTTTTTATGTTTCTATCACGCTCCCTCAGCCAAATTTCTTTAGATTTCTGTCTCCAAGAGATTTCTTCCATAACTATGATTTTAGACAAATCCCTCTTAACTCTTATTTCTCTCTTTCCTCCCCCGAGAGCCCCAAAGAGACCTCCTTCTCATCAAGCCCACTCATCTCCCCCATAAGGGCATTAATAGTGGAGTTGACATCCCTGAACAACCCCTTGTTCCATCTCTTAAGTTATCCTTTTAAATGTTTCAATTTAGAAGCCACCACGAAACTAGCAAAACCTCGAACATTATAGATTTCCCTCCAATTTTTTGTAAGATCCTGAAAGTCTTCCACCTTAAGCCACATATTATTGAATTGGAAAAGAGTCGGTCCCCAAAGCAAGCCCACCCCCACTTCAAACACAATTAGGTGATGATCGGAAGTGGGCCGAGGCAGCAGTATTTGAATCACACTAGGGAAAAGGGCTTCCCAACTGTCTGTCACAAGGAACCGATCAATTCTAGATAAAGAAGGGACTTCTCTAAAGGTCGATTAATAAAGGACTCACTCGAAATAGGTAAATCTATGCGATCATTACTCCTAACAAAAGCCAAGAAACTTCTCAAAGAGCTATCTTCAAGTAAACAATTAGTTATCTCATGAGGATAAAGAACAACATTAAAATCGCCTCCCACCACCCACGGAAGATCCCACCGGGTTCTAACCTATGCAAGCTCCCCCGACTCGAAGTTGGTTTACAGAAAAAGATCTCGACTGATTCTCAACCCACCAGACTATTTATCTTGACTGCTACCTGAAATTATTGAACAGTGAGGAGTGAGCTTCACAAGCTCAGCGAATTTAATTTACTGAAAGTATTCCAAATTCTATCAATAATCCTTTAATATTAAAATTTATTTTTCGTATAACCTGATGACAACTTTCTACTATCAATCTCTTCTTCTCAATCATTAGTTCACCTTAAGACTATCAATTATTTCCTAATTACCTCGTAATGAGGTTCATATCAAAAAGTCCATCATTTAGATAAGTCTTATCACTGTCTTTTTATATGAAACTCACCTTCTATAATTAAATTCACAAAAAGTATCACATCTCAGCATCTCGAAAATCTCATCATTATAGCTATCTCTTTTTATGAGACCCAACCATCTATAATTTAATTCACAATTAATATACCACAACTTAGCATCTCACACATCTCATCATTATAGCTGTCTCTTTTTATGAGACCCAGCCATCTATAATTTAATTCACAATTAATATACCACATCTCAGCATTTCAAATAATGCAACGATAATTAAAACAGATGCAGATGCAGATGCATGAATGATTATGATGGGAACGTCTTCCCACCTGTCGACAGGTTATTATTATCTTAGACCGGCTGCCCTCCCAGTTCTTTTATTTTTATCAGACTGGCTGCCTTCCCGGTTAATTCCAGCATATACCGACTGTCACGGTTTTCACTTTTCATCCCAGCATATACCGGCTGTCACGGTTTTCACTTTTCATCCCAGCATATATCGGCTGTTACGGTTTTTATTTTTCATCCCAGCATATACCGGCTGTCACGGTTATTTCATTAGACCGGCTGCCTTCCCGGTTCTTTCGGTTATATTATTTAATGCATATGTGCATGAACAATGATATGAAACAGTAATATAAACAGAAATATAAAAACGATATAAAGATTCAAGCCACTTAATTTGGCTATCCTAATTATCCACAAGATTCTTCTCTTTCCAAATCCCATAAAATAATCCGTTAAAGTCTGTTCAGATCCACTAAATTTCATCTCAAATTGTCCATCAGAATTTGTCGAGATCCACTAAAATTCATCTTAAATCATCCATAAAAATTTAGCAAAATCTGCTAAAATTCATCTCGTCATAATTCGTGTTAAAACATCGGTATGTCTCATCAATAATTTATTTATTGCTTTTATTTTCAAGTCAACTTATAAATTCCAAAAATATTATTACTCACCGAGAAATATTTCTACATATCCAAATTTTCTATCATTCCCATAAATCACTTTTTCATCTATCACCCAAAAATACTTAAATAATTAAATTTAAGATTATCACTAAAATAATTGATTTTTCATTTAGACTATTTAAAGTAAATCCAACTCACCCCGTAGCACTTAAAGCTATCTGTGGGTCACTTTCATTTAGACTATTTAAAGTAAATCCAACACCTGACATAAAATCTGTATTAAATTTCTAATTTTTTCTTAAATTCATCATAAACCACTCCTTTTGAAAATTTCCACTTTGAGCTATGAGAATTTCATATATGCTAAAAATTCAAAAATAAATACTACGCTATTACTTTATAATACTGATGACTTCTCATGATCCTTTATGAAATTTCACAGAAAATCCCTTCAAAATTTTGCTCTTTTGACTTTTCTTTGGATCTCCAAGTGTTTAGAAAGCCAGAGAATCAAAGGAAAAATGTAAACAAAATTTTGGTACTCTGTATCTTCGGCTTCTATCTATATAAGAAGAGTAGTTTTCATCGGTTGCACTCTCAACATAATATATAGCACATGATTATGCTTAAAAAAACAAAAGGAAGACATAATTATGCCTAAATGGAAGACATCATCATGACTAAATGGAAGACATCATTATGCCTAAAATGTAGAATATCATTATATTTAAAGTGGAGGTCATCATAATGCCTAAATGGAGTGTTTTGGCAGCAGTCACCTGCTGCCACGATTTTTCACCTTTTTTTTTACTATTCACTATTCACGATTTATTATTCACTTTTTTTTTTTTTTTTTGCATTTCAATTTTTTTCTCTTTCAATCCTCATTCAGCCTTCTAGGATTTTAACTCTTTGTCATATTTATTAAAATTCATATTTATTCTTACTATAAAAATACGGATATTACAAAAAGCCCCACATAAAAATCAATCAAATCCAGCACCTTCGTATTCCACATTACCACAATACCTCCCGAGGCTCCTACTGTCGGCAAAGCTTTCTTCCCGCACGAACTTCCCAATACCCCAGAAACTGCGAATCACCACATCGTCAACCGAGTAGACAAACCACATCCCCTTTCCAATTTCTAAGAAAGTGTTTCACCATGACCTTTTATTCAAGTCATTCAACCCCCTCGTATTCCATGAAATGATTTTCGTCTTTATTGTTCAACAAGAAAACCCCCCTCTTCCTCTACCCCCACGGCCCTGTTAGCACTATCCTTCTCATAATTGACACTGAACTCCAATTTTTTGAGTTCTCTATTCTCCCATTTGCTTTCTAATTCCAAGAGACTTCTGCTTCTAGATTTACCTTCCTCCCACCTAATCTTCTCAATTTCGTCGAACAATTAAAAGCTTGTTCCTCCACTCCAACAATAAGAACCCTACCAACTTATGTAACTTCTTAACCGAATTCAAAACCCACTTGGAGACCAACACATTTATGTTTTCTACATATACGTCCTCATTCCCCAGCCATTAATTTTGGTAATCAGAACTCACAACAAGAGCCAGACTGTCCTCAAGAACCCCAAATCTATCATTTCCTTCAGCTCCTTAAGAAGATATCTCTCTCCTCATACTCAATCCCAAAGAATCACTAATAGGTGCAAATTCTCCCTCTACATTGTTCACAGACCCCAACTCCATAGAAGCAGTGGCCTCCTGGTCAGAAGTCTTACCACCTCCCACCTCATTAGCATCCAGAAAATCCATGAAACCTATAGGGAGATATCTTTCCTCCTCTTCCCTCATAGATTCCTCTGACCCAGACGAGACAACAATAGAAAAACCACACAGTTCTTCCACTGACAGATCCATTTGCACACATCAGGACATGAATTCAACTTTAAAGCTTCATCATCGGAAAAGAACCCACAGATAGGGTTGGCCAGACACCGAGGCAATAGCCCAACTTCTTTTCTCTTGGAATCAGAGAGAAGATGGCCGGAAAATAATGAAAATGGCCAGCGATAACTCCAGCTAAATCACTCCGTGCATGGCCTAACCAAGGTCGCCGATCAGAGTAGCTCCCCCCTCACCGTCGCCACCATCGTTTTCAGGTCCTAAGCCGTTAATGGTGGCCCAAACCAGGTCGCAATCCACTTCTCTTTGGATATGGGTTTGGGTTTGGTTGACAGAGGGGGAAGAGAGAAGCCTTTTTTACCAAATGTACCCAACCCGCCATCCTTCCTCAAGAGGTTCATCTCAGGTCCATTCCTCTTGAGAATTTTGAGAAAACCCACGGTTTTTTTAGAGGCTAGCTCTGCCACTCGGCCCAGCTTTTTGGCCAGAGAAATTCTTAGAGGCTCAACCTAAATCCCTCTTGCCCTCCCTTGAGGCATTTTTGCTCAGATCCAGGCCCACCACTTCCTTCCCCATATCAGCGCCCAAAGAGTTTGAATTCAAATTCAAATTCTTAGCCAGCTGTAGTCCATACTCCACTAAGATTCTCAGACTTATCTGCAACATCAGCCACATCAGCCACATCAGCCTTTTTCCTTACACCCTCATCCTTCTCCATCACTGCGTCTTTGAAACTGCTAATCTGAGAATAAACTTGGGAAAGACCACTCAAAGAGTGACCACAATGGGACAGCACCCTTTCAATGAAAGGCCTCCCACCTTTGACAAAGGAACAGGGAAAATCTGGTAAGTAGCTACCCTATAAACACGCCACCATCCCCGGTAGCAGCACCTTCTCGGAAAATCACCACCATAGACCCATTCTGTCTAATCTCGGTGAGAGAGAGTAATCTTCCATTCCTATTTCTGTGCAGCCCCAATTCCAAAAACATCCCCCCTTTTCAAACCAGAACTTATACCACGAGTCAAGAAACCAATCTAAATCTTGCTTTTCCAAGAAATTCAAATCAAAAGAGATTACAAAAGAAAACACAAATCTTGGACTTGGAGTAAGCTTTGTGGCGTCGTAACTGTCAAGTTTTTAGTTTCCGAGTTTTGAGCCTTTAACCATACCTGTGCATTACATCTACGGCTGTGTTTTTTTATCTATCCTGTTAAATGTGCTACATATCATACAATGTGTTACATTGTATGTGGATTATGGCTTTATGATACATTGTATGTGGATTATGGCTTTATGATAGTATATATTATTATGAATTAATTGGACATTAAAATAGAAAATATAAATCTGTATTTCTTCATTTTTTTTAAGATGATAAGGATTATGTTGCCTAAATATGAGAAGAGGTGAGGGTGGGTGACCCCTTTTGCGAGTAGTCATGTTCTTGCACTGTGGAAGATTTTTAGTAGTTGGGATGACTTCAGGAAGTGTGTCTCTTTAAAGGTTGGCAGTGGAACGGATATGGTAATATAACATGATAGTTGGTGTGAGATGACTGGTTGTAAAAAAATTACCAGGCTATATTTTCCATTGCTTTTGATAAGAATGTAAATTATCCTAGCTGTATGAATTGCTTAGTTGGTATTGATCATTGGACTAACCGTTCACTTTGGCAATACAAGATTGGAGCTCAAAAAGTAGAGGATCTTTCTAAGGAGAAAATATGATTTTCTCTAAAAAATTTAATGTGAACCATATGGAGGAGTTCCTTTGGAAGATTGTTTGTCAGGTTGAATTTGTACCAAAGCCTTCTTTGTCTGCACAATGGCTCTCTCGTATTTAACCCATGAAAATTTCACATGAACGAAAAATTCTTATTAGTTCTGTAAAAGGGATGGAAAGTTTTTATACCATCTTCTTGTAGATTGCTCCATAGTCATTGAGGTCTAGAGCATTTTTTGCCACTTTTTGTTGTATATATGGTTATGTCTAAGACGGTGCAAGACATGCTGAAAGTTGGAGTGGGGGTAAGAATTTGATTTCTTGGAGAATTGCACTTTGCATATTTGATGGAAAATGGGTAGGGAGAGGAACAATACAGTGTTTGACAGGATGGACCATTCAATGAAAGATGTTAAATCTGGAGTTAAGAGGAGCACATACTCTTGGTTTCCATGAATTTTTTTTATAAAAATTTTCTTTTGAATTTTTGGATGTATTAGGCTTGGCTTAGGCCTAGGGGTGCAGTTCGGTGGATTAACGAAACCGAATTGCATTATATTATATCGAACCAAATAATTCGGTTTGTCAAATTTAAATACTAATCCCAATGCCAAATTACATGTGAGCCGAAATAACCAATACCGAATTACTTTGGTTATGTAGGTTAGGTAATTTGGTATTAGGCCTTTGTATATAGACCCTTCGGCTTTTGGCCTTTAATTCAAACCTTAATTTCGTCCATTGGGTTCTGGTTTTTCCAATATGGGCCTGGTTAACTAAATCAAATAGAATTTCGGTGAAATTTATTTATTAAATATTTAATTCGATTAATCTTTACTCAATAACTGAATTGGAATTAACCGAAATATTAATTGATATTTTTTTGATAAATAAAAATTTATTAGAAAGCCCCAAGAGGGTGCAACTCAAAACCCAAGGCTAATTACAATGAAGAAAATCTACCAAATTTAGAAAATCATCATTACTTATAAAAAAATTATTTTTAAACAAAAAATTGAGAGTATTGAACCAACTTTCTCTTTTAATTCCAATAGGCATCTCCACTCCATTAAAAGCCCTATGATTTCTTTCTCTCCATACTATCCAACAAATAGAGTGAGAAATCAAAGACAAATCCTTCTTGACCGCCTTAGAAGCTCTCAAACCATTCCAAGCCCAAATTTCATCTATCACGAACCCGCAACCACCCAAGACACTCCCATAATTTTATAAGCCATCTCTCACAAACTTCTCACTAAAGAGCACTCCATCAAAAGATGAAACACGGACTCGGCACAATCTTACAAATATAGCACCTATTGACAATCGTTTTTCCCTATTTTGAAGATTGTCAAGGGTAAGAATTTTCTCCCGAGAGGCCTCCCACAAAAAAGAAATTAACTTTCTTGGGTGCACAAAATTGCTTTCCAAGTGAAATTGGAATGACCATTCGAAAGGGCTCTATCAAGGAGGATTTTATAAAAATCTTTTACTTTAAAATCTTTTTCCGGGCAAGCTCGCCATATCATCACATTCTCTACCTATCTCAATCCTAGAGTTATATAAAGTTTCCAAAAATATCGCAATCTCTTCTACTTCCCAATCTTGAACATTACGGAGAAATGACACAACCCAAGAGCCCCCTTCATTAGACAATGAGTAACAAGAGCTAGCACATGCTTCTTTATCTCTCACGAAATATTAATATTTACAATTGATAATGCTTACTGTTGCCAAATTTACCAAACTGAATTGAAACATTTTATAATTTCTCTTTTCTTATCTTTTAAAAAACTTATTACTGTTTTAGAAAGCTACAAAATAGTCATAAGGACAAACCTGGATTGAAATCTAAAGGGCTCCACTATCCAACTTACGTGTGCTGTCCAGTTTTTCAGACATAGCATATATGTATTGATTGACTTACTTTGAGAAAATTTTGTCAAGTAAACAATTTCTGTTCTTGAGATTCAATGTCTTAAGAATTTTGGTTGGAATGTTTAGCCTTGCTTTGGCCTTTTATGGCTGTATTTTGGTTATTTCATTACTTCTTTATTTGATTTTCAAAACTTTGAAATTTTCTGCTAAAAGTTCTCCATTTTGCATTCCTAAAGAAAGTAGCCCTAAAACATTGGTCTAGAAATCAAAACACCATATTTCCTGTGTAAAAAAGCGAGAAGTTTTTGGAATCCTCCATAATATGATGAATGTGGCTTTCATTTTTTATGTTTCTTCTGAGAAGTCATGCTTTTGGAGATTTTCTGGTTTTCCACATTTTGCTTTAAATTTATGATGGGACTTGGGGTTATTTAATAGAATATATACTCATCAATACTCAGATGTTACAAATTTTGATCTGTATATCAATGCAATCTGGTTCCTGATTACCAGTAATTGTTTAATTACACAAAATTACAGGTTGAGATGAATTCATATGTATTTATGCCCTTTTCATATTGTAGGTTGCTGCCAAGGCGTCTAGTTTCTATCCAAAGGATCCTGAATTTCCTCCATGCGGTGTGGATGATATGACGAAGCTTGCATATTTGCATGAACCAGGGGTTCTGCAGAATTTAAAATGTCGATATGATATGAATGAAATATATGTGAGTGCTAACAGATGATTCCTGCCAGTCTTTCCTTTGCTTCCTTCTCATTGTTTGGTAAATACATTTTGGAACTATTGGTTTTTATTCATATAATATTGGTTTTAGATAAGTAAAAGTATATTTATAAAGAAAGCACCAAGGGGGTACAAGCCAATTACAAAATGACTATCTACAAGATAATATATATATGAAATCAAGGAACTCTTCCTCATGTACAAAAAAAGTTTCCCTTAAACCAAAAACAAGGGTATTTAACCATCTACTTTTAATGGTATCTATTGAACTCTAAACACCCACAAAACACTATTATTTCTCTCATTTCAAACTGTTCTTATTCGTATAATCTAACTACATCATTTTGGCAATGTTGAACAATTTTGTCTCCTTTTGTCATGGCCATGAGCATGGACATGTCTTTGATCTTTGTCTACACAATTCTGTTGTGGTCAATTTTCTCGAAATATTTCTTCAATAGTTTGTCTCTGGAGCTAAACTTGCTGATGGTGATTCCAGACTTACACAGGAAATATATTGATTGCTGTGAACCCGTTTCGAAGACTTACCCATTTATATGATATTCATATGATGGAACAGTATAAAGGGGCAGCCTTTGGCGAACTGAGCCCACATCCTTTTGCTCTTGCAGATTCTGCATACAGGTAATCCGTTGCGTGCAACTGTCTGTCTCATTCATTGGGTGCTTCAGGATTACTATTGTGCCTCACAAGTATTTAAAAAATGCAGACTGATGATCCATGAGGGAATAAGCCAGTCAATTTTGGTGAGCGGTGAAAGTGGAGCTGGAAAAACAGAGAGTACGAAGTTGCTTATGCGTTATCTTGCCTACATGGGAGGGAGAGCTGCAGCTGAGGGACGATCTGTGGAGCAAAAAGTTTTAGAGGTAGCTAACTTGTGTGTGTATATACCTCTAATTCTCTATATGTAAAGCATTCACTTATTCAACTTATTATGTAAAGTTGATACTTCTGTTGTTGCATTCTGAGATGCCATTGTTTCTTCCTGAAAATTTAGCTTGTGTAAATATGTCCATTTCACTTTTTTTCTCGCTTTCTTTCTTGTTGTTAGTCCAACCCTGTTCTGGAAGCATTTGGTAATGCGAAGACTGTCAAAAACAATAATTCAAGGTGGGATATCAGTTAGGACTCAAAACTTTTTTCTCCTTCAGTTTTATAGTTTATATCACTTCTGCTGTTTGCTTGTGTCAAGATTTGCTCTGAATTTAATAAATATTATTTGCAGTCGTTTTGGTAAGTTTGTGGAGATTCAATTTGATCAGAGGGGGAGAATATCGGGGGCTGCCATCAGAACTTATTTACTTGAACGATCCCGCGTTTGTCAAGTTTCTGATCCTGAGAGAAATTATCATTGCTTTTACATGCTTTGTGCTGCACCATTAGAGGTAAATTAAGTCCTCTATATTTATCCAATTTTTTTCATGGAGAAATTGGGGTCTAATGAGATGATGTTGAGTAGATGTAATGATTGATTCTTCTCTGGCCCAAGCTTCAATCTTGCTTCACGTTATTTCTTCTTCTTTCTTCGCTACTACAGCCAGAACTATCACTACAAAATGTGAAGTACGGATAATGTGAATCTTTTATATTTTATTTAAAACTTTTAAAAGCAAAATTTTGAAACTGAAGCTCAGTGGCAAGCTACAGGTGTGATATCATTGTTGGAAATTCCTTGAACTGTATGGTTAGCTCTCTAGTGTTCTAGCAAGTAGCAACCTAGAGCATTGTATTTCATAGTCATGATATATTACTGACGTTTTTGTTAAATTAGGTAGTTGTTTTTAATATAAATGCTTCATGGTGTGTAAAAAATGAAATTATAGAAATATGACTCTTTTGGGCCTCATGCTATCTGTTGTTAGCAGGTTATATTTATTAATATCAGAAATTGATTGATCTCTTTGTGGACTGGTTTTCTAGTATTGCAGCATGGCATTGTTGGCAGGTGTAAAGAGAGCCCAAAAAACATCTAGCTCTCCATTGCAATTCACAGAGAGATCATTATGATAACATTCATGGTGTCTTGAACATCTCCAAATGTCACAAAAGTATTTAATATTCAAATGTTTAATTTGTGCTGGTGTTGTTTTTAGTGTCTGAAACTTATGCATTAGTGTCACTTTTAGAGATTAATAAATCACATTAAACCAGTATGTTATGTAAAAATGAAGTAAAAAAGTTTCACAAGGTAGTGGCTTGGCACAGCTCAATTGATAACCACATCTCTCCTCTAAGAGGAGGTCCCAATTTCAAATCCACACACCTACAATTATGAAAAAAAATGTTTCACAATGTAAGCATTAGGTTTTCATTTCTATTATTTCTGATGCTGTTTTAAACTGTTCATAACACTAATAATTAGGTGTCAAAAATCTATCAAAATTTGCAACAGAATACCTCTTGAGACCCGCATACTCTATTATCTTAATTCCTTTCGGCACAAAATTTTTTTTTTGATGAATCAAAATGCATTCAATATGTGCACCTAGGAGTTGCAAATCCAATCACAACCTTCCTTTTGGCACAATTTTAGTTAAATTAACTATTAAATCCTTACAGCTTTCAATTCCTGAGAACTACAAAAAAATACAAAAGTATAATGTGGAAAAAGGTAAAAAGCTGCTGTTTTGACCTTTTCATTTCGAACATACATTCTTGAACAAGGAACAAGATAAACAGAAAGAGAAAAGAAATCAAGATACTCATTTACGATAAAGTAAGTATTGTTTATTTGGGTGAGTGCATGACCAGACCCTTGTCCATTAAGAGCAAATCAATTTCTTAAGAATTATTAATTACTCACAGTGGCTAGGATGATATTTGAAATAATTGCACTTCAATAAATGTGCCCTTTGTCAAATTTGAATGTGGTCCATATGCTGACAGTGAATAATTTTGTGACACTTATTTAAAAATAAATATATTTTGTGACACTTAATAAATGCCATTTATTAAAAAAAATGTTTGTCATGACAATGTGTATAGAAGAAGAAATATCAATTGCCTCACATGGTTAAGCTACAACCTTAATTTCTAGTTGCTAACAGTTGGGAATGTCTAACACTAAAGTCGTCTTGATTTCTAGCTCCTTGGGTGTATTTATTCTATCCAACTTTGACCATGTATGGGACCTCTGAAGGCCACTTGGCCTTTTTGTGATAGTCTTTTCTTGTACATTTTTTGGAATATTTATTGCCCTTCTAATATCCATGGCCCTGAAGGAAATAATATCTGATCTGAAAAATTGAAGGAATCATGTAGTCTCCTGTGGTTTGATTGTGTATATTAGAAGCCACTTCAGAATTTAAATTCGTACGATGGGCATCCCTATTGACAAGTGTTATTTGACTTTCCTTATAAAAAGTGTTATTTGACTTCATATAAAAAAGTGTTATTTGACTTCTTATAAAAAGTGTTATTTGATTTTCTGGAGGCAGGTTCAATGTGAGGCGGAAAATACATGGCATAGTACTAAAACTTTCCAGAAAACTATTTTCTCTTTGCTTATGCCAAGTATTTAATTTAACTCCTTGGACTGTGGGGCAGGCTGAGTTTATTTTGATGTCCTAAGCCACACAGACAAATAGATGCTCTACATTTGTTTGCTGCTTAGTTATAGTACAACAGCTGTTGTACAATCAAATTTATATCGGAATGGTTCCTGATAGAGTTATTTTAACTCAAAATCTTATGATCAATCTGTGGTTTGAACGTTCTAAGGTACATGTTTCCTTATGCGCGCTTTCAGGACATTGAGCGGTTCAAATTAGGAAATCCAAGTATGTTTCATTATCTAAATCAATCAAATTGCTATGAGCTGAATGGGGTGGATGATTCTAAGGAATATCTTGCAACAAGGAAAGCTATGGATGTTGTTGGGATCAATCCTGCAGAGCAGGTATTTTGTATTATTACTTTCTCAACAGGAGTTATTCATAGGGAAAATTATGCTTAAATTTTACTTTCTCAGGATGCAATATTCCGTGTTGTGGCTGCAATTCTCCATTTAGGAAACATTGAGTTTGCAAAGGGAGAGGAAACAGATTCGTCTGAGCCTAAGGATGATAAATCTCGATTTCATCTCAAAATGGCGGCTGAACTTTTCATGTAATTACCTACCACTTACTCTATTTATAGATATTCACATCATTGGTTTGATGACTCAGAGAAAAGAAAACCCTTTATCTGCTGCTCTTGTTTAGGTGTGATGAGAAGTCGCTTGAAGACTCCTTATGCAAACGTGTGATTGTGACTCGTGATGAGAGTATCACAAAATGGCTTGATACAGATTCTGCAGCTGTCAGTAGAGATGGGTTGGCTAAAACCGTTTATTCAAGATTATTTGATTGGTAGGTTGCGATGCACTTTACTAGTTCATCAAAAAGGATAATCGCCCCACCTCTGGCCTTTACTTTATATGGTCTCTGATTTTAATTAATGATTTGAACATCTGTTTCCCCAGGATTGTGAACAAAATTAATAATTCTATCGGTCAAGATCCTGATTCAAAATTCATAATCGGGGTTCTGGATATTTACGGATTTGAGAGTTTCAAGACAAACAGGTGCTTAACCGGTACGCTTTTGTTTTCATCATTTACATATGTTAGTTTCTTGCAGACAACCGCATGAAATCCTGTGCTTTCTATCATGGGGGGTATTTAATCATGGGAATAGAAACTTTTGTGTCATGATGTCATTTGTATGTTCAATTGATAATTCACGATATTTGTTAGCTTGCTAAGATCCCCCGTAACTCATTGGGTAGGATTACTCATGTGAACAGTCTTTTCGAGAGGAATTTTTTTAGTGGTAGCCATATTCTTGCAGGCTAACATGGCAGCTTCTGTTTGGGTGGTGGCCATTGGTCTAGATATTTGAATGCTGAATAGTTCTATTTAATTTCCAATCTATGAATGTATACTTACAATTTTATGGTTTGAATAATTGTAAATGGGTTGCACTCCCTTGATGCCTTTTTTATATTGTACTTTTACTTATAAAAAAATTGTTTAATATATTTTTAGTTTTTGTCGATGCTCATATCCCCTTCTATGTTGTTATTCCGATGCAGCTTTGAACAATTTTGTATCAATTTGACAAATGAAAAGTTGCAGCAACATTTCAACCAGGTTTATGCACGATATTCATGCTGGTGTTGTTTAGCATCCGTTGGAATTTCTAAACTGCTTCTACACATTTGGTTTGATATTTTTATATTCTTTGACAGCATGTTTTCAAGATGGAGCAAGAAGAATATACGAAAGAAGAAATTGACTGGAGTTATATAGAGTTTATTGATAATCAGGATGTTCTTGATCTTATTGAAAAGGTATGCTAGTTTTCGTTTTACTGAATGTGTTATGTTAGATGTGTTGTGCCAACTTGTAATGCAATGTAAAGATCAAGTAAATTCTTGCTAATTGATGTTCTTTTTTTTGACAACTCTTGCTAATTGATGTTCCTTTTTTTATAAGTCTTGCTAATTGATGTTCTTAGTTCCTACACAATTATTTCGTACATTCTGCTTGATTCTCCTGTAGAGGAGAATTGAATGGAAAATTAAAGTTTTTTTTGTACGATATTTCATTTATTTTTGCGGGGAAAGTGAAGAGAGGTAAATTTCAATACTTGTACCTTGTGCTAATATGTACCATACTTGCCTTAAAAATTTCCTTTAATGTCTCTTATTTATGGAGGGAAAGGAAATATTTATTAAATTTTCTGATGTATGATATATTTTGTTGATTAACCATAGAGGACCTATAGGTAGCCTTCCCCTTTCTTTTTTAACCCTTTAAATTTTTCTGGTATTCTTCTCATCTTTATCAAATCCTATAGGTCCTTTGATCAATGGAAATATGGTACATATAAGGCTGGCAAAGCTCAAAATACCCGCTGTTTAAATTTCTATTTTAATTTTTATGAGCAGAGAGGTAAAAAAACAGAAACAAAATAGAAATTTGAGCAAAAAAAAAATTCTGTTTAGTTGCTCTTCCTAACTGTAGGCCTCCCTGCTGCAACCTGAAGAGATTTTTTCCAACCGTAACTTGCACTGATAAATGGTATTAAATTATTTTGTGGAAGAGTCCTATTTTGTTTAATATCTTTGGCTTGTCCAATAATTTGGTACTTCTTATATTTGAGTTATGGTGGTCATCTCTCTGGTGATATGGTGAAATATTACCTCATTTTTATCCCTTCAGATATCTAGAATGAGGAAAAGAAGTGGAAATCCAAATCGCATTATTACCAGAGCTACTTATTAAATCTGACCAGCCAAAAGCAGTTATGTTGGAGTAGTTAATCTGTTCTTCTTAGAGATGCATCTTTGCATGATTGCTGGACTCTGCCCTATGGTTACTTTAGTAGTATTATTTTACATACACTCGAACTTGGAACCTTTAGGACCTAGGGCCTCAGCCTTAACCATTAAGCCAAGGCCTCCTCGGCTTAAGGGAGACAAAGGGGATGGGTGCAACACGAGGACTTCTGAGGAAGTCACCCATCCTAGTACTACTCTCACCCAAGCACGCTTAAAGGTGGAATTATGACAGACTTTAGTATTAATTTTATTATTCTCTCAAACTTTCTTCAAGGAGGGCTTTTCCAACATTTTTTTTTGCTTTGGGGGAAGATAATGTGGTTCGATTTTTGATTCAACTCAAGTTGTTGGAAAATGGAATTTATATGGAAATATGTGGAAGTCTAGACACGTTTTGGGCATGCAACTCCAGGACAAAATATAGTTGTGGTGACAGTGGTTTCAAGATTTCACGAGGAAGATATACCATTCAATTCGAAAGTCTCTTTGATACCAGTGTAACCAATATGTTTTACTATATGTATTTTTCTTGTTTGTTGAAGATTATAACTTTTTTTTTTATAAGTAAACGTTATATAAATATAGGCGCTAAGGGGGTGTCACTTATCTACAAGATATAAATCATTGAAGCCTACTATTTCATCTTTCTTTATAAAAAAAATTCCTATTAAACTAAAACCCAAAAGCATTGAGCCTTCCCTCTTTGATGGATGTGAGAGGCTTTTCGACTCCATCGAAAGCTCTCATACATCTTTCATTCCACACCAGTAGAAAAATAAGAGAGGAATCAAGGAATAGGTTATCCTCAACTCTTTAGATACTCGTAGATCGCTCATAACCCTCACCTCATCTTGAATAGATGCAGCAACATTTTATATTTTATGTTTCTATAAAAAAAAGAGGAATAGAGCCAGCAACCACCCAAGAGTCTCACTACACAAAGAGCTGTTCCCCACAATTGCTTAGTAAACGAGCTACCCAAAAGAAAAAAGTTGACTATTATAGCCTTTATTACAAAGATAGCACCGGTTTACTAAGACGTTCTCTCTTTTTTGAAGATTATCAATTGTGATGATACCACCTGACGAAGCTTCCTAAGTAAAAAACACCACCTTCAAAGGAGCAAAGGGCTTCCAAAGTTTGAGGGTCTAAATTATTACTGTTATAGATTGATTTGACATAACTCTTTAATAGGTCTAAATTTATCTCAACGACATAGTCAAGGAATATTAGTCGTTTCCTATTAAATAGCTTCTAGGATTTTTTTTATTAGTAAAAAAATATATTAAGAAACGCACCAAGGGAATGCAACCCATTTACAACGATTTTCTATAGGATAGAAACTCTATAAGCTCTAAAAGACCTATATCAAGCTTCTGGGATGTTATGCGTAGCATTTGTCACTAATATGCTTTGTCTAACATAGTCTCTTTTTTATTGATAAATAAAGAGAATATTGTATTTCAAAGGAGTTGTCTAACATAATCTCTTTAAAATATATATATTTCAATTGGGTTTTGGATATGAGATATTGTTTGAGACATTAATGGAGTGTTTGAATTTGTGAAACTATGTCTGTATTTTTGGTTTATCATTTCTTACTTATGAGCACCTGTCATTTTCAAACTAACCAAGGAGTCACTATATAGACTGTATTTGGACAATTACCAAATAAAGAATACATAGTTCCTAAAGGAGATAACAGACGTCTTGAAAATTTGAAATTAGTTCTCAGTCCATCCTAAGAAATGAATTTCCCTCCTTATACTTTATCGTCATTTCAAAAAAGTGTTTTGTTTGGTCATGTAATGAATTTGTGATTACAATTTTGACCCCAAAGATTCGCTTTGCTTTGGTTTTGATGAGGTTACTAGGCATTTATTGGATGATTTTCCTTAGTTTGGGGTTCATGTTGATTTGTGAATTTGCCTTCAGAAGTCAGAATTTGTATTCTTATCCAAGCGTTTTCCCCCCACAAATGACGTGCTGTGTGGCAATATCATAATATTTGTCGTGTTTTTGGGTATTTTAAAGCTATAAGTTCTACTTTTGGTGGCTTTTTTCATCGCATATGCTGACTTATCTTGAAAGGAGTAAGGTAGGATTCTTTTAAGGATAATACGAGAATGATATAAATTGATAAGGGATAAAATTATCAACCAGATTTCTCCTATGGTAAGTTAATTGTAATGTATTTTCAATACTTTTTTTTATAAGTAAAAAATATTAAGAAAACACCAAGAGGGTGCAACACAAAGCCAAATGCTATTTACAATGAAGAAGATCCACAAAATCTAGAAGATCATCATTATTTACAAAGAAATTTCCTTTACACAAAAAATTAAAGGTATTAAACCAACTATCCCCAATGTTTGTAATGGGACTTTCAATACCATCAAAAGCTTTCTGGTTCCTCTCTCTCCAAATAATCCACCAAATAGAGAGCGAAATTAAATCTAAAGCCTTCTTGACACCCTTTTGAGCCTTCAAACCACTCCAAGCCCAAATTTCGTCTCTCACTGACCCACAACCACCCAAGAAACCCCTACAGTTATATACGTCATCTACCATAAACTTCTAGGTAGAGAGCACTCTACCAAAAGATGAAACACGGATTCGGCACACCCCTTACAAATATAGCATCTATTAACAATTATCTTCTCGCTCCTTTGAAGATTGTCAATAGTAAGGACTCTATCCCAAGAGGCCTCCCAAACAAAAAAACTTACTTTCTTGGGTGCTCGGACGCACCAAATTGCTTTCCAAGGGAAATTAGATTGATCGTTTGCAAGGGCTCTATCAACGAGAATCTTGTAAAAATCTTTCACCTTAAAACATTTATTTGGGCTAGGCCCCCATCTCATCACATCCTCTCTCCCCACCTCGATTCTAGTATTGTATTATTAATCCAAAAACATTGCAACCTTCTCAACTTCTTAATCAGGAACATTATGAATAAAAGGCAAACCCAAGATACTCCTTCATTAGTCAAAGAGTAACAAGAGTGAACCCGCACTTCCTTATCTCTTACAATGCTAAAAATAATCAGAAACTTATCATTAAAAGGAGTATTCCCACACCAAGAATCATACCAAAGTCGAGTCCTTGCTCCTTACCCACTGACACTTCTACAAAAAGCCGAATGTCTTCCCACCCTTTCCTAATCCACTTCCACACTCCCATTCCATAGGCTTCCCGAGGTGCCTTAGACATCCAACCATCACTTTCCATCCCAAACTTGGCCTTTACTACTTTCCTCCACAAGTGATCTTTCTCAATAATAAATCTCCAAAGCCATTTACCAAGAAAGGCCTTATTGAGTAAAGAGATGGAATTAATACCAAGACTCCCTCTCTCTAAAGGTTTCTTAACTACATCCCATTTTACCAAATGGTACTTAAAATTGTCCCCTGTGTTAACCCAAAAGAATCTCCTTTGAATACTCTCTAACCATTTAGCCACCGAACTAAGAATAGGAAATAGAGACATATAGTTAGATTGGGAGACTAGACAGAGTGCTTTTGATAAGAGTGAGTCTACCTCCTCTCTAAAGGTAGTGATTCTTCCACCCGGTCAATCGTTTCTCAAACTTTTCTACAATCGGATTCAAATTCTTTTGTCTTTGAAACTAACCCCAAAAGGAAGACCAAAATACATAGTAGGAAGAGATCCCAACTTGCACCCCAACAATGTAGTAAGGAAACGACCATTACAACTATCATCAAGAGAGATTAAATCACTTTTACCAATATTAACCTTAAGACCTGACACCGCTTCAAAGCAAAGAAGAATATACCGCAAGTGCAATATTTGAGAGACGTCCGCCCCACAAAAAACAATAGTATCATCAACAAAAAGAAGTTGAGAGACATTCACGCTACCACCATTCCTTTCCACTTTGAAATCACTCAACAATCCCATCTTTATTCCTTTCAATAACTTCTTGCTTAAGGCTTCCATAACCAAGGTGAACACGAACGGAGACAAGGGATCCTCTTGTCTAATTCCTCTAGAAGCTCGAAAAAATCCCGAAGGACACCCATTAACCAAAATAGAGAAGGAAGTAAAAGATATGCGCTTGAGAATCTATTTGCACCATTTATCCCTGAATCCCATTTGTTTCAATAAATAGATAACAAAATTCCAACAAACATGATCATATGCCTTTTCGGTATCAAGTTTTCAGATTACTCCTCCCCCTTCATTCTTAGGCTGAGCATCCACTACTTCATTAGCTATCAAGACAGCATCCATGATTTGTCTCCCCGCTATAAACGCATTATGATTGGGACTCACCACTTTACACATCAATTTCTTCAATCTAGAAGTTACTACTTTCGATAAAAGCTTGTAAATACATCCCACAAAACTAATAGGTCTGAAATCTTTAATGTTAACCCCTCTCACCTTCTTTGGGATCAAGGAAATGAATTTGGCTTTTAGGCTACTCACAAACTCCTCCGATGCATGAAAATCCTCAAAGAGCCTAATTACCTCCTAGTTATGAATTAAGAAAGCCAAGTTGAAACCGTCGAGCCTTGGGGCTTTATCTACATCACAATCTCGAAGAGCAGAAACAATTTCTTCCTCAGAGAAAGGACGCTTAAGCCACACTACATCTTCCTCATCAATTCTAGAGAAATCCAGTCCTTCCAAGTTCGGCCTTTCATCACAGGTCTCTTTAAAGAGATTCTCATAGAACCCAATAATTGCTTCTTTAATATCTCCCTCCTCCTCGAATACCATCCCATCAACCTCAATAGAATTAACAAAGTTATATCTCCTGTTAACTTTAGTCATACGATGAAAAAAGGATAAAATCTTTTCAATTTACAGTTAGAAATTAGGTTGTTGAACTTTGAGGTTTGTTTTATCATGGTTCCTAACAGATGTTGACTGTGAGTTGCTTGTTAGATGGAGTTGTCTTGTCTATGTTCATTTTACCCTTGCATTTTGTGTTTCGATCTATGTTTATATCCTCTATTATGTTCCTTTTGTTGTCAGAAAAAAAAGAACATGAAATGATGAATGACAGTTGTTAGTAGTTCATATTGATCTTATCTTTTTTTCTAATATGTACTTCTGTAATTTCAGAAACCTGGCGGCATCATTGCCCTTCTGGATGAGGCTTGGTATGTATTAGAATATCAAACATTAATACAATCTCTACTTTACCTCATTTTTTCCCTTAAGATATCAAGTGATTGTTTATTTAGTACATTTAGTTGACAATTAACATTTTCAATTTTCTTTGTTTTTTCTCCTCTCCTGTCAGATGCTGATGAAACTCCTGTCGTTCTTTGCAGTATGTTTCCTAGATCAACACATGAGACATTTGCAGGAAAACTTTACCAGACTTTTAAAGACCATAAACGATTCAAAAAGCCAAAATTGGCACGTACCGACTTCACTATTTCTCATTATGCTGGTGATGTAAGTATCTCTCATTACTTTGGTCCACATACTGGAATCTTCAAATCTGCTTCAAGCAATTATAACAAATTTCATTGGAATTCTTTTCTTTAATATCAGGTCACTTATCAGACCGAGCATTTCTTGGATAAGAACAAAGATTATGTTGTTGCAGAGCATCAAGCTCTCTTAGGTGCTTCCAAGTGCTCCTTTGTTTCAGCTTTGTTCCCACCTTTACCTGAGGAATCTTCGAAAACATCAAAGTTCTCATCAATAGGTTCTCGATTTAAGGTCTGAATACGTTCTAGTTATGGGTATGTTGCAAACTATTTTCTTTATCTATATAATTTAGTTTGATTCTTATCATGTACTATATACAGCTACAATTGCAAGCTTTGCTTGAAACATTGAGCGTGACTGAGCCACACTATATACGCTGTGTAAAGCCAAATAATCTTCTTAAGCCAGCAATCTTTGAGAACAATAATGTTCTGCAACAACTTATGTGTGGGGTAAGCTTTGACATTTTGGTCAATTTATGTGTTGGTGTTTCTAATGAGTATTTTTCTGTATTGACATGCTTAACAGATATGTTAATCTGATTCCAGGGAGTCATGGAGGCAATTAGGATCAGTTGTGCTGGGTTTCCAACTAGAAGGCCTTTCCATGAATTCCTAGGTCGTTTTGGCATCCTGTTACCAGAGGTTCTAAATGGGAGGTAGCTTCACTAAATTTTGCTAATGTCAATTCAACTTTATGATTTTTTTTTCTCTTTACAGTTGTGGCATTAAACTATTTTGATTGCTTGACTGTCTTTCTTTGTTACTGTTGATAGCTCTGACGAGGCCACTGCTTGCAAGAGGCTTCTAGCTGAGTTGAACCTCAAAGGTTATCAGGTATGTTATCGTAACTCTAGTGCTTTCTCGAAATAGTTTGGACTAGATTTCTTGTCTTTATTCTTGATTCTTAGATCGTACATAACCATTTTTTGATGTTTCCACGTTCGGCTCTGCTTGCATGTTCACATCCATTGGAAATTGATGTGAGCTACTCATTTCATAGGTTTTCTGTTGCATTATATTTCTTTTCTTTTTGTTGATAAAATCAGAAATTGTATTAAAAGGCAACTGCAACAAGGGGATGCCAGCCCAAATTCAAAACTTACCTTTTCTTGATAAATAAAAGTATGTATACATTCAATGAATAATGTATATGGAGGGACTCTTACTGATTTATTTCTGCAGATTGGCAAAACAAAAGTGTTTCTCAGGGCAGGACAGATGGCAGAACTAGATGCTCGTCGAAGTGAGGTTTTAGGTAGATCAGCTAGCATTATACAGAGGAAAGTTCGTTCATACTTTTGTCGTAAAAACTTTATCTTGTTGCGGTTCTCTGCCATACAAATCCAAGTGTTGTGTAGAGGTAACTAGTACTTTTATGCATGCTAGAGTTGGCAATTTATTTACTTCATGGTCAAAAAATCAAGTAACTTAGATATTGCTGCCTAGTAATTGATACAGTTATTACTTTTTGTTGTTTTCTCCAAACTCATTGCAGGACAAGTCGCACGCTGTCGGTATGAGGGCATGAGAAAAGAAGCTGCCTCTCTGAAGATTCAGAAAGACTCGCGCGCCTATCTTGCTAGGAAAGCTTACAAGAAGCTGTGGTCTTCCGCTGTTTCTATTCAAACTGGGATGCGTGGGATGAGTGCTCGCAATGAACTTCGGTTCAGGAATCTGACAAGAGCTGCAATTGTTATACAGGTATGGATGAAATTACCTTCAATTGAGGTAGTAGTAACTGTTGATTTTTCTATTACTTTTGGTACTGGGAAACATATTTTCAATTTCAGCTTTTCTACTCTCTTTTCACGTAACTTTGTGCGTAAAGATTGCGTAGGTAAATCTGCCTAGCCATGCCTTGTAATCCGGACATGGATGTGTGATGGCTATAAAATCCAGTAAAAGAATCAATTGTGTGGTGGTGTAGGTGTTATTTGATACTTTCCAATCTTGGAACTCTTCAGATCAGGCTAATTAAAATTCTCTCTCTCCCTCTCTCCCCCCACCCTCGTCCCCTTAATGTCTTTTTGAACCAGCATGTTTTGAAAATTTGTAATGCATACTGTAGGAATTAGAAGAGTAATTAAAAAAAGTAACTGCAGTTCACCTTAAAATTGCTCAGGTGTCATATCACCATAAAAATCTACTCTTGGCTTCAGCTAGTCGCCAATATTGTGGTTAGGCAAATGCATATGGTGACAATTATACACTGTTTCGCTATCTTTTATACAATTGATGCTTACTGATATAGTGTGAATTAATGTCTATTGCAGAGTCAATGTCGACGATACTTGGATTGCCTTCATTATTTAAGGATAAGAAAAGCGGTAATAATAGCACAATGTGCCTGGAGAGCAAGAGTCGCACGTAGAGAATTACGGAACCTTAAAATGGTGATGGCTCCTTTTTTTTAATATTTTGGTCTCCTCTTTTTTATGAATCAAGCTTATTCTAACAATATGTTCCGGAAGGGCAAGCTTGCCAACAATTTTTTTTGGTTTTAATATGTTCTTAATAATTGTCAGTGTTCTCTCATAGATTAAAATGCTATGCTGTTAATGTTTCTTGCCACATTTTTATTTTGTTCCCTTTTATTAAGTTTTAGCCTTATATTTTATCTGGAGTTGCCCTAATATTCTAATGGAGAAGAGTGAGCGCTTCTTTAGTATGGATATCTTTTTTTTTTTTATAAATCTTTAGTATGGATATCTAGACGTCATTTGCTTTTAGATTTAAGCAAGCTTAAATCAGCTTGCTTAAATCTCTTTAAGCCAAAAATTGCCCTGATCAGATTTAAGCAAGCTGATTTACTTAAATCTGAACCCAAACGACCCCTTAACATGCCTTCTTCAGTGTTATAGTTAGTTATCATGCGATGAAATTATGAGCTTCTTCCTTAATTACCTCTCAAGTGCATCTGTAGCTCAAGCTCAAAATGTCATCCTTTGGGAAAATGTAGTGGTTGAAAATGTTATCTACTTAACTTGGCCATTGAAATCAACTTTTATCAGAAAAAAAACCCTAGGGGTTGAAATTATTATCTTCTATCTTCTTACTTTCAAGTGCATGCACAGCTCAAGATCAAAATGTTATTCTATGGAAAATATGGCGGTTGAGGATGTTATCTATTTAATTTAGCTTTACTTTATTCATCAAAAAAATATATTTGATTAGATTTATCTTTTCTACTGCCTTATTATAAACCTAGAAACTTCTCATGCTGTTTAAATCAGTTGTTTCTGTTCTTTTCTTGCCTTACTGAACTGATTTAATGTGTGAAATTTCTCATTCTTCCTGTTGTCTGCAGGCTGCTAAAGAAACTGGTGCTCTCCAAGCAGCCAAAAGTAAGCTGGAAAAGGAAGTTGAAGAACTCACATGGCGTTTGCAGCTGGAGAAACGAATGAGGGTGGGAATTTTCTTTTCAGGCGTTTAAAATCATAATTACTAAAGTATATGGACATGTTATTTCAATATGATTATCGTCATGGAAGAAATTATATGTTGGTATATTGATATCTCAGATGTTAGATGGAGAAGTCTAGGATAAGGATTATCGGCTTCCACGGGATTCACTTTCAAACTAAATTTTAACTTAAGTTTTTTTGTTGCTTTTAGATTGCATATTTGTTATAACACACTGTTTTCTTCTTTTATACATTAGAAGGACCTCTATCAACGTGATAGACCATTTACCTTTCCTCTGTTAGTTATTTTTCATGAGTCTGTACATCTATGTAGCAATTTGGTCTCGTGCTATTCTTATCTGATATCTTTAGATATTAAATGGTAAGCACCTAGAGATAAGGATTTTCGGCTATCTGGTTCCATGGGATTCACCGCTTCAGTGTTTGTTGCTTTTAGATTGCATATTTTGTAAATAACACACTGTTTTCGTCTTTTATACATTAGAAGGATCTCTCTCAACTGTGATTGTCCATTTACTTCTTCTCCAAATAGTTATTTTTCATGGCTCTATACAACTATGTAGCAATTTGGTTTTGTGTGTTCTATCCGATGCATCTGTTAATGCAGGCTGACCTTGAGGAAGCCAAAACCCAGGAAAACGCAAAGTTGCAGTCTTCTTTGCGAGAAATGCAACTTCAATTCCAAGAAACTAAAGAACTGCTCATCAAGGAACGTGAGGCTGCAAAGACTGTGGCTGAACAGGTCCCAGTCATCCAGGAGGTCCCGGTTATTGATCATGAAATGATGAATAAACTTACTACTGAAAATGAACAGCTCAAGGTAAGGTTATAAAGATGTTGCTTTTGAATAAGACTTCAGCTTCTGTTTTGTTTTCTTTGGTGGTGAGGGTAGTTTTCTGGTTAAAGGTATTCTACTGCAGGTTTGTTTATTTCCCATTCTTTTGTGGTTGTTGGGTATGACACTTTTCAGGCTCTGGTAAGTTCATTAGAAAATAGAATTGATGAAATGGAGAGAAAGTATGAAGAAACAAGTAAGCTTAGTGAAGAACGGTTGAAGCAGGCCTTGGAAGCAGAGTCAAAGATAATTGAGTTAAAAACTGCCATGCAGAGGTTCGCAGACTTACATTCTACTTCTATTGAAAGTGATTTCTACTTTTGTTGAATCTTGTTAAGTTGCATCTTAAATCATTCACTTTATGTGAAAGCTGGATAACTTTGGGTTAGTTCCTTTTTGAAATATTGGTTGTATCTTTCTTGTTAAGTTGCATCTGTAATCATTCACTCTATGTGAAGTAGATGTGAAAGCTGGATAACTTTGGGTTAGTTCCTTTTTGAAATATCGCTTGTATCTTTTATCAGGCTTGAAGAAAAGCTCTCTGACATGGAAACTGAGGACCAAATTCTGCGACAGCATGCATTGTTGAACTCAGCTTCTAGGAAAATGTCAGAGCATTTATCAATTTCAACAGCTCAGGTAAACCATGCCGCTAAATATATATATTTTAATTTAATTTGGGTTTTTGGGAAATTTTCTGATCCTATCTCCTACCTCCTACCTCCTACCTCCTACCTCCTATATTCTTGCAGCCTCTGGAGAATGGTCATCATGTAAGTGAAGAACTAAAGCCAGTGTAGTTTATTCTCTATGTAAAATTTAATAGAGTCCATGCATGTTACTATCTTATATCTATGGTCTTGAAGAGAGATTGCCTATTCCTACAGGAACCACATAGTTCTACACCATCGAAAAGGTTTGGCACAGAATCTGATAATAAATTGAGGAGATCACAGATTGAGCGGCAACATGTACGTGCTTAAACAATAAAGTTCAATGTACTCCAATTTATTTTTCTTTTGCTTTAGTTTTAAAGATGAAATTTAAATGGATTAATTGCAATAATTTTGTCTTGTTCGTGGTGCGGTTCAGGAGAATGTAGATGCTCTGATCAGATGTGTGACACAAGATCTTGGTTTCAGTCAAGGAAAACCTGTTGCGGTGATTACCATATACAAATGTCTTCTCCACTGGAGATCGTTTGAAGCGGAAAAAACTAGTGTCTTTGATCGTCTTATTCAGATGATTGGTTCTGCAATTGAGGTAACCTGATAATCATTAAAATAAATCATTATTACTAGAATTTCCTACTTTAGATCAACAGAGAAATCATAGAATTCTCAATCATGATAAGAATGTGGGGAATAGCTGCTACCTCATTCTGTGATTTCAATAATAAAATCTGAAGTGTGAATGTTTCGTTTCTTTTTATTACCTCAAATAGGCCAGAAGGTTTATTCTGTTTCTTAATCCTTCCACAGCAAAGAATAAAAACGTTGAAATGAATGTATAAAATAGAGGTTTTTGAATAATAGTTATGGTAAAGCCTCAGACCAAATTAGGACTCCTTTACTGTTCCTTTTCCGGAGCAATAAACAGCTGTTTCGCAGAAATGCACTCGGTTGGAATCTACTGAGCTGAATTGACTTTTTGTCCTTTCCAAGGAAACTTATGACCATTATTTTCTCCCTAATTTTTGTTTACAAGTAAATACATGTTAAATAAAAAATGAAAAGAAAGTAAGAAAGAGGAACTGGAAGCTGTTTTGAGTCCAATAATAAACTGAAATATGACATACTTGTGTTCTCTGTAACATTTTGCAGAACCAGGATGACAATAATCATATGGCTTATTGGCTATCTAACACATCTGCATTATTGTTCTTGCTCCAACGAAGCTTAAAAGCCCCTGGTGCCTCTGGTACAAGTCCACCGCGGAAACCTCCCCAGCCAACATCATTTTTTGGGAGGATGGCGCAAGTATGAGATTTTTTCATATATGATTTCTGTAAAACGTCTTGCATATGATTGTGATTTAAATGATTTATGCTGAACAGTTTTTCTTTAACATCATGCAATACGGTCAATTCTCTATATTATATTTTACCAATTCAAGTGCTTTTCAGAAAGTCATCTGATATGCTGATTTTCTCAGGGTTTCCGTTCATTCAATTCTTCTTCCAACCTTTCAGTTGATGTAGTACGTCAGGTTGAGGCCAAATATCCTGCTTTGCTTTTTAAGCAGCAGCTTACAGCATATGTGGAAACAATATATGGAATCATTCGAGATAACTTGAAGAAGGAGTTGTCACCATTGCTTTCTTCTTGTATCCAGGTAGAATGACCCTTGGTTATCAATCATTGGATATCTCCAATCACTATTATTTATCAATTTTGTTTATTTTGTGCATGTGTTAAAATCTGTTAGTTGCTATAAATGGGTTAATTGACTGGTTTTTGAGGACCTTTACTTTTGGGGGGGATATATGACATAGGCTTCAGTTGAAAAATTCTATAAATGAGACGATTGAACAGTTTAAGCTTATTCGTTTTCTTCTGTCCTGTGGAGTTTTAACTGTTGAGAGAGAGATATTTGGGTTTATTATGCCATGCCCTTTTTTCTGTTTCAATACACATTATTATATATGAAAAGGTGAATAAAACAAGCAGTTACGGATGTTCTCAGTTGCTCTTGTGCAACTGATTTGGGTAAGTACTGCGGTACTGCCTGATCTTAAGTTAAAAATTATGGTACTAGCATCACTTTATATGATAATTGTTTGCGAAAACGCCATTTTTAATTGAAATTCTGTCCTTGTATATATGAATAATGTTAGTTAAATATTGTTCTCAAATTCACAATTCCCTAATCGGTTAATTTCTTATCCGAACAACAGGCCCCTAGGAAATCATCTACACGGTCTTTTGGCGACAGTCCTCCAGCTAACCCCTGGCGGAGCATCATTGAGAACCTCAATAGGCTCCTTAGCACATTGAAAGAAAATTTTGTATGGGGTTTTTGCTTTTGAAATGCCAAAGTGAATCATTCTCTCTCCTTTAGTGCATAATATACTTATTGTTCACATTGTTTCAGGTGTCACCGGTTCTAGTACAGAAGATCTTCAATCAAGTCTTCTCATATATAAATGCACAACTCTTTAATAGGTAATTTCTTCTTCTATCTTTCAGTAACTTTAATTTCTTACCAGTTTAATTAGTAAATGCAATATTGTTATTTGCTGCTGCAGTCTTCTCCTTCGTCGAGAGTGCTGCACATTTAGCAATGGGGAATATGTCAAAGCTGGGTTAGCTGAATTGGAACTATGGTGTGGCCAAGCAAAAGAAGAGGTACCTTTTAAATTTTTGACCTGTGGCAGTGAAGGCCAAACCCATAAGAGTTTCCTCTCTGGAACATCTTGAGTGCCAACACGTTGTGTATTAGTTCCAAATTACACATCAAATATTTCATGCGTGATGATTTTTCAATGCAGTATGCAGGCACATCCTGGGATGAACTCAGACACACAAGGCAAGCTGTTGGGTTCTTGGTAAGTTTCTTTGTCTCCGTATTTAACAATTACAAACGTCGTTGCTTTAGATATCTTCTGTGCTTCTTGAATATAGTGGTATATGATTCTCTTTCAGTGTTCTCTGTCCTTCTAGTAACTAATTACGACGGTGATGGAGTTAGGTTTACACTCTTTGTCAGTGACGCGCAACATTTGTCCCCATATTTTTTAAGGAAAGTCATACTGCAGTCACTTCATTCTGCAATTGAGTTTTCCCTAGACTTGGAAATATCTTCTGAAACCAAACTGTCACATCTTTCTCTACAAAAGAAAAATTAAGTGTCAAAGTGTGTAAAAAACTGCTGCTTGCTGTTCCTGGAGCAACCAGAATTCAGGATTCATGTGAAATTCAGGGATATACCACTTCAGCCCAAGGCTGTTGGTCTTTATATATTCTTGCCTATGCATGTCCAATGACATGCCACCTAATTTGTTTAAAAGATCCATTTGATACGATTTTGCGTTAGTTTATTGGATGTAGTTTGACTGTATGGTTCGGATTTGACATCCTGAAATTTTTTGTAATAATAAGAGTATTTAAGAAATGGTCTTCTGACAGCAGTTTATATACAATCTGCCATGACAACTTAATCTTTATGATTATGTTTATCAGCCTGATTTCAACTAACATTTCTTTTCAGGTTATACACCAGAAATCCAGAATATCCTATGATGACATTACAAATGACCTCTGCCCGGTAACTCTCTCTCTCTCTCTCTCAGCAGAAAAGAAAAAGTGAGACGTGGGCTCTGGGAAAATCTATGAACCAATCATGAATTAAAAAATTGCTGTAAAGCAAGTGGAAGCAATGACATTGGTATGGGAAAAAAATTGAATCTTTTTGCACTGAAAACAGGCCATTGTTAGGAGGTATATTATAGAATCAGCTTAAGAAATGTAGAAACGAAGCTGTTCTCATTATTGATCCATACTCTGTTGCAAACTTCAGAATTTTGTTACTGCGATTTTTCTTCTTTTTGGAAGTAATTATATGCGAACTGTTATTGAATAGTTCTGTTTACATGATCATTTATAGGTTACATATACCAAAAAGATTGGGATATTATCTCTACTTTTCTCTCTTCTCTAAAGTTAGTGCTTTCTTTCTTCAGGTCCTCAGTATTCAACAGCTGTACAGAATATGTACTCTGTACTGGGATGACAACTACAATACTCGGAGTGTATCCTCGGATGTATGTCTTCTAAATTGCTTGAGAGATTTTCTCCGTCTCTTAATTATTAATATGGTCTTCGCCTTTTCTTTGTACAGGTCATTTCCAGCATGAAAATCCTAATGACAGAGGACTCCAGTGATGATGATAGCAACTCATTCTTGTTGGATGACGATTCCAGGTAATAAAACTAAAGGGAAAAAAAGCTAACTGGTCATCCCTTTTGAATGGAAAATTATTGTTTCATACTCCTGATTGTGTCTTGTAAATGCAGTATTCCTTTCTCTGTTGATGAGGTTTCTAGTTCTGTAGAAGAGAAGGAATTTTCAGATGTAAAACCTGCCGCAGAACTTCTTGAGAATCCAGCCTTCCAATTTTTACAGGAATAAGGCCGTGGTTCCTCTAGCATTCTTTTCTCATTCACTGCAACTAAGTTTTGATAAAAATTTCATTTCCCATTCAATACCAGTGTATATCTGCCACCATTTTTCTCTCTAAATATGTTTTTTCTTCATTGTAACATCCATTGCCCTAGATGTAATATTATTCTTTAAATTAGAGTTGTAAAATTTAATTAGGTTCTGATAGTTCAAAGGGCAAGGATGGGTTTAGACTTAAAAGTGCACTTTGTTTTTTCTTTCTTTTAAGTAGGTCACTTGAGACCAGCTTTCTTTGTAGGGATGGTAGGAGGAAAGAAAATATTGGTGTAGTGCAGTGGCAGGAGCTGATCTTCAGATTATGCTCCCCAATTTTCATATTGTACAAAGCGACGGATATGTTCAGATATCTGCAGTAGAATTATTTTTTGGTTTCATTGGCCTTGTAGACACATCAATTGAAATGTAATTGAATGGTTATTTGAATTACTTTTGTTCTGTTATTTGTACCTTTGGTAATGTGTTATGAACAGATGGACCAGGTAAATAGAGAGTGATGCTGGTTTTTCCATTATTTTTATTTGGTTATTTTCTATCTCTGTACTGTACCTAAAGTTTTCATTGTTGATTGTGGTTTGTTTGGTAATAATACCTTCCTACTGATCAGTGACTGAAGAAACTGGTGGAAATCATAAGATTCCTTGTGTATACGCGCATTTCAATCCATAATGTTGCTTATAAACTCAGAAACGCAGGAATCTGTATTTGCTTTTCCTTTTCCTTTTGTCTTGTTTATTTCAGATTTCTGTGTTTGAGTTTGAGGTGCCCAAAGTTAAGTCTTTCCGTGCTTGCTTTGCCGGCTCATGGCAGACTGTAAAGTGCTTAATTTGCTTTCCTGCTTTAGTTGTGATGGGTTAAGCTGAAGTCACATAAATTCATTTGCCAAAAGATAGTTATGAATTGACATTCTGAAAATGTCAATGAAGGCAGGGCTATCTGCATTCAGGCGGATTTAGATCTAGGGTTGCTTTCTTCCAATACAGTTTTCAAGGACGTGCTGGAACTTTTAGAAAGGGCATCTCCTTTGGAAATCTTTGAAGGGTATATCTCATTTAAATTGAAAAGGTGGTGTTTTAAGCAATTAGGGGTGGCTCCAAAGCACTTATGTTACTAATTCCTATTGTTTAGCTGGGGAGCATATGTACCGTACTTGAATTTATCAATGTGTTTATTTTTCATTTCTTCAATTGAAAGTTGAAACCCTTCCTGTTGACCAATTCCTCCACCAACGTTCTAACTTTGAACTCTTCCAAACATGCATGTGATCGATCACGTGTTCCCATGTTTCACCATCTGATTCTTTCATTTGGACAAACATTTGATTTGACTCAAATTTATATATTCCGTGCCATTTCAGTTATTACAGTTATGGAGTTAGTTGCATTATAATATGTCATATTATATTACAAAATGCTATATATTATTGTATACAATATCATAGTTATATTGTAGTTTATTAAGTGTGCGCATCATGTGTCTTGGGGCATTATATAAGCACGATAATGTCTTTTCCTTTTCTCTTCATTGGTATTTTAGAATCTGGGGCTCCATCCTGAGTAAATAAGAACAACAATTTGCAGATTTTTTACGGTTAATTTATTTAAACAGGTATGAATAAATATAAATAAATTTTACGGTTAAAGATAGTATTTTATGATTTTTAACGATTATTATTTTAGATTCAAATAAAAAAATAATTAAATACATAAAATGATGTATATATCAAATTTTACGTGTAATTTACTTGTTATGATCCGGTTCTAATTCTTCGGATAGGTATTTTAGTTCTGATCCCTAATTAAGGTAGTTCTGTATTTATGAAAATTTATTTGCCACAAACCTTGGGCTGAAAGCATTTCTATGATGTATTGAGCTTGGACTGGAATTTGGCATTTTGGGCTTTGACCAAGACTATCACTTTGCTCATCTACGGGCTACGACCCAAGGTATCCTCAACATTTTATGCGGAAAAGATATTTTAACAACTCAATTATTCCATAATTTATTAATTTGTTATCATAATATAACACTAATATAAATACTGAAAAAGGAAAACCTTTTTACTCATTATGGATTTTTTTTTCTTTACTTCGTTTTTCATCAAATAGGTTTTTGAAGTCGTTTAATTATTACTTTCTAATTATCAAAAATGAATATCTTATTATTTGTTATCGTTTTCTTGGTAAGATTTTTTGGTAATAATATCAATTCCTAATCAAACAAGAAAGGTTCATCGTTTATCGCTATTTATGTTACCAAAAAAGTTACTTAACATTATCAATAAAATTTCTACTCAACATAATAAATGATGTAACATTTTTCAAATAATACATTTTGAGAAATTTTTTTCCAAAATACTAAAAAAGTGTTTAATCATGTGTGCGCACGCTCATATTAACTTAAAAAATTGAATAATTTATTGATAATTAATAAGGAGATTTAGTTAGTTAAATGAGATATGCACAAAGTCAAATGGGGGATCAATAATTTCATACAAAGGGGTTTGTGATATGGGAATTAATTATTCTAAGTTCTCAGGCAGCAATGCGTTTGCGCAAATGATTTTTTTTTTTTTTTTCAAATCTTCTTGGTCTTTCTGTTGCATACGAAAAAAAAATTTTTTTTTTTCTCTCACACAACTCAAAGATTAACAAATTTAATAGACCCTAAAGGCAATCTTATGGGACCCTCTTCTAATCATTATATGATCCTTTTTTGGTTGCCTTTCTTTGTAAATCATTTTAATTGCCTAGGTTCTCATTTGACTAACATGGAACAATGACGAAAGTAATTATGTATACACACATACATGAAGAGATAAACTTTTTTCATGACTACACTAGAGATAAACTTTTTCATGATGATATTAAAGAAAAATGAAACATAGAAGAAAAAAATTTTTGTTTGTTTTGTTGGGTGTCAAAGATAATCTAAAAGAGATTTTTTTAACATATTTTTCAAAACCAAACACACCGACTTACGATAGAATAATATTGTTTAAAGCTTAAATTCTAAGAAATTGACTTTAACTTTTAAAAAATTAAAGTTAAATCAATTACTTTAAACACATTTCTATAAAAAATCAAAAATTGAAAAATAAATTCTAAAAATAAAACTTTTGTGCGTACAAATTAATCCAAAATTTCATGCGCGCATACCACATAGTTCCGCCTCTGTTTTCCCATGAAATTCTCTTTACCATTTTGTCAAAAATCACCATTGAAATTGAAGCTCACTTCACTTCTAATCTTATACATCACATCCCATCCCAAAAATTCACAATTAGTATATATGGAGTTTTGCGGTCCTAAAACAGCATCTTTCGATGCAATTATTTGGAATAAATGGATGGATGTATGGGGCACGTGGTGTGGTTTAAAATTCCAACAGGCCGCACGAGGTGAAATGTGAAAAGTAGGAGCCCAATGCCATCTACTCCACGTGGGTGCATGGCGCATGGATCCTTGTCACTTGTCAGCATTTGCCTTGTGGGCTGCGAATTTAAGTACAGAGACATTACTATTATTTATCATTTCAAAGACGGAGGAGAGGAGGCTCTTATTCCAAGTTGTGGCTCATCAACTTGTGGCTCTTGTTGCAAATGCGACCCCAAGTTCAATTCTTTTAATTTAGACAATGTATATTAAACCCTCAATATTGGAATCGAAAGATAAAGTTAAGAAAAAAACAGCAAAATTAACATGAGGTTGGTAGCATGAGTTACGTTGTAAAGGCATTAGGAGACCCAAGTTGGATGCATGATGGCGACAAAGTTGATGAATTTTCATTTTCCAATGAGTTACCTTAGGGAATAAAGGTGATAGGGTTTCAAGTAATTTTGGACTCTCCTCCTCCAAACATGCTAGATACTAGATATTCGATAGGATTAAAGTCAAACTATGATTTATGAAGGAGCACATGCAATCTTCACGGTGAAAAAACGTAATATTCTTTTCTTTTTTTATATTTTTATTTTTCTTGTGATTTTCCAAAATCCAAAGATGACCAAGTATAAGTACTTTCTATTAAAAAGAAACATTTTACTTTACATGTATATGGATAAATCACCACAAAATTTGCACCATTTTGTTTAACAGTATTTTTCAGTTAAAATAGTTTTTCAAACAGGTTTTAATAAAACAGTTGTAAACGAGGTAATTTCGTATTTTAAAAACTGATTTTCAGCTTCCGTGATTGAAAACAAAAACAGTTTTTAAAAACCCTACCAATCGGTAACGGTCCGTCTCAGACACTGTATACGAAGCTCAAGCTTTATTCATTGGCAACATAAACAAGTTGATTTGAATTCTCCCCCATTTCCATTAGCTTATCATTTTTAGATAATCAGTTAGCCAAGAGATGTTAATTCTAGCATTAGAGCAACAATTTTGGAATCCTGTATGTTCAACAATAAATTTTCTGTGAATTCAAAACCTCTAAATAGCTATAGCTGTCCACTGAATTCAGTAAACATTCTGAACCTCTCACCTTGATGTAACATAAACACATGGATTCATGGACCATTGAATTAACTCAACGTAACGGGCAGTTTGTGCTGAGGATCACAGGATGTAGACTAGTTAGCTAATTCCTTGCGAGGACCATAGTTCCAATCATCACTCCTGTCAACATCAAATTTCAAAGATTAGTTGTGCTTATATGACAAAAACTATAGATTTTTTTTGAATATTACGAGAGTACTATCACCAGGGCAGAAAACACCAGAACGTACTAGAGATTTGTTCTTGCCTCAAAATCTCCTGAGGAGCCCTAGAGGCCAATTGTGCTTTTAAGAAGCTAGAAGTCTCTAATCTCTACATATCTTTAGTTTGTGAACTCATACATTTTATTTGAAATTTTAATCAATGAAAATATTCAAAATATAAGCTAAGAACTCTGTTGGCCATAGTCCATAGACTGACTTGGGTAGATTGGACTTGAGTAGATTTGATTGTTACTGAACACAAGTTAATAATTGGCCTTACTGACTCTTCAAAACAGGCTGCTCAACCATGTCCATGTGCCTCTCAGTAAAGTCATTTTTTCACACAGGGTAGAAAATTATGGATAACTTTCTTGGTGGTCATAATTGGCTTCTCTGCCCAAAGTCAGAAGCTCCTTTCGTCTTTGGTACAGTGGTGAGAGGCAAAAAAAAACGAAGAATCAGAAAATCAGATCAAATAATCACGTTTTTCCCTAAGGATTATGGATATCGATTTCAAATCACTCTCTAAATGATGTGGATAATATACAAAGTTTTTGTGACTTTGAGTATAATTGTATTAATTGTGGGTTGTGGAATTATTTAATGTCCTATAGTATCATTGTTATAAACAATGAAGGCGGCCCAAGCTTATCATTTGAGAATGACCCCCCAAGTATTATTTTCAAATCTTAATCACATGATGCTCTCATGGCCAAGACCACTCCCTATTTAACCCCCTTCCTCCCTTCTCCCCCTCCACACACATCACTTCAAACAAATTCCAATTTTTTTCTCCCCCATTCCTTCTTGTCTTATACCCTTTCCAGATAGATCAAATTTTCTTCCTTTAGTAAGCACCATTCCTGTCATTATTTCTTATCTTTTTCTGTTTCTTAGCTCATTATCACCAACTCTTGTTACCAAATTACCAATATTGTTCAAGACCTGTCTCTTTTGGTTTCTTTTAACCATCCAAAAAGGCCACACTCACACAAACTGCTTTATGTATAACACTTACCCTAATATATCAACTATGTTTCAAAGTCTTGGTCAAGATCAAAACATGTTTTCTCGCTGTTGCATATGGGTAAATGGACCTATCATTGTTGGTGCAGGTCCTTCAGGCCTAGCAGTTGGTGCTGGCCTTAAAAGGCAATGCGTGCCATTCATAATCCTTGAACGAGCCAACTGCATTGCCTCTCTATGGCAAAACCGCACCTATGATCGCCTCAAGCTTCACCTCCCTAAAGAATTCTGCCAACTACCCAATTTTCCTTTCCCCGAGGACTTCCCTGAGTACCCTACCAAATATCAGTTTATCAAGTACCTTGAGTCCTACGCAAAGCACTTTAACATAAACCCACAATTCAATGAGACAGTGCAATCTGCTAAGTATGATGAAACTTTTGGTTTGTGGCGAGTCAAGACCATTTCAATAAGTGGTTCTAGTTCTACTGAAGTTGAGTACATTTGCCGCTGGCTTGTGGTGGCCACAGGAGAGAATGCAGAGAAGGTAGTGCCAGAGTTTGAAGGCCTGCAAGAGTTCGGCCGAAATGTTATTCATGCCTGTGACTATAAATCTGGTGAAAATTATCGTGGAAAGCATGTTTTAGTAGTTGGCTGCGGTAATTCAGGCATGGAAGTCTCTCTTGATCTTAGCAACCACAGAGCATATCCATCAATGGTGGTTCGAAGCTCGGTGAGTACTTTAGATATTTGCTATAACTATGCAATTCTGTTACCACATTTAGTTAAAAAGAGTTCGAAATATAATTGGTTTTTTTGTTTTTGATCTACAGGTTCATGTTTTGCCAAGAGAAGTTTTTGGGAAATCAATATTTGAATTGGCAGTTTTGATGATGAAATGGCTACCACTTTGGCTTGTTGATAATATAACACTTCTTCTCGCACGACTGATACTAGGAAATACCGAAAAATATGGCCTTAAGAGACCATCAATAGGTCCTTTAGAGCTCAAAAACACAGTTGGTAAGACTCCTGTATTGGACATGGGTACATTGAATAAAATTAGATCTGGTATGATCAAGATTGTCCCTGGAATCAAGAGGTTCTCTAGGGGCAGAGTTGAGCTTGTCAATGGCCAGAATCTTGAGATTGATTCTGTTATTCTCGCTACTGGGTATCGCAGCAATGTTCCTTCATGGCTAAAAGTGAGCAATGCTTCATTCATTATTTCAATTTGCTTTGTTTTGATTTTTCTATGTCAGGGGATTCATGTGACTGTTACCGAAGTTGGGACTTATTTCAAATTCTCTCTTTATTACACAAATGTTTTTTTTTTTTTTTTTGTTGATAGAGGCATACATATTTTGAAAATTTGAAACTGCAGTCAGCTTGTTAGTTTTCTTTGATGGTTTATGTTTTGTCCTATTTATAGATAACTGATAAAAATAATATTTGAGAAGTTTCTTCTGTTATCCATTTGTATATTTCCCATTTCTTTTTTTTTTTTCTGTCGGTTTGCACTGTATTTTTGGTACCTGTCAAATTAGTGTCTGATTTGATTTTTACCATGTCTCTTCTGTGGGAAAAATAAACTAAAAACACTTCTGGTTCGTACATATTTTTAACCAACATGGTTATTTCCTAGATAAAAGGAAACATAAAGAGGCCTAAAGGAGTTTTGGAATGTTTGTCCTACGCAGGAAAATGATTTCTTTTCCAAAGATGGAATTCCCAGAAATCCATTCCCAAATGGATGGAAAGGCAATGCTGGGCTCTATGCAGTTGGGTTCACAAGGAGAGGGCTCTCTGGTGCATCTTTAGATGCCATTAGTGTAGCACATGACATTGCCAAGAGCTGGAAAGAAGAAACTAAGCAGAGGAAGAAATCTGTTGCAGCTAGTCATAGAAGATGCATATCACGTTTCTAATATGATGGACTTAGTGCTAATAAAAATGTTTTGGTCTGATTTGTTTCTTTTACTTGGTGACTGATTGATCAGAAATCAGTTTGTGTAGAAAATAATGTTAGACCAAGAAAAAGGAACATAAAACACAGGAAGTAGCCCTCTCCTAAAGAAGACCCAAGATATGCAAATAATTGGGCATTTTTTTTGTACAAAGGAAGATGAGGCTTTTTTTTTCCTAGTTCTGTATCAATTTTTATAATCCAAGTCAAATGGAAAATTGTCTCTTTCCCCTCTTCTTATTATTATTCCCTATTCTCTCCATCTGGTCACCGAGCCATTAATACAACTGATGGGTTCTCTCTCCACAAGCAGGTCCAACTAGGGCCCATTAAAATAGTGGACCCCAAGTCTAGTATACCCCAACAAAATCTATTCATAGTGATCCTGACACTGACTAGTTCTATATAAAGAAAAAATAGGCTTTGAACTCTTTATTTTGACGTTGCCTTGCACATGGATAGAGCCCACATTGAGAAGGCATAGAAGTCAATCTTATCTTTGTACTTTGCAGGTAAAATAACTTGCTTATTTGGCAGGTGTCGATCTCAAAGCCCTCGCGGTGGAATAGCTACGAGGGTCGTCTTGAATATTAATTCTCACCGAATGACGAGTAAATTTTTTTACAAACGACTTAAATAAGGGTATTGTAAGTAGTAGAGTAACCTTACTGCCACGATCTACTGAGATTCAGCTCTTTGTCCCTCCCCGAATATTCCCTACAATATACATGGAAAGCCCCCGAGGGTTCTAACCTCCCTCTTCGCCCCTAACACTACTATGATCGTCTTGTTGAGCTCATGACAACACTCAGATGACTTGTGTCTAGCACAAGTATTGAGCCATACGGACCTCGCAAAGTACCTTAATTTTTGTCATATTTTCGATGATAATTTTTTTTTAATTTTTCTCGCAGAAGATTACATTATTCGTACCATCTATATAAAAAAATCAGATTAAAATATGTTGCATTGGATTTTTTAAATTATATATGATAACTCAAATATAATGATGTTTCCTCGTATCAAACCCTTAAATTACTTGAAACTCTTTAAGACGGCTGTCAGATCACTTTAGCCGATAGAAACTGTGAACCATCAATTTGACACAGTCGCTTTTATACTATCATAAACTTGCAATCAATTTGCTAGCAATCTATTTCGTTCAATTTCGTAAATGAAATTAAGATTTGTGACATCACCTGACAAGTTTCATTGATAAAATGACAGCACACTCTTTCAACCAATTTGACTCACACGTGATTATAACAAAATAAATTTCATTGATAAATCTTAACCTTTAAATACGGTCTTTGTATAAAAAAAAAAGAGAAAAAATTTAAGTGGCTGTCTTTCACGTGTGAAGATAATCTCTTTGACATTAAAATTTATGCAAGATAATTTCACTCTCCCCTCATGGGATGTCTCCGATGGTATTTCTTTTAACTTCGTCTGTAAAATTGAATGCAATTGGCTATCAAGAATTGATTGCAAGTTTCCGATGGTTTAAGGACACTTAATGCTAAATTGCAACTCAAGATTTTAAGTGTTAAAAGTATAATAATTCAAAGATCTCTAATGCAATTATTTTATAAAAAACAAAAATTGTGAATTTACGTACCATACATGTGTGCCACATATACTAATCAGATATCAACACCTACAGAGATAAAAGATAAGTTTTTACTTAACACAAGTTCATAAAAAATACATTGCACAATAATTCATCTCATCATTGGATGACATAAGAAGAGAAAAAAAAGAGATATTTTTTTCTTCATAAAATGATCGGATAAAGTTTTGTACAGTGTATCTTTTATAAGTAGGGGTTAAACAAGAATTTTTCAAAGATAAAAATTTCTGAATTTCAACTTCTACGGAATCAATTACATTGGTTTAACATCATGGTAATTATGAATTAGGCAGTTCCAAGAAACTTCCAAGTTTCCTATGGAACTTAACAGAATACAATTTGGGGTAAAGAGTGAAGGTCTTCCATGCTATTCACACAGATAAACTAGCATACAACTAAATGCAGCCAAACTACTATCTTTTCCACTATGATTCAGCTAGAACTGGTTCCAACTTAAGATCGAAAAGAAACAGAACTTTTTTACAAAAAGAATTGCAGAAGTAAAGACAACCCATATGAGTACCCATGCTGTTGATTCAAGCATAGAGAAAAAGCATTATCTCAGTGGCCCATCCAAATTTTCTTCACCACCACACAACAATTTTTCGGCATAAAAATAATGCAGTGATTCTCATTCCTCATGAGCATACTACCTGCAGTTCTTTTAGTCCAATTTGTTTCAAAGAAAAAAACGAAGAAGCAAAGATTTGACGGTCTGAAAATTGCTCTCCTTCCGGCCTACAACATTAAAACAATAACTGTATATATGTCTAATTCCACTAGAATTGCTTAGGTTCTCACAACCCTGCATCCTCTTACTTCGACATCACGGTTACCAATATAGAAAAACACATGGGGTGGCACCACCTATATCCATTCTTAGTTCTGCATCAAAGGCCCATGCCTTCTTGCTTTATTGTAGCATATAACTGTTCACTACTGTTGCCAGGTAATTTTGCATATTATGTATATGAATACATAACCGACCAAAAACAAGATACAGACATATACATTATGCAGAGTTAAATGTGTTAGTGTCCATGCATACGTTTATGACAAATATTCATCTTCAAGTTTTGAAGTAAATTGAAGAAGAGAGCTTAGTAAACCTATTCTCACAAACCACATATTCTTCCCATTTCCTTCTCTACCGGTCGAATTTCTTAATCTAGCTAATTGGATCAAGTGGGACTTAAACTCACACGAAAAAACTGAAATAATCAGGATTCAAGACCTTTTACCAAAAAAAGAAGTGCACATCAGAACCAACAGAGAAGGTACAGAACCAGGGTGGTTAAACAACAATCAACAAAAGCTGCTTATAAGCAGCTCGTACCCAGCTTGCAGATTATCTTGTTCACCCTTATTTCTAATTATATAAGTAAATGTCATCTTAGTATCTCAACTCATTTTTGCTGACAAGCCAATACTTGACTCAATGCTCTCACACCCTGAATCAGGTTCAGATAAGCTCGTCCACCATGCTGAAGCAAATCCATTTCAAGTCCAACCAAGATAGCTAAAGAAACATATGGTTTAATGGGTTGATTAAAGTGGGAAATGTGCAATTATAGGGCGCATTTATATTTGAAAAATTATCCACTTTTCCTTGAAAATTCTCTCAGAAAAATTTTCAAATCTGAACACGCCCATAGTTTCTTTGTCTATTCATTCTTTTTTTTTTTGGGGTGGGGGAGGGTATGTTTGGGCAAAATTAGCCTCTTTTTAAAACTTACTGTAATGAAAAACACATAAAGTAAAAAGCTAAAGAGCCATCAGCCTTGACTTGAAGATGAATGCCACGTTAGGCTAGTTGACAATGTTAGACTGACATGATAAGTTCTTTGCATCCATGAATGCTTTAAAAAAGTCTAATACCTTCTACATTTTCTTATGTCATGTAACACAATACATTTTGCTGGAAATTTTCAATATATTAAATATTTTGGAATATATGCGTTGTTTTCTTTTAAAAAAGATGAAGAGATTTTATGATACTTATAAAATATGAGAAATATAACGATCTAAGGTTAAGATTAAATTGACGGCTATAAGATTCAAATGTGGCATCTTTTCTGAAAAGGCATGATGATTAACAACCATTTAAAAAATAAAAAGATTACATAATTTTTCTTTCTTTTCTTTTCTTCTTTGCAGATCTTTTACAAAATTATTTGTCAACAACAAATAATATTTACAATCCCGATTATATAGAAACCCATAAAACCGTTGTGCAGATGCTGAACAATAAATGACTCGTTGTATCTTGTATTGGCCTACAACACACTGTACACCAAAATTAGTGGGGACAAATATAAACTAAACTTAAAAAAACGATCATAACTCGAAGCCAATTCTTTCAAAAAGTACAGGATATTTAACACGAACTACAGGATATTTTTGTTTTCCAGTTTCCAATATTTTCATTTGCTACACGTGTACCTTTATCGTGACCTATCAACTAAATTTAGTGACTTGCAAATCAACTTGTAATCCATAGATGGAATCTTGATGCCATTTCTTGAACACACCTTTCCCCCCAAACTAAACAACTACTGCACCTAAGCAATCGATGAATACAGAACTAGACGGCCTAGTTAGGAAACATACTTTTGAACTCGAGCTGCTTCAGACCCCAGTGAACTAACAGCTCAATACAATTCTGCATAACAAAAGAACTCTTATTAACGAATAAGTTGATTCTCAATGAACTACTAGAATTACTATACAATCTAGAGTAGAACAACTATATTTCCCTTAAGGAAATAAGAATGTAACTAGAACAACTATGTTTTTCCCTCAAAGAAATACGAATGTAGTTAGCAACAAACTTTGTACTTCCTTTCAAATAGTAGTTGGCAAATAACATCCAAGTATAAATTTGACAGCCAAGACTCAGAAAGTCTTCAAGTGGATAACTAATTCCACCTTTTCCTTGAAGCACAAAATAAGACCATGGCGGGAATTTTGAATAGTTCCACTATGTGATACAACACTTCAGTCAACATTTCAACAAAAACTCAGCAACTTTAAAACAAAGAAAACAAAACAGAGTTGAGAAACTTTGCTTAAAACCAAACAAATAAAAAGAAAAGCAAATTACCAAATAAGAAAGTGATTTTCCAAAACTTCAGAAAACCCACAGCTCTTATGGTGGCTCAGAATCTCATTACTTCATTTGCTAAAAACAACTTGAAGTATTTGATTAACAATAAAAGTAAAAAAAAAAAAAAAAATTCATATTAGTAAACATTAGTGTTATAAAAGTTGGGTGGTCACAACGTGGTCTTTACTTCTCCACACACTTACCAGAATTTATCCAACTATCCAAAATAATGCAAGGGAAGATTGTATTTTCATGATGAGGTCAAATCTTAGATACAAAATCCCTACTTAGGAAGCTATTAATCGTATAACAGACAATTAATACTCTTAAGAATCTTAGAAAAATTAAAATCTATTATACATAAAGTTACCAAAAAGTGAATGTTATCTTTCCATAAACATATACAGTAGTGCTTCAAACAAATGCACAAGCACAAAAGCACACAAGAAAATATACAAGTGCATCACCGTTGCCAGCATTTTCACCATCTAATACGGTCATTTTTCAGAAAGCATTTGATTGATCTGGCCATTATTGTTGTACTTATCCACAATTTTCTTAGCGTATGAAGGCAAGTGCCTGTCAGCTCTGCACATATTTAGGTTTCTGATATTAGAGGCAAACACAATGCCTTGCTGTAAAGGCATGATTTTTTTTCCTGATAAGTAAAGGCATTGTTGATTTCAACATACCTTTGTTTTCCCCAAGTGCGTTTCGTATATAAGTAGTTCCTGATGGTGTGGTAATCCAATGAATAACGGGCAAATTCCAGACCCTTTGGGCCAATCTGTACCAAATAACCAAAAGAATAAAATTATGTCTACAGTTGATTTTCTTTTACTAAAAGCTCATGAAGAAGAATCTTACCAAGTTTAGTACAAAAGCTATCAAATTTCCAACAAACTTTGGGGCTGGCTGAGAAGGACCTCTTCCTGAGAGAGAAGAGAGATTTAAGACAATAAAATTATTAGGTGGCACAGAATTTATAGCACTTTAAAATTCTAAGTGAGCTCATTTTTAATATACAGAAATTAAAGGAGAATCTCAAATATGAATGTTCACACTTGTATATATAAGCACTTGATTTCCTGTACATGTAATTCTTACATAGACAATCATGATCAATAGAAATGTAGCAATGAGTTTGAACATGCAGAAGATGAGTTCAAAAACTGTTCTGAAGTCATCTATAAGGACATCCTTCAAATCTAATAATTCGGAGTATACATATCATGAATTTGGAATTGAGCCCATTCAGTGGAGATTCCACACCACTAGACATGCACCATGTGCCACTCTGAGGCTCAGGTGGAAAAGACTCGGAATAATCACAGAAGACATGATACATACCCAACTTTGCATTATCATCTGCCTTGACAGTCTCCATAACAAATGGTCGCCGATCACCCTGAAATAAAATGTTATTAGAGTCAATCTCCTATTTTTACTGAAATTTACTGCAACACAAACAGGATAGAGGTAAGAGTTTTACGCTACTGGTTGTTGGAGTAACCTCCAACATGTTTTCTACCAAATTGAGCATTTCCCTTCCACGTTCATTTCTGCAATTTCGAGTATTGACAAACAATAGTTGACAACCAAAGCATCAGCATGAAAAAAGAACGAAACAGCTTAAAATAATTTTTTATTTTTGGATAAGTAACAGCTTAAAATAATTATGATTAAATATAATGAAAAGAAGCTAAGCTAAACTAAGAGAAAGGGAAAAAAAAGGAATGATGAGCTCTTAAGAGTCCACAGAAGTGATATTACCTAACTGTAACATATTGAGGATGCTTTGTCATGCTGATTCCAGGATATTTTGGCACACCCATGTATCCAACCACCAAATCCTGGATTAACCAGACATGTAAATGAAACCAAGTTTAATAACAGCAGCTGATTCCAAGTACTGTAAATGGCAAGACATTGTCTAGTTGATTTCAATTGGATAGGCAACGTAATTTGTAATCATTACCATGAATTTTGATTTTTTTTTCTACTCTTATATGTCTAGACAAGCTTCTAAATTTCTATTACATCCTCTGAACGGTCCAACATATAACCCACATTTACCAACACTTTCTTTCATACACTAAAACCATGTAATCCCCTCTATTTTCTCTCCCTCTGTCTCTCAACTTATGGGCCAATTCCTTCATAAAAACGTGAAGGAAATAACGCACCGCTAATGTGTAACAAAGGACAAGCTAAAAAATTTTGAGCACCGAATGTAATGATTGATAGACCCTAGACTCTTGGGTCCATTTCTCATTGAGAAGAAGTACTACCATGAGATTAAAATCAAACTCTACACACGTTACTGAACAGAAATCATATCATAATAAGATTCAAAAATGTAATCTGCTGCCCAATTACACAAAGATATAAATAAAGAAGTTAATGTAAGTAGTTAACACTTATAAAAAAAATGTTAGCAGTTACTACATGCCTCTTAAAATCAAAGGAGGATGATGAACTTGCTTATTAGATGAAAACTTACCGCTAATGCATTTGTGTAGTCAAAACAGCTGTTGAACAAAATAGAAAACCTTAGTTAGAAAAAGATCTTAAACGAGAGATCAAGCATAATTTATAGTTTTCTAAATCTTCATATAGAAGAATGTTGAACCAAAGTATAGTATTTTCACAAGATGAAAAAATGGTAAGATTTCTAGAACATATACTATTCTAATAATCAGAAAATTCAGTTTGTTGCATTATACTGTATTAACTTTTTGAAGAAGCGTGCTAAATAGCAGTGTAGTACAGAAATAGAGAGCTGGAAAATACCTGTAACAAGATGGAGCAATAACATCAACTAACTCATTTGCTGGCAGACAGAAATAAGGAACCTGCTTTAGTTAAGATTTGAAAATGGATGAAGCTGCATGATTGCAAGACTTAAACCAGATTGGAAGCACACAGACAGTGTTACCTCTTCAATATGGCCATCCAAGTGCTTCAAGTGGACCTATAAAAGTATATAAAAAACAAGGACCATATAAGAAAATGTTCAAAGGGATACCATGCCTCTATACATGAAAAATGATATTGTTGACAACATCTGGAGTGGTACTCAAATTGGAAAAATATTTACTTTTAGGAAGTAGGTCATAATTAGGCCCATGCCTTGACAACATAAGTTGCTTATCATATGTTATTCACATCTGTAATTAAATGGAAACATTTTCTACTTTTTTGTACTGAACCATTGAATGGCAATGTCCACTGCAACACTGACATTTGCTCTTAAAAAGAATTGCAATTGCTGAGACATATAAGATGAAAAATTGAAGGCCTACATAGTTTTACAGCCCATTACAGATTGCAGAACAGCTTTAGGAAGCTGGAGACTCACTCCAAAGCAACTTAAAAAATTGCCATGAGGTGCTACCTCAAAGCAGAGCAAGCTGAAGCTTGCATGTTCTCTCAGAAAGTTACAGACGTCCAGACATTTGTAATGCATGAAATATGTGCTGCTAAGAGAGACTTTTTCTTGATTGTATGTTTAACTAAGAAGCCAAAATGTTCAACAGGTGTAAAGGGTTATTCAAAACTAACCTTGTAATCTTGCATAAACTCATAATGAAGAACTGTCTCTGGCTCAGTACTTGCAGCCTTTAGAAACTTATCCAATCCTTCTCGCGTTCCATTATCCACTATTGAGGAAGAGTGTTAGTAATGATTTGGACCGTGTGCCAAGCATTTCCATATTAGCACTCCAAAATAAGATAATGTTCATTCATTATGCAATTGGTTAAAGCCATGTCTAATGTGATCTAATGTATGCCCTTTACAGCATGCATGCACAAAGGCACATGCATGCACACGGACACCTAGGATCTCATATTAATTCTTTCCTTCAGCAGGGATTAGGGGGGGATTTAAGGGATTGGGAAGAGATACCCTTCTTGTGCCTATGCCCCAGAAAAAAAAAGTAAATAGAAGTTAATAAATAGTGAACTAAATAAAAGCAGTAAATTACCACAATTGGTGCCTAGTACATAAAGTTTGTCCAGATTCAGATACTGCTCCACAGATCTTAATGCTGCAGTTTAAAAAATCACTCTGCATTACAATAGTACAGGTCACAACAAAGAAAGGACCTTAAAGTAGAAACTACAAAAGCAGAAGATCAATCAACCTTGGACTTGGCAACCCACACCACAGAAAAGAAGACGCTTCACACCAGCAGCCTGTTGTGTGGAAAATATGACAACATGTCTCGGTGAACATTTCAAGTTAAGTAAAAGTTTCCACTATTAGCTACAAAATAGCAAATATTAAAGAAGTCATCAAATTGTACAAACACACTGAGCAGAAATCATGAAAAAGAATAGCGATAAATGTTAGTAATGCATTAATTTATTGATTGATCTTTTATTTATTTTTTTGATAAGTATTGATTGATCTTCTATTATTTTCAGATATATAGATTTCTTTCCAGTTCTCTAATTTTCGCTCAATATGGTGTCCATGCATGTCAGTTTCAAATTTTCAAGCAAATTCGTTACCTTCATCCACGATACTCAAGCTTAAATAGTTGTTTCTGAAAGTTTTTTTTTATAAGTAATATGTAGTATCAAATCATCAAAAAAAATATACTTAAGAATAAATTATGGATTTTAAAAAATTGGGTTATAGATCCACCAAAGATGGAAAGCGTTAACCGGATGTGTTCAACAAGGAAGCCCGAAGGCCACTCCCGTCCCTGTCAGAGGAGATGCCAACCATCTCTCCTATCTACGAACACAGTTGTTTCTGAAAGTTGAATCAACAAAAAAAAAAAAACTATAGTTTACTGGAAGTAGGGAAACACCTCTACAAGGGCAAGGGTATTCAGATTCGGAGATAATGTCGGCTTGACACCTTTAGCAGCTAAAACTTCATCAGGTGTCCTGTTGGCAGTAAGTTAGAAGAGAGGAAAGATAACAGATCATAGATGGGAGAATACAACCAAATAAAGAATGCGCAGTCAAGAATTTCAAGATAAGAAAATTGTAGAACCAATGAGACAAGGCAGTTGCAAACCTGGCTAATATAGGTCTTGGAGTGAGTCTATCTTCTGGATCACTGTTAAAATTATTAAGACCATTAAAGTTTAGTTGAGAATAGCTTCAACTAGTCAGTAATGAACTATGGTTAATTCATCATCCTCTAATATAAATGCATCTCCTACCTCTGTACACAAATGACAGCGTCAACCATGTCTGCTTTCAGCATTTCAATTGCAATAGTTGTAACTATCCCAGTCCACTGAGCCCCTACATTTGTAGAAAATTATACATCATAGGAGAACTAAGCTGCATCTATAGACCTCAAATTTTGCACAAAAAAATTCACTTACTTTAACCAGTACAGAGTTTTTTTTATTAAAAAAAAAAAAATTCTGGAAAAAAGAAGGGCAGTTGTGTGCATAAATTTAACGAAAAGAACAACTCCACAGGAAAAGAATTCAGATTCTTGGGTTCAAAAAGGTATTTAAAAATCTACTCCGCTATTTTAAGTTTCTACAAGAGGCTTATTAAGTTTGGAATATAGGAAGATAACATAACAGCGCGGATTAGGTACTCAAAAGATAAGAAGAGTAAGAGTGAATTGGTAAGTTCCAATTTAGGTTTCAACAGTAGCATAATCTTCCTTCTAGACTCAATACACTTGCCAAGTTACAGAAGCATATTTTCAGTCTAATCTTGACGATGGGGTTGAATAATGCTAACAGTGCTTATTATTGATTGTATTGAATTATTTCTGGTAAATTATAGCTTTCTATTGGGTTGGCACCCCCTTTGGGTCCGTTAATGACTTTTTTTGTTATAAAAAAACAGTGTTTATAAATTGATCTCAATCTATAAGTTAGTTCAAGATGTTTATCCTTCTTTTTTTTGGGTGTTCTAGGATGGTAACTCATGATGAGTTCAGCAATTTGAAATATCTAAATTGAAAGAAAAATATGTGTATAAGTGAAGCTCATGAATGCTCATTAGCAGTCACAACAAAAACAAATACACCAATATTGATATTTCTTCTAGTATTAAAATTACTATCAATACTGATCATCATTACATTCATTCTGACAATAACAGATTATAAAGTTCTTAAATTAAATGTCAATTGATGACATACAAAAAAGTAAGGATTATCTTCTACATTAACAGATTTTTTTTGCTAAAAAATAATGCCATTTTTTATCTCGGGGCTAAAAAAGAAATTTTGCATGGACATCTAATTTTCTGGTTTAATCGTAATCCTCTACCTGAGATTCAAGTGAATGATGATTGAATATTAATTGGACATTCATCACTAATGTCCATCAATCCAATTGGATGGTGAGAAGACAACGCAGTTGCCCTCATCAACAGATAGGGTAGTAGAAGGTTTCGCTGAGCTCCTTACATCAAAACAAGATGTAATATTGAAACAAACTGAAATTGCTATTTCAAATCCAGGGTTACGAAGGGTACAATAAACAAAAATTATTTTGGAGAATGACTCGATCGAACTAACTGAGCTTCTTCTTTCTGGTAAATAAATTTTTTATTAAAAGACACCAAGAGGGTGCAACTCAAAGCTCAAGGTTATTTACAATAAAGGAAGTCCACCAAATCAAGAAAATCATCATTATTTACAAAGAAATTCTCTCTAAACCAAAAATTGAGAGCATTAAACCAACTATATCTAATAATTCTAATAGGTCTCATCACTCCATCAAAAGCACTCCAATTCCTTTCTTTCCATTCTATCCAATGAATAGAGTGTGGAATCAAAGACAAAGCTTTCTTGACCTCCTTAGAAGCTCTCAAACCACTCCAAGCTCAAATTTCATTTTTCACGGAACCCACAACCACCCAAGACACTTCCACAATTTTATAAGCCATCTTCCACAAACGCCTGGCTAAAGAACACTACATCAAGAGATGAAACACGGACTCCACACACTCTTTGCAAATTTAACACCTATTAACAATCACTTTTCCCCTTCTTTGTAGATTGTCAAGAGAAAGAATTTTCTCCCATGAGGCCTCCCACACTGGCCTCACAAAAAAAAAACTTAACTGAGCTTAATAGAGAAAATACAGACTAAACAGAAAACATCGCAAGAATTTTAACATTGGAGAAATTTCACTTGTAAATTTTCTGAACCAGAAATACATACCTTCTACAGGCTTAATTTTACGAGCATATAGCAGCTCCTCCTGGACACCAAAGTACATTTCATCCAAGGAATCTGTTTTCCGTCCTCTACCATGGACTATAGGTTCCAAGCTCTGAATAAGAAAATAATTTCATAAACGTTGTTGATGAAGAAAAAGGGATACATATACATCAAATAAGATATGCAACAATCACTAGTAAAGGTCAATGCATGACTTAAATGTCAATTAAACCATAAATCATAAAACAAAAAAAAAACTATAAATCAAGAATACGAGACCAATTAGTTGAGTTTGATAAACTAATACTTGACACAGCAAGTCACTGTGATTAAGGAATCAAGATTGTCTTAGCAAATGGGGCCTTTTGAGGACAATTTACATTTCCAAGCGCAAAACACATAAACCAACAGACAGAGGAAATTGGAAGAGACTATAAACCAACAACTTACTTCAATTTTGGACATTCCATCTCCTAAGAAAGCACAAGCATTCTTCACATGAGCAATGTAGTATGTGTCACACAACCCGCACTGACTGCTCCCCGATAAACGAAAATTTCAAAGCCAAAATAGAAAAGAAAAAAAAACAAAGAAATAGATAAAGCATAATCTACAGAATTGAAAACATGGGTATTAAAGAAGCAAAAGAACCTGCAATGTTCCTTGGCTGGATAGGTGCCTCCTGGTGGTATAGGTCTCGACCGTGCCCTCCAGTCCTCTCTCAGCTTCAGAGTCTTTTTTGAGTTCGAGTTCGCATCTGTTCCCATTAACAACAAGAATTCAAGCTAGGTAACACTACAAACACATGCATACATATTTATATAAATACATATAAATAAATATACAGAGAGAGACAGTTGCATGGATACCTTTAGCAGGAGATGGAGAAGAAGATGAAATAATAGGAAGTGGGAGAGAAAGCGAAGAGAGCTTAGAGATGACCGAAGTCATGGCAGCAGAGAAAGAAGCTCAGGAGGCTCTATGGATTATGCACCACAAATTTGTTCGTGGCTCCACCAGGGTAGTAAGCTCAAAGCTATGGTCATATCTTGCCCTTGCGGTTGATGTGATAAACCAATATGGTAAATTTTCTCCATTTTTAAAATTTTGAAATCTGGAGTAATTTTTAGGTTTAGGTTTAATCAAACTTTAGAGGAGAATGTTTTAATTGTGTCGGAAAAACATAGATGGTGTTGGCTGAGTGACATTTTAGGCTGCTTTAGAATAAATGAATTCATTTTTAATTTTATAGTTATTATTCTTAAATGTTCGTAAATTTTAAAATTTATTTATAAATAAATTTATTATAAAGTTTAAAAAAAACTTATAATAAATCATACGGAATATAAAATTAAGTAAAATTTGTAAATAAAATGAAATTTATATTTTATATGATTCCAAATGAAGAAAAAAATTATAAAAACATCATTATAGTTTAGGACAAATTACAATTACATTTTTCATATTAAAAGTTTATCTATTAAGGCACTTTTAAGCTCAAACTGTGATCAATACAGATTGATCAAAAGGTTGGGAGAATAGTCCAAATTGATCATGATTTAAAAATGCATTAGTATAAAGAATGTTTTTGTAATTTTTCAAAAGTTAAATTATCATCCATTCCCTTGGATACTTGAAAATGGAAAATTATTGTTTGCATTAGGTGTAAAACTCATTTTTGCATCGAAGTAAAAATTTGATTGATAATTTTGAAGAATTTCATTAATAACGTTCATACATACTTAATTAACATTATTAATTGAATTATAAAAAATTACTAATAAAATTTTCACATAATGCAAAAATAAATTTTACACTATGAAAAAAGCAATAAGATATACAAGTGTCAAATCACATAAGTCTCTTGATGAAGTCCACTCTAGCAAACCAAGGTAAACTAAATTTTCCTAAAAAAAACATTCTAATTCTAAATCTATTGCAAGACAAGTATATTATTCAAATAAATAATTGAACGATAATAGGTTTTTTTTAGTATCCTCATCAAATACTTTGAATTTTTTAAAACCAAACAACCCTTAAATTGAGTTATGTCAAAATTAAAATTTGAAATTGAAAATATCACGACATTTAATTTCACATGAACTTAATATTCATTTCAATTTTTAAATAAAGAGAATCATGATCCATAAAGAATCATGATCCTCTCCATTTGAAATTTAAAATAAAATCAAATTTATGGTAAGATTGAATGCCACATCATTAAATGTAAAATATTAAAATTCAAATTTATCAATGTGACATATAATCTCACCATGAACTTAACATCTATTTAAATTTTTAAATAGAGAAGATCATTATCCACAAAAACGGTTAAGCAAGCTTGAATTGGTATGTACCAAAATGCCAAAATAATTTGTTTAATTTCTTGGGCTTGAAGCCTAAACTGTTACAACGAACATTAACCATAACTGCCAAACAACAAACGCGCACTACAACCTCAACAGGTTTCTATGCTAATCTCCAATTTCTTTAAATATTGAAAAAATGCACCATCAAAATTTTGTATAGAAACAATTCCAAGAACAGCAAGAGGCGACTTCATTTTTTTCATTCAAAGAAATCACATTGAATTTCGCAATCAATGGGGCTGCCTCTTAACACAAGCTCATTTTCTTCTAATGAAAAAGAATGGACTGTCTAATTGACTCAAAATATACAGATTACGACCCCACTGTATCACCAAAACATGGGGAAGCGCAGGGAAACAGAAGCAGATCTGCGGGTAGACTTCAGCTGACAAACTATCCCAACTCACATCAATGAACTTGAATCCTGATTCACATATCAAAGAAGCTTACTGGTTCTTCGTCTTGATGGCCCTCCAGGAAAGAGCTTCATAATCCATCCTAAGACCCTTTCCACCACCTAATAAGAAAAAATGAAGATGATATTTAGCAATCTCCATGGGTGAACAGATATAAGTTCATCATCATGCAAACACTGATTCCCATTAACTCCTCTTATTTATATTAAATTTTCCTAATAAGATTGGAGATGAATCCTCAACATACAGTATCTGCAAATTCTTTTATAAAAGAGAGAGAGATTTGTATCTCTATCATCTAAAGAATGCTTTGGTTTAACATTCCTTGTGAATGGATTAAGATTCATCTCTCAAATGAATTAATGATCATTTGATGACAACAACAACAACATTCCATGAGTGGTGTAATCTATCATAGTCAAACCTGATAAAGTCTGGAACCACTAGGGGTTGGAATAATGATAATTTTGTTGATACTGGCATCGCATCTTCCCATGTGTGTGTGTGAGAGAGAGAGAGATAATACCTCATCACCCTCGTCTGCATACGTAGTATTGTCATGCGTGGTGCCGGAATCAGGTTGTCTTGCTGAAATATTGTCATTCGCCATAGTTTGAGCTGTTAGAAGCTCTAACCTCTGAGTTTGAGTTTCTAGTTTTCTGGACAACTCTTTGTTCAACTCCTTCATTCACGAGAAACAGATCAAATAAAAGATTGCAACAAGCAAGACGGCATAACCACATACTTGCATGAGTGAATATCAAACTTTGGAAGAGGGGGAGGGGGCATTCCAAAAGAAAAGTACCGAGTGACAAAACCTTAAGCCATCTACCAAAAAATTCCTTTATGAATAAAACCTCAGTAAATATAGATGTTTACTAAATCTAAATTTCATATAACAATCTATACTTGCTATAGCACCAATATATTATGGTAGGCCCTGACCCAAGTAGCCGAGACATTTTAAGAGGAACTGTGTTCATAATTGACATGTCATTTTGAGCAGATAATGGACACGCTACAAAATGGATAAAACTCAATGCATGGCTGAAACTCTGAGCACATGGACATGTGTAAACATAGGTCAGGACACTGAATATTTCACAATATAGTTACAATCTATACAAGAAGCAGTACCTTTCTAATATCCCAGAAGACAATATGCATAGAACTAGTTTAGGGTAAATCGAGGAGATTGAGATACATGAATGATGGTCAAAAGAAAGAGTAAAAATAAAAAACAAAAGCTTACATCCATAAGAATAAATAGATAGCATAACATTTTGACCCAAAAAAAAAAGAAAAAAAAATGATAAGTAGTTGAAGGTTAAACCAGCCCTGGACAGTATCTATCAGATAAGGGTTGTTAGGAAACCCGACCAGATTAGCATATACAAATTAGCACATTAATCTACGTAAGTGGTTTGCTTGAAGTGCTCAAGACATCACAAGAATGAGAATAAAAGCAAATAACAAACATAGTTAATATAATAAGAAAAAACATCATGATGTTGTTTTACTAAGGAGAAGGCCCATGAACCATGATAGAGTTGAATGTCAATGAGAACTCGCTTAGCTAACCCCAAGCAAATAGGATTAGAGGATCACTGTATATATATAAGTAATATTGTACAGGACAGAAAACTAGGGCCATTTCCAAGTATAATGGTCATGTGCGCACATGCAGACAGACACAAAAAGAGGCATGCACAACGTTGTAACTTTTAGTATGCACGACAAGTAGCAAAATCTTCTATTGTAAAACTAACACTTCCTGTCTTAGAATTTATTACCACAAGCATATGCTTCTTTAGTTCCAAATACGTTCTGTGGGTAGGCTAGCATCCAACAATATAACCGCAAGCCAAACACTCAACCAGGAAGCTTCTCTTTTGATGAGACCAAACATGCAATAGATAAAACCTAGTCCAGGCTAAGTTACCTTCAGCTTGGTGCTTTGAGATGACTCAGATGACAAAGCTTGCATCAGTTCTTCTTTCTCTACTGCTAACTGCAGCCAGAAAAAAGTAACTAGTGTCCTTAATAGGTACTTCAGCAATTTACTTCAACAACTTCAATATTTAAATAAAGAATGACAAAACCATATGAAATTATTAAATCTAAAAAGTAGATTTAGACAAGGAAACAGATTAATTTACAGAATAATGGGGCAGATACTACCTCAGAAATCAGTCCATTAATATTTTGAATCATTCTCATTTGATCAGGAGGGATATTCACAGACGACTCTTCAAGAGTTGATTGTCCATTTTCAAGCAGAAAGGAAAGATTTGTCATATCACTTTGAAGGAGAGAAGCAGTGCTATGTGTTTCCTGCTTGGAGCTGTCTGAGACAGTTTCTGCATTTGCTGCAATAAGTTAAATAGATCCAACGCTCAAAAGAGAACCAAAAACCATAAAATGTTAGCAAAAGCAAAGCAACTTCCAAAGAAGAAGCCAAACAGTATTCAGTTATCACCAGAAAGAATTACTTGACAATTCTAAAATACAGGACAATACTAAAACATTACTCAAGCAAGGGAATCATCAGAAAGGATTCCTACTGTGCACTTAAATTCAGTCAAGAATAGCGCCTCCAACACACTACTCTACTGAAAAAACATACAACTAGGTCCTTATCCTTTCTCAGATATAAAACATAAGGAAGTGGTATTCTAAGGAAACAGAGAACAATATATACTTTAATAGGAAAGCAACTACAATGCTTTGCAATAGAATGAAATTTGTTCAATAATTAACTTAAGCTGGGAGAGCGTTTCTTTGTCAGTTTTCTTGCACAAGCAATAATAAAAAAGGACAAATAAACGACGATATATCAAATGGTAGGCATATATGAATACTTGGTTATCATCAATAAATAATGCACCAGTTTAAAGAATGTATTACACCACCACAATTACTTTGGTTCCATACCCACAAGTTCGGTAAGCTAAATCAAACTTTTTGTCTAAAACTCTTATCAATTCACTTTCACCATCTCAAAAAAATGAAAAAAAAAACCTTAGATCCATCCTAGTACATACACAAGCATGGTCTAAAATATAATTTGTGAATGTAAATACATCTAAATATGCATGAAAAAAAGACCAAACTTCTGTAAATAAATCATGCTAATCTAAACACCATGGAACCAAACCATTTCTATAAGATACATCATTCAAATCCAAACAATAGAACCAAACCTAACAATGAAATTAATACTTTGTAAACCTATGATATAGGTTTCTATTTCTAAATGTGTCTAAACTTGATCGGCATATGCTTAAGGGGCACCAAATATCAAGTGAAGGTTAATCTTGTACCAACTTTATATGAATCTGGAGAACACAAAGTTAAGCTTAAAACTTTATTTGACAATACAAGCAGATTTTCTTATAGACCAAACCAATATAGAAAATTTATGGAGGTGATACCAACAATGCGAACCCATCATTACCTAGATCTTCTGTAGAAGTCGACATATCTTTCCTACTAGTAGGACTCTTATTAGCATCGATAGATTTTCCGCTTGCAGAAGCGTTCCGTAGCATAGACTGCAAGACCTTCTTCTCTGTGTAACATAAACAAGAAGGAATAAGTAGAAAACATAGTATTAATATGATTCAATTTAGAAATTGCCGTACAATTCATAATTTGAGCATGCATACCTTCTTGAAGAGCATTAATAGTTGAATGCAAATCCTGACGATCTTTCTCTACGCTAGACACTTTCTTTCTGCAAAATCCAGGAACCAAATTTCCTATGATTATGTGAGAACTTAAGTTGATAAAATCTCCAAATCAAAGTCTGATACAGGAAGATTTGTTGTCAATAAAAGAAATAAAATAGGGGCTTTGAGTGGAAACAAAATACCACCCTTAGGTTTTAAAAGTTACACGTAGACCCATTTAACCCATCTCGGGCAACAGAAGGGGTTACACTGCAAGGTTTTAATATGGGAGGAACAAAATAGTGATATACCCCTTTTTTTGATAAGGAAATGCCCTTTATATATTTGGAACTGGAGGACCTAATAGAAAGTGCTAAATGGTATCTTAGTCATTCCACACACAAAAGATTGATAATATTCACATGACTTTGGCATCCACGTCCACTCCTCACGTAGCCAAACGTAGATTGGGTAAATATTTCTTGGGCAGTCCATGATAATAGAGTACTGGTGGAATTCTAGTAACTGCTATGTCTGCAAAGTGTTCTTGTCCACAATGTTTTTTTTTCTTATATATCAGTTGACTTGAAGGAAGCCCACATAGCGGTCGGCAGAAAGCTGCTCCCTGAGAGTATAATCTCCTCAAAGAGAAGGTAAGCCACAAAAGTACCTAATATAGAATATACCTTTAAAACCCCCAAGATCAAATTATAACTGGTCAAACAATTAGCAAGCTGCCTTGATTTACTCTACTAAACAACTATTCTGTGACATTATCACATTCCTACAGAACCAAAACAAGTACGATGCAAATTAGACCTGAAAAAGTTTAGCTCGTAGCATGCATGCCCAAGTAATTGAGTGCACATATAGGTACATCTTCGTTCTTTGTCACTACTATACTATGTATTTCCCCTTCTGATCTTTCCCTCATCTTTGTTAGGTCAAACACAAAAATATCACTTAAAATTACAATTAAAGATGTTTCCAGCGAATCATCCCTAAATCATAATAGAAGTAAACAGAACCCACACTCTTCGAAGAACTGGTTGTCCTGGTCACAGAAGCAAGTCCTAAATGATAACCGCATCAGCTGTTGAAACCCTTTTTATCAGTAACATTAGCAGTTGAAAATTGCAAATATTTTAATTGAAAATGACAAATTAAAAGAGAAGTCATATCAGGAGGGGGTGGAGGAGGGGGGAAGAACACAGGAACGCATGCGACACAGGCGTGCATTCAAACATGCACGTGCGCTCTCACAATTAATATCAGTTGAAGAAACAGTTAATAATTTGTGTTCTCCAGATATGTAGTCTGGTAAAAAGGTGAAAGTCTCAGCCGGCATTACTTACAAAAATAATGTCTCAGCCTGCAGATCACAAATATTTTTTTTAATAAGAAATCATGCCCATGGGTTCAAATTGAAAGGATGAAGAATGTTGAAGGTTAGGCCCATATACAAATTAATACTCCTAGCTAGTACCATACTTCAACAAGACCAACAATATATAAAGGCCTCAAAACTTCAAATAAATTATAAAATGCAAATTCTTCATAATGCACCATACACATTCTCCACTCATTATAATTCTACTTCCATACTTTCTGAATTATGCACAATTACCACAAATCACAGTTAATTTCAACTTTCTTTGTTCTTTCCCATAATAATTCAAAGTTAACAACAAAATTATTCTTCGCATCCAGCTTCAGGTAACACCCTATCCAATTATGTAAGTTACAGCTCATATGAATAGAAATATCATTTAGAAGCAGTAAAAATAAACAAGTGCTGAAACTCTCAAAAGTTATTTATCTACTGTCAAATAAAATTTAAATCATACTTGATGAAGAGATTTCAGCTTGTGAGATCATACTTGTATGAAGAGATTTCAGCTTGTGAGTTCTCTAATTGCCTCTCCAACTTTAGCTCATTAGACCTTAGTCTGAGTGCCTACAAAACGTTATAAATAACAAATATAGTAAATAAAAGAAAATACCAACGTCAAAAGTGATGCAACTCCACCATCAATCAATTAAGGAACATAAATACAATGTTTTTTTTTTTTATCAGGAAGAGAACATAAATACAATGTAAGAGCCAAAGAGGGAAAAGTCCAAAGAATGATGTCATGTACAAGAACTAAAAGAAGATACAGGTTTTTCTTTAGTTTGTAGAAAGATGATCTCAAGCATATGAACATCTGTGCTACCTTAGTAGGTGTACAACCAGCTGTACATGCCAAACCCATGGAAGTATGTACATAGAAATGCAAAAAGATTTTGACTAGGGTATCATGGTTTAATAGATTTACATAGGAGAAATAACTGAAGCTTTCCATTGTTTTATACATAACGCCTTCACAGACACTAATTACCTTAACAGAAGGTGTATTGTTAATGGTATAGAGCTATGTTTCCAAGTGTTAGGTGTGGGCAAGTGTCGACCTGTTGATTGACCCAAGTGTCACAACCTAAAATGGTAAAAAAAAAAAGAAGAAGCCGAATACGGGTGCACGGATTCATTAACAACTAGTGTGTGTGTGTCCACAATGATAGTTTACTTGGTGTTGCATGGTATGAAACTGGCTAAATTGAAGCCCAAATCAAGCAATTCACGCATATGAGCTGGATTTCTAATTTACAAAAAACGACAATAAATGTCCTTTACTTTCTGCATCTTGGACAGTAGAAATGGATTTTTTTTATATAAGTTGTAGAAATGATAACACCATCAACTTTGATTTTTCATTTGCGAAATGGAGACATCGAAAAGGAGCTGTTGCCTTTATCATTTATTTTCTTAGTGTCTTCTATTTGTATCAGGCACCAAGTTTAAGGTTATAGTCAGACAATTATAGGACCACAACATAGAGAAAGGAGCAGGATTTCATCCCCAAAGAACATGTAATATATTTTTATTCGTATTTTTGATAAGTAAAATTTTTATTAGAAAAGCACCAAGAAGGTGCAATTACAATGAAGGAACAAAATTTAGAAAATCCTCATTATTTACAAAAAAATTCACCCTAAACCAAAAATTCAGGGTTACTATTTTTATTCGTATTATTATTCCTCTTTTCTCCTTTCTCTCTCCCTCTCTCTAATCAGTGGAGAGCTTTTTCTTTTTTCCTTTCCTTTTGTTTCTCTCTTTTCATTCTCTATCTTCTCTTCTCCTCACATTCGTTTTTCTTGCTCCTGAATGAAGCTTTTTCATCTCTGTTTTGCTTTAAAAACAGAGCCTTAGTTTCTCTGTTTGTTTGGCTGCTCTTGGCTGAGAAAGAGTTATGTTTTAGCTTTCTGTAACATGTTGGACAGATATCCATACCCACACCAAGACAGTCTCGTGTTGACCTGGGTTTCTTAGGAAAATGGCGAGTCCGAGCAACACAGTTATAGGGTATAGGTTAATGATCTACCCCACATGCTTTAGTTGGTCAACCCGAACTTAAGATTACTAACAGATTAAAATATTTGTTTCGTGACCCATTAATAGTAGTTATAATGAACTTCTTTTTAAGTATAATAAGAAAATAGTTATAATGAACTAAGACAACATTAAAATTTTTATTAGAAAAACACTAAGAAGGTACAACACAAAGCCAATGGCTAATTACAATGAAAGAAATCCACAAAATTTAGAAAATCCTCATTATTTACAAAGAAATTCACCCTAAACCAAAAATTCAGGGTTACAATTTTTATTTGTATTACTATTCCACTTTTCTCCTTTCTCTCTCCCTCTCACTAATCAGTGGAGAGCTTTTTCTTTTTTCCTTTCCTTTTGTTTCTCTCTTTTCATTCTCTATCTTCTCTTCCCCTCACATTTGTTTTTCTTGCTCCTGAATGAAGCTTTTTCATCTCTGTTTTGCTTTAAAAACAGAGCCTTAGTTTCTCTGTTTGTTTGGCTGCTCTTGGCTGAGAAAGAGTTATGTTTTAGCTTTCTGTAACATGTTGGACAGTTATCCATACCCACACCAGGACAGTCACGTGTTGACCCGGGTTTCTTAGGAAAATGGCGAGTCCGAGCAACACAGTTATAGGGTATAGGTTAATGATATACCCCACATGCTTTAGTTGGTCAACCCGAACTTAAGATTATTAACAGATTAAAATATTTGTTTAGTAACCCATTAATAGTAGTTATAATGAACTTCTTTTTAAGAATAATAAGAAAATAGTTATAATGAACTAAGACAACATTAAATTTTTTATTAGAAAAGCACCAAGAAGGTGCAATACAAAGCCAACGGCTAATTACAATTAAAGAAATCCACAAAATTTAGAAAATCCTCATTATTTACAAAAAAATTCACCCTAAACCAAAAATTCAGGGTTACTATTTTTATTTGTATTACTATTCCACTTTTCTCCTTTCTCTCTCCCTCTCTCTAATCAGTGGAGAGCTTTTTCTTTTTTCCTTTCCTTTTGTTTCTCTCTTTTCATTCTCTATCTTCTCTTCCCCTCACATTTGTTTTTCTTGCTCCTGAATGAAGCTTTTTCATCTCTGTTTTGCTTTAAAAACAGAGCCTTAGTTTCTCTGTTTGTTTGGCTGCTCTTGGCTGAGAAAGAGTTATGTTTTAGCTTTCTGTAACATGTTGGACAGTTATCCATACCCACACCAGGACAGTCACGTGTTGACCCGGGTTTCTTAGGAAAATGGCGAGTCCGAGCAACACAGTTATAGGGTATAGGTTAATGATATACCCCACATGCTTTAGTTGGTCAACCCGAACTTAAGATTACTAACAGATTAAAATATTTGTTTAGTAACCCATTAATAGTAGTTATAATGAACTTCTTTTTAAGAATAATAAGAAAATAGTTATAATGAACTAAGACAACATTAAATTTTTTATTAGAAAAGCACCAAGAAGGTGCAACACAAAGCCAACGGCTAATTACAATTAAAGAAATCCACAAAATTTAGAAAATCCTCATTATTTACAAAAAAATTCACCCTAAACCAAAAATTCAGGGTTACTATTTTTATTTGTATTATTATTCCACTTTTCTCCTTTCTCTCTCCCTCTCTCTAATCAGTGGAGAGCTTTTTCTTTTTTCCTTTCCTTTTGTTTCTCTCTTTTCATTCTCTATCTTCTCTTCTCCTCACATTTGTTTTTCTTGGTCCAGAATGAAGCTTTTTCATCTCTGTTTTGCTTTAAAAACAGAGCCTTAGTTTCTCTGTTTGTTTGGCTGATCTTGGTTGAGAAAGAGTTATGTTTTAGCTTTCTGTAACATGTTGGATAGATATCCATACCCACACCAGGACAGTCACGTGTTGACCCGGGTTTCTTAGGAAAATGGCGAGTCCGAGCAACACAGCCATAGGGTATAGGCTAATGATATACCCCACATGCTTTAGTTGATCAACCCGAACTTAAGATTACTAACAGATTAAAATATTTTTTTAGTAACCCATTAACAGTAGTTATAATGAACTTTATTTTAAATATAATAAGAATATAGTTATAATGAACTAAGACAACATGGCATGATATATGCCCAGAAAAAAGCACTATATCCCAATAGCACAACAAATTCAAGCATGGGCAACCTACCAGCCAAACAAGTTTTGCATGAACTAAGACAAAATGATATGAGATTTGCCCAGAAAAAAAAGCATTATACCCCAATAGCACAACAAATTCAAGCATGGGCAACCTACCAGCCAAACAAGTTTTGCATGATAACATTCAAATTTACCTTGCTTTTAAACATACTTTTCATCATTAAAGAGTTGAACTAACTCTAAGACCAACTTCAACCAAATCTACTCTACTGTAGTATTGTTTGACCTCTAAAATTCGAAAAATCACAACATTCAGATTCCAGATGGTTCCAACTTAGCAATAAAGGATAATATATGTATCAAGTAAATATGCATGAAATTTAAACAGAGCCAACCAACAAATAAGTGAAAATCAAGTTCCAAATGAAATTTATCTTTATTTCTATTATTAAATTACACCTCCCATAGGTGGGACAAAGATATATTGTCCCATATATGATAAACACTGATTTGTGACTCTCTAAAATATCCATTACAGATGCATAAGTGCTTCCATAAAAATTAACAAAATTTTCCATTGCAAAAGACAACAGATAAAAAAAGAACATTACATTCAAAATTTATACCTTGTCTTCCAACCCGATAACCTCAGAAGCCAATATATTGGCACGTTCATCAGCCGCATGACATTCTAGTCGTGCAGTTGCAGATTCATTTCTGAGAGACTCAAGTTCCACCTGCAAACATCAAATATTAGACAAAGCAATGAAACTGAAAAACAACATAATACTGAAAAATAAAAAAATTTACAAAACTTTAAGAAAGATAGCCGTTAAATGAAAGCTTTACTAGCCACATAAGTACCCCTCAAAATGGGAACAAGAAAAATTATATTGCCAATATTGTCACATCAGTCCACTTTGTACAATAGATGCAGCAAAGCAACATCATCCAGAAAACTTAATAATATGTAAATTCCTAGCCCACCAATCAATGCTAGCAAAACGGGCCCATCGGTTGGGGCCAAAGGCCTGCCGACACCAGTGAGCGACCTTACTCACCCCCCCCCCCCTTGACAGTAAGGATACTCAATACTAACCAGTTGGGCCTTGATTTTTTATTGTAAATTATGGAAAACATGTCAAAACAGGGATCGTCAAATACCCCCTTAAAGTTAATTACTCTCAGAAAAATCAATGTTCCTACACATTTGTGCACCTACCCACTCATAAAAAAGCATACCAATTTAGAAGTATACATATGGAGCAGTATATAATCTCATGAGACAGTATTAATTCTACAAAGAGAATACAACATGACTAGAAATCCTTGACAAGAAAGAATACACAATACTAACCAGTTGGGCCTTGATTTCTTCTTGTAACTTCTCCATGTCAGATTTTAGTTGGTTGACAACACTTCTCTGAATGGGAAAAAGATGTCACTCATGAGTAAATGGATGAATGGATAAATAAATACATAGAACAGAGATTTGAAACGATCAACTGAGTTCAAGGGCCATTCACATATCTCATAAACAAGCTGCAATAATCATACATAAATGCTGTGCCACTTAGAAAGCAGGTAGAGGACAGTAAATTAGTCACACATGTTTGGAAAAAGTTTATGCCAACTACCTAAATATTAAGCTTGCTAATGCAATTTGGCCACATACTCTCATGATCTGGCATTTTATGCAGCTCCTTGAGGATGTGCGAGAAGAATTAAAAGGTACTAATTCTATGCATCAACCGATGCAAAGAATGTGCACCTTTTGACTTTTGTGGAAGATAAATTAATCAAGCTAGTGCTCTCATAACTACAAATTTTTGGGCTTCCACAAATCTACAGTTTTGGTCTACATTATTATTTAAAAAATTCCAGTCTCCTCCTTAAACAGACAAATAAATGGCAATTTTGCTTCTCCTATGTCAACTGGATGATAACAAACAATAAAATATCAAATGTGCTACTCCTATATATCAATGGCATGATTTGATAATTTTGTAAATCAAACTTGCAGTGTCCTTTTTTTTTTCGTTTTGACGGATGGCAGTGAACTAAAACCCGTGAAATTACTTAAGACCACCAACCCCCTCTCCTACAAAAGACGGCACTATAGGTTTCTGATATTTAAAAACCTGACATGCTATCCGATAAATTAACAAATAAAATAGAGAACAAAAGAATGTGATGTTATTCACTTGATTATATCATCAGTGAGCATGTCAATAAGTTATCCAACTCATAATATCTATGATTTGCATATTATATATAAATAGGAAAGATGATGTAAAATATGAACCTATAATATTATTAACCAGACGTACTCCACATCACCATGGAACATACTAATCAGACAAACCATTAACATGAAATGCCAGGAGTACCACTATTCAAAAGTGAACCTGTTGGTTATAACTATCTGTCAGTGATGAATTTTCAGCAGCTAAGGATTCTGCTAATGCACGTGAAGCCTCAAGAGCTCGTTGCAATGAAAATTTTTCTTGCGTCAAATCTTCAATATGCTGCAGAGGACAAAGAAAAGACAAAAAGGAGGAATGATTCAGAGATAAAAAAATTCTGGAAAGAAATTTGGTGCAACAATCAACAAATACAAGTTATTATCAAAGCCAGATCACTATGCATTACTTTTCCACATAAAAAACATAAACAGCCTCAAGTGTTTGTTAAGATTCAAACACACCAATAGTCTTTCAAATCTGAAAGTACCGTGTTTAGACTACTGCTTCCTACGGCTTAGTTAATCAAAATCACAAATCAATTCTTCATCTCAAGCCATCATGCTTCAAACGCATCAACTACAAGCCCCCCCACCTACTCACACACACAACCTTTTTTTCCTTTTTGGTAAATATCAAATAGAAGCCCTTGGTAAAGATACCTCTCCAGGCAGCATATCAACAGAAAACCAGTGAAAGAACTACATAGTGAAAACGAAACAGCAGAAGCATTAGGGTACCTGTTCCAAAGCAGCAAAATCTTCATTCTGTTTGCGCGAGTAGAACTCATGCTTCCTCTCAAAGCTATTCTCATTAACACCCAGCTCAGTTCCATTACTAGCAGAAACCAAAGAATTCCCAGAATGTTCAAATGCACTAGGGGGATTAGGTGATCCAAGCTTTGAGAAAGATCCCATACTGTTGCTCTCTGCAGATGGCTTCTGGAAAATAGAAGCTCCTAGGACATCCACACCGTTATATTGTGACCTACTGGACATAATTGAACCCTTCTCCGGTTCAGTATGTTGGAAATGAGTCCCCATAGAAGCTCTCGGGACATTAAGAGAATCAAGGAAAGATGGACGAGATCTGTTGGCATTAGTTTCAGTTCTAGCTGAATAAAGTGGTGAACTCGAGGAACTTGTGACATCAAAACTGAAGCCTGAAGAATCAGATGTCTGCACAGGTTCACTCTGCAAACTGGGCAAGGCACTGGCAGAGATACTCGACTTTCTTTCCTCAAGATCAGAAATAATAGGTTCCCTGAATTCTAGACTGCCCAGCTGGTTTTGCCCAGCTTCAAGGACAGACCCTGTCATGCGGGTTGTAGGTCGAACAAAGTCTACCATTAAAACCCAAAACACAAGGTGGTCAGTTCCTTCCTTGAAAGAATCCAAGGAACATAAGAAAACACACTTCATTTTCACTCATATAACTAAAATATTACCTTCATAGAATGAGGTTAATCTATGGTCATTACCCATGCTGGCATCACTTGACTTACTTTGTGGTAGAGTGCTGGCAGAACTCTGAGATGAAAGTTTAGCAACAAAATCATGAGAGAAACCAGGATTTAAAAATGGTGAAATATTTACAGAACTTTCACTTTCTTTTGAGTGGGATTCCTCTATCCCATGAAAACTAGATTTGGTAGAACTTCTGTCATAATCTTGGCTTGATTGTCTGTGTATACCAATAAGTTGGTCGGACGCACTCTCATATGAAAGTACACCTTGAGGTTTAGTGTGTATTCTGAAGTCATTATTTGAATCTTTTGTCTCTACACTATTATAAACATTTGTTGGTCCTGCAGACCCTGAAGCATCATTTTTCTTAGTTTCTTGATTGTTTGTATGTGTCTGCACTAGATCAGCAGAAGATATATTATAATAATTCGCTGAAGGAGGTTTACTATGACTGCCATCCGAGGAACCTTCTCTACTTTTCTGCGCAAAATCATTTGCTTTATTGTCAGAAATAACTACTCCAACAGGTCCACCAGATGTACCAACTCCATCTGATTCTATGACTCGTACATGTTCAGTTGTACCATCAGAAGCATGAGGTTGGCTAGTAAATGCAGCCTTCTTAGCTCGTTCTGATGCTTTTTTCTTACGGAACTCCTCCAGCTGCAAGAGAAAAGAAAATAACACATATAAATGCAAAGAACAAATTCAAAATGTACTAATATTTTGGATATGTTATTTATGCATAGGCAGCTGATTAAGAGAAAACTCTCCATTCAACATCTATTCCTCGACTGGAGGAATGAGTATTATATATTAGTTGTATGAATGTCTAGGACCTACCTCACCTACAAGGGTATTACTGATGTGAAACAGTTAATGAAATCAATTGGAATACTCCTTATTTCTTTTTATTCCTCATGGATAATGGTGCTCCATTAATGAACAAAAAAGGCACTTACAATGAAAAAAACAGAGCAGCACCCAAACCAAAACAATAACCCAAACAATTCAAAGAAAGCACATACAAAACCAGAATTAGCCTGAAACTATGTAGTAAGAAACAGCACTAAGACCTACCACGCACAAACATCAATTCAGTATTATTGCTTCAAACTCCAAACACATTATCAGCTACATTCAAGCTAATAACAGTCTCCTACTCAATTCATTATGCCTAACTCTCTCACAATAAGTGGCTAATGCTCAAAGATATGTGTGCATAACTTCAAACAAAGGTTCTTCATCCTTCAAGCTTGAACATACAAACGAGCATTTCCTCCACCATCCAAATATGATACAGATCAGCTCCCAAAGCTATTTCTGGAAAAATAACTCAAACTATGCCTTTCATAGAATGAATAGCCCATCTAAATCGAAATTGTTTGGCCTCCTTAAGAAGAAACATTAAAGTAGGTAAAAACCACTCTCTAGATCTCTCCACAAAAGAAAAGAAAGAGAGATAACAGTAAAAACACACTTCAGCTTCCTCTACCTCTCTCCCTCCCTCCCTCCCTCTCACACACGCACACACAAAGTAAAAAAGAAAAGGAGAGATAACAATAGCCTGAAGTTTAAGAAGCAATGGTTAAGTATGAAATCAGTCTTCTCTGTCATTTCCATGCAACACAATAATGCATTCAGATGCAAACGAAAAAGATTTTTTTAATAAGCGATGCAAACGAAAAAGGTTAATAGTCCTAGTTATAATGACAACAACCAATTGTAGCTAATGACTATCATTCTATTAACCATTGACAGATTTCTTTTTTATAATTAAAGATTTTAAATAAAAAATTGCACCAAAAGGGTACCACCCATGTAAAAAATAACTATCTACAAGATAGGACCTAAAAGAGATCTACAATATCTTCAATATTTACAAAAAAATTCCCATTAAACCAAAACCCAAAAGTATGCAACTACCCATCTTTAATAATGGCTAGTGGTTTTTCCTTGCCATCAAAAGCTCTCATATTCCGTTCAAGCCAAATAACCCAAAAAATGGAAAAAGGAATCAAGGAGTAGACTTTCCTCCTAAGCTTTGAGCCTCGCACCCCACACCAAGCCCACACCTCGTCTTGAACCGAGCCGACAATCACCCACTAAATTCCCACCAAGATAAAAGCCATCTCCCAAAGATGCCTAGCGAAAGAGCATCCCAAAAGAAGATGATAGATAGACTCCGCCCCTAAAGATAACACCTATTGACCAATACCTTCCTTCCTTATTGAAGATTATCAAGAATATCAAGGGTAAGAATGCCACCCCAACTAGCTTCCCAAGCAAAGAAAGCAACCTTCGTTGGAGATAAGTTTTTTCAAATCGCTTTCCAAGGAAAGTTGTCCCTCTGAACTTTCTAGCAAAAAAAGTTTCTTGTAATAAGACTAACCCCAAAATTTCCAACCAGATTCAATCTCCACTTAACTTTATCTTCATCAGGCAAGTTTACTTTCAAGTTGTGAATGCTTTCAAAAAAAACTAATCACATCACCTAATTCCCAATCATGAGCATTTCAAGTAAAGGCAATTTTCTAAATAAGCTCCTCATTATGAGAACTCACACAAGAGCTCACCAAAGCCTCTTTATCTCGAGCAAGAGGAAAAACATCTGGAAATTGCTCTTTAATAGAAGCATCCCCAAACCAGAAATCATACCAAAACTGAATACCATTCCGGTTGCCGCACACATAAAAAAAAACATACGGAACAAAATCATCCCAACCCTTTAACCATACAAAGATGAATCCAAAAGAAAATAAAAAGAAAGAAGAAGAGCATCAATTTCCAAAATTTTATAACAGATCAGTGACCACGAATGCATACACATAACGAATACAGGAACAGTAACACATCCTTCGAACATTAACAAAAAAAATCAACGGAATAACTTCACATATGGACAAGATCACATAAAATAACTTATAAAACGATATATATTGACAAAATATCAAACGTTGATGACAAAACTGATAACGCCACTGAATTAGCAAAATTAATCAAGAAACGGTGAAATGTGAAAGCAATACCCGACGCTTTCCAGCTTCCAAATGCTCTTGTTTTCGTGAAGTCGGCAACACCTGAGCCGACGCCATTCAATCCCGAAATCTCAAAAAAAAAAAAAGGGCCCAAATTTCATACAATCAGCGCCCCAGTTTTCACCTCAATCATCACCCAAAAAGAATTCTTCCAAAAACCTAACCAAACAAGAGTTAATCAAATAATTCCCGCGATTCACAACTGCAAATCATCAAAACAAGCCCTAGCAATCGAGATACAACTCAGATCACCAAAACAGTTTAAACAAATATTTGAAGCGAGCGAGATTACAAAATATTAACGGTCGGGTTTCGGTTTGAAACGGAATTATAATTTTGAAATGGGAAATGAGAAATGAGAAGAAAAAAAATAAAAGAAATTTTGCGGACAAAAGGAATGATGTCCGATCTGATCGGAGAGAAGGAGAGAGATGTATTGGTGCGTGGAAATTTTTTTGCCCCCGTCAGATCTCCTTGCTTTCCCCTCTCTCTTCTCTCCCCTATTTTTTCTTTTTGTCCAATTTTACGCTAAAATTAGGAGTACTAAATTTGTGACCAACTAATGTCTGTTGGCCCAAATTTGAGTATCTGGGTTTTGAAGCATGTGACGTAAGTCGCCCAATTATTACTGCTACCCTTATTTCTTCGGATTTTCTTATTTTCTTTAAAAAGTACTAATCTAAAAGGAATTATTTTGGTAAATTAGTAATTTCGGGTTATGGCTTACCTAACATATTTTATTAAATATTAAAAAATAAAAATTATTTAGTGTTTAATATTTAATAAAATAAAGAATAAAAAATATTTTTATAAAGTAAATTTAATTTTTTTAAAAAGTTTTTGTTATTTTTCATAAACTTTTTAAATGGTCTTTTTTTCAATTTTTAAAAGTTCTTAATTTTTTCTGAATTTGTTATCAAATTAAATAAATTAAATACATAGCATAATCATTTCTTCAATGGTAACTGCATGCAAGTCACCCTTATGTGACAATCCCTTTTCCTTTTCTTTTTTCTTTTTAACAAAACTCTTAAGGAAGTTGGATAAGTTGAAACAATGATACGTGAAGATCAATGTGTGAATGACTATTTAAATCTAAATATAAGTTTATTATCACGAAATATATTTATATTTTTTTTTGATATGTTTTAATACTTTTTTTACATTTTAGATTTGATCAATTTACATCATATATATTAGAGTGGTTTCGAATAAGTCCATTTGAAGTAATTTCCAACCAAATTGTTTTCAAAGCAATTGTACACTATACATATTCTCTTTGATTGAATATGAAATCACCATCGTGTCAGTTGAATACAAAATGATCATTTTATGCCTTTAAATGTTCAATTAAAAGGCATGTGTATAAAATGAGTGTGTTTCGATAATAATTTAGCAAAAAATAAAGAAACACGATGATCATTTCTCATTCAATTAAAGAGACCAAACTTTTATTAAGATGATTATTAATGTTATTATCATCATCTTTATTATTGTTATTACTATTATTTTATAATTATATAATTATTAAAATCAATTTGATGAAAATAACCATTGTCCATTCATATAATAAATTAAATACATCAAAATTTACAATTTTAACACAATTTTTTTCGACTATAAACAACTCGACAACACTTTTAACCATAATTGTTATTATTATAATTCAGTTTTATTAACCAGAGGCCTGTGGAACAAAAGGGTCTCATAAATCATACCTTGTGCATGATAAACCAAGAACCATGGAAAATTAACAAAATAACGCATTCATTACTATAAATTAAGCTTTCAAGTACTAAAAATACCACCAAATATTGTTACTGATTGTTAGGCATTGCGATAAATTTCTCCCTTAAAATTTTCATGTGGGAGACCATCTTCTCGAAATCTGGAAGAATTTCTTTGATAACAGGAACGAACTTGAAATTCAAAACCCATGCATGCAATTTAGGCAAAGTGTTTGGTTCCAACAATTTTATGCCTACGGCTTCCTCCATGGCCTCAAACCAGTAAGCCAAAAACCCATAGGAGAGGTCTACTAGATTGATGTTGTAACCGCCGAAAAACTTCTCATCTCCAAGCCCTTGCTCTTCTATGATTTTCAGCACTTTCAGTCCCTCTTCTGCTGCCTTTCTTAGATCTTCTCCTGTACATCGAAAAATTGAGTGGGTACTATTCAAGCCAGCAAGGGATTCTCCGGCCAAGTTTCTTCCATGTATTTAAGGATAATGGGCTTGTTGGACCCACTTCTCCCACTTTAAGTGGGTACTATTCAAGGATAATGAGAGACTCCGTGATTGGTTTGCCACGATGAACAAGCACAGGGGTTTTCCTGTAAACTGGGTTCTATTTCAACAGCAAGTCACTTTTGTTAGAAAGGTCTTCTTCTATGTATTCATAATTCACACCCTTCAATTTCAATGCCTATATCACTCTGTAACTAAATGAGCTAGACCAGAGGAAAATTCTCTCTCCAACAATGGCAGTTTTCAAGGGCAAAAAAATAATTCCACAATCTAAACAGATCAACCGATCAAATCTCCACGTTGGTAAGAGGCATTACAGTAATTTTACATTGAATGACATTGTAGTAATCTCACGCCAATGTCTTAGTATTACAACTACTACAACACTCTAATTTATAGATAAACTACTATTCAAATCCAGCTTGTGGATAGCTAATGTTATTCCTATCACAAACCTTTGTAAGTGGACTCTGCTCCACAACGTTATATAAGGGGTTCTCACCATCAATAGTATGGACTCACAACTGGCATTAAATATTCTCCACTTTATCTCCTTAAGCTCTATATCGGAGAGTCGTCCGGGTTTGATCTTCTAGTTTATGTGTTTCTCATGTGCGCCTATGAGGTAAATTTTCAGCATTAACAGATGGTATCGTCCGTGCGAAACGACAAAAATGACGTTAATAAGATGAGTCATCGATCTACCATTCCACAATATCTTGTCAGATCTAAAAAAGTTCTTATACACAACTAAAATATCATCGAACACAAGATCTTTATAGTCAGATCTGTAAAAATCCGACTGTTAATGATCCAATCGGAGTACACAACTACGTTCTCCACATCTACATTTACTGTCCTACAAAGTTTCACAGTTATCAGACATTGAAAAGTTCTTCATCAATTTCGTCAAAAAACAAAATTTTAACAGAAAGATCTACAAAGATTAACCCACTCAAAATGTGACTTTGTCACGATGTAAACACCTTAAACCTGATTCCTGAGTATTAAGATAGTATTATGGATACATAACTTTTTCTTACTTTTAATAGTTATCACATTGAGCATGCAAATGATTTAGTATATATTTTGACAGTTTTTTGGGTTTATGCATCACAGGAAATGTAAGGTCAAAATCTCAATATTGATATAATTCCAAACACCATTTTCCTTCTCTTGACAAGAAAGAGTGCAAAAAAATTTTCTATCATTCAGTACTTTGAATGGATTATAAATTCTATTGCCTTTTCTTGTTTTTCTCCAGAAAGCCAGAAGAAATCCATCATAAGTATAGCCTACAAATTCAAAACAATATCAGCAGAATCATTTCCAATAGTCTACTTCAGATTTACCACCACTAGAAATCATGACCTCGAGTCCTGATATTATGTTAAGAAATAGTTGGGTGATTTATTATCTAAAAGGTTAAACAGGTGAAAAAGACCACTAATTTAACAATTACCTTGTAATCTATGAATTTGGCCCAAATTTGAACCACTGATCTCACATAAACATACTTTGGCAGCAGGGGATTATGAGGCCACGTCTCATCGATGTACTCAAAAATAACCATGGACTCTTCAATTGGTTTTCCACCATGAACAAGCACAGGGACCTTCATGTGAACTGGGTTTTGCTGCAGAAGCAAGCTGCTCTTGTTGGAGATATCTCTCTCTGTGTTTTCATAGATAACACCTTTTAGTTTTAGAGCCCAAATGACCCTTTGAGTAAATGGATTTGACCATAAACCAAAGAGCTTCAAATCCTTCATACTAATTAGTTCTATATTATTGAATACTTTGTGTAATTGTACTAAAGATGGTTTTATAGAGAATAATCATGGGACTGTTCTTCCTGCTTGGCACCACAATTTTGAAAGGTAGAAAAATGAAAAAAAACAAAGAAGTAGGGCATGTTGGCCACATTGTTGATTTTTCTTTGCAATCCTAATTCAAGCAATTTGTCTTATCCTGACTCAATTTTTATATATGGCTTGATTCAAATTTTCAAATTCAGTCAAGAAACAAATTAACAGTAATACTCATTTCTGAAAGATTTTCATTCTGATAATAACTGCAACAAAAGGGTCTTGTTTCTCACTAGTGATTAACCAAAGCCTATGAAACTGAACAAACACAAAACAAACTTATAGTACGAAACACATTTTTCATCAAATCACCCTGAAGCTTCGGCAACAAACATGTCCCTCAAGCGTTTATGATGGAGAAGCAATTTTACAAGATCAGAAAGGTTCTCTTTGATCAAAGGAACTTGTCTAAAATTCTCGGCAAGAGAGGAAAAGTGTTCAATTCAATCAATTTGATACCTACTACTTCTTGGATGCATTCAAACCAGTAAGTCAGCCATCCATATGTTATATCCACCAATCCTATAGAGTTGCCGCCAAAAAACTTCTTATCACCTAAGCGCTGCTATTCCAATAGTTTTAACACTTTATGTATGGGTAACAGTTTTCAGTTTTCGAAAATGAAAACTGAAAACAGCTTTTTGATGTTTTCTGAATAAAACATGTTTGGATAACTATAATTCGAAAACTATTTCCAAAACAGAAAACAATGAAATGTTGTTTGAATAAATTTGTTTTGAAACTGTTTTGATACACCTTGTAATTATTTTTAGTTTTGAGTTTAAATTGAAAATCTATATTAATTTTATTTATCATATTTACTAAATACTTAAAAATAATTAATATTATTTTATTTTCAAAATTTTAATATTTTTTATATATCATGGAAGAAAAATGAAACAGATAAGAGAATAGTGATTTTAAAGCTATTTTTCGAAAATTACGTCAGAAAACACCAATTTGGAGTTTTCGTAATACATTTTTTGAAAACTGTTTTAGAAAATTACTTTTGAAAACTGTTTGCCAAACATAAAAAAAAAATTTTAAAAACTGTTTTCAGCTTTCGAAAACTCTATCCAAACATGCCCTTACTATTTCTGTTGCTGGATTCTCTTGCTCATCTCCAATGCTCCGGAAAAATGCATATAAAATTGGACTCTAGATTATTTATCACATTTGTTATCAGCATGAAATATGGACTTAAATCATGAACTTTTTATCTTGGAAAAGAAAAAAAATTCATATATTTATTTTCTGAACATTTTTTAAAAATTGAATTTGAAAAATAAATAAAAACTTAGACCTATTTATGTATACTACTATATTGTTTAGTCACTAAAGACAAATTAGCAAGAAAATGCATAGGAAAAAAGGCAAAGAAAAAAAGATGATTGGAAAACAGGGCAGCATATGGAGGAAAAATGGAAGACAATAAAATCTTGTTTTGTAATTATTTCTAATTTTCTTTACTACACATTAAGAAAAAAACCTGCAAACTACTAGTTATGAACAGGATTAGGCATGCTTAATGAAGAATTATGCAAAAAAAAATATATATTTCAAGGCAGATTAAGTGAGATATTAAAAAAAAAAAAAAAAAAAAAGAAGCAGAACCACAGGCAATAAAGTTACCTTTTGTTCTCCAAATTTTATCCAGAACTGAGCTAAAGTTCTCTCATAAGTGTCTTTAGGAAGCAGAGGATGCTCAAGCTATGTTTCTTCAATGCATTCAACAATAACAGAAGACTCCACGATTGGTTTGCCAGCGTAAACAAGCACAGGAATCTTCTTGTAAACTGGGTTGTACTGTAATAGCAACTCACTTTTGTTAGATAACTCTTCTTCTATGTAGTCATATTTGACGCCCTTTAGTTTGAGTGCCCATGTAACTTTGTGGCTATATGAACTACGCCACAAACCATGTTGATTTGTAATGTCTGGCACCAATAATGTTAGAATACATAAAATGTTATAATATCAGTGATGGGTTTCTATTAGTTTGTAGGGTTTTATACTTATAAAACGGATTTAATTGGGTTCATAAGATGGATTTTGTGGGCTTGATATCCACTTGATTTCGTGGGTAAGCCAAATATACCTAATGGATTTAAATGTTCTTAGGTATTGGTGTGAGCTTGACAAACCTAACGGGTTATGATGGGCGGCCCATTGAGATTATTATAAATATGAGCTAGGCTCCCTCATCTCTTAACCTAGATAAGTTTTTCCCATTATAAAGTTGTCGTATTAAACAGAGAGAGTAAAGAGAGGAAGAACCTTAGCTAGACGGTATTGCGCATATTGGTGTGCTAAGATCCCTGTGGTGTTACCGGAATAACAATATGTTGCAAACATAAGATATGTGATGTTAAATAGATTAAATTAGTAATACAATGCATGTAATAGATCCTTAAAATTATTAACATGTGGTATCAGAGTTAGTATTTACATGTGTTTAAATCTATTATTCATATAATATTTGTTTATATATAAACCACTATTGAGTAATATTTGATTGTTTATATATAAGTGGTTTATCTATCAAACGTAATATTTTTTTTTAAAGACGAAAATTTTGTTTTTCCATTCTTTCATTGTGTTGAAATGAGGTTTTTAGTAAAAATCACGATGTGAGCTTAAATGGGTAAATAAGTTGAATCAGTAGATATGTTATTGATCCCTAAAGGATTGCTTTTAACATATTTAAAATCCATTGTGGTAATTCATTCTTAGATTTGATTTTGTTAAGCATGTGATAAGAGTTTTTGTTCATGAAAATTATTTGGTTTTGTTAAGATCCTATGTTTGGATGCGAACCTTGGAACTGTGACCTACTTGGTTTGGTATCGGAGTTAATTAATGGAGTATTATCCATAAAAGGTTCTTGGGTTGTGTTTTTGGATCTATTAAAAGGCCAAAACCCTTTGACTCGTAAAGCGGTTAAGCCACTTGAGCTAACTCCTTAGATTGTCGTAGTTATTGAATTAGTGAAAAGTTTAATATGGGTCGGTTCTTGTATTAAATGCCCCAGCCAACAACTACCAGAACCATTTAATGGACAATTAAAAGGGTGTAAAAATCATGCTTTTTAGCATATTTCTCTCATTGATATTAATCAATTCATGCTGTTTTTTTACTAAAATTAGTAATTATTTGAGATTGAGGAAGCTCAACAAATGGCCATTACTAATAGTACTTCTCATTTGAGATTTGAAGAAGAAAATGAGAAATAGCTACTTGTTCTGTTTTGCTCATCACAAACCAAAGGGAAAGGCAAAATTTTCATGATCAGTAGAAGCTCTTTTTGCATGGGCTTCTCTTTAACTTAAATTGGTTACCTAATACTATTTTCATTCAAAAAGTTTCATTCAGTCAAAATCCAAGTAGACGTGTACGAAATGTTTTGCTTTATACTTTTAATTAATTCATTAAAAAAGCATGATTGCAATGACCTTTCAGATGCATAACAAGGGGTATCTACTTATGTAAGTTTTTGATGCAGAACAGATGGCCCTAGACTACCTAGAACGGTTGGATCGCTCCAAATCTAAGGGTACAGTTTACATCGTTTTACGTGTCGATCCGGATCGAGCCCCAGAGACCCTAGTCTAATTGGAAACGGGCTTTTGAATAAAACTGATAAAATCAGTGTGGCGGGATTTTAGCCAAAAAACGACGTTTAGGCCTCCAATTTAGCAGTTTTCAGTTTTTGGGAAATTTCCTATTTTGTACTTGCCTAATTTCAATTTTCTTTTTTCTTTTTATTTTAACCTTATAAATAAGGAGGCCATATAATAGTAGAGATTATTAATTTCGGAATAAAATTAGGGTTTCTTTTCTCTTTGTGAGAACTATTGTATTTAGGGTTGAAGGCACAGTTTTTCTTCCTAGTTCTTCTTCCGCTAGCGTTTTACGTCAGTTTCAGTACTCTTCATTCTTTTAATTTCTCCTTTCTTTATCATCGACCTCCTATTGAAGACTCTGTTTACTTCAAGCATGTGGTAATGATCATTGATCTAAATACGTGGGGTCTTGTACTGTACAACAATTGTTTTTATTCTTATTTAGGTTCACAAAATTTGTGGGATAAAGTTTTTATTAAAGTTTCAATCTTTTAGTAACCAATAATTAATCAAAAGAATGCACTGAATTAGTTCTTAGATGACATAAAAGTTCATTGTCGAGTGATCGTGCAATTTGTAATTTGTTAATTGGTAAGAAACTGAAATAAGTATAATACATGATTGTTGGGTTGATCAAGAATATGGGTATTGAGAATTTTATAAGTGATCGACTTGATATGTGAATATGTTCTTGAGTTGAAGTAGAAATTCTTCTTTCACATGATTATTGGTGACTTAACCCGTTTTGTATATGGTTGTTGAGGCATATTCGTAAATTTGAGTCATTGTCAAAATGCTTGAATATGAAAATTTGATGAAATGAATTTAAATGAATTCATTAAGAATTTATATGACCTAAGACTTGGATTTGTTGGAATTTTCCTATTCTTTGCAACGTGGTTGTTGAACAAAACAAGAGGACACATGGTAGGGGTGAAGTTATTATACCCATAAGATGGATGATTATTGTTTCTTTCAATTTTGAAATTTTTCATGGGTTGATGTGGGTGTTAGCTGTCAAAGTGGCACACTCATTGATACTTGTGGGATTTCACTCAAATATGTTGCGTGATGATTATTGTTTTTCTTGGTTTTGAGAAATTTCATGGGTTGAAGTGGGTGTAAGCTGCCAAAGTGGCACACTTATTGATACTTATGGGATTTTCACTAAAACATGTTGCAGAATGATTTCAAGTATCATGTAGTTACCTGCCAAAGGGAGTACTTGTGTGTTGTAATTTGTGGAAATACATGGAACCCTATGGGAAGATAATGGGTCAGTTTATAAGGTTTCTCTGCCCAAAGGAGACAATTTTTTTTAAAACTGATACACTGTCTTCATATGCTTCATGTGTAAAGTTTTTAAGTGTATGTTGTATTCTTTGCCCATAATGGGAGTTTATAACTATACTCTTATATTCTCTGTTTTGAAATATGTTGGTTATTGCCCTTATACTGATGTGTTGCATTCTTGTCTTGAATCAGTCTTCTTTTCTGTAAACAATAACTAAGCAATCATTGAGATCCTGACTGGTTCAAATTATAAGAGTTGAAATGCAGATTGTATTTGATTTCCAACAATGAATATATTTATTTTGGTGTTGAAACCACTGCCTTCAAAAGATCTCTTATTAAAGAAAAATCTTATACTTTATGGCATAGACACTTAGGCCACATGTCTAGATAGAGAATTGAAAGTCTTGTTAGGGATAATATTTTACCAATCTTGATTTTGAGGATATGGAGGACCCGTGTTGATTACATTAAGGGAAAATTAGCCAAAACCAAGAAAAGGGCTCAACTCGTAGTTTTGAACTTCTAGAATAGTGCATACAAATATTAGTGGTACCTAAAATTTGATGAGGTGATGAATTCTATTGGTTTTGAGGAGAATAAAGTAGATCGATGCAGATACCTAAAGGTCAGTGGGAGCAAATTTATTTACCTGGTTTGTTATGTGATTTACTTATGTAATTACATGTGTTTTAATTACAGTCATTTAATGGTTTTGGTTGCTGAAACTTTTAGTGCTTTAGTTGCTGAAACATTTTAATTAATTAATTGATAGTAAGCCATTTAAGTGGCTTACAGTTGGACATTAACTTTTTAATTAATTGATTGATAGAATTGTTTATCAGGTCTAAAAATAAGACTGGTGGAATTATCGGGCTTTTACTGTTCCAAAGTTAGATATTGTTTACATGGTTTTGACCAAGTAAGTAGTAAAAGGTCATTATCTCTCCGGGCTATAAATCAAGCATATGTTATTTCAGGTAGTTTAATAGGTTTAAAATATAAGAGAAAGTTTTGGGCAAGTAGTAGTCGAACCATTGACTCCTAGGCCCTTGTAATGTTTTAGTCCAATGTGAGTGGACTCAAATGTTTTTATTAAACTTATTCTCATTTAATATATCTTGTACAACATTAGAATAAGTTAATGATTAAAATAAAAGTATAATAATAATTATTTTTAATTTAAAATTATTGACTTTCAAATTAATAATAATTATTTAATAAACTTTAAAAAAAACACATTCTCTCTTAAGTTTTGTTTTAAGCCTTAGTTTGAAATAATTTTAAGGGTTGAAGTAGATGGTTACCATCAAAGTGGTCCGTTCGTTAAATTTTTAAGATTATTTCATACCATGTGGGGTTGGATTAATACATTCAATCGCCTGCCCGAAGGGGGTTATTGCGTGTGTTAATAATTGATAAACATGAAACTGTTGTTTGAATGCATAGTTTAGAATGTCTTATCAACCCAAAGGTGTTAGGTATTTCGAAAATTGATATGGATTTAGTTGTTAGTGTCTTATAGTAAATCCTAAATGTGTATTACATTCTTTGCTCAAATGAAAATTTGTAATGATACACTTGGGGTCCTGTTGTTTTACTACCCAAATTCATTATCATAACTGCCTTATATTTTTCCCCAATCAATTTCATTTGTTGCTAGCAATGGTAATGTAATAATTAAGATCTTGATTGGATCAAATTATAAGAAATGGAAACAAGATATCGAGTTTGCTCTGGCAATTGTGTACAAAGGTGATGTTTTTCTAGTATATTGATATTGGGGCTATGCTTGCTGATCCTTTGACCAAGGGTCTTAGGCCTTCAGATTTTGTTAAACATGTAGACAACAAGAGTATTGTTAGTTCTTTTGATGTATTTTTATTAGTGGAGATACGACTTTTATATTGGGACTTTTTTGTCAATTTATATGTTGTTTTCCTTTGGACATATTTTGAGATGTAATAAAATACTATCGATGATCATTATTTTCGTTGATTGATATCATATTATAAGTATTTTGTGCATATTTTATATATATATGACATGTCACGATGCATTAAAATTTTAAGACTTGGCATGGTCTTAAGAATGACTTTTATGTTATTATTGAGTATGTCTTGTAACACCATTTTGCAAACTTGAGTTATATTGACTGAGACATACTGGCTTCTTGGTGAAGTCATGGGGTTACTCAAGCATCGAGGTGAAGCCCTAGGTTTTCTCTAGCTTTTAGGTGAAGCATGTTAATAGAGGAATCTGAGATTTCTTTAGTTTATGAGTGAAACAGGTAATAGAGAAATCGAGAACCTCATAGGGTTTTCTCTAGCTTCTGAGTGAAGAAGGTAACAAAGAAACTCTGGATTTCTCTAGCTTCTTGGTGAAGCAGGTAATAGAGAAATCGAGGACCAACAAAGGAATGACATTTTTTAGATCACATTTTGGTGCTATTTCATTGCCATACTCCCAAATCTGGATATAAGTCAGTGAAGTTATTAACGTTTGTGATTATGGATTGGTCTTATGTCAGTTGAGATATAATGGTTGCCATGATCCTATGTTGATGACTTTATTGGATTGGATCATGTTTAGGTGTTATCCCATGAACTTGTTTTCCAAAAATTGTGGCCATATATTTAAAATCAGTAATTCAGTTTGAGAGTCGTTTTCTAAATTTTTTTTTTAAGACATCTAAAAAGCAATAACTAATGTTTGCCCAAGTGGAAGAATATTAGAATATATAAAATGTTCTAATATTAGTGATGGGCTTCCATTAATTTGTATGACTTTGTATTTATAAAACAGACTTAATTGAGTTCCTGAGATGGACTTTGTGGGTCTGACATCCACTTGATCTCGTGGGTGGATCAAATATACCTAATGGATTTAAATGTGGTTGGGCGGTGGTGTGAGCTTGACAAGCCTAATCAGCTATGATGGGTGGTCCATTGAGTTTATTATAAATATGAGTTAGGTTTGCTCTCCCTAATTAACCTAGGTGAGTTTTTCTTATTATAAAGCTGCAATATTAAACAGTTTATAACTAGATTGCATGTATTGGTAAGTTGATATTCATGTGGTGTTATCAGAATAACAACATATTACAAACATAGGGTATAATCAATAGAATTATTAGCAGATAATTCATTAATGGTCAATTATAGGGAAGAATTAATCAATGGGATCTTAATTTTCTTTGTCATTTGTCTCCGGTGTGGAAAATTTATAGACAGCATTGATCAATGGGATCTTAATTTTCTTTGTTATTTGTCTCTAGTGTGGAAAATTTATAGATAAATTATTTTATATCAACAAATGATACAGATGCAGCCAATGAATAAAAAAAGAGAAGATATTCTAAGATTCAGACACCTAGAGCCCCATGTGATCATTAATGTCAATTTGTTTGTGTGGAAAAAAGCAAGACAAAAGGTTCCTGCTGCTTCGAAAATTAGAACAAGCAAGAGAAAAGGCTCCTGCTGCTTTGAAAATTAGAACAACGATGTGGAAAGGTAAGAAAGACATCAACTAATTTGTTTTGATTTCCCTTACGTTTCAAATTTTCAAATGCAGATATGACTTGCAATTTGGAAGTTTATCATCGGGAGAGATTCTTGTTTGACACTGTGTGTCAGGAATTTAATCCCAGAAAAGAAGGTTCAGTAATAAATATAGGAAAGTTCAGTAATAATTAACTTCCGTATAATGCATGTTTTATTTAATTATTTTTAATATATGTGCCATTTTGTGTTTTGGCACCGTGTTAGACAATAATTTCTTTATCATGCGACAGCTCAACGTAAAAGAAAGAGATTGGAAATCCTAACAAAAGTAAAATACTCCTTTACGAAAAGTTCTTAGTCGAATAATAATTTACATTAGAGTGGTGATAAAGAACCGCCTACTTGTCCACGACAGATATCCGTCTACCTGTTACATCGATTTTTACGTTTTCAGCTTTTGCCCTTGCATGTTATTACTATGCAGTCTTTGAAAGGCTACTACTCTAGTTTCGAAAAAAATACCACTTGAACTTCGAGTGACCTGGTGTACGTTGGTGGTGCAAAAGTCTGCAGTGGCCCAATCTTTATTCTTTACATTATGATATCAAAGTCCTTATTTCACATAAAACCAGAACCCTAGGTGAACTCGGTTATTAACCTAGCTTATCAGGGTTTGCAAGATACATCTCCCTCACGCGTTTAAGATGCAGTAAATATTTCGTGCGATCAGGAAGGTTCTCTTTGATCACAGGAACTTGTCTGAAATTCTCAACCCATGAATGTAAGCGAGGCAAGGTGTTGGATTCTAGCAATTTAATACCTTCAACTTCTTCTAAGCATGGGAACCAGTGAGCCATCCATCCATATGCTATGTCTACTAATCCTATTGCGTCGCCACTGAAAAACTTTTTATCACCTAACCCTTTCTCTTCCAAGATTTTTAGCAATTTCGCCACTTCTTTTGCTGCCTTCTCTTTCTCTTCTCCAGTTTTTTGCAAAAAAAGAGGACAAACGCTGAATGATAATTAGAAATATTAATTAGCTATCAATTCAACATGAATCAAATACTCCACAATAATGTAAAATTATCTAAGTTATAATCTAAAAGGATGAAATAATATACATGTTTGTATGTATAGTCAAAAGAATCATGAATTTGATTTTACTTCACAAAAAATAAGATTAACTTAGAAATATACAAATATTGTGAACGTAGACTAATCAACCTAATTGTAAAAGAGTTATATGGGTACTTCTCGATTCGACCCAAAATCTTTTTGTTTTTAGACTCATCTCCATTTCTTTATATTTCAATCTCGTTAATGGTCGTATGCATAATCACCGAAACAGAAACACACTTGTTTCGCAACACAAATACCCTTTTGTTTCTTGATAAGGAAAAAATGTAGTTTTCTCTCTCTAAAACTTCAGTTTCTCTTTCTATAGTTACAGCCAAATGACAGTTTTCTTCTACATGTATGCTGCTTTCATGAGACTTTTCATGAACGTATGTTAAGGGAAGTTAATAAACTTCTCCAAATCAGGCAACCCATTATAGACGCTCCATCTGACCCAAATTTCTTACACTAACGGCTACACCTCCATTCTTCTGGAGCATGTTTTGGTTCAATCCCAGTTACCATAGCTATACTAAAAAAAAACTTAGAAATACAAATTAATCGGGCACTTGCATGTGCAATTGTAAACCTATGTAGCTATTATTTAGTCATTAACAACAAAGTTTTGCAAGAAATTTTAAGAAAATAAATTAAGAGAGATGGCAGAGTTAGATATGAGAGAAAATTCAATTAAATAATGCAAATTATATCTAAGTACGTAGTAACAATCATCCAAAATGTTTTAACAGTAGCATTAGGTAAGCTTAGTGAAAAACAATATATGATAAAAAAATTCTTCAAAGATAACAAAACTATTTTTAGAACAGAGTGATTAAGTTAAAATTACCATCTCTTCTCCAAATTTGATCCAGAACCGAGCTAAAGCTCTATCATAAGCATCTTTGGGCAGCAAAGGATACTCATCAGGCCATGTTTCTTCAATATATTCAAGAATAACGAGTGACTCCGCGATTACTTTTCCACCATGAACAAGCACAGGGACCTTCTTGTAAACTGGATTATACTGTAATAACGTTTCACTCTTATTGAAGACATCTTCTTCTATGTACTCATATTTCACTCCCTTTAATTTCAGTGCCCATTCCACCCTGTGGCTAAATGGACTTGCCCAGAATCCAAGCAATTTCACTTCTTCCATTCTTATGCTATTTATTGCCAGTCCAAGTCAGTGTGTATATATATATATATATAAAATTGATCAACTGTGTTCTTTTTGCATGAAAGGGACTATTTAGCATATATTTACAATTATCTTTTTTCTCTTTTCCTACCCCAATAATTATTCAGTGTCCTATTTATAACACCAGTCTATTGAGATGTCTGGCTCAGTTAGTGTTGAGAATCAATGTCAGCCCCCCATAAGTAATCCCCAACCCAATCTAAAGTCCAATAGTGTTGTCCAAGCCCATAGCTAGTTTGATGATGTAATTGCTTACAATTACAAAGTTGGGCAAAGTTAATTGTGTGGAAGACAACATAACTAGATGCTTAATGGGTTGTGTGGAAGACAACCTAATTAGGTGCTTAATGGGTTGTGTGGAAGACTACATAATTAGGTGCTTAATGGGTTTATGTGGTAGTAAATAAATTTAGTTTAATTATATGTGTGGTGTAGTTTTCATTTGGTTTGCTATAAATACCAAAGTCCTCAAGCCTTGTAAATCATCCAAAAAGAAAAACAAAGCTAAGTACTAAATAAGAAAAACATTGCTAATTGGTATTTTGTGAGTTCTCTTTAGAATGTTTTATTTTCTTCTTCTTAAAATAATTAGAATTTTGTACTCAACTTATTCAACAATTGATATCAGAGCGAGACGGTCAGTACCGATATTTTTTGGAGTGAGTTTTCTTGAGTCGTGAGAATTTTGTATTCTACAAGTTTGTATCTTGAAATTAAACTTGCTCGGTACTATCAAAATTTTACCAACACGATGGGTGATCTTCAAGTTGTTGGAGGGATCAAGAAACTCAACAACCAAAATTACAACACGTGGGCAACGTGTATAGAGTCTTACCTACAAGGTCAAGACCTTTGGGAGGTTGTCGGTGGTGGTGAAGTTACACAACCAACGGTAGAAGATGCCAATGGCATCTTGTAAAAGTGGAAAATTAAAGCAGGCAAAGTGATGTTTGCTTTAAAGACCACAATTGAAGAAGAAATGTTGGAACACATCCGGGATGTGAAAACACCGAAGGAAGAATGGGACACTTTTGTTACAATCTTTATAAAGAAAAATGATACAAGATTGCAACTTCTTGAGAACGAGCTGCTATCGATGGCGCAACGTGACACGACGATTGCCCAATATTTTCACAAGGTGAAATCGATATGCCGCGAAATTTCTAAATTAGACCTGACGGCGTCTATTGGGGAAGCCAGGATAAAGAGAATAATTATCCATGGTTTGAGACTCGAATACCAAGGGTTCATTGCCGTTGCACAGGGATGGCCGACACAACTATCGTTTGTTAAGTTTGAAAATTTGCTTGCAGGTCAAGAAGCTATGGCCAAGCAAATGAGAGGAGTCTTGTTGAAGGGTGAAGAGGAAGCGCTCTACAAAAACAAAAGCAAAGGCAGTTTCAAGCAGCACACTGGTGGTGGATCTAAAAAGGATGGTGAAAAGGTGAAAAGTCACCAAGGAAATGGAGGCTCTCGTCCAGGGGGAGCTTCGAAGAATCGCGGTAATAGTAGAAAGTTCGATGGCGAGTGTTACAATTGCGGGGAGATGGACCACATGGCGAAAGATTGTTGGGCCAAGAAAAATTCTGCTGAGAGTAATGCTGCTACTTCCAATTCTAAAGAGAATCGTGAAGATGGTTGGGATGCCGAAGTGTTGTTCGCTTTGGAGGAAAAAGAATTAGCTCTCACAGTAACAACACTAGAACGAATTGACTACAAGAATGATTGGATCGTAGACTCAGGTTGCTCAAATCATATGACGGGTGATAAACAGAAGTTGCAAAACTTGTCTGAGTACAAGGGAAGTCGTGTGGTGGTGACAGCTGACAACTTAAGGTTACCGATAGCTCATATCGGTAAGACGATAGTTACACCTCGATATAATTCTACCCAGGTGCCACTTCAAGATGTTTATCATGTCCTAGGAATGAAGAAAAATTTGCTATTTGTGGCTTAATTGACATCATCAAGCCACTATGTCTTGTTCGGTCCCCGAGATGTGAAGGTGTATCATGATCTCAAAATCTCAGAAAAACCGACAATGGATGGGCGACGATTGGAGTCAGTTTACATGATGTCAGCAAAGTTTGCATATGTAGACAAGACAAGAAAAAATGAGACAGTAGATCTGTGGCATATGCGGTTAGGTCACGTTAGCTATTCCAAGCCAAGTGTGATGGTGAAGAAGTCGATTCTTAAGGGGCTTCCTCAACTTGATATGCGAACAAACACGGTCTGTACGGGATGCCAGTATGGTAAAGCACACCAATTTCCGTATGAGGAATCGAAGTTTAAAGCAAAGGAACTGTTAGAGTTAGTACACTCTGATGTGTTCGGGCCCATTAAGCAACCATCAATTGGTGGTATGCAGTACATGGTGACATTCATTGATGACTTCTCCGGGTATGTGTGGGTTTTCTTTATGAAAGAAAAATCTGACACATTCTCAAAGTTTAAAGAGTTCAGAGAGTCAGCTGAAGGAGAAGTGGGAAAGAAGATCTGTTGCTTGCGCACAGACAATGGGGGAGAATATAGCTCAAGCAAGTTCTCTCAATACCTAAGAGACTGCCGAATACTTCATCAGTACACGTGTGCCAACACACCGCAACAAAATGGTATAGCTGAAAGAAATAACCGACATCTTGTAGAAATTTGTCTAAGTATGCTACATGCAAAGAAGGTACCAGGAAGGTTTTAGGCTAAAGCAATGAGGACTGCAGCCTTTGTGATCAACAGACTTCCTCAACCAAGGTTAGGATTTGTTTCACCCTTTGAGAAACTGTGGAACCTAAAACCTACAGTTATCTATTTTCGAGTATTTGGTTGTGTATGTTATGTATTTGTTCCTGATCATTTATGGAGCAAGTTTGACAAGAAAGCTATTAGATGTATCTTTGTGGGATACGACAGCCAGAAAAAGGGGTGGAAATGTTGCGATCCAACGAGTGGAAGGTGCTACACTTCACGAGATGTGGTGTTCAATGAAACATCTTCTTGGTGGTCCTTAGAAAAGAAGGCGTTGTCAGACTCGAGAGAATATGTAGATAAACTGTAACAAAAGATGGGCGAGCATACCGTTCAACTCCAACCAAGTTCAGATGAATCAGGAGATCCAAACGGCGATGATGTCGAGCAAAGAGTAACTCAAAATCCTTGGAAAACTGGCATGTATCAACAACCAGACGAAGAATGTGGGCCTAGTGAACCAGAAGAATCAATTTCACAATCTCAACTCTGAAGGTCAACAAGAACACGAAGGCCAAATCCAAAATATGCCAATGCATCCCTAGTTGAAGAAGCAACTGTAATAGAACCTGAGTTGTTTGAAGAAGCATCGCAGAGTTATGAGTGGATGACAGCTATGAAAGAAGATATCACTGCACTTGAGAAAAATCAGACTTGGGATCTGATACCAAAGCCAAGAGATGTGAAACCCATATCCTACAAGTGGGTTTACAAGATAAAGTGCCATCCAGATGGGTCAATCGAGAGGTGCAAGGCTCGATTGGTAGCTCATGGTTTCTCTCAATAATACGGACTAGACTATGATGAAACATTTAGGCATGTGGCAAAACTTACAACTGTACGAGTTCTACTCGCGCTTGCAGCCAACAAAGACTGGAGTTTATGGCAGATGGATGTGAAGAATGTTTTTCTTCATGGAAAGCTAGATCGAGAAATTTACATGATCCAACCAATGGGCTTTCAGAGCCAAGATCATCTTGAATATGTTTGTAAGCTGCGAAAAGCACTCTACGGATTGAAACAAGCACCCAGGGTGTAGTATGGTAAGATTGCTGAATTTTTAACACAAAGTGGTTATTTAGTAACACCTGCAGACTCCAGCTTGTTTGTTAAAGCCAATGAAGGAAAGCTAACGATCGTGCTAGTGTACGTGGATGATTTAATCATAACCGGTGATGATGAGGCAGAAATTCTTCAAATGAAGGAGAATTTATCAGTCTGCTTCCAGATGAAGGAACTTGGACAGCTCAAGCACTTCCTTAGTCTAAAGATTGATTACACACAAGAAGGAATATTTCTTTGTCAGCAAAAATATTCCAAAGATTTATTGAAGAGGTTTGGAATGCTCGAATGCAAGCCAATTTCAACGCCGATGGAACTAAATGCCAAAATGTGTGCACATGAAGGAAAAAATTTAGAAAATGCGTTGATGTATCGACAATTGGTAGGTAGTCAGATCTACTTAACCCTGACTCGACCTGACATTTCTTATGCAGTTGGTGTGATGAGTCGATACATGCAAAATCCAAAGAAGCCTCATTTGGAAGCAGTTCGACGAATACTAAGATATGTGAAAAGTACAATTGACTATGGTCTTTTATACAAGAAAGGTGAAGACTACAAGTTAGTTGGTTACTGTGATGCTGACTATACGGGAGATCATGACACCAGGAGATCAACAACTGGGTATGCGTTTAAGCTTGGTTCGATTTCCTTGTGTAGCAAGAGACAGCCGACGATATCATTGTCAACCACAGAAGCTGAGCATCGGGCAACAACAATGGTAGCTCAAGAAAGTACATGGTTGATACAACTGATGAATGATCTACATCAATCAGTTGATTACGCAGTTCCATTGTACTTTGACAACCAGTCAGCAATTCATTTGGCGAAGAATCTGATTTTTCATGCTAGAACTAAGCATGTTGAAGTGCACTATCATTTAATTAGAGAAAAGGTTTTGGAATAAGAGATTGAGATGAGGTAAATCAAGACAGATGATCAAGATGGGAACTTGTTCACAAAAGGTTTGAGCATCAACAAGTTCGAAATGTTTCGGTGTCAGCTCGGCACAGTGCAAAGAATGAGAACTGACATTGAAGGGGAGTGTTGAGAATCAATGTCAGCCCACCATAAGTAATCTCCAACCCAATCTAAAGTCAAATAGTATTGTCGCCCATAGCTAGTTTGATGATGTAATTGCTTACAATTACAAAGTTGAGCAAAGTTAGTTGTGTGGAAGACAACATAATTAGATGCTTAATGGGTTGTGTGGAAGACAACATAATTAGATGCTTAATGAGTTTGTGTGGTAGTAAATAAATTTAGTTTAATTATATGTGTGGTGTAGTTTTCATTTGGTTTGCTATAAATACCTAAGTCCTCAAGCCTTGTAAATCATCCAGAAAGAAAAACAAAGCTAAGTACTAAATAAGAAAAACATTGCTAATTAGTGTTTTGTGAGTCCTCTTTAGAGTGTTTTATTTTCTTCTTCCTAAAATAATTAGAGCTTTGTACTCTACTTATTCAACAGTTAGAGGAAAAGCATTTACAACCCTTTTGGCATAAGTCAAAGACTTTAGCATTGCTTCAAGATTTACAACCGTTTGGTTTGGTTTCCAAAATAGTTTCCAATTTCAAGAAAAATATAAATTAAACCAAACATAATAAAATAAAATAAAAATTACAAAAGAATCTAAAGTTGAAAAATAGTTTTTAAAGCTCCGGCCGAACATGACTTTAATCAGCTCTGGACACATAGAGCTATCCCTCTCTATCCTCATTCATTCTCTCTCCTCTTTCCCATATGTAAACAGATCTGAGCTCTCATAACAAGGAGGAGGCCGTTGCCACTCTTCACCAACATGCTCACACTTCCCAGTTCATTTTGAATAAACTATTTTGATCATGTTCAATTGTTCATTAATATCGAAGAGTCAAACTTCATCTTAAAACTATAAGTAATGATACACAGAAAACTTTAAGAATGAAGAGATCTAGTTTGTTTGAATTCAATCACCAATGACTTAGTTGAAACTCTTTTAATTAAGCATAATGCCCGAGCAAGAGAACTCCATTAATCACTATATAAAATTGAGTTTGTAGGGGACACAAGCTCTCACATTGATTTTCCAAAACATGGGTGAAGTAATCATCATGTTGGTGTGTTCTTCACTGTGGTGTTGCTTTGTAATTGCGTGTGTTCTTCTTCCTCATTGTAGATGCACTCCTTATTTGAAAAATCTAGAGACTTGGGTTTTGATCTTTCCTCCACCTTCCTTGAAGTGCTCCACTCGCTCACTTTGTCTGACTCTTCTCTTGATATAATCACGAACAATTCTTCAACCTTAAACACATTTGGCCTCTTCAATCTTGATATAATCACATGTTGGTGCTATTTCATTGTCACACTCCCATATCTAGATCTAAGTTGGTGAAGTTATTAACGTTTGTGATTATGTATTGGTTTTATGTCAATTGAGATATAATGGTTTCCAATGTCTTATGTTGATGACTTTATTGGACTGGATCATATTTAGGTGTTATCTCAGGAACTTGTTTTCAAAAAATTGTGGCCATATATTTAAAATCAGTAATTCAGTTCGAGGGTCGTTTTCTAAAATGTTTTTTTTAAATACATTTAAAAAAATTATAACTAATGTTTACCCAAGTGGAAAAATGTTAGAATATATAAAATGTTCTAATAATAGTGATGGGCTTCCATTAGCTTGTATGCCTACATATTTATAAAACGGATTTGATTGAGTTCCTGAGATGGACTTTATGGGCCTGACATCCACTTGATCTCTTGAGTAGACCAAATACACCTAATGGATTTAAATGTGGTTGGATGGTGGTGTGAGCTTGACAAGCCTAATCGGCTATGATAGGTGGCCCATTGATTTTATTATAAATATGAGTTAGATCTGCTCTCCCCTTTTAACCTATGTGAGTTTTTCCCATTATAAAGCTGCAACATTAAACAAAGAGAGTTAGGAGAAAAGGAACCCTATAGCTTGATTACATATATTGGTATATTAATATCTATGTGGTGTTACCGAAATAACAATATATTGCAAACATAAAGAATGATGAATAGAATTATTAGCTGATAATTCATTAATGGTCAATTATAGGGAAATATTAATCAATGGGATCTTAATATTCTTTGTCATTTATCTCCGGTGTGGAAAATTTATAGATAGCATTGATCAATGGGATCTTAATTTTCTTTGTCATTTGTCTCTAGTGTGGAAAATTTATAGATAGATTATTTTATATCAACAAACGATACAGATGCAGCAAATGAATAAAAAAAGAGAAGATATTCTAAGATTCAGACACCTAGAGCCCCATTTGATCATTAATGTCAATTTATTTGTGTGGAAAAAAGGTTCCTGCTGCTTTGAAAATTAGAACAATGATGTGGAAAGGTAAGAAAGACATCAACTGATTTGTTTTGATTTCCCTTACGTTTCAAATTTTCCAACGTAGATGTGACTTGCAATTTGGAAGTATATCATCCGGAGAGATTCTTGTTTGGCATCGTGTGCCAGGAATTTAATCGCGGAAAAGAAGGTTCAGTAATAAATATAGTAAAGTTCACTAATCATTAACTTACGTATCATGTATATTTTATTTAACTGTTTTTAAAATATATCCATTTTGTGTTTTGTGTGTTGCTTGGTCCTTGACACCGTGTAGGACAATAATTTCTTTATCATGTGACAGCTCAACGCAAAAGAAGTGACTGGAAATCCTAACAAAAGTAAAATACTCCTTTACGAAAAGTTCTTATTCGAATAATAATTTACATTAGAGTGGTGATAAGGAACCGCCTACTTGTAAAACACAGATATCCATCTACTTGTTACATCGATTTTTGCGTTTTCAGCTTTTGCCCTTGCATGCAATCTTTGAAAGGCTACTACTCTAGTTTCGAAAAAAATACCACTTGAACTTCGAGTGACCTGGTGTACGTTGGTGGTGCAAAAGTCTGCAGTGGCCCAATCTTTATTCTTTACATTATGATATCAAGGTCCTTATTTCACAAAAAACCAGAAGCCTAGGCGAACTCGGTTATTTACCTAGCTTATCAGGGTTTGCAAGATACATCTCCTTCACGTGTTTAAGATACAGTAAATATTTCGTGCGATCTGGAAGGTTCTCTTTGATCACAGGAACTTGTCTGAAATTCTCAACCCATGAATGTAAACTAGGCAAAGTGTTGGATTCTAGCAATTTAATACCTTCAACTTCTTCTAAGCATGGGAACCAGTGAGCCATCCATCCATATGCTATGTCTACTAATCCTATTGCGTCGCCACTGAAAAACTTTTTATCACCCAACCCTTTCTCTTCCAAGATTTTTAGCAATTTCGCCACTTCTTTTGCTGCATTCTCTTTCTTTTCTCCAGTTTTTGCGAAAAATGAGTACCAATCCTGAATGATAATTAAAAATATTAGTCAGCCCAATATGAATGTTGGATCCGACCCAAATTTCTTACACTAACGAGCATGTTTTGGGTTCAATCATAATTACCATAGCTAATCTCAATAAAAAAAAAATACAAATTAATCGGGCACTTGCATGTGCAATTATAAACCTAAGTAGCTACTATTTAGTCATTAACAACAAAGTTTTGCAAGAAATTTTAAGAAAAAAAAGAAAATAAATTAAGAAAGTGGCAGAATTAGATATGAAAGAAAATTCAATTAAATAATGCAAATTATATCTAATTACGTAGTAACAATCATCCAAAATGTTTTAACAGTAGTATTAGGTGAGCTTAGTGAAAAACAATATATGATAAAAAAATTCTTCAAAGATAACAAAACTATTTTTAGAACAGAGTGATTAAGTTAAAATTACCATCTCTTCTCCAAATTTGATCCAGAACCGAGCTAAAGCTCTATCATAAGCATCTTTGGGCAGCAAAGGATACTCATCAGGCCATGTTTCTTCAATATACTCAAGAATAACGAGTGACTCTGCGATTACTTTTCCACCATGAACAAGCACAGGGACCTTCTTGTAAACTGGATTATACTGTAGTAACGTTTCACTCTTATTGAAGACATCTTCTTCTATGTACTCATATTTCACTCCCTTTAATTTCAGTGCCCATTCCACCCTGTGGCTATATGGACTTGCCCAGAATCCAAGCAATTTCACTTCTTCCATTCTTATGCTATTTGTTGCCAGTCCAAGTCAGTATATATATATGAAGTGAAGAATTGATCAACTGTGTTCTTTTTGCATGAAAGGGACTATTTAGCATATATTTACAATTATCTTTTTTTCTCTTTTCCTGCCCCAATAATTATTCAGTGTCCTGTTTATAACACCAGTCTATGGAGATGTCTGGCTCAGCTTATTTTTTATTTTTTAAAATTTAATCAAATCAAGTTAGTGGAAAAGCATTTACAACCCTTTTGGCATAAGTCAAAGACTTTAGCATTGCTTCAAGATTTACAACCGTTTGGTTTGTATTCTAAAACAGTTTCTATTTTCAAGAAATAGAAATTAAACCAAACATAATAAAAGAAAAAAAATTACGGAAGAATCTAAAGTTGAAAAATAGTTTTTAAAGCTCCAGCGGAACATGACTTTAATCAGCCTTGGACACATAGAGCTATGCCTCTCTATCCTCATTCACTCTCTCTTCTCTTTCCCATATGTAAACAGATCTGAGCTCTCATAACAAGGAGGAGGCCGTAGCCACTCTTCACCAACATGCTCACACTTCCCCGTTCATTTTGAATAAGCTATTTTGATCATGTTCATTAATATCGAAAAGTCAAACTTCATCTCAAAACTATAAGTACTGATACCCAGAAAACTTTAAGAAGGAAGAGATCTACTTTGTTAATTTGAATTCAATTACCAATGACTTTGCTGAAACTCTTTTAATTAAGCATAAATCCCAAGCAAGAGAACTCCATTAATCACTATATAAAATTCAGTTTGTAGAGGACACAAGCTCTCACATTGATTTCCCAAAACATGGGTGAAGTAAAGTTGCATGGACCATTTCTTAGTCCATTTAGTTACGGAGTGATATGTGTTGGGATTTTATCTCTAAAATCTACATACTCAAAAGTTAGGCAAACAACACAACCACAATAATTAAATCTTGGGTCGTTATAGTGTTATCAGAGTAGACTCTCGAAAGCTTGGCTGGAGGGTTTGCCCGGTGGGTTGCCTGGTGTGGGACCACACAACGAGGACACTGTGCCCTGAGGGGAGGGGAGATTGTGATGTCTTGGTATCCCATATCGTCTAGAGAGGATGTTGTTGGGCTATTTATAAGTGATAGTCACCTCAACTTGCATAACGTGTTTTAAAGCCATGAGGCACGAGGTGCCAAAGCGGACATTATTATGCCAAGTGTGAGGTCGGGTCGTTATACTATTTTATTAATCTTCAACTACAACTTTAGGAAGAACAAAGTTGTCAAACTCTCACCCCAAAGTCTCAATACAACAAAAGCTCTTAACCTAACTCTAGCTATAGGTGTCATCTCTACTTGACAACCAAAAACCTCAATGCACCCAATGCTCTCATCCTAACTCTAGTAGTAAACCCCTCTAGTTTACAATGTATATGGATGTACCCCAAATTTTCTTAATACTATTAGGAAAAGAACAACAACATCATAGTAGATTACTACTATTTGTACAATCAATAATCTAATAGGATATTACTACTATTCCTACTAAAACAAGCAACTACAAAATATGAAACAATTTTTCCCAAACCAATTAGAAGTCTTCTTTGTGGGAATTGAGCCAAAATTCTAACAAATCTCCACCTTGGCTCAAATTCTCTACCTCATCATCAAATTTGGTTTTCTTCTTTGGTTGGTGCAATCGATCCTTTTGGTCTTCCCATCTCATCTGCCTACTCTTCGAAGCAATCATCCTCTCATTCAACACGTATAAGCTCTCTTCGTTCACAGTATTTGTCATCACTACCTTTCGAAGCATCAAGAACTTGCATCTCATCATCCTCATTAGCCTTTCCATTTTCACTCTACTTCATTCTACTCAACTCCTCCAAGTACTCCATTATGACCTTGCTTTGTAATTGCTTGTGTTCTTCTTCCTCATTGTAGATGTATTCCTTATTTGAAAAATCTAAAGACTTGGATTTTGATCTTTCCTCCACCTTCCTTGAAGTGCTCCACTCGTTCACTTTTTTTGACTCTTCTCTTGATATAATCACGAACAATTCTTCAACCTTGAACACACTTAACCTCTTCAACTTATCTCTCTCAGGAGGTACCGCGGAAATCTCCCTATCCATCCAAACTTCCTTGCCCACCATTAAAATCATGACTATGTCATCTCCTCCCGGTTGCAAGTACTTCATCTCTATCAACATACTGCTCAACAAATTAGGGATAATGGAATTGAAAAAGCTAATATTCATCATACCTTCTTCAATCTTCAATTCATCAAATAGCTCAATATTAATCATGCATACTTCTTGTATTTTTGCCATCGGAACCACAACTCTGATACCACTTGTTAGGATTTTACCTCTAAAATCCACCTACTCAAAAGTTAGGCAAACAACACAACCACAACAATTAAATAGGCAAAACAAACAAAGAGTAAGACACCAATAATTAATGTAGTTCCGCAACCTCTTTGCCTACATCCACCAATAACTTAACTATTTTATTAATCTTCAACTACAACTTTAGGAAGAGCAAAGTTGTCAAACTCTCACCCCAAAGTCACAATACTACAAAAACTCTTAACATAGCTTTAGTTGTAAGTGCCCTCCTTACTTGACAACCCAAAACCTCAATACACCCAAAGCTCTCATCCTATCTCTAGTAGTAAGCCCCTCTAGTTTACAATATATATGGAATTATGAGTGTACCTCAAATCTTCTTTGTGACCCATTTATATAGAAGATATTTTCCTAATACTATTAGGAAAAGAACAAAAATATCACAGTAGACTACTACTATTTGTACGATCTAATAGGAAATTACCATTATTCCTACTAGAACAAACAACTACAAAATATGAAACAATTTTTTCCAAACCAATTAAAAGTCGAGAATTAAGTCAAAATCTTAACAATATGGGCTCTAAAACTGAAGGGCATACCATGTGAGTACATTGAAGAAGATTTTTCCAATAAAAGTGCTTTGCTTTTGCAGTACAGTCCAATCCATAAGAAGATTCCAGTGTTTGTTCATGGTGGAAAACCCATTTGTGAGTCCATGATTATTATAGAATATATCGAAGAGATGTGGTAGCAAAATCCCTTGCTGCATAATGACCCTTATTAGAGAGCTCTGGAGAAGTTCTGGATTAATTTTGCCCATGATAAGGTACATGTTTGAATTTAATTTCACATATTTAATTTAGAATTCATTTCTTTCTTTTCAAGTTTGGGATCAAAACTAGGGGTGAGCATAGAACCCGGTTGACCCGCGAACCCGACCCAAACCGGTATAATGGGTTGGGTTGGGTTGTGTCTTTTTAGAGATTGGGTTGAAAATATTTTGAATCCGGTGGGTTGGGTTGGGTAATGGGTTCAAAATTTTCAAATATATAATTATATATTTTATATTTATTAAATATAAAATAGTGTATAAATAATTATAGTATAATTGTAAAATATATAATAATAAAGTGTTCATTCTAATTACTACTAGTGTGTAAAATTATATGTAGCAGATATTCCAATGTCCAAATAAGTCTCATACTTTCTAATTACTCAGATTTTAGTTTCAAATATTTACATTAGAAACAAATATTAATTTCGAGTTATGAAATAGTTTTCATAATTATTCTTAAACATAACTTCAGTCAGAATAAATTGATGCACAATTAACTTAATTATGCTAACAAAATTTTGATTTCTTGTACAGTGTTAACTATAAAATAAACATAGAAATTAACACTCTAACCTATAAGATTCCAGTCGGGATCAATGTATGCAGATAAACTTATATTCCAAAAAGATTTACCATAATGTTGAAGGAAGAAATGTTGAATGCATGATAAAGCTTTGTAATACCAACTTGCTGGAAGCTTTTCATGCAAACATTATTGAACCATTCAATTTGCCTCTTTGTGACCTTTTAAAAGCCCCCATGTTGCTTTCAAGTGCATTAAAGCATAATATAAAAATTAGACTAATTAGTGCGAAAGTATTAGCACGGCCAACAAATGTTGAGTTATTAAAATATATTATTAGTAACTGTGTAGAAATCCAGATTTCTTTCGTAATTGAACAGTCTTCTAAAGTAAGTTAAATTCATGTCAACTAAAGCAGTTTCTAGCGCAAGATTCATATGAAGATTGTATTTTTCAATATAACAATGAATCCATATTCTAACATCAAGGGCTCTAGGTTGTGAGCATGCAGATAAGCAATTGACTATAGTCACTTCATTAGGCTTTATATTACTCGCTTGCATTTCATGAAACAATGCCAAAACATCCTTACTGAGTTTGGCTTCAATATAGTCTCCAATTATGGCATTCCATGACATAGCATCCTTCTCTTGCATGTTATTAAAAAGCTTCTTAAGTAGTATAAAAAAAACTAAATTTAATATAGTCAACAACTATTGTAGTCCATGAGACAATTGTTCTCTTTTCTATGTTATCAAATATTCTTTGTGCCGTCAGGCACTCATATTTTATTTGTAATATAAATGGATTTAGTTTTGGATTTAATAAAATATTTTTTTTGTTATGTAATGTGTATGGTTTAATTATTTAGTAAAAAAAATATATCAACCCGGTGACCCAAACCGACCCAAACCGATTAGAATGAGTTGGGTTGAGTTGAGGTTTGATGAGTTCATGGGTTGAGTTGGGTTGAGATTTTTTCAACCCGGTATGAATGGGTTGGATTGAAATTTTAGGATAACCCAACCCAAACCGACCCATGCTCACCCCTAATCAAAACCATGATATAAACAAGGCAAATGAAAACAAAAAAAAGATTGTTCTGTATTTTTGTATCTAATTATAATGGATGCTTTTAGTTTTATGTATGATATATGCACAACTATTAAGGGGCTGCTAACTTGATCCACTTACTATAAACTATTTATGATCTTAAGGATTTAATTTTTTTTAAAACAAACATAATGATAATATAGTAATTCAATAATCTAATCAATTTTATTTTTTAACTTCCAATTTTTTTTTTGGTGATGTCAGACTCAAAGTGCACCAACAGTAATGTCGAAATCAACATCAAGAGATTTGGTTCACCACTTTTTTAAATCAATTAAAAATCTTTCTTCTAGGAGTTTGAGCCAAAATCCCAACACTCGCAAACGGATTTTCCAGCATGAAGCCATGAACAAGAACTGTGATATTCTTATGGACTGGATTGTATTGCAAAATCAAAGCACTCTTACTGGGAAGATCTTCTTCAATGTACTCATTTGGTATGCCCTTCAGTTTAAGAGCCCAAATCACTCTGTAGGACTGTAACTAAATGGACTAGGTGAGGATGGTTAAAAAATCTACTGCAACTTGCAAAAGTAGGTGAGGATGGCCAGGGGTTGTAGTAGCATGTACGATGAGAACAAGATTTTTTTGTTTTTTTTTTTTTGTTCTGGGATGTTACACATTCTTAAATAAATACAAGTAATGAATTCATCTAAATTAGACTTTCAAAATATTAAAATTCTGAACTCATATTTGAAAAAGGGGAGTTATGTGTATAATTTTCATTTTCAGTCCAGTAAATTGATTGAGTTTCAATATTACAAGATTTTATTTTCATTTTTTTACAATGATATGTTTCCATTGAAATTTTTAAACAAATATTACTTTTTTCTTGTAATTAAACTTGGAAAATTGAATACAATTCCACCCTATTCCAACGAATTTCAGTGTATATTAATTTTTCTTTATTTTAATTATTCATTCTTATCTATTATATAATAAAAAGTATATATTCTCTAATATTTTTTTTTATAATAATATCAATATTTTTAAAAATATTTTTTGTTAAATTAGAAGAACTTTGTGCATGTTATGGCTACACACAATACAGTATTCTCGGGGGCATTTTGTTTGGGTAATTTGCTATCACGATAATCTCATATATATTACCGAGTAATTCGAATACCATAATTAGATAGTTGTAATTCATACTATCGCATTTCGTTAAGGCATCTTGATTATTGATAATGTCATATTACTGCATTTGGTTCGCATGCAGATTATTGATAATCCCAAAATTAATGTCACAAATTTAATTTCCATTTATGCATTTGAATCAATAAATGCATTTCTATATAATTATATTATTATTAAATTGTTATATTATCGTATATATTTATTTTTAAATTTTTATTTAATATGTTATATTTTTATTGTTAATATATTTTATATATTGCACTATATAATATTCTTATTATTATGTTTATTTCATTATTATAAGAAAATTCCTTTTATTATTACAATACAGTATTCTCGGGGGCATTTTGTTTGGGTAATTTGCTATCACGATAATCTCATATATATTACCGAGTAATTCGAATACCATAATTAGATAGTTGTAATTCATACTATCGCATTTTGTTAAGGCATCTTGATTATTGATAATGTCATATTACTGCATTTGGTTCGCATGCAGATTATTGATAATCCCAAAATTAATGTCACAAATTTAATTTCCATTTATGCATTTGAATCAATAATTGCATTTCTATATAATTATATTATTATTAAATTGTTATATTATCGTATATATTTATTTGTAAATTTTTATTTAATATGTTATATTTTTATTGTTAATATATTTTATATATTCCACTATATAATATTCTTATTATTATGTTTATTTCATTATTATAAGAAAATTCCTTTTATTATTACAATACAGTATTCTCGGGGGCATTTTGTTTGGGTAATTTGCTATCACGATAATCTCATATATATTACCGAGTAATTCGAATACCATAATTAGATAGTTGTAATTCATACTATCGCATTTTGTTAAGGCATCTTGATTATTGATAATGTCATATTACTGCATTTGGTTCGCATGCAGATTATTGATAATCCCAAAATTAATGTCACAAATTTAATTTCCATTTATGCATTTGAATCAATAAATGCATTTCTATATAATTATATTATTATTAAATTGTTATATTATCGTATATATTTATTTGTAAATTTTTATTTAATATGTTATATTTTTATTGTTAATATATTTTATATATTCCACTATATAATATTCTTATTATTATGTTTATTTCATTATTATAAGAAAATTCCTTTTATTATTAATATATATTAATACTGTTTATAATAATAATATATATCATTATTTTATAAAAGTACTATTTGTTATCATATTATTCTATGGTAATAATTTTAGTATTTATATATTGTTATTATTTTATATAAAGTATATTTATATATTAAGTATGCTTATATTAATCTATCATAAAAAATATGTTTATATTAAATTTATTTTATTATTATATATATTAAAATATTTATAGTATATAAATAATAAAATAATGATATATTTTTGTTCGAAAAACTTACTACAATTTGGTTCTTTATCAAAGAATCAATCACTTATTACGAATTATAGGTAATGGTTTTTTCTTTTCAACGTGCAAAGTGATATTACAAGTTAGTTTACGAGTATCACATTAAGTTTATTTTTTCGGGTGAGTTAAAAGTAAGTTACTTACATTTGATCTAAGGAATTTGCAAGGAAAATCTTTGTGACCTGATCAATCATAGATGTTGAAATTGAGACCAACGTTCTTATGGTTATTGACGATGTTTCGGTCTAGTTTAAAATTAACTTTAAGTTGGAATTGATTTTTAAAATTTATCAAAAACTTAATCAAATCACATATCTTATTAATTAATATTCAATAAAATTTAATAAATTTGATTTGATTTAAGAGGCGGGAAATTGGCAGGCCAGGTACGGGTCAGATGTAATGGGTAACAGGTCAACGAGCACGGGTAAAAAATACCCGCTTTCTAATGGGTCCATTATGTCGTGCTTGTGTCTGACCGATTAAAAAAGGGTTGAACCCACATGTTTCTATTAAAATTAATCGATCCATTTTTAACTTTTTTTTTTTTTTTATCAAATATGAGACATATCACTTTATACGGATTTTTAATTTTAGTGGTTCTTCGCCTCTGGGCAAATTAGTGTATTCTATTTTAGTGTTATCACAAGTAATTAGTTTACTCTCCATAAGTAATTAGTTTTGTATGTGTATATATAACAGGTTGACATGTTAACCTGCGAGTAGATCCGACCCTTGATCTTCGTGGACCGGACCAGATACGGGTCAATTTCTAGTGGGTCACAAAACTTAAGGATTGTAGCGGGTATGTGCCCGTTTCCCACCTCTACAAGTGAGGCTTAGGGTTGGCTGTGGGCCGTTCCATGTCAGCTCACAGCCCACACAAGACGGCCCATTGTGCCTTCGTGTCATGGCGTGCCTCTCTCTCTTTCATGTCATGTCGTGTCGACCCATGGGCTTCATAAGTATATATTGATTTTTTTTTACCTTTTTGTTGAAAATAGTAATATATATAAATATTGAATTGATTACTTATAATTGTATAGAAAAACAACCATTTTATTGATAAAGTTAAATATTACAAATAACTTGGAAATTAAACAAAAAACAACAACATAAACAAATAATATAAAAATTACAACTTCCAAATTTTTTCCAAATAAATAATTTACAAAAACAACATATAAAATAAAAGAAAGTAGATGAAATGACTTACAAATTAATGAAATATAAAAAACAGCTTAGAAATATTAAAAATTAGAAAGACATAAAATATTATTAATAATTAAAAAAGTAATTTTTTTAACTTTTCTAACATTTAAATAAAAAAACAAACTTATCCAATTTCTAGACAAACGACTTTAGAAATTGAATGATGAACTACATAACCAAGTTAGCAGCTAAGTTTCATTCGGTGGATTAAAAAGAAGAATATATATGATTTAATCCTGGTGTTTTAATTCATTGTATCAAATGCTACTATGTTAAAATCAATCAATTAAAAATTCCCAAATGACATTTTTTTTGTGTTTAAATATTTGTTTAGGTTTGATTTAATTTATATTAATGTGTTGTTTTAGGTGAATTTATTTCATTTATAAATTAGTAAATCACGTGCCATGTTAAGATAAAATAATAATTTTTATTTTTTTCCACTATCTTAAAATATTAAATTTATCTTCATTTAATTTTTCTTAACTTATTATTTTAATGTTATAAAATTATATATAATTTTAAATTTATTAAATATTATAATTATTTTTTTTATTGTGCCTCGAACCGGATCATATTAGTTCTCATGTCATACTGTAGACAAAAAAATTAAACCCAACATAACACATGAGAAATAATACCGTACCAAACAACATTAGTGCCAAATTTACTTCGAACGGCCCGGCTCAGCCCATTGCCACTCCTAACGAGGCTACCTCCCATTCTCACGCCACGTTAAACCGAAACAGGCAGCTTGCCTTGTACCATTGAAACGCGATATTCAGCTTCCACGTGTTCTACTCCATTGTCGGTGGGCACGGAATCTAAAGTTAACCCACAAAACGACAGTTGATTGAATGTGAGTGACATCATCACCCCTATAATTCACGCGATTCACTTGCCCTCAGTTCCTCTCCTCAGTCTCTCTTTTTCCGTCTCTAAACTCTGCAAATCCTCTATCTCTCTCGCGTTTCTCTTCAATGGCACAGGGAGAAGAACATGAGTTGCAGGGAGAAGAGAGAAACGAGATTGAAGAGCTTGAGAAAGATCCCGTTTCAAGGGAGGAAGAGGTAACGATTGAGAGGATATCGAACAAGCGGGAGAGGAAGAGGAAAAGAAAGAGAGGGAAATACCCAAAAATAGAGAAAGGAAATGAAGAAAAGGAAGTAAAAGAAGTTCAAGTAAGGGACCCGTTGGAGGTGTTTGGTACGGACATAATGGTGATGATACTGAGCAACCTCGACGCACGCAGCGTGGCACTATCTCTCCTTGTTTCCCGTGCCTGGCACGGTGTCGCTTCAAGCGACAGATTATGGAGCTCCAAGGTCGGTTTGTTGCTTTTGTTTGTTCCTCTGCACTTGGTTTGTTTATTTTCATGCCCTCTCTGTTTGTGATTGTGCTTGAATGTTCTGTTTTGGTTGTTTTCCTTCGAGAATTTTAGAATTGGGTTTTAGTTGTTGATGTGTCTGGTTTCATTTGCAGAAATGGGCGTTTGATGTTTTTTTGAAGAAAAATTGAGAATTGGGTCGTAATTTGTAGTTTATTTGGTTCAATATCCAAAATGGCTTTGACTTATCCAAAAAAAAAACCCAAAAGGGCTTTTTAGTTTATTTCTTTTCTAGAGAATTTGATGATTGGATCGAAGTTGTATTTGTGATATGCTTACATATTCAAATGAGATTTTAGTGTTTTATGAGAGAATTGAGAATTGGTTCCTAATTTGGTTATGTGTTCGATCTCTATGTGAAGGGTATTTTTTTTTTCTGTCTCAGCATGGTGTTTCATAATTCAGTATAATTTGGTGAATATGGGGTTTAATTTATACTATTTTGAACTTTTTCCGTAATGGAGTTGGTTGGTTGTTTACTGGCTTTTCTTGTTATTTACCTTATATGTTTCTTGCTTTGAGGAGTTCCATTTTGCTACAAAATGGTGAATTGAGCTTAGTTCTAAGCTGTTGATAATCAACTTCATTTACTTTTGGTTTGTCTCCAATTGAACTCTGCTGTTGCATGGGATTTGTTTCATCTGGAGCAGTTAAGTTCCATTGTTGCTACATTGATGGATAGGCATTGTAATCAACAGCTTTTAATAAGTATGGTTTTAGTTATTTACCATTGCATCTTTTTCATGAGCTTCTTGGAAGTTCTCGTGGTGGTTTTGTGTGAAAGGAAATCTGCTCTTCTCGAGTTTCATTTTTCTCTTTCTTCTCATTAGATTTTCTTTCCTAGGAAAATAGGTTGTGCAGATCTGCTCTGGCAGTCTAAGCGCATTTGTCTAAATGAAGGCAAATGAGATAACACTTTTTACAGTGTACACCTTGGATATCATGTGCAAAGAACATGAAAGGTCTGATGAGGACATAATTATTGTGGGAGAATAGTCATAAATTCTGTCTTCAGATGTGTTTAGTGGATGCAGTGATGGTGGAACTATGTGAAGGGAAAATCATAACAAATGGCATCATGCTATGTAGAATTCAATATTACGCAGTTCTATTGGTGCTTTTATTATAAATGATTGATCAGCAAGTTGCTTCACCGGTTATCAAAGTACCTGAAACATGAAGTACCAAACATTTATCGAGTGAACATGTGGCTAAGGGTAGGGGAATATTTACAAACTACCATGGCACTACCTTATAAATTACACTATTTCAGAAACATGCAAAGCTACCACATCAGTTTGTTAAAAAGTTTTAATAAATTTGTTAGTGAGAATAGGAGTGCTCGTAAGGCTAACCTGGCTGCAATAGATGAGATTAACAAGAGTTGACCAAGATCATTATTGGTGATGCCAAGTTGGTAGAAGAAAGTTATAGTCAATGGACCCGTGGGTTAAATCATTAGAGCATCTAGCCTATGCAGCATATTTGATTTTCAAGGTTTATTTTGTCTGCATAAATTATGTGATTTCACATTGTTTGATTTCGGACTGTTATTCACACTAGCTTATCTTAACCAAAAGGATCAACGTTGCGAACATTTGGTAGTGACCCTTCCATTTTGAATGCCTTCAAGTGTTGTACTTGTCACCTAGCGCCCTGATTCTTAAGGTTCAAATAAAATCTTGGAATGAGAAAGACTATTTTAATATGATGATATCGTTAAATTGGTGACATAAGTTGGGTTAAATCACACCATTGGTCCCCTTAGTTTGGCCCTTTGGTCAAATTGGTCTCTGGAGTTTTAATTTGATCAAATAAGTCCCTATCCCTTGGGAAAATTGATGCCGGGAGTTTCAATTTGGTCAAATAAATCCCCATACTTTCTATTTGGTCCAATTAAGTCCCCTGTTAACTCCATCTTAACTCTGTAGATAGCTACGTAAATTGAATTGTTCACTTGACTAAAATATATTGGGCGCTTACGCTTCACATGAAGAACAATTTGAACAAATGGAGTTAATGGGAGGGACTTAATTGGAGTAAATAGAAACTTTTGAGACTTATTTGATCAAATTGAAACTTTGGGGACTAATTTGACCAAGGAACCAAACTTTGGGGACTTATTTGATCAAACTGAAACTTCAGGGACCAATTTGACTAAAGGACCAAACTGTGATGACCAATTGTGACATTTAGCCACTTAAGTTGCTTTCCAAATTATCATGTTTGACAATGCAAGAAAGCAGTATGGAGAAGGGACTGTTTTTGCAGCTGGTAAGTGTACATGATAAATCTCAGAAAAATATTTCCATGTATCGTTATTGAATATGTGTTTCAACATTGAATATATATTTCAATTAATTAATTCATGCTTTCAGATGACAGTTGAATGGTGGTTAATGTATAGGAATAACAAGCTAAGAGATTTCCTCAAGTTGCATCTTTTGAAGTATGTATATGGATGTGCTGATGTGGACTGCCAACATCAATGAAAAACTGGGCTTTGGGAGTATAAAGGCTTATTAAAGGGGATTTACCAAAATGAATTTCTTCAAATCTTCTTGATAAATTAGCTGAAGAGTGCAGAGGAGGAGAAAGATTGTTTTATTACGTTTACCAGGACATCAAGTGCGAACGAGCTATATGAGAACCATCATTCAGATGTAGCCGGAGTCCTTTATAGTTAAAATTGGAGTGAATTGGTTCACAATTGTAGAAGCAGGTATATGCAGTCATTGGTCACTTAGGACATTTGGGTATTTTCAACCATGTGTATGTTAAGGAAACACATACAAATGATTATATAAATAAAAAATTACTATCTTGCTCCGAATCTTCATTTTCCTTGATGTTTCCGCCTCAGACACATTACCAAGACATGTCCGCTGATATTGGGATGATGCTTGGACCCTCCAAATTAATAGAAAACTTTTAAAGAAAATAGACGAGTACCTATGTCGACACGTACCCATATCTGACACTCATATCCGAGTCCGAGTAACTTAGGTTATGGGCAATTCTCTTTACATGGCCATTATCAACTGTTATTATCAGTTCAACAATGCTGTTGTCAGACAATATGGAGCAAATGTTGGGAAGGTAAGGGTGTTGTGTGATATAAGTTTGCAGCCTTTAGGAAATATTTTTGGCATTAAGGGGTTGTCACAGTGCAGTTTATTTATGTCATGTACACATGTTGTACTTGAAACTAGGCATTAAAGGGTTCCATTAGGCATGGGTTTTGTCTTTTTTCCCCTTTTGTCTTTTCTTTTTCTCAAATAGTAAAGGCTCTCAGTTCTCTACATTCTGGTTGAGGAAACTACAAGTCAAAAGAGGGTGGAGTGGAGGTTGCTAACCAGTTTGATGGTTGTGGTGTCTTGAGATAATATGAGAATTAGACTCTTGAAAGAAAGTCGTGACAAAGTAGAATATATTCTGCAGCCTCTTCTCCATACCTCATAGTTGCTGCCTGCCACCTCCGACCCAAAAACCCTACGTTTCTGAAGGTTAAATTGAACCACATCTCTTTTGATCAACCTTTTAAACATCATAATCAACTTGGTATCTGGAATGTTGTTCTGAGTGCAAGAGTCACTGGGATACCACAAATTTGTGTTTAGCTTACTTTAGGTGCTGTTTCTTGATCATCTTTTGTGGAAGTTCTAAGCTTTTTAACTCATTATTCAGATCGATTTGGTGACTTTTGTAAACATAGTTGATAGAAATCCTGATGATCTAATAAAGCAGCTTATTTGCGTCATACATTTTGAGATCTGGATTTTTTTTGCACTATAAGTATTGTTTGATCAGTTTCGCTGAGCAAATTGTATAGTGCACTGAGAAGATTCTGTAGTCTTTTTGGTTCAATTTATACGTTCTTGTAGTTTTTAACTGTATCTTTTAGAAAAATATTTACTTATCTCCCCTTCATTGTTTGAAATTTCACTTGATTACCACTTAATGAGAAATTGAGTATATGGGGTCTGACTGTAATGCAAAGTTGTTAACATGGAAGCATTTTTTTTTTTTATATTTGCAAGTCCAATATACATGGTAAACGAGACTTAACTTAAAGTAGCTGGCTTTTTCAGTATGAGGAATTGTGGCATGAGAAGGCACACATACCTCGCTTGTCACAGGATCGGGGATTATCAAAGTTGGCCATTTATTCATTATCTGTTATGGATGGAAAACGTGTAAGTAATGAGCAATCCCCCCTCCCTCCCCTTCTTTCTATTGGACGCATTCACACCCACACAAATTGTGCAAACACATTCTAACACTCAGTTGCCCTGATTTTTTAAATCAATGTCAGACTCGTATCATGAAGGAAGACCTGTGTGATCATGTTTGGGAATTTCATTTCAACAAGGTATGAGCATTTTTTATTACATAGTGCTATGAGGCTATCTTATGAAATTGAATCTAGCCACTGATGTGGTGCCTTACTTTTGTAAGTGTGGTGCAATGGTGATTCACGAGTTTGCTGCTTGCTTTAAGAGTAAAGTATGTTTGTAATATGGAAATGTATAAAAGCATTGTCACTTCTCACTTCTTTGTTTGATTGCAATTACCATCGGTACATGAATTTTATTCAACCTTTATTGTTTTCTTTTCTAAGGCATTACATGTGATACAAACCACTACATGTTTTTCATAACTAATCCTGAAATTAATAAATTTCTCGAATAGTTATTGCATTTCATATCAACACCTCTTTAAATTCATTATCGTTCTTCATCCCAAGTAATAGAGTGAGGCTTTTGTTGAATTGGCATCATTAACTTTCCTTAGGAATAGTTGGTAATTATTCCTATTGTTTTTGAAACAAAGAATTGAAAGTTTTTTCATGATATTCTCCCCATTAATAATTAAATTTCAGAGGGTACCCAGCTCCAACCAACTCTTGGATCTTAACTTGGGCAAGTTACAGTCTTGTAGTTTGCATGAGTCCACTCACCATTATTTGTAATAAGGCCTGTTGCTCTCAGGGAGTACCAGACTATTGGAAAAATCTTGATCCTTATTGGAAGGGAAGTGGCCCTCCCATGCGCCGATATTTCCATCCAGATGGAAGTCATACTGCAGATCCTGATGACAAGGTATGGGGCGGCCACGAATGTTGCTATTCTATTGTTACTAGTTTTGTTGGTGAAGGAAAGATGAGGGAGCACTATGTTAGGATAAACCGATGGCCCCGAATGTCTGTGTCTAGGAAGCAGGATTGGAGCTGGGAAATGTGTAACAGTCTCTGCTGCTACTCTAGCATTCCTGATGCTGACAAGAAAGGTGGGACTGGACCGCCTTTACTGGTTGTGTAAAATATCTTTTTAAGGGTTTCCTAGGTATTTCCAACCGGTATCTTTATGTTTTTGGTTTGGGTTAACAGTGTTGTGTTTAGTTTCCATGTAATGGTGATAAATAGTGTTATGCTTTGGGCGTATCTTTTGGATATAGTTGTTGCCAACTCTGTACATGGTGAATAAACTTGATCAGTGTGTTTCTTGTTGTGCTGCAATATTCATGTGGTTTTCATAGAATGCTTTTATGCCTGTTTGGTACACCGGTTTTATAAAAGGGGGATACGATGAAATAAATTTCATAAAACAGTGATATAGGATATTTCTCTTTTATTTATTTTTCCATTAAATGTAAGGTTGAATAAGATCATCTAATTTTGTCATCCTTTTCATTTTATCCTCATCTTAATCTGGTTTGGGCACTCAATCTTTGTTCTTTCTTTTTTCCCAATTAAAAAAGAACTTTTTTCTTTTAATTCTTGCAAGAATTTTCATCAAATATTTGATAGATTGCATGTCTTTCATTTCGGTGGTGGTTTTATTTGATAGTTGACGGTAGATGGCAGATTGGCAACCTATTATCACATCATTACTTCCTTTACCAGAGCCACCAGTTTTTCAGTATGTCTTATGTTTTTCAAGACTCCCATAATGTTAGCTGTAAAATCCTTTCATGGACTTCCGTAAGGTGTAATTTCCTTCAAAGTTAGAACTGTCCTATTGTTTTGTAAATCCTTCTTATTTTCTCGACACAATTCATCATCAAACTTATCGGTTTCCCTGAATCTATAGCCCTTCCCTGCTGGCTGCTGCACTTCAGCTTCTTTATCCTGTGTTTGCTCTATTATTTTCTCTCCACTGTAAGAGAAATTAAGATCCACAAGTACTAAATCAAGAACCTAATCTGTCAAACTTTTTAAGACATTATGGCTTCAAAAATAAAAGCAGATTTGCAAGCATGCTTTATATGGTTGAGTACTTTAAAAACACATTTATTAATCCAGATCTGCTATATATATTACTGTTGTCCTATGTAAATCCTCACATCTTTGGTCTCATAAACTGACAAGCAAAAACAGACCACAATCATTTGCAAGCATGGGTTGCACTTGGATTCATCACTTCTCATTCTTGCCATATCAACTTACATGATGACTCCAGTTTCTGCACTTGATGATGAGGACCAACTTGTTCGGTTAAGGTTCAAGGTTCACATAATCAATGACTTGAGCAGCAATAAGAATCTAATCCGTTGCCATTCTATGACGGCACACGTTCTGGATGAACAATGAGTTTCGGTTAGAGTTCATGACAAAACTTAGACCCACTTATACAATTAAAGAAAACGAGAAGTTAGGGTAAGCCCGGCCACCTTGGCCCTGTTTGGTCCACTCAAGGTCGAGAGGAAAGAAAAATGTGAAGGTAAAGTATGAGAATAGGAGACATAATATTTTAAGTCGGAGAAAGTTATTTGCCAATTAAGTTCCTAAATTATTTAACTCCAAATTCCCTTTTTTTTTTTTTTTTTTTATAAGTAATTAACTCCAAATTTCTTCAAAACCAACTACCAAAGTGGTACAGCAGCAACCAAGAAGAATTTTGCTCCAGGGTACTTTTTAGATAATCAGCCAATTTCAACAACACCAGGCCATGACAGAAAACTATAAAAACAGTAATCCAATCAAACACATGAATTTCTCTCAACCTATATTGATCATTAATCAAGGCTTACAAGCGTTAGGACTCGTGATTACAATCATGTAAAACCATCCTGCAAAATGCTTAGACTTGCCTCTATAAGACTACAACAGAAATGCAATTGGACAGACCCAATTACTACTGGGGTGCAAATTATGCGAGCTAACCCGTTCAATTTGAGTTCAACTCGGATTTTTGGCAAGCTGGGTTGATAACTTTTAGGTTTGGGTTGAATCTTTTTAATCCGAATTAAATTTGGGTTGAGCTAGGGTTGGACTCTTTGAAACCCTATCTCAACCCATAACTCGCGAACCTGAATTTAATTATGTAACAAATACTCTTAGTTGGTGATTTGAATTTATGTAGCATTTTTGGACTTCAGAAATTTGAATTTCTGAGAGGTATTAAAATTTGAATAATTTAATGTGATGTTTTTTTTTTATAAATTCTTTTTGTAATATTTAACACTAGTATCTGAACACATGCTACACGTGTTTTGATATGCTATTTTATGTGATAAATCAATATGAGTTGATGATATGAGAGATAATGAAAGTAGATAAGTTAGGTCTGAGTGGGATAGTGAGAGAGAAAAACATAGGCTGAAGATAAGATAGTTAAGGAGATGGGAGAAGTTAAGTCTGAGTGGGATAATGAGAGAGAAAAATATAGGAGAAAGATGTAGAGAATTAGGGTCAATTGAGTTACATATATGACCTTATTTAAATATTTGATTTATATATTTAAGTAGGGGTTTATAGTACATTTTGAGAGGTGGACACCAAATTGGGGTTTTGGTTTTATTAATAGTATAGATCTAATATAAAACAAAATACACTTCAAGAATCTAATCCGACCAAACTCAACCCAACCTATTTAAACTTGTTTTGATTTCACAAGTCAACCCAAATCTAACCTTCGTTTGTTTGGGTTGAGTTAGGGTTTAGGTTAGGTTTGAAAAAATTATGTCATAGGTTGGACTTGTGTTAACCTCTAACCTGATCTAACCCAACCTGCGTACATCCCTAAGCATAACTATCCGTAACTGTTTGGAACCAATGTGTATGGATTGTTTATCTATATATTTATATAGTTGCAGATCTTAAGATATAATTTTGAGGGAGCCAAACTCAAAATCTATATATGTATGTATATATTATGTAGAGAGGAGAGATATACTTTTTATTATATAAGGAAAAATATGATTCTCAATTCATTAAATGTTAATTGTTAACTACCATTTAGCTGTCAATTTCCCCTTGAAAATAATATGCACAATAAGGAAAAAATCATAAATATTGAAAATAAAAAGAAAAAAATGACTAGTTTCATTAGTAATGAAATTCTAAAAAATTACCAGTTAAGTTTCCAACCGATACCCGGTGCAACCAAGAATTCCTCATCGTCAAAATATCGTTCCCGATATGATAGATCGAAAACAGCAAAGCTGGCTATTAATGGGCCGCAAAACTAGTAGCAATAGAAAAGAGTCGATTCAATGAAATTCACGCGAAAATGAAAATGAAAGTCATCACTTGGCATTAATGTTGTAGGTTTAGATTAAACATAAACAATAATATCATACATGAAATTAGAATATAAATAATTCCATAAATAATTACATAAGTAAATTACATACTTGATTGAGTCATCATCGCAACAGAAACTTAAATTACCTCACAATGGAAGTAATCAGGGTTAGGTCTTCCCCTTTGTACTCCTACAACACCAGCTTTCTCATATGGATAGAAAAATTGAATACTCAGAGATATTGGGAGCCAAAAAGGGGATATAGCCTGTTTATATACACATCAATAACCCTAGTTACTGAGAGTCCAAATGGACCATTCCATCTAGGGACCATATTGGACTAAAGCGTACACTAGCCACTGACCCACATTAATAATATTAAGATGTGTACAAGTCCAAACAATAGGATCACCAATTAACAACAGTGGGTTCTTTTACTTTTTTCATTGGACCAAATCCGCAGACTCAGTTTTATAAAACCAAAACCACTATAATTAGTGGTATCGCAGATAGAAAAATTATAACATTCTCCCACTTGGGCAACACTAATTATAGCTTTCAAAATTTTAAAACGTTTTACTCAATTTAAAATAACTCTCACGTTAGACAACTTTATTTTATTGTGGTTACATTTGAAAAACAATTTGGTCATCTGAGACAACATCTTAAATGACCTAGTCCCATGAAAAACACCATACATGGAATCATGGCAGTCGATGTGCTTTATTATTCACACAGAACCAATCCATGGTTACGCATGCAGATTGTTCCACTGACATGGATCCAATGTGGTAGTGTAGCAAGAAAATAGCATCCGACAAGGTGATCAAATAATGTGCTATTTTCAATGTCAGTCCTCAATATGACTTTCCGTACAACATGCCTATTAATAGGCCAGAGAAGTTATTAATAACATGAGTATGTCTCAAAATACCTCGAGGTTTCAACAGGATGTCAACCACAAGACATACCTAACCAAACTCAAAACTGACACCATGTTTTAAGTTTCCATAGCATGACTCTCTGTACAACATGCCTAATAATAGGCCAAAGAAGTTATAAACAATACAGTATGTCTCAAAATATCTCGAGATTTCAATAAGGTGTCAACCACGAGACATACCCAACCAAAATCAAAACTGACACCATGTTTTAAGTTTCCACAATATGACATGTCATTTGTTCAAATGCATTCATATATACATAAAGATAAGATAACATGATATGAATGAAACTATATATGATGATCATCAATCATAATATACAACTATCGTACCCAAAACATAATGAGTTCCAAAATTACATAAATTCAATAACTAAAATATTAAAACATATATAACTACCACTAATCCAGTACATCAAAAGACTCTAAAATACCCATACTATCAATATGTTTCTTAAAAACAATGGGTTTCAAACTTTTGGTTTGGGGATCAACAACCATGTTATTCGTTTGAATGTATTCAACAACTGCACTAGCATAAAACACAGTTTTCATGGATTCTCTCTCAAGATCATTCTTGGGATATTGACTCAAACTCAATTTATCCCCATTCATCAGGTAAGCTCTTTGAGAAAGATCCAACATACCATGAGATCTATCCTTACGGATCTCAACATCAAGAACAAAGAACGTCTCACCAAGATCTTTCATATAAAAAGTCATGGATAACAACTATTTTGTCTCATGTAATAACCCAAGATCATTACTAGCAAGCAAAATATCATCAACATAAAGAATCAAATAAATAAATTTACTCCCACTGACCTTTAGGTATATTCATTGATCTACCTTATTCTCCTCAAAACCAATAGAAGTCACTACCCCATCAAATTTTAGGTACCACTAATATTAGTATGCACTATTTCTAAAAGATTAGAACTACGAGTTGAGCCCTTATTCTTAGTTATTGTTCATTGAAAGAGAGACTGATTCAAAACAAGAATGCAACACAGTAGCAAAAGGGAAATAACCAACATATTCCAAAATAGATAATCGAAAAGTATAGTTATAAACCCCCTTTGAGCAGAGAATTCAATAAACACTTAGAAACTTTACAGATGAAGTATATGAAGACAATATTTCAGTTTTCGAAGGAATTGTCCCCTTTGGGCAGAAAAATCTTCTAAATCAACCCATCATCTTTCTACAGTATTCCATGTATTTTCACAAATTACATCACTCAACTACCCCCGTTACTGCATGATATAACTGAAATCATCCCACAATATGTTTTAGTGAAATCTTACAAGTATCAATGAGTGTGCCACTTTAGCAGCTAACACCCACATCAACCCATGAAATTTCTCAAAACCAAGAATAATAGTAATCATCCCGCAATATGTTTTGGTGAAATCCCATAAGTATCAATGAGTGTCCCACTTTGGTAGTTAACACCCATATCAACCCATGAAACTTCCCAAAACCGGAATAAACAATAACGCCATTTACAACCACAGACGCATGCAAAACAACAAGCATGCATGTGACCATACAACATGAGGTACGCTAAACAACATGTACTTCTATGAGTCACCAAACAATCAATAGTTGCATCCTTACCACAAATCTTAAACATAACAAAATATATTTAAATAATTTAATCAATTATTTCTCACAACATGCATATTTTCTATATTTTCTTTTCAACTCAAAGAACAATAAATAAGACAATTAATCTAGGAGATTACATACGGTTAACAACATCTCAACACATCAAAATATTTTATTGTGAAAAATTTCATAATATATGCACAGATTTTGAGAAATAAGCAATTAATCGCATATGTTCAGAAATAGATGTTTATTAAACCCAAAAATTCTAGAAAAATATGATAATTATTATAAAATAATAATTAATCCCAATGAGTAAATAAAACACAAGTTTTATGAAGAATAAAATATTAAGATCCCACTCATCTTTTACTTAATATATTAGTATATCATAACATCGAAATATATTTTTCATGCTCAAAATTTATTATTGCCAATAAGTGCACCAATTGAGCAAATATGAATTAAAAAATATGTTTTAGAAAATTTAAGAAAGCTACATCATATTTTTTTTATAATTTATAATTTTCATATTTTCTATATACTTCCATGAAACCTAGTCAAAATTTCAAAAGTGACAATGGAAATTGTTCAGGATAACCAAAAGACAACATATTAATAAAAAGGGTAATTTTAACAACCAGATTCCCGACGCATCATTTACATTCTCCCTTTGGGGCATAGAATGCAACATTCACGTAGAATCTCTTACATGAAACCAACAAATTAACGTATTTCAGTTTTCAAAAAGCCTAACACTTTTGGGCAAAAAAATAATCTAGACTGAAATCAATTCCACCAAATGTTTTATGTCAACCTTTAACTTAAAACACACAATTACCCCCTTTAGGTAGGTGATTGAATGCAATAACCTAGATAAACATATCGTAACAACAATATGAAATAGCCTCATAAATATTAGTGAACTGACAACTTTAGCAGTAACCATCCACATCAACTTATGAAACTATTTCAAAACGAGATTGATAAAATATATTACCCAACATGTATACATACTAAAACAATATGTATGTATTTGATCCTCTCAATATGAGATAGTAAACCACATCCTAAAAATTTGCAGACTATATTCACGAACATAAAATGTATAATCCTCGTTTATTTTGCCTTTGGCAATCGACAATGTGGTACTAATCTTCGGAATTGCATGTTTCATCATGTTATGAAAAATGTTCCCCATAATCCCCACTCTCTACTTTGCATCTATATTCCTTTATAAAATTTGTCGTTAGGTCTATATAACAGTAACATCATATCAACTATCAAGGCAAACATATTTATATATATATATATATATATATATATATATATATATATAGCTGAGCTAGAGAGTTTTGCTAGATTTTCATGCCAGCCAGTTTCAATAATCCTTATTTCTTCTCATTGTCATTCAAACCTTTGTTTAGTAATCTTTCCTTGTTCCACATACTTATTCCACAATGCTTCATCTAAAGTACCTAAAACAACACCATAAATTGATGCATTATTATTTTTTTTTTAATGAAATCCAAACTATGCTTGACGACTCAATCAACAAGCTCACTAGTTAACTGTTTCGCAATAAGACGCCTAAGCAAAACACAACCTAAAGGCCATACATCTTGAGCATGCCCATTTCTTTCAAGTTTGAGCAATTTGACACTGGAATAGTGCTCTGCATTGTCACTTAATATAAATCTCGATGCCTTAGACTCCAATTAACTTTTCTGCCACTTAGGTTTATTCTAAAGCTTGATGTCTCAACGCAAAACACCTCATACTTATAAAAGCATCAATACTGCGTTTGTATTTTTTTTTTAAATGAATGAATTAAGAATATATGGTAAAAATTTCATTACTCCAACATTTTTTATATATAATTACCTTTTCCAGCCAATCATGTTTTAATACAGACTTGAATTCATAGTATTTCCTTCGCGAAACTGATGATTAATGTTAAAATTCATTTATCTTAATAGGATCAACAATTCATCCCAATAATCCCATAGATACCACGCCGTGCACTTTCGATTTTGCAACAAAGAAACAATCAAGTTAGAGTCGCTCTCAATAATTATCTGATTAAAACCCAACTCTTTATACAACGTTATACCTGCTATTAATGCCCTTAACTCAGCCTCATTTGGTTCTTGAGTTTTTTGTTAAAAAAAAAAAAAATAGTATATCACCCGATGGTAATACATTACCAACATTATGATGACGAGAAGTGGTACTCACTTAATTAAAGTCATCCAATATATGCCATATTAAATTATCAAAACAAATTCGGGTGAAACATGTTTGTCTTGCTTATGGTTTATTGACCGATAAAGCTGGAGGTTACAATAATAGATATAGTATATTGCAAGTAGAACATAGTCAAAACATGTTTGTTGACATATGATTAGGAAAAATGACCATAAAAATAGAAGCATATCATAAAAATATTTATGAGGTCAACATAATGTCCCTTGATCATGAAGATATCAATGCATCATCAAAAGTTGCATAGCAGCAATCAATTAAATAGCCACCGGTTTTATGGAGTTATTTTCTCATAAAATAATTATGCAGTATTTCTAAATTAGGTTCTAAATTCATGTATGTAGGCTCTGATGCCACATATAGGCTTTGATTAAATATAAACAATAATATCGTACATAAAATTAGAATACAGATAATTGTATAAATAATTATATAAGTAAATTCTATACATGATTGAGCCATCGTCACAGCGGAAACTTAAATTACCTCACAACGGAAGTGATCAGGGTTAAGTCTTCCTCTTTGTACCCCGACAACAATAGTTTTCTCAGATGGATAGAAAAACTGAATACTCAAAGGTATTGACAGCCAAATATATACATCAGTAACTCTAGTTACTTAGAGTCCAAATGAACCTTTCCATCCACGGGACATATTGGACAAAGGCTTACACTAGCTACCGACCCACATTAATAATATTAAGATGTGTACAAGCCAAAACAACAGGATCACCAATTAATAACAGTGAACTCTCGTATTTTTCTCACTGAACCAAATCCACTGATTCGGTTTTATAAAACCAAAGACACTATAATTAGTGGTAGTCCAAACAGAAAAATTCCAATAAATATATGATCGTCAAGATTGTTGTATGCGGATTTGCAACAAATGAGTACTGGATTCTTATTGGATTTCATGGCATTAATAATGTGAATCTCAAACTTTTGGAATATCCTGTAACGAGAATTAAACTCATCGTCTCATTGTCGTAATGTTGTAGCTGCTAGTACTAAATCCGATAGGGCAAGAAAGAAAATGAAGCAAGCTGCCCAAATGTGAGAGTGACACATTTTAATTTGCAAGCTATCTCGTACGTGTTTCTGTATACTTTCTTTCAGTAACGAAGGATATAGAAAATGAGAGAATTTATACGAAAAAATAAGCCGACAAAAAAGGGAAGGGGTAATGGTTTTTATGTCAAGATTATAATGAATTTAATTAGTATTGAATTATTAATTACATGAATGGAAATCTTCATCTATATTAATTTCCCATACAAGGCTAAATATCTTTTTTTTTTTTCAATGTAGGTTATACTCCCAGTATTATTTCCAAATTAATATACTTGAAACGTGTGCAGCCTATAAGTGCTATGTCTAGAGGTGGCAATTAGGAATGCTTCGGGTCATTCGGGTTAGGGTCGGGTCATTCGGGTTAGGGTCATATTGAGTTATGCATAGTTTGGGTCATGGATCATTTCGAGTCGGGTTAGGGTCGTAATAAATTTTCTCCTTTGCCGTTAAAAAAATTATTATTTCATCTGTTCTTAATATTCTAGATTTGTAGCAATAAAAATGACAATAATAATACTCCATGATACACAACAACTAAATTAAAAACTTACTAAAAAAAACAACTGTTTCATTGGAATGAGAAATTGACTCTTATTACCATTAATGCACTATTATTTCTATGCCCAATCATGCCTTTTAGTATACGTAACATTATCAACACTGAAGTAAAAGCCATCTTCTCTCGCTTGCCAGAAGCATTTCGAAGTGTCCTCACAATATCTCCCCTCGTACTTAAGATTGAAAACATCAAAGCTCGCCTTTAATGGCCCCCAAAACCAATAGCAGTAGTAAAGAGTCCTTCCAAAGAAATCGACGGCAAAATGAAAATGAAAGTCGTCACCTGGCATTAATGTATGATCACCAAGATTGTCATTTCCCGATTTGCAACGAACCACTACTGGATTTTGATTGATTTTCATGCCATTAACAATGTAAACATCGAAGTTTTGTCCTGTCTTGTAATAAGAATGAAACTCATCAACTCCTTGCCGGAATGTTGTAGCTGCCAGTGCTAAATCCGATAGGACAAGAAAGAAAATGAAGCATGCCCATATGTGAGAGTGAGACATTTTTGCAAGTAATTATTGGACTACTGTTTTTATGTTTTGAGGGGACAAAAATTGAGAGAATTTATATTGAAAATAAGCTGACAAAAAAGGGAAGAGGTAATGGTATTTATGTCAAGATCATAATGAATTTAATTAGAAGAATTGACTATAATTAGATTCTTCAAATTTTAAAGCAATCCTAAATGTATGGGGACCGTTAGTGAGTAGTTAAAGCCAAATATAGTGCTTAAATCCCAGTTGACTAAATTGATATGGAGAATTTAATACATTAACTCTCATACTTAATGTTTCTGTTTCTTCCATTTGTCGATATCTTAACCTTTACGGTAAAATAAAGAGACTCATAACTTCTTCATAACACCTGGTATCTTTAACGCATTAATCCAGTTATCTAAATTGATTTCACTCTTTAATGCCTTAATTCTTAACCTTTAAATCACATATTACATGCATGTAATTCTCCTCATTTAAGTCTTCGATTTCCCGTGATCAGGTGTCTTGGTTATTGTATTTAGTGCACCATCATTACAACACCTTAAATAACCTCGTTACACCTTAATGTAAGATACGATTGAGATAAAAATCCAATGCTAATATAATTAGCATTTAGTCCGGCAGAAACATTAAGTTTGATTTTTGTGCCTCTACAAGTTCGAAGCTTTGATTGAGAGTACACACAAACCGGACTATCGTCGTATTTTGGATAGTAATTGTCAGATATTATTTGACTTATAGGGTCTGAGGATGGCAAACCCACCAAATTAGGCAGTTGAGGCAAACCCTTTTGCAAGCAGAATTTTGAGTCGTTTATTTCCATTTTATCAAATTCTCAAAGTTGTATTTGATCCATGATTATTGTATCATAAAGTTGTCCTCAATTATCTTATTTTAAACAAGAAAACTATGTCATGTTTTAGATATTGAACCATTTTCAAAGAAGATTGATGGGTTGGTTGTTCACATTTTATAAAATTGTGAAAATTGTGTTGTATTTCTTATTTTAATTTTTTAGAATTAATTTAACAAACAAATATACGTGATATAACGAGGGAGAGAAGTTTGGTCATGTTTGATCCATAGTATATAAAAATACCATTTTAAAAAAAAAATATTATTAATTATTTTCAAGTATTTGGTGTTTGCTAAATATGTATTTAGTAACTATGAGAAATAAAATTAATGTAGATTTCAAATTTAAAATCAAAACTGAAAACTGTAAAAAAATTACAAGCAGGTGTATCCAACAGTTTTCTATTTTCAAAATAAGATTATCTAAACAACATTTCACCGTTTTCTGTTTTGAAAACAGTTTTCGAGTTACAGTTATCCAAACATGTTTTTTCATAAACTGTTTTCGATTTTCATTTTTGAAAACAAAAAATTATTATCCAAACATGCTCTATATCTTTTGGGTTTCAAGAAAAACTTTCTTATAAAGAGAAAGAAAGAAGGGATATGATGTATAACTACTTATCAAATCTGTTAATTCATAGCGTTTTTCATAAAAGAGATTTGGATTTGAACTTTTTACCGTCAATGTAATAATATTAAAAAAAAAACTTAATATGAAGTATAAAACAATTACTGTCGTACAGGGTGTAATCTTATAATTACTGACACTTAATTAGAAAAGTAGGTATACACTAACCGTTCACTTGAAAGATGGTACTATTTTATCAAATTACTCTTTTGACTGAAAGAGAGAGAAGTTACATAAGAGAAAAGAGAAACATACGAAAATGTTTATTTTTTAATATTAATAAAAACAAAATTTTAAAAAATTATTCATTTGATCATGTTTTTATAGAAATACATTTTTATATAGACAACATTTGTATGAGTATGAGTGAACATATATGACAATGTTTTTGGGATTTGGGTTCTCTGTTGTTGGGTTCTCTTTAGCTATCGTTAGGACTCGGTACTTTTTAGGGTGAGATTATATGTGACCTTATTTAAAAATTAAATTTACGGTTATAATTGTACTCTAATATATATATATATATATATATATATATATATATATATATATATATATATATATATACACACATGGAGATATGACATAATGATAATTATTGATTCATTTCTTAAATAGAGTTACATGCCATTAGTGTTTTCAAAAGTGTTTTCTGAGCTCGTCCGAGACTCGTCTAGAGGCAGGGGCGTAGGCAAAACACCCCGAGACGCAATACTTTAGGTGTTTCTTTTATTGGGCATATGTCTTTTACTCCAGGGCTTACGTCCACGCCTAGGACGTACTGTAACGACCCATCCCGGGTTGGCCACCCCTGAGATGGTGTTGTCACATTTTGAAAATTCCAGCACAACACATATATGCAACCATAAAAATACCAACTGCAATTATTTATATCAATCATCAACCCTCAACAGGGGAGATGCATAATTCAGATATCAACTTAAACATTATATACTGTTGGTGTTTGTCTAAGGTTTAAACATGGTTTGAAAAGGTTCTTCATAAGACCTTAGCACCTCAGCACACAAAGTGTGCTCCTCAGCGCATAGCAAGTCAAGAAGAGTGCAACATCAGGTCAAGCCACGGCCCAGCCTTCCCAGGCCACGGCGCCTAGAGAGTGATGCATGTGTACCTTGGCTTGAGCCACGACCTGCCCTGTTCTGGGCCGCGGCACCAGGCACACTAAGACTAGTTTCTTCAGCCTTTTGAGAGGTGCATGGATACATGTTCAAAACACACAGGATCACTAAGAATTGATGAAGGGCTATGGTTGATTGGTCCTCAAGATCTAAGGGTGGATATTGACCTTCAAGATTGGTCAAGAAGTGGTGTACTATATAAAGGGTCACCTAGCTTCAATCTCAACACATATAACACAACAAAACACAAGTGATCATCATACAAGAAAATTCAAGTGCAAGTGTGAGAGTGCAAAGACACAAAACACAAGAGAGCTACTAGAATAGATCTCAAAAGAAAGGCTGGTTGTAAAGAGAGAGTTGCATAGATTGTGGGTAAAGGGCTTTGTAGTTGCTGTAACTTGTAAGAACTCATTGGTTTAGTGCAGAGAGTTCGAAGGAACTCACAGGGACGTAGGCTATTGCCGAACCTCGATAACAATTGTTGTGTTCTTTTTTTTCTTTGATTTTTATTTCTATTTCTGATCATTACAAGTCATTCTAGACTTGGGTGTTTGGAAGATCACCACTTGGGCATCACAAGGTAGTTTCCCAACAGTGGTATCAGAGCCGGAGGAGCTTTGGTGAGAGGGTATCAGAGTTAGAACAGAAGGTATCAGAGTCAAGACTCCAAGAATCAAAGATTAACTTCTTGGGTGATTCAAGAATGGAGTAAAGATCAAGATCTGATCGTGTTCTTGAGGGTGATTCAATAACGGTATTGAGATCAATCTTCGATCGTGTTGTTGAGGTTTAGAAGAAATTGGAAAGCAATTATGGGTGCTGCATAAATCTAGGATTTTCTTATCAAGATGGCTTCAAATTTCATTGTTGAGAAGTTTGATGGAAAGGGAGACTTTGCCCTTTGGAAGCGGAAGATCAATGTTGTTCTTATGCAACAGAAGGTGGACTTGGCTATTGGATAAGACGACGCTTTTCCAGCAAGTATCATGGAGGACTAGCGAATTGAGATGAAGAAGATGGCATACAATACCATTTTCTTGCACATGTCAGATAGTGTGACAAGGGAGTGCAGAGACTCGAAAGATCCAGCTGTTATATGGAAGAAACTAGATGAGTTGTTTCTTACCAAGACTCTCCCTAATAAGATTTATCTTCTTAAAAGAATATTTGCCTTTAAAATGGATCCTAATAAAGAGTTGCAAGATAATCTTGATGTGTTTAATAAGCTAGTTCAATATTTGAATAGCTGTAGCATAACATTCCCGGATGAGCAATTTGCTGTTATTTTGTTGAATTCTCTTCCTGATTGTTTTGATATCACTAGTCAAAAGAGATGGGAAGTAAGACTCTATTGATTAATGTTATTGAATATGGAAGAGATACACTAACCAAGGAAATCGTGATTAATGCTATAAGGGCTCATGATTTCAAAGCCAAGATGAGGAAAGCATCAAGTGGAGACGGGTTGTTCGTTAGAGGAAGGCCAACAACTTGGAATGGCAGCAACATTCATGGAAACTACAGGGAGAAATCAAGAGTATCTCATTCCAAACCGAGATTTGGAGGAAAGAGATGCTTCTACTGCAACAAAGAGGGACATTTCAGGAAAGATTGCAAGAAGAAGATGTGGGATGAGAGAGGAAGAAGCCATACCAACAATAGAGAGGCTTTGATTGCCAAAGGAGAACAATAAGATGATGTTCTTGTTGTGTGCTCAAATGTGAGCAAGAGGCAAGGTAGTGAGAAATGGATCCTGGATTCCGGGTGCACTTATCACTTGTGCCCTCACCGGAATTGGTTCAAGAATTATCAAGAAACCAATGATGGAAAAGTTTTCTTGGGGAATGACACTTCTTGCCAAGTGAGGGGAATAGGAGACATCCAATTGAGGATGTTTGATGGAGTCACAAGGCTGCTATGGAATGTGAGGTATCTTCCAGATTTGAAAAGGAATTTGATCTCATTGGGGCAGTTGGATTCCATGGGGTATACATATAAAGCATAGGGAGGAAAGATCAAGGTGACTAAGGGATCTTGGATAATGATCAAAGCAACAATAAAAGATGGACTCTATGAGATGATCGGAGAGACAAATCAAGGATCAAGCAGCAAGCTTGATGGCTGAGATGGATAAGGCAGCTCTTTGGCATACTCGCTTGGGACATATGAGCGAAAAGAGCCTGCAAGTTCTCAACTAGGATGGTCTACTTGATGGTGACAAAGTAGAGAAATTGAAATTCTACGAGTGTTGCGTTCTTGGGAAGCAACACCAAGTCAGCTTCAACACCAGAGTGCACAAGTCTAAGGGCATTCTCGACTACATTCATTTGAACCTTTGGGGACCAATAAGAACACCAACACAGGGAGGTAACTTTTAATTTCTGTCTTTAATTGATGATTATTCAAGAAATGTTTGGGTTTATTTGCTTAAAAATAAATCAGATGCTTTGAATAAATTTGTAGTGTGGAAAAAGTTGCTGGACACTCAAACAGATGGGATAGTTAAGGCTTTATAACCGATAATGGCTTAGAATTTTGCAATAAGGATTTTGACAAATTCTGTGAGTTAAATGACATTCTAAGACATAGAATGGTTGTAAAAACACCTTAGCAAAATGGAGTTGCTGAGAGGATGAATAGGACCCTTATGGAAACGGTTAGGTGCATGTTAATTGGGTCCGATTTACCAAAATATTTTTGGGGGGAAGCTGTGTCTGCTGCTGCATACTTGGTTAATAGGTTGCCCTCTAGAGCTTTAGAGCTCAAGACTCCCATGGAGATGTGGAATGGAAAACCCCCTGAGTTAAGCAACCTTAGGACTTTTGGGTGTGCTGCATTCGCACATCAAAAGGATGATAAACTTAACCCAAGGTCTAGAAAATGTGTGTTTCTAGGGTATGATGATAGGGTTAAGGAGTATAGGTTGTATTCCTTAGAACCAAAAGGAATGAAACTCATAATAAGTAGGGATGTTATTTTTAATGAATTATTGTTCCCTATTTGGAGAAAACTAACCCTGCAAGGGCTAGTGAGCAAACCAGTCCAGAATTTGTGGAGCATCGCATCAAAGAGAATTCAGTTCAGGTAGAGCAAGGAAGGCAAGAGCGTTTGGACCAGGTAGAGTCCATTAATGAAGTCCAAGCTTAGGGCACTCAAGAGGAAGCTGAACTATAAGGGGTTGATGCAGCAAATCAGAATGACTACCAGCTCACAAGGGACTGGGGAAGGAGGGTGGTCAGACCACCTTTGAGATATGGGTTTGTGGATGCTAATGTAGCAGCTCCTTGGATAGAAGGAGGGATGGTTAAACCAGAAACTTACAGGGAAGCCATGAAATGGAAGGAGTCGTCAAAGTGGCAGCTAGCTATGGAGGAAGAAATGGATTCTTTGAGGAAGAACAACTCTTGGGAATTGGCGCTCAAACCAAAAAAACAGAGAGTTGTGGATTATAGGTGGATCTACAAGATCAAAGAAGGGAATCTCCCAAGGGATAAAGTCTGACAAAAAGCTAAGCTAGTGGTGAAAGGGGTTCACACAAAGAGAAAACATATATTTCACTGAAATATTCTCACTGGTTGTGAAGTACAAGACGATACAGATAGCATTGGCTATGGTGGTCCAATTTGATTGAGAGTTTGAGCAAATAGATGTGAAGATAGTGTTCTTGCATGGAGAGCTTGATGAGACCATCTACATGAGGCAACCCGAAGGCTATGAGAAAGGAAGGTAGGAAAGTTGGTGTCCCAATTGAAGAAATCTCTCTATGGCCTGAAGCAATCACCTCGACAATGAAATAAGAGGTTTTATTCCTTTGTAACTAGCTTAGGTTTCATAAGAAGCTACTATAATTTGTGCTTGTACTACAATGGGTACAAGGTGGAGGAAGTGGTGATCATCCTCATCTATATTGATGATATGCTGCTGGTTAGGAGCAGCATACAGAGGATAGAAGAATTGAAGTCTCAACTCAGTGAGAAGTTTGAGATGAAGGATTTTGGCCATACACAGAAGATCCTTGGGATGAGCATAATCCAGGAAAGGGAGAGAAACAGATTGAAGATTTCTCAGTCTTTCTACATAGAGAAGATGATATCAAAGTTCTCTATGGAAGATAACAAACAAGTGAAGGTTCCTCTTGCTGGTCATTTCAAGTTCTCCAGCGATCAATGTCCGAGATCGGAGGCGAAGAAGAAGGAAATGGAAAAGGTCCCTTACTCTAGTGCGGTTGGTTCAGTTATGTTCACCATGGTAAGCACTAGACCAGACATTGCTCATGCAATAAGTGTTCTTAGCAGGTTTATGAGTAATCCCGAAAAAGATCATTGGCTTGGGATGAAGTGGTTGCTGAGGTACTTAAAGGGAAGCCCAGAAGTAGAGCTAGTTTATGAGAAGAGGGGTAAGTCCATCTGTCTTTAGGGTTCTGCAGATTCAGACTATGGGGTAGACCAAGATAAAAGAAGATCGATTACCTCATACTTCTTCAACTTAAATGGATGTTGTATAAGTTGGAAGGCTCAGTTGTAGCCGGTGGTAGCACTCTCAACAACCGAGGTTGAGTACATAGCGGCAACGGAAGCCATCAAGGAGGCTATGTGGTGCAAAGGGTTGTTGGAAGAGTTGAAGGTCCTGAAAGAGCAGGTGGTGGTGTATTCGGATAGCAAAGTGCGTTGCACTTGTGTAAGAATCCGGTGTTCCATGAAAGGACAAAGCACATGGATGTTCGGTATCATTTCATTCGGGAAAATGTTACAGAATAATGCATTCATATGGACAAGATAGCCACGGAAGAAAATCCTGCAGCTTTAGGCACCAAAATTCTACCTCTAAGCAAGTTCAATCATTGCCTTGGACTACTTAGGATTGGAGTCGATTGATATAATGACTCAAGATGAGTTTGGCTCCCAAGTTCTCTACACAATGGGTTCAGGTTTAATCGCTTAGACAAGGTAAAGATTGTTGGTGTTTGTCTAAGGTTTAAACATGGTTTGAAAAGGTTCTTCATAAGACCTTGGCACCTCAACACACAAAGTGTGCACCTCAGCACATAGTAAGTCAAGAAGAATGCAGCATCAAGTCAAGCCACCGCGCAGCCTTCCTAGGCCACGGCGCCCAGAGAGTGATGCATGTGTGCCTTGGCTTGAGCAGCGACCTGCCCTGTTTTGGACCGCGGCGCTAGGCACACTAAGACTAGTTTCTTCAGCCTTTTGAGAGGTGCGTGGATGCATGTTCAAAACGCATAGGATCACTAAGAATTGATGAAGGGCTATGGTTGATTGGTCCTCAAGATCTAAGGGTGGATATTGACCTTCAAGATTGGTCAAGAAGTGGTGTACTATATAAAAGGGTCACCTAGCTCCAATCTCAACACATATAACACAACAAAACACAAGTGATCATCATACAAGAGAATTCAAGTGCAAGTGTGAGAGTGCAAAGACACAAAACACAGGAGAGGCACTAGAATAGCTCTCAAAAGAGAGGCTGGTTGTAAAGAGAGAGTAACATAGATTGTGGGTAGAGGGCTTTGTAATAGTTCTTATCACTTTCTTTCTTCTCTTCTTTGGTTCTTCAAAAACTTGGGTTTCTTGGAGAGAAGTTGCTGTAACTTGTAAGAACTCATTGGTTTAGTGTAGAGAGTTCGGATGAACTCACAGGAACGTATGCTATAGCTGAACCTCGATAACAATTGTTGTGTTCTTTCTTTTCTTTGATTTCTATTCTGTTTCTGATTATTACAAGTCATTCTAGACTTAGGTGTTTGGAAGATCACCACTTGGGCATCACAAGGTGGTTTCCCAACATATATAATATAATATGCATGAATATTTACAAATATTTTTTTCTCATTAGTTTGGGGATGTGGACCACGTGGCTTACAGATAATGACTCCGTCTGAATCTTAGCTCATCAAACTATCTGTCCTACCTGTTATATGAAATTATTTAACAATGAGGGGTGAGTTTCACAACCTCAGTGAATTAAATTTACTATAAGTATTCAATTTGTATAAATGGTCTTCCAAAATGCATTTATCTATATCTCATAAAATTTGATAATAGCATTTTATTATCACTACTCATATCATAATCCTCATTCTTTATCACTCTCTTCTTCTCATATATTTATTCACCTTGAGACTATCAATTATATCTCATTATCTCGTTATGAGGTTCACAACATATAATTTATCACTCAGCTATTTCTTATCATATCATACTTTCATGTTTCTTTCTCACTATATCTGTCTCTCTGTGAGACTCATTCATCTATCAATAAATTAACAATCAAGAACAACACTTTAGCATCTCAGTAATAAAATCAATATTTAAAACAGATGCAATATATGAATTATTAATTGGGAACGTTTTCCCACATGTCAACATATTTTTACCTAAGACCGGCTACCTTCCTGGCTCTTTTATCACCAGCATAAACCGGCTGTCACAGTTTTCATTTCTCATCAGCATATATCGGCTGTTACGGTTTTCATTTCTCACTAACATATACTGACTGTCACGGTTTTCATTTCTCACCAGCATATATTAGCTGTCATGGTTTTCATTTATTTCATGTATATGCATATGAATAATGATATGAAATATGCATATAAACAATAATATAAAAACAAGCATGTATTCAGACATTCAAATTAGCTATCCTACTTCTTCTTAAATTATTATTTGATCAATTTCACTAAATTCTTCTCCTCATATATCATATCAAATCATCAACCATAGCTCGTCAAGAATTTCATTTATCACCTTCATTATTAATTCGACTCATTATTCTAATAATATTACTTCTCATATCAATTATTCATGTCATACCCATCAACCAACTTTCATCTATCCTCAAATCAGAAGTTAATAATTTATTCAAATATTTTCACTATATATTTCATATTTATCTTGATTACTTAAAGTAAATCTAACTCACCACATAGCACTTAGAGCTACCCGTGGATCATCTCTTTACCTTTCCTGCTCCTTTCAGTAATTTCCTCCGATTACTGATCATCAACAACTGCTATAATATTTATATTAAAATTTCAAATTTATTCATCAATTCCTCCATAATTCACACCCTTTGAAAATTCCCACATTGAATTCCGAGAAATTTTATGTATGCTAAATTTCAAAAATAAAATTCACGTTATTACCTTTTGTTTTTTCAAGAGCTTTTCGTGACTCTCTATAAAATTCTCTTGTAAATCCCTTTAATATTTTACTCTTTCAACCTTTTTTTCAGTCCCCAAGTCTTTAAAGAAAGAGAGTAGTTTGAATAGAAAAAAAGAGAAAACCAAACAGGATTTGGTAAGGAATAAATAAATAAAAGAACAAACTAATACACACACACACACACATACACATACATACATACATATATATACAATATCAACCGCCACCATTTACCCATAGCCAATTTTGATTGTTGTCACACCGCATGTAATGCAGCCAACACCTGGATTTCCAGGTGATGAATGACCCTTTTTTTTTCCTTTTTTTTGCCTTTTTCTTTTTCCTTTGTCCTCCACACCTGGACGCTTCAATTTTTTTTCCTTTTCCTTTTCCTTTTTCTTTACACCACCACGCGTCTATTTTTTTTAAAAGAATTATTTTATTCAATAATAAATATTTCACATATATATTATTTTAATTCCATGTTATTTTTATCAAATTACTTCTTTACCCATACTCTAAGAGCACGGGTATTACACGTATGGCTTTTACTCCGGGGCTTATGTCCACGCCTAGGACGTATGCCTTTTACACCCCAGTAATCAGGGTATACTTACATTCCGTTGAAGGTTTTATAAAAATCATTAAAAAAAAAATTCAAGTTTAAGACTATAACCCATACCCAAATGAGTAGGAATATAAGTCTTAACCATTAAGCTAATTGTTCTTATTGTAATATCATTGCACTTCATAAATATTTATTACATATTATCTGGTTTAATAATAACTATAAGCTAGGGGTGAGCATGAAAACTGGTGGACTTGACCCAAACTAATATAATGGGTTGGGGTTATCAAAAGTTGAGTTGGGTTTGGGTTGAGAATTTTTTTAACCTGATGGATTGGGTTGGTCACGGGTTAAAAAAATTCAACCTGACCCAAACCAGTAACCCGGCCATTATATAATTATATTTTATATATATTTAAAACATACTTACTTTAAGGATTTATGGACTATATTCATATTTTGGTAAGTTAGTTTGGATTGCAATATATATTTTGTGTGTATATTTGATGGATTATATATATTCATATTTTGATAAGTTAATTAGTTTTTATTGCAATATATATTTTGAGTGTGTATATATATCTTCTCATTTATTTTCTTTTTTTTTCCTTAGAAATCCTTTAACAAAAAATGCTAGTTTCCATAAAAAAAAATGCCAATTAGAATTTAAATGTGTGTATCATGTTTTTTTTTTTTTTAATACTTTTTAGTTGAAAAAGACCGTTTACTCTTGTAAAAGTATTTCGTTTGGACTTTTAACATTCTTTCCAAAAACTTATTGAATTGATTTGTTTATCTTATGTTCATTCACTTTTATGTTTTTTTGGTATGATGAAACTTGATTATGGAGATTCTAGAAACAATTTTACACTAGTGTTGAAGTTTTGAAGAATTTGATCGATCAAACACTTTTAAAATCTAATTCTTATTTACTTTTATATGGTTTGTATTAAATTATGATTGTTTGAACTTTTTGTAAAGTGATTTAAGGTACTTAATTTGTAAATGATGGTTTGTAAGATTTAATAAATTCTTGTATGAATTTGATAGCCACCGGTTTTATGGAGTTATTTTCTCATAAAATAATTATGCAATATTTATGAATCATGTTATAAATTCATGTATATAGGCTCTCATACCACGTGTAGGTTTTGATTAAACATAAACAATAATATCATACATGAAATTAGAACACAGATAATTGTATAAATAATTACATAAGTAAATTATATACCTGATTGAGCCATTATCACAACGGAAACTTAAATTACCTCACAACGGAAGTGATCAGGGTTAGGTCTTCCTTTTTGTACTCCTACAACAATAGCTTTCTTAGATGGATATAAAAACTGAATACTCGAAGGTACTATGAGCCAAATAGGGGACCTAGCCAGTTTATATACACATCAGTAACTCTAGTTACTTAGAGTCCAAAAGGACCCTTCCATCTACGAGCCATATTGGACTAAGGCATACACTAGCTTCTGACCCACATTAATAATATTAAGATATGACCAAGCCAAAATAACAGGATCACCAATTAACAACAACAAACTCTCGTATTTTTCTCACTGGACCAAATCCACTGACTCGGTTTTATAAAACCAAAGCCACTATAATTAGTGGTAGCCCAGATAGAAAAATTTCAATAAATATATGATTTTCGTGCAGAAACAATATTATAAGTTTGATTTTCGTGCCTCTACAAGTTCGAAGTCTTGTTTGTGAGTACACACATACCGAACTACCGTTGTATTTTGGATAGTGATCGTCAGAGTTATTTGTACCGGAAGGGGATGAAATCGCTTCTTAAAGACAACATATTAATTTTTGTGCCTAAGTATTATCCTTCAATTTTTAATTTCTTTTGCATTTATTCTCGAAGGTAAATTTTGGATGCCACTTTGTGTTCTTGTTATTTTGTTAATTATTAGAGCATCCTATTAATATTTTTTTCAACAAACTTGAGAAGCGATTTCGGTGTTCACTTAATTAACAATAGTTTCTATTCCTAAAATGTCAAAATGGTAAAATAAAATTGTGAGGTAATGGATAAAATCGATAGGCATACTATTTAAGCACTTATAATGGCATTTTATACGTAAAGTCTTACAATATGAGATTATCATGTTAAAAAAAGAAGAAAAAAAATAGAATTTGATCAGCTACCATCAGTCCCTCGTATAGATGTATAGTATATCGATTATGTTTATGCTATTGCATGTCAAGAAATTAGGTTTTGGGTAGTGTTTTTATTGTGGCTTCTGTTTGCATGGTTGATAGTTTTGAGTGTATTAGAGCTTTCGGGTTCTGAGGTTGAAATAGTAGAAACTTTAAAGTTGTGATTAAAAATTAATAAAGTTGTGAGTTTAATTTGTTGGTGATATAGGCAAAGAATTTGTCAAACCACAATAAATTTTGTTGTTTATTTATTTTACTATTTAATTGATGTAAATTTGATTAAGCGGATTTTAGAAGAAAAATTCTAACAATAACAAATTAGGTAGACATCATATTGGTTCAGTGGTAAAAAAATCAAGGTTGAGGTTAACTGTTAGGTGTTTCTCCGGATTGAAATATGCTTTAGCTGTTTCCTACTTTCTTTTCTGTTTGCTTCTGCAATTGCTATGTCACCCAGTAAAAGGAGAAGAACTTTAAGGAAGCAGTGCGGTTTTCATCGGTGGGTATTTAGCTTAGCTTGCCACGTACGTCTCTTCAGTTACCTCCAAAGTCCAAAAAAGTTTGAATCTTCTCCAGCTCTGGTATAGTGTTACAGTGACCTTGATTTGGTCCAAATAAACTTGAAACTTCTCCATGGTGTTGCACTCAATCATATTTGCTGCATTTCTTAGCCTTATTGACTATGAAATGACTTACTTTCATTTATGCAAAGTGTAAGTTGCAAATTCTTTGATTATGATACTTTTGTTCCTTAAATACTCAGAAGTCAGGACTTCTCTATAGGTAATATGTCAATTTTAATCAATTTAGGCGTCTGTCAAACATTTAGTGTGCAACATTAAGTCCAATCTTTTATCTCTTCAAGTCATTTTAGAACCCACCATACAACTCGTGCACAAAATCAACCAAAGAGCATGAAAGAGTGAAACAAATCAGTTAAATATTTTTATCTTTCTATTTTTTTAAATAGAAAAAAATAATCATTTAGAAAGACAGAGTGACTTCCCTATCAACACTATGCAAGGACTAGATACAAGTGTTGTTGGAAAATATTAATGGAATGCTCAAATAATAACAAAATAATTGAACAAAAAATGATAACCAAAATTTACCTTTAAGATGATATACAAAAGGTATTAAAATTGAAATGAAAATGTTGAGGCACGAAAATTAGTTCGTTGTTCTTGAGAAGCAATTTCGACCCACTATGATGCAAATAACTCTAACGGTCACCTTGCAGGATACAACGACAACCTGATTTGTGTATACTCACAAATAAGACTTTGAACTTGTATAAAGAATGACCCAAAAGAATAACAAATTTGGAAGATAGATAAAATGACAGAAAATACACTATGACAGAATATGATGCACAACAAAATTAAAAACAAAAGTTTCATTAGAATAAGAATTGTTTTTGAGCAAATTCATTGGAATAAAAAATTAAATCTTATTAGCAGTAGCAGTGTCATGCATTAATTTATTTAAAATTTCAAAATATGAATACGAAAGGCCTTTGCTTAAGTTACATCCTGGACCATTCTTGCCTTTTAGTATATGTACTATTATCGACGCTGAAGTAAAAGCCATCTTCTCTTGCTTGCCAATAACACGTCGAGGTGTCTTGACAATAATATCCCTCCTTCCCTGCATCGAAAACGTCAAAGCTCGCCTGTAATGGCCCCCAAAACCAATAGCAATGGAAAAGAGTCGATCCAAATTCGCTGACACGAAAGTCAAAATGAAAGTCATCACCTGGGTTTAATGTATGATCACCAAAATCAACGTCTCTGGATTTGCATTGAGCGACTACGTGACTGTCTTTCATGCCATTAACAATGTGAACAACAAACGTTTGCCATCCATAGTAGTGAGAATGAAACTCATCAACTTGCTGTAATGTAGCTAGAGCTGAATCCGATAGGACAAGAAAGAAAATGAAGCAAGCGCAAATGTGAGAGTGAGACATTTTTGCAAGAAATAATTGGACTATAGTACTTTACTTTCTTCCTGGAGGAGACCGAAAAATGAGAGAATTTATATGAAAAATAAGCCGACAAAAAAAGGAATAAAGAATGGTATTTATGTCTAGATCCTCATGATTTAATTAGTATTGATTACTAAGTGCATACTACGAGAAATTCTTACCTATACTCGATGCAAAACACTGTTTTTGCATCAGATGAAAATTTTACTAGTAATTATTAAGTAACTTCACTAGTAAGATTTGTACAATCACTATTCATGTTACCAGTGAAGTTACCTAACAATTACTACTGAAGTTTCCTCACAATGTAAAATGGCGTTTTGTTCCGACTATAAGTAAGAATTTCTCGCATACTACCATGACACTGCTTCACTGTTACATTTTCCGATAAAATAATACATTTAATGGTAAAACTTATACACTCGATTGTGTTTTCTTTTTTACCACCAAATATTAATATTTTTTTTATCATTGAATGTATTGGTTTACCTGAAAATATGGTATTGAGGCATTGTAGAACCTACATGAGAATCTCCAATTATTTTCTTAGCATTGATACAAAAATTTAAAAAAGGAAACCAATGATAAAATATTGATGACCATGTAATTTTTCCAAACAATATTAATTAGAATATCTTTTTTGTCCAAATTAGACGAGTTAATTATTAAGTGAATGAGAATAATTGGCTTTATGATATTGTAACGATCCATCCTAAGTGGATCCTACTATGAACAGTTTCATTACCTTTCAGCATTGAGTACCTTGACTCAAGATGCAACCACAAAAAATTTACAAATCAAACAACAATTTTTTAATCATTGCAAAACTGAAAAAATACACATCTTTACATATATGAAACTTTTCACTATTACAAACCGACTCTTGAAGTTTTACAAAGGGCATCGATATAAAGAAAAGTTTTTCTCAAATACATCTAAATTGAATATTTTTACAAATATTAGGCTATCACAAAAACTTGAACTTTCAAAAAGGATCAATAGATGAGGATGCCTTGGATGAGGACTCCTACTGATTTTAACTAGAAAATTTTTGATGCGTTCCTGAAAATGTTAGTAAAAATAAAAGGTTGAGCTAAAAAGCTTAGTGAGAAACACATTACTAAGAGTAATCATTTCGAAAAATAATTCGTTAATTATGGATCTTATAATGTAGGCCCTTATTGTAATCATAATTACAGTATCACCACATTTTGAAAATCCCAGCACGACACATATATACAATAATAAAAATAAATAACACCAATAGAAAATTTTACATCAATCATCAACCTTAAACAGGGGACTTACATCAATCTGATCTCTAAACATTAGATACAATGTAAAATGCATGAATATTTACAAATAAATTTTTATTTTATTTTCTCATTAGTCTGAGGATGTTGACACGTACATGACTTACAGAAAATGATTTCGTCTGAATCTCAACTCAATAGACTATTTGTCCCGTCTGCTACCTGAAATCATTGTACAATGAGGAATGAGCTTCACAAGCTCAGTTAATTAAATTCACTAGAAGTACCCAATCTGTATAAATAATCTTTCAATATTTTTATCATTTATATTTCATACAACTCGATACTAGCATTCCACCATCACAACAAAATCATAAGTCACGTTCTCTATTAATATCTTCTTCTTATTTATTGGTTCACCTTAAGCCCATTAATTATCTCAAAATTTTCTCGTAATGAGGTTCACATCATAAAATTAACTATTTAGATGGTTCTTATCACCATAACTGTCTCCGTGAGACTCATCCATCTATAAATAAAATTCACAATGACACACCACACATCCGCATTTCAATAATGCAAGCAATAATTAAAATAGATGCAATGCATGAATTATTATTATGGGAACATCTTCCCAAATGTTGATATGTTTTTATTATCTTAGACCGGCCTCCTCCCCCTTTTTTTCTTTATAGCTTATCCTGGCTATCACAGATTCATTTCCAGCATATACCAGCTGCTATAGTGTCTCTTTTATTTCCAGTATATGATATAATCCACGCCAAGAACTAAGAAATTGATGGATCAAGAAGACTTCCAAGATCGTCTAGAAGCAGATTTATGTGAGACCGCGACCCGTTGCTTATATTGAAGCAAGAACCTTGGTATAATGAAGACTGAGACCGCGACCCATTGCTTATATTGAAGCAATAACCTTGTTATAATGAACTTGCCACAATCAATTATGGAAGGATTGATTGATAAGTCGAAGATGAACGTCACAGAAACTCCATAAGTTCAGAAGTTCTAAAAGAACCAAAGAGAAATTTCTCTCCAAAAGTATGAATCAAATCTGAATTGTCTTATTCCAAAAGCCAATGGTTATTTAATTACATGAGAATTCGTAACCAATTAGAAAAAGAAAAACTATGAAATAGGAAATAAACCAAAATAGAATTCATGTAGGAATAGGAAATTACGAAATAGGAAATAAACCTAAATAGAATTCTGGTAATCTAAAATCTAAATAAGGAAAGTATCTAACTTGGCATGCAAGCCTTATAATGCAACAATTAAATTCAAAAGGAAACAATTAAGAAAAGGTGCAAGGTACAAGCCTAAAGTGAAGATTTGGATGCAACAACCTAATGGATTTAGGCCCATCATAACAGGCCCAAATGATATCCTTTTTGAAACTTTCTTAGGTCTAAATTGAAGTTCAAGACATCATCTTTCCACCCCAACAAGTTTCAACTCATTTGGAGATGCGTGCAAGAAGATATGACCATTTTAAATCTGGTCGTTGGAACCTCCCAAAATTCCAAGGTGGAAGTTCCCTTGGATCATGGAAACCCATCCTTGTGGATCACATATAGCACCATCCTTGGGCCCCCAAAGATATTTCTTAGCCTAAATGTGTTGAATAAGCCCATTGAGAGTTTTCTTGAACCGTTTAGCTCGAGCCCTTGTAAGTGGACCAATTGGAACTTGAATAGGATCCGCCTCCCATTTGTTAGTCGTGTCCTCATTAGCATATATCGGTTGTCACGATTTTTCAATTAGACCGGTCCCTTCCTAGTTATTTCGGTTCTTTTATTTAATGCATATGCATATGAACAACGATATGAAATATGCATATGAACAGTAATATTAAAACCATATGAATTCGAAATATTTCAATTGGTTATCATGATTTTTCTCAAATTATAAAAAAATCCACTAAATTCCTCTCATCCCAAATCACATCAAATTGTCCATTAAAGCTTGCAAAGATCCACTAAATTTCATCCCAAATTACATCAAATCATCCATAAATGCTTGTCAAGATCCATTAAATTTTATTTTCTCATAATTCGTATCAAAACATCAACCATAGCTCATCAAGAATTCCACTTATCGTTTTTATTATTAAATCAACTTATTATTCCAAAAATATTATTTATCCCGTAATAATTTCTCTACATGTCCAAAATTCATATTATATCTATCAACTAAATCTTTATCTATTACCAAAACATAAACTAATAATTTATTTTAATATTATCACTAGACTTTTTTTTTTTCAATTTTTTTTGATTACTTCAAGTAAATCAAACTCACCACGTAGCCCTTAAAGCTACCCGTGGATCACCTTCTTACCTTTCTCGTTCTTCTCCGAAATTTTCTCCCGTTGTTGACCGGCAACACCTGATATAAAATTTGTATTCAATTTCTAATTATTTCTTCATTTCTTCATGAACCACACCCTTTGAAAATTCCCACTTTGAATTCAGGGAAATTTCATGAATGCTAAAAATTCAAAAATAAATACTATGTTATTACCTTATGCTTTTCTGATAGTTATTCGTGACTCTCTATGAAATTTCGCAGTAAACCCCTTCAAAATTTTGCTCTTTCAACTTTTCTTTGGATCCCCAAGTGTTTAAAGAAATAGAGTGATTTGTAGAAAACTAAACGATATTTGTAATTGAAAAATTATGTGTACTTATACACACACACACACACACACAAAAGTTAAAAAAAATGTGTCTGCAGCCTCCCCCCAAAGTCTTCCACGAATTCTCTTTGTTGGAGGGCATGCAGCCTCATTTGTTACACTTGGTAGCAGGTGCTGTCACCTGCTGCCATGTGTCCTATATATATATATATTAAAATTTTTTTTTTTCTTCCTTCTTCTTTCTTCTAGGCTTGGATGTTTCATGTCCAAATTTTTTTTTTCATTTCTTTTCTGGATGTCCACGTCGCAGATTTTTTTTTTTTTTTTTTTATAAAAATTTGACTTTTTCGCATGTCAAAATATCTATATTATTTTAACTCTTTATCATATTTATTAAAGTACTTCTTTACCATTACTTTACAGATACGAGTATTACAATTCTACCCACCTTATAAAAATTTCGTCCCTGAAATTTCCTTACTTTACTCCAAAAACAAATGTGGATAATATTTCTTCATAATTGTTTCATACTTTCACGTAATCTCTTTAACATCCTTATTCCGCCACAGAACTTAAACTAATGAATTTTATTTTATTATACCAGACTTGTTCTTTTCTATCTAAAATTCTCTCTGGTACTTGTACATAAATCCAATCTATCTGCATTGCTAAAACTTAGTTCGAAATATTATGAGATTTATCAACTAATTGCTTCCGCAAACGGGAAATGTGGAACAAGTTATGTCACTACTTCATCTCTGGAGACAAATCCAGGCTATTCACAACAAGTGCAACTTTCTCAACAACCTCATAGGGTCCTACTTACCCAGACTCAACTTTTCTTTCTTTTTGATCCTCAACACATTTTTTCGTGGAGATATTTTTAATTACACGCAATCACCTATTTGAAATTAAAGAGATCTTCTTTTATTATTAACAGTTATTCGGTTTACTCTGTACTGCTTTACAGTTCTCTCTAACTAATTTGATCCTCTCAGCTATTAACTCAATGATTGATGGACCAGATATATTTCTCTTTCTCATTTCTTCCCAACATACTGGAGTACTACACCTCTTGCCATACACTGTCTTAATCAGTGCCATCACAATACTAGTTTGATACTGATTATTATAAGAAATTTCAATCGATGGCATGTAAGCATCCCGACTTACTGAGAAACTCATCACCTGGCCCTTAACGTATCTTTTAGTACTCTAATAATCCTTTCCATCTGAGCATGAAAAAATTATATTAAATTGTAACTGTGTACCTGTGGCTTTCTGAAAGCCTCTCCAAAATCAAGATGTAAATCTAACATCTTTATTTGATAATATGTTTAATGGTGCTCCATACCACCTCACAATTTTAGCAACAACCTACTTCAACCCTGACCATCAGAATTTCTGTTTTAATCCTCTATATATCTTATTATTTCTTGGTTGCATCGAATCCATATCATCATGTGCCTCTCTCATTATCTCCTTTCTCAACTTCGCATTATTGGGAACACAAATCCATATTCCAGTACCCAGAATACCATGATTTCAAATTTTTGAACTCATATTGCTTTCTAGTAAGCACTCAATGCTTAATCTTTTCTATCTCCTCATCTCTACATTGTATCTTTGAAACATTTACTATGGATGACTGTACAACCATATTCGTTAATCATGATCTTCTATCACTTATATTCAATTTCATTCTTATCTCTTTTAAATCTATCATCAATTTCACATCAAGACTCCCTATAGCAGTTAACCTTCTTGTAGACTTTTTACTCAATGCATAAGCTATCACCACAAATCCTTCATAACCATAAGGAAACACCAATACTGGAGTTGTAGTCAACTTCTACTTTAGTAATTGGAATTTTTTTCTCACACTTCCCTCACCATACAAATCTCACCTCTATCTTGGTTAGTCTTATTCAACAATATTACAGTAATTGAAAATTTTTAAAAGAATCTTCTATAATAACCAGCTAACCCCAAGAAGATTCTAATTTCAGTCATATTAGTTGGTCTCTCCTAACTTAACATTACCTCTACCTTTTGTGGACCAACTGTTATGCCATTTCCCAATTTTACATGTTCCAAGAAAGTTATTTCATTTAGCCAACACTCACACTTAGAGAACTTTGCATATAGTTTCTCTCTCCTCAGAATCTCCAACACACTGTCTAGTGTTTCACATGTTGTTCTTCTTTCTTAGATTATATCAAAAAGTCAAATACAAGCATAAACTTGTTAAGATATAGTTTAAACACTCTATTCATCCAGTCCATTAATGTTTCTAGAACATTAGTTAATCCAAATGACATCACAAAAAGCTTATAACCATAACGTGTCCTAAAAGCAGTCTTAGACACGTCTCCCTTCTCTATCCTCAATTGGAGATAACTTGATCTCAAGTTTATTTTAGAAAACACTCTCACTCTCCTAGGAAAAATGTATTTGTTCTTATTCAACTATTTGTAGTCTTTACAAAATCTCATCGTTCCATCTTTCTCCTTCACAAACACTACATGGGCTCCTTATGATGATACACAAAATCGAATAAGTTGTTTATCTAACAACTTTTGAAGCTGAACTTTCAATTCTCTCAACTTAGCGAGTGTCATTCTGTAGAGTGCTATAGATATATGTGATGAACCTGGTATCACATCAATAGAGAATTAAATCTCCCTACTGGGAGGCAATCTAGACAACTCATCACAAAACACATCATGAAAATCTTTCACAACCAAGATTTTTTTTTTCTGACTTCCTATTTTCTTTTCTAGAATCCATTATGTATGCCAAATACTCCTCATGTCCATATCTTGAACACTACAATCTTTCTGGAAAAATCAACCCGGACATAATACGTCGATAACCAATTCATTCTCAAAATTAAATGAAATTATATCATTTTCACATATAATAAATCAGCTTCAGATTCTCTATCACTGATACGAATCACACAACCCTTGTAAGCATTTATAATTATCACTCTATCTCTAGTGGGAACTTCAACAAAAATATTTTGCATCAAATGACTAATACATACTTCGATAGACTTCATAAGAATACTGGATGCAAAAGAATTAGTTGCACCAAGATTAACCAACATTGATATGTCCACCTTTTCTATATACAAGCACCTCAAATTAGAACAATTATTGGATAAGTATCTTATCTGAATATATCTATAATAAACTTCTGTCTCTTAATCATATGTCAGATTACCACTTCCCTTTAGTGGCATACTTACTTTCTCTGCCATAACTCTTAGTTCCCATAACCTGTCTCCCAAATCTAAAGGTCCCACCAATAACATTCTCAGCTACAGAAGCAATAGGTTCTGCTTGCCTCTGACTCTGTACTAAATTTCTCTGTGACAAGGAATGCCTCCTCTGGGTGGTCTCCCACGCTGCACACTTATACTGGTACCACCTCTGGGTTCCTCAAATCTAGACTTCCTCAGCCAATTCCTCCTACCTCTAATTTCTATCACATCCTTCTCAATCCGAAGTTTTATATTCACTAATATGAAATAATTCATATGACTCATGTAAAATAGTTTTGATCAAATCTTAAAACATAGTTCATCTATGAACCTCTTACTCTTTCTCTCCTCTAGGTCTACCATTTTGGGTACAACCATTGATAAAACCACAAGTTTGCTATCATACTGAGCCACAGTCAACCCATTTGCCTCAAATAAATAAAATCTCTATCTTGTTGGGCTCTAAAGGTCTAAGGAAAGTATTTATCAAGAAATATCTCCTTAAACCTATTCGAAGTTTTGCGTCTATCAACATCTACGTTTACCCTGTGAAGAATATCCTCTCCTCATTCTAAAGCTTTTCCTTCTAACTTAAATGAAGAAAAGGCAACCATCTGCTTGTCAGTTACTGGTAAAAATACCAAATAATCTATCTACACATTTCTCCCAAAACTCAGGCTTAAAGGATTCATAGATCCCTTAAACAACAAAGCATTCAGCTTAACAGTCTCCCTGCATCTCATGCATAAACTCACTTTTCCCCTTTTTAAACGTCTACCATTATGGGATTTACACCAACCTCAGGCACTGCTATAGCTTGTTCATCATGTCTATGCTATAGGCTACAAACTCTATCATCTATTACATTCACTTCTCAAGAGCATGTGCAAGAGCTTATCTTAGCTCATCTCTTTCAACTTCAGATTCTCTTATAACTTTACTAATGTCAATTATATTACTAATATCAATCACATTATCAACACATTCCCTTCTAGGAACCACAGATTCAGACTCAACCTCGGCTTGTCAAAATTATTGGGGGCCTACCACGCCCTCTCAAATCAACAACTCTAACTCTAGCTCTAGCACGTCTACGTTTCATCCTCAGACTATTTAAAATATAATTTATTTTAATCTTGCACTTTCATACTTTTTATTCAGTTTACAGAATCATAAAACCTAATGCTTTGATACCAAAATTATAACGACCCATCACAGGTTGGCCACCCCCGAGTCGGTGTCACCACATTTTGAAAATCCCAGCACGACACATATATGCAACAATAAAAATAAATAACACCAATAGAAAATTTTACATAAATCATAAATCCTCAACAGGGGAGTTACATCAATATGATCTTTAAACATTAGATACAATGTAAAACGCATGAATATTTACAAATAAATTTTTATTTTAATTTCTCATTAGTTTGATGATGCTGACACATACGTGACTTACAGAAAATGATTTCGTCTGAACCTCAACTCACCAGACTATTTGTCCTGTCTGCTACATGAAATCATTGTACAATGAGGGATGAGTTTCACAAGCTCAGTGAATTAAATTTACTAGAAGTACTCAATCTGCATAAATAGTCTTTCAATATTTTTATCATTTATATTTCATACAACTCGATACTAGCATTTCACTATCACTACAAAATCATAAGTCTCATTCTTTATCAGTCTCTTCTTCTTATTTATTGGTTCACCTTAAGCCCATCAATTATCTCGAAATTTCCTCGTAATGAGGTTTACATCATAAAATCTACCATTTAGTTGGTTCTTATCACCATAACTGTCTCTCTGTGAGACTCAACTATCTATAAATAAAATTCACAATAACACACCACACATCCGCATTTCAATAATGCAAGCAATAATTAAAACATATGCAATTCATGAATTATTATTATTATGGGAACGTCTTCCCACATGTCGACATGTTTTTTTATCTTAGACTGGCCCTCCCCCCAGTTCTTTTCTTTACAAATTATCCTAGCTGTCACGGATTTATTTCCAGCATATACCAGCTGTCACAATGTCTCTTTTATTTCCAGCATATACCTACTGTCACGGTTTTTCAATTAAACCGACCCCTTCCCGATTCTTTCAGTTCTCTTATTTAATTAATATGCATATGAACAATGATATGAAATATGCATATGAACAGTAATATAAAAACCACATGAATTCGAAATATTTAAATTGGCTATCATGATTTTTCTCAAATTATAAAAAAAAAAATTCCACTAAATTCCTCTCATCCCAAATCACATCAAATCACCCATTAAAGCTTTTCAAAATCCACTAAATTTCATCCCAAATCACATCAAATCATCTATCAAAGCTTATCAAGATCCACTAAATTTTATCTTCTCATAATTCGTATCAAAACATCAACCATAGCTCATCAAGAATTCCACTTATCGCTTTTATAATTAAATCAACTTATTATTCCAAAAATATTATTTCTCCCCTAATAATTTTTCTACATGTCCAAAATTCATATTATATCTATCAACCAAATCTTTATCTATCACTAAAACATAAACTAATAATTTATTTTAATATTATTACTAGAATTTTTTTTATTTTTATTTAGATTAATTAAAGTAAATCAAACTCACCACATAGCCCTTAAAGCTACTCGTGGATCACCTTCTTGCCTTTCCCGTTCTTCTCCGAAATTTCCCCCAGTTGTTGACCGCTAACACCTGACATAATATTTGTATTCAATTTCTAATTATTTCTTCATAAACAACACCCTTTGAAAATTCCCACTTTGAATTCGGGAAAATTTCATGAATGCTAAAAATTTAAAAGTAAACACTTCATTATTACCTTATGCTTTTCTGATAGCTATTCGTGACTCTCTATGAAATTCTGTAGTAAACCCCTTCAAAATTTTGCTCTTTAAATTTTTTTTGGATCCCCAAATGTTTAAAGAAATAGAGTGATTTGTAGAAAACTAAACGAAATGTGTCTGCACCCTCTTTGTTGGAGGGCATGCAGCCTCCTTTGTTACACTTGGTAGCAAGTGGGGCAGCAGGTCCTGCCACTTGCTACCATGTGTCTTTTAAAAAAACTTTTTTTTGCCTTCTTCTTCCTTCGGGGCTCTGGACGTTTCACGTCCATTTTTTTTTATTTCTTTTCTATATGTCCACGTCGCATAATTTTCTTATATGAAAATTTGACTTTTTTGCATTTCAAAATATCTTTATTATTTTAACTCTTTGTCATATTTATTAAAGTACTTACTTTACAAATTCGGGTATTACATTTCCATAGCTCAAACTTAAAAAATTTAAGCTCAAATTATCTCAAACAAAACCCAAACATTAACTTTAAGAAGCCTAGTTTAACTTAGAAAATGTTAGAATTCAAGACTACGTTAACTTCTTGAAGAAAAAGCCAAGAAAACTAAGAGGAAAACTTGTCCCTTGTCTCGTGAGTTCAGGTCACGCGTCACCATATGCCACTCATGGTGGCCCTCCTCCTGGAACGGACGGTAGCTGGTGGTGGCAGTAGGTTGTCTTCCAACTATGGTGGCAAAAGGGTTAAGGATTGTTGGGCAAATGTTAGGTCAAAGTTTGTAAAAGGAAGGACTTCTAGAAAAGCTAGAAAAAATTCGGTTCTCTCCATCTCACCTTTCTGCCCGAAATGAAAGATTTTTAAGTCTTTAACCCTTATATACTCCCCACAACTCTTGTGCCTTTACCCTTTTACCCCTCATCTTTTTCTTTTAATCATTTACAAGTACTTTCCTCTCTTTTCCTAGCTAATACTACTAAGGCCCAAGAGTTTTATTTCTAACCAAAACTCCATAATTCAAACTTAACTTCATACAATTACACTCCTTTATTTTAATTTTTAAAGTTATTTCTTCCGATAATAGATCCAATACACTATAATACAAAAGTTAAATTCCAATACTGACACATACATGTATCATATTAAAAAAAATAAAACCTGACTTTACAGATATCATATATGCTACATGAAGTGAACTTTTTTGGAATTTAAATTGATAATGCTGGTAAGAGAAAAATGATTGGTTACAATCAAATCCACAACCCTCTCCTTCCCTCTCTCTCAGGCTGTACGAATCAGAGACATCAAATTGGAGGAGAGATTTTGAAGAAAAAATCGGAGAAACTTATGGAGAAAATCTATAAATCCTCTTGCAAGAGGAACTTCAGAGTGTTTGTATTCATTTTATATGCAATTAGCATTTCCATTATGTAGTAGTAGTTAGCTAATCAGCCTTCCATGGATTTTGTTTTTGCTTTCATTATTTTGGGTTTGCAATTTCTGTTTGGACAGAGAAGAAGCAGATTCATTCTCTTTCCATCTCGTGTTTTCCCATCCCCAGAGCTAAAGATCTCAACATCTATAAAGACTTGGATTCATCTCTAATTCCCTTCTTAGATTTGACAGTCCACATGTGTGTTTCACAGCTTATACAATCTTGATCCTTTGAATCAAGCATTCAGTCGCAAGTGAAAGATGCTGACTGAGAAGTTCTGGCAGCATTCTTAAAGTACGTAAGAAGGTTTCTAGCTACAACATTTTTATTTCACTAGCAAGAGAACAAGATCAAGTAACAAACGAAACTTGCATGAAGAGAAGCCAGACCAGCTCCTGACAATTAAATATTCACCACAAAGAAACACTAATCAAAATAATTTCACCAGACATCTGGACGGAGCTCGCCAGTTGCTGGGGGCATCCATCTCCCAGAATTGTAGACCTTTTCACCAACGAATCTAAAGAAAAATCAGTTAAGAAGGAAAATGCATCAGCATGTGTGGAGGGAGAGAGCTATCATCTACCTTTCATCTTCTTCAGTTTGAAGCACAGGCAGTATTGCTCTACGAGCAGCATACTTCTCTTCCTTAAGTGCCCTACATTGTACAAAGAGATTATAAGCCTACAATAAATCTATATTTCATGACAATCGCTCATTATTGCCCATATAACTAATTATTTTTCACCATAGAGGGCAAAAGCAGAGTTGGTGCATGAGATATCCAAACATAAAACCAGATATAGAATAAATCAATCTATTTAATCTGAATTCACATTGCAAAGTCAATTGGTACACCTAGGAGCCGACTTGATAGTCTAGTGAGGCTTACAGCAAAAGAAATATATCTAAGGTCCAAAATAATATTCCAATCAGGGTCAATCACAAGTCTTGGAGGGGATTTATAACTTCAGAAGCATCTCCCTCCAACATTGTCAACAACAAACTGAAAATTCATGGATTCTGCACGCTTCAATGCCAATCTTGACCAAAGAGCATCAATTGTACAATGCAATATAGGCCATGTTTGGTTTCAATTTAAGCCAACTTAAAGCAAGTTGGCTTAAATTGAAACCCAAACATGGCCAAAATATTTCCGAATTTTGTCTTTCATTGCCTATTCTATTTTTTCAGGACAGTTAAAGAAAAAAATTTATTGTAATGTGAAAAACAATGTAAAATTTACTAGTCTCCTCAAATTTTGATTTGAAGCTTATGAGATTATTCATATTAATATAATGTGGAATCATGCACGTGTTGACATATAAATCATAATTAATTAATTATGATATAATTTATTTTATTTCACAATTATTCCCATTTTAAAAAATCAAATTATTCTTTTAAATTTTTTATAAAAAAATTATAATTTCAGGTTGGGTCGTTTCGAGTTTCGGCTTGTTCGGGTTCAAGTCGGGTTGGGTTTGGGTTATTTTGAATTTGAGTTTCAGGTCACTCAGGTTAAGATTGAGTCAGGATCAGGTCATATTATTTTGATACATTTCTGGGTTGAGACGAGTTTGGACCTGATCTAGTCAAGTCAGGTTTTCGAGTTGAGTCAAATTTTACCACCTTAAACTATGTCATTGATATCTTTTTGGGGAGGGGTCTTTTGACTTTAGAATTGGAAAAAGATGAAAACAATTATATATATATAACCTTTCACAACTGTTCTACAAAGTACTATGTTCACATACATTATATATGAAGTTATTGATGTATTGATATTTAATAAATTTGCTCCTTTTCCCTTAAAAAATTATTATTTCATCTAGTCTTAATATTCTAGTTTTGTAGCAATAGAAACGACAATAACAATACTCCATGATAAATTAAAAGTAACTATTTCATCCTCTTAAAAACACAGTTTCATTGGAATGAGAAATTGACTCTTATTAGCATTAATGCACTAATATTGCTACGCCCAATCATGCCTTTTAGTATACGTATTATTATCAACGCTGAAGTAAAAGCCATCTTCTCTCGCTTGCCAGAAGCATTCCGATGTGCCTTCACAATAATTTCCCTCGTACTTCAGATCGAAAACGTCAAAGCTCGCCTTTAATGGCCCCCAAAACCAGTAGCAATAGAAAAGAGTCCTTCCAAAGAAATCGATTACAAAATGAAAATGAAAGTCATCACCTGGCATTAATGTATGATCACCAAGATCGTCATTTCCCGATTTGCAACGAACCACTACTGGATTCTGATTAATTTTCATGCCATTAACAATGTGAACATAAAACTTTTGAAATGTCCTGTAATAAGAATGAAACTCATCATCTCCTGGCGGTAATGTTGTAGCTGCTAGTGCTAAATCCGATAGGACAAGAAAGAAAATGAAGCATGCCCAAATGTTAGAGTAAGACATTTTTGCAAGAAATAATTGGACTATAGTACTTTACTTTCCTCCTGGAGGAGACAGAAAAATGAGAGAATTTATATGAAAAATAAGCCGACAAAAAAAGGAATAAATAATGGTATTTATGTCTAGATCCTCATGATTTAATTAGTATTGATTACTAAGTGCATACTACGAGAAATTCTTACCTATACTCGATGCAAAACACTATTTTTGCATCGGATGAAAATTTCATTAGTAATTGTTAGGTAACTTCACTAGTAAGGTTTGTACAATCACTAATCATGTTACTAGTGAAGTTACCTAACAATTACTAGTGAAGTTTCCTCACAATGTAAAATGGCGTTTTGTTCCGACTATAAGTAAAAATTTCTCGCATACTACCGTGACACTGCTTCATTGTTACATTTTCCAATAAAATAATACATTTATTGGATTTCATGGCATTAATAATGTGAATCTCAAACTTTTGGAATATCCTGTAACGAGAATTAAACTCATCGTCTCATTGTCGTAATGTTGTAGCTGCTAGTACTAAATCCGATAGGGCAAGAAAGAAAATGAAGCAAGCTGCCCAAATGTGAGAGTGACACATTTTAATTTGCAAGCTATCTCGTACGTGTTTCTGTATACTTTCTTTCAGTAACGAAGGATATAGAAAATGAGAGAATTTATACGAAAAAATAAGCCGACAAAAAAGGGAAGGGGTAATGGTTTTTATGTCAAGATTATAATGAATTTAATTAGTATTGAATTATTAATTACATGAATGGAAATCTTCATCTATATTAATTTCCCATACAAGGCTAAATATCTTTTTTTTTTTTCAATGTAGGTTATACTCCCAGTATTATTTCCAAATTAATATACTTGAAACGTGTGCAGCCTATAAGTGCTATGTCTAGAGGTGGCAATTAGGAATGCTTCGGGTCATTCGGGTTAGGGTCGGGTCACATCAGAGTAAAGTCATATTGAGTTATGCATCGTTTGGGTCATGGATCATTTCGAGTCGGGTTAGGGTCGTAATAAATTTTCTCCTTTGCCGTTAAAAAAATTATTATTTCATCTGTTCTTAATATTCTAGATTTGTAGCAATAAAAATGACAATAATAATACTCCATGATACGCAACAACTAAAATTAAAAACTTACTAAAAAAAACAACTGTTTCATTGGAATGAGAAATGGACTCTTATTACCATTAATGCACTATTTTTTCTATGCCCAATCATGCCTTTTAGTATACGTAACATTATCAACACTGAAGTAAAAGCCATCTTCTCTCGCTTGCCAGAAGCATTTCGAAGTGTCCTCACAATATCTCCCCTCGTACTTAAGATTGAAAACATCAAAGCTCGCCTTTAATGGCCCCCAAAACCAATAGCAGTAGTAAAGAGTCCTTCCAAAGAAATCGACGGCAAAATGAAAATGAAAGTCGTCACCTGGCATTAATGTATGATCACCAAGATTGTCATTTCCCGATTTGCAACGAACCACTACTGGATTTTGATTGATTTTCATGCCATTAACAATGTAAACATCGAAGTTTTGTCCTGTCTTGTAATAAGAATGAAACTCATCAACTCCTTGCCGGAATGTTGTAGCTGCCAGTGCTAAATCCGATAGGACAAGAAAGAAAATGAAGCATGCCCATATGTGAGAGTGAGACATTTTTGCAAGTAATTATTGGACTACTGTTTTTATGTTTTGAGGGGACAAAAATTGAGAGAATTTATATTGAAAATAAGCTGACAAAAAAGGGAAGAGGTAATGGTATTTATGTCAAGATCATAATGAATTTAATTAGAAGAATTGACTATAATTAGATTCTTCAAATTTTAAAGCAATCCTAAATGTATGGGGACCGTTAGTGAGTAGTTAAAGCCAAATATAGTGCTTAAATCCCAGTTGACTAAATTGATATGGAGAATTTAATACATTAACTCTCATACTTAATGTTTCTGTTTCTTCCATTTGTCGATATCTTAACCTTTACGGTAAAATAAAGAGACTCATAACTTCTTCATAACACCTGGTATCTTTAACGCATTAATCCAGTTATCTAAATTGATTTCACTCTTTAATGCCTTAATTCTTAACCTTTAAATCACATATTACATGCATGTAATTCTCCTCATTTAAGTCTTCGATTTCCCGTGATCAGGTGTCTTGGTTATTGTATTTAGTGCACCATCATTACAACACCTTAAATAACCTCGTTACACCTTAATGTAAGATACGATTGAGATAAAAATCCAATGCTAATATAATTAGCATTTAGTCCGGCAGAAACATTAAGTTTGATTTTTGTGCCTCTACAAGTTCGAAGCTTTGATTGAGAGTACACACAAACCGGACTATCGTCGTATTTTGGATAGTAATTGTCAGATATTATTTGACTTATAGGGTCTGAGGATGGCAAACCCACCAAATTAGGCAGTTGAGGCAAACCCTTTTGCAAGCAGAATTTTGAGTCGTTTATTTCCATTTTATCAAATTCTCAAAGTTGTATTTGATCCATGATTATTGTATCATAAAGTTGTCCTCAATTATCTTATTTTAAACAAGAAAACTATGTCATGTTTTAGATATTGAACCATTTTCAAAGAAGATTGATGGGTTGGTTGTTCACATTTTATAAAATTGTGAAAATTGTGTTGTATTTCTTATTTTAATTTTTTAGAATTAATTTAACAAACAAATATACGTGATATAACGAGGGAGAGAAGTTTGGTCATGTTTGATCCATAGTATATAAAAATACCATTTAAAAAAAAAAAATTATTAATTATTTTCAAGTATTTGGTGTTTGCTAAATATGTATTTAGTAACTATGAGAAATAAAATTAATGTAGATTTCAAATTTAAAATCAAAACTGAAAACTGTAAAAAAATTACAAGCAGGTGTATCCAACAGTTTTCTATTTTCAAAATAAGATTATCTAAACAACATTTCACCGTTTTCTGTTTTGAAAACAGTTTTCGAGTTACAGTTATCCAAACATGTTTTTTCATAAACTGTTTTCGATTTTCATTTTTGAAAACAAAAAATTATTATCCAAACATGCTCTATATCTTTTGGGTTTCAAGAAAAACTTTCTTATAAAGAGAAAGAAAGAAGGGATATGATGTATAACTACTTATCAAATCTGTTAATTCATAGCGTTTTTCATAAAAGAGATTTGGATTTGAACTTTTTACCGTCAATGTAATAATATTAAAAAAAAAACTTAATATGAAGTATAAAACAATTACTGTCGTACAGGGTGTAATCTTATAATTACTGACACTTAATTAGAAAAGTAGGTATACACTAACCGTTCACTTGAAAGATGGTACTATTTTATCAAATTACTCTTTTGACTGAAAGAGAGAGAAGTTACATAAGAGAAAAGAGAAACATACGAAAATGTTTATTTTTTAATATTAATAAAAACAAAATTTTAAAAAATTATTCATTTGATCATGTTTTTATAGAAATACATTTTTATATAGACAACATTTGTATGAGTATGAGTGAACATATATGACCATGTTTTTGGGATTTGGGTTCTCTGTTGTTGGGTTCTCTTTAGCTATCGTTAGGACTCGGTACTTTTTAGGGTGAGATTATATGTGACCTTATTTAAAAATTAAATTTACGGTTATAATTGTACTCTAATATATATATATAGACACACACACACACACATGGAGATATGACATAATGATAATTATTGATTCATTTCTTAAATAGAGTTACATGCCATTAGTGTTTTCAAAAGCGTTTTCTGAGCTCGTCCGAGACTCGTCTAGAGGCGGGGCGTAGGCAAAACACCCCGAGACGCAATACTTTAGGTGTTTCTTTTATTGGGCATATGTCTTTTACTCCAGGGCTTACGTCCACGCCTAGGACGTACTGTAACGACCCATCCCGGGTTGGCCACCCCTGAGACGGTGTTGTCACATTTTGAAAATTCCAGCACAACACATATATGCAACCATAAAAATACCAACTGCAATTATTTATATCAATCATCAACCCTCAACAGGGGAGATGCATAATTCAAATATCAACTTAAACATTATATACTGTTGGTGTTTGTCTAAGGTTTAAACATGGTTTGAAAAGGTTCTTCATAAGACCTTGGCACCTCAGCACACAAAGTGTGCTCCTCAGCGCATAGCAAGTCAAGAAGAGTGCAACATCAGGTCAAGCCACGGCCCAGCCTTCCCAGGCCACGGCGCCTAGAGAGTGATGCATGTGTACCTTGGCTTGAGCCACGACCTGCCCTGTTCTGGGCCGCGGCACCAGGCACACTAAGACTAGTTTCTTCAGCCTTTTGAGAGGTGCATGGATACATGTTCAAAACACACAGGATCACTAAGAATTGATGAAGGGCTATGGTTGATTGGTCCTCAAGATCTAAGGGTGGATATTGACCTTCAAGATTGGTCAAGAAGTGGTGTACTATATAAAGGGTCACCTAGCTTCAATCTCAACACATATAACACAACAAAACACAAGTGATCATCGTACAAGAAAATTCAAGTGCAAGTGTGAGAGTGCAAAGACACAAAACACAGGAGAGCTACTAGAATAGATCTCAAAAGAAAGGCTGGTTGTAAAGAGAGAGTTGCATAGATTGTGGGTAAAGGGCTTTGTAGTTGCTGTAACTTGTAAGAACTCATTGGTTTAGTGCAGAGAGTTCGAAGGAACTCACAGGGACGTAGGCTATTGCTGAACCTCGATAACAATTGTTGTGTTCTTTTTTTTTTCTTTGATTTTTATTTCTATTTCTGATCATTACAAGTCATTCTAGACTTGGGTGTTTGGAAGATCACCACTTGGGCATCACAAGGTAGTTTCCCAACAGTGGTATCAGAGCCGGAGGAGCTTTGGTGAGAGGGTATCAGAGTTAGAACAGAAGGTATCAGAGTCAAGACTCCAAGAATCAAAGATTAACTTCTTGGGTGATTCAAGAATGGAGTAAAGGTCAAGATCTGATCGTGTTCTTGAGGGTGATTCAATAACGGTATTGAGATCAATCTTCGATCGTGTTGTTGAGGTTTAGAAGAAATTGGAAAGCAATTGTGGGTGCTGCATAAATCTAGGATTTTCTTATCAAGATGGCTTCAAATTTCATTGTTGAGAAGTTTGATGGAAAGGGAGACTTTGCCCTTTGGAAGCGGAAGATCAATGTTGTTCTTATGCAACAGAAGGTGGACTTGGCTATTGGATAAGACGACGCTTTTCCAGCAAGTATCATGGAGGACTAGCGAATTGAGATGAAGAAGATGGCATACAATACCATTTTCTTGCACATGTCAGATAGTGTGACAAGGGAGTGCTGAGACTCGAAAGATCCAGCTGTCATATGGAAGAAACTAGATGAGTTGTTTCTTACCAAGACTCTCCCTAATAAGATTTATCTTCTTAAAAGAATATTTGCCTTTAAAATGGATCCTAATAAAGAGTTGCAAGATAATCTTGATGTGTTTAATATGCTAGTTCAATATTTGAATAGCTGTAGCATAACATTCCCGGATGAGCAATTTGCTGTTATTTTGTTGAATTCTCTTCCTGATTGTTTTGATATCACTAGTCAAAAGAGATGGGAAGTAAGACTCTATTGATTAATGCTATTGAATATGGAAGAGATACACTAACCAAGGAAATCGTGATTAATGCTATAAGGGCTCATGATTTCAAAGCCAAGATGAGGAGAGCATCAAGTGGAGACGGGTTGTTCGTTAGAGGAAGGCCAACAACTTGGAATGGCAGCAACATTCATGGAAACTACAGGGAGAAAACAAGAGTATCTCATTCCAAACCGAGATTTGGAGGAAAGAGATGCTTCTACTGCAACAAAGAGGGACATTTCAGGAAAGATTGCAAGAAGAAGATGTGGGATGAGAGAGGAAGAAGCCATACCAACAATGGAGAGGCTTTGATTGCCAAAGGAGAACAATAAGATGGTGTTCTTGTTGTGTGCTCAAATGTGAGCAAGAGGCAAGGTAGTGAGAAATGGATCCTGGATTCCGGGTGCACTTATCACTTGTGCCCTCATCGGAATTGGTTCAAGAATTATCAAGAAACCAATGATGGAAAAGTTTTCTTGGGGAATGACACTTCTTGCCAAGTGAGGGGAATAGGAGACATCCAATTGAGGATGTTTGATGGAGTCACAAGGCTGCTACGAAATGTGAGGTATCTTCCAGATTTGAAAAGGAATTTGATCTCATTGGGGCAGTTGGATTCCATGGGGTATACATATAAAGCATAGGGAGGAAAGATCAAGGTGACTAAGGGATCTTGGATAATGATCAAAGCAACAATAAAAGATGGACTCTATGAGATGATCGGAGAGACAAATCAAGGATCAAGCAGCAAGCTTGATGGCTGAGATGGATAAGGCAGCTCTTTGGCATACTCGCTTGGGACATATGAGCGAAAAGGGCCTGCAAGTTCTCAACAAGGATGGTCTACTTGATGGTGACAAAGTAGAGAAATTGAAATTCTACGAGTGTTGCGTTCTTGGGAAGCAACACCAAGTCAGCTTCAACACCAGAGTGCACAAGTCTAAGGGCATTCTCGACTACATTCATTTGAACCTTTGGGGACCAATAAGAACACCAACACAGGGAGGTAACTTTTAATTTCTGTCTTTAATTGATGATTATTCAAGATAAAAGAAGATCGATTACCTCATACTTCTTCAACTTAAATGGATATTGTATAAGTTGGAAGGCTCAGTTGTAGCCGGTGGTAGCACTCTCAACAACCGAGGTTGAGTACATAGCGGCAACGGAAGCCATCAAGGAGGCTATGTGGTGCAAAGGGTTGTTGGAAGAGTTGAAGGTCCTGAAAGAGCAGGTGGTGGTGTATTCGGATAGCAAAGTGCGTTGCACTTGTGTAAGAATCCGGTGTTCCATGAAAGGACAAAGCACATGGATGTTCGGTATCATTTCATTCGGGAAAATGTTACAGAATAATGCATTCATATGGACAAGATAGCCACGGAAGAAAATCCTGCAGCTTTAGGCACCAAAATTCTACCTCTAAGCAAGTTCAATCATTGCCTTGGACTACTTAGGATTGGAGTCGATTGATATAATGACTCAAGATGAGTTTGGCTCCCAAGTTCTCTACACAATGGGTTCAGGTTTAATCGCTTAGACAAAGGTAAAGATTGTTGGTGTTTGTCTAAGGTTTAAACATGGTTTGAAAAGGTTCTTCATAAGACCTTGGCACCTCAACACACAAAGTGTGCACCTCAGCACATAGTAAGTCAAGAAGAATGCAGCATCAAGTCAAGCCACCGCGCAGCCTTCCTAGGCCACGGCGCCCAGAGAGTGATGCATGTGTGCCTTGGCTTGAGCAGCGACCTGCCCTGTTTTGGACCGCGGCGCTAGGCACACTGAGACTAGTTTCTTCAGCCTTTTGAGAGGTGCGTGGATGCATGTTCAAAACGCATAGGATCACTAAGAATTGATGAAGGGCTATGGTTGATTGGTCCTCAAGATCTAAGGGTGGATATTGACCTTCAAGATTGGTCAAGAAGTGGTGTACTATATAAAAGGGTCACCTAGCTCCAATCTCAACACATATAACACAACAAAACACAAGTGATCATCATACAAGAGAATTCAAGTGCAAGTGTGAGAGTGCAAAGACACAAAACACAGGAGAGGCACTAGAATAGATCTCAAAAGAGAGGCTGGTTGTAAAGAGAGAGTAACATAGATTGTGGGTAGAGGGCTTAGTAATAGTTCTTATCACTTTCTTTCTTCTCTTCTTTGGTTCTTCAAAAACTTGGGTTTCTTGGAGAGAAGTTGCTGTAACTTGTAAGAACTCATTGGTTTAGTGTAGAGAGTTCGGTTGAACTCACAAGAACGTATGCTATAGCTGAAGCTCGATAACAATTGTTGTGTTCTTTCTTTTCTTTGATTTCTATTCTGTTTCTGATTATTACAAGTCATTCTAGACTTAGGTGTTTGGAAGATCACCACTTGGGCATCACAAGGTGGTTTCCCAACATATATAATATAATATGCATGAATATTTACAAATATTTTTTTCTCATTAGTTTGGGGATGTGGACCACGTGGCTTACAGATAATGACTCCGTCTGAATCTTAGCTCATCAAACTATCTGTCCTACCTGTTATCTGAAATTATTTAACAATGAGGGGTGAGTTTCACAAGCTCAGTGAATTAAATTTACTATAAGTATTCAATTTGTATAAATGGTCTTCCAAAATGCATTTATCTATATCTCATAAAATTTGATAATAGCATTTTATTATCACTACTCATATCATAATCCTCATTCTTTATCACTCTCTTCTTCTCATATATTTATTCACCTTGAGACTATCAATTATATCTCATTATCTCGTTATGAGGTTCACAACATATAATTTATCACTCAGCTATTTCTTATCATATCATACTTTCATGTTTCTTTCTCACTATATCTGTCTCTCTGTGAGACTCATTCATCTATCAATAAATTAACAATCAAGAACAACACTTTAGCATCTCAGTAATAAAATCAATATTTAAAACAGATGCAATATATGAATTATTAATTGGGAACGTTTTCCCACATGTCAACATATTTTTACCTAAGACCGACTACCTTCCTGGCTCTTTTATCACCAGCATATACCGGCTGTCACAGTTTTCATTTCTCACCAGCATATATCGGCTGTTACGGTTTTCATTTCTCACCAACATATACTGACTGTCACGGTTTTCATTTCTCACCAGCATATATTAGCTGTCACGGTTTTCATTTATTTCATGTATATGCATATGAATAATGATATGAAATATGCATATAAACAATAATATAAAAACAAGCATGTATTCAGACATTCAAATTAGCTATCCTGCTTCTTCTTAAATTATTATTTGATCAATTTCACTAAATTCTTCTCCTCATATATCATATCAAATCATCAACCATAGCTCGTCAAGAATTTCATTTATCACCTTCATTATTAATTCGACTCATTATTCTAATAATATTACTTCTCATATCAATTATTCATGTCATACCCATCAACCAACTTTCATCTATCCTCAAATCAGAAGTTAATAATTTATTCAAATATTTTCACTATATATTTCATATTTATCTTGATTACTTAAAGTAAATCTAACTCACCACATAGCACTTAGAGCTACCCGTGGATCACCTCTTTACCTTTCCTGCTCCTTTCAGTAATTTCCTCCGATTACTGATCATCAACAACTGCTATAATATTTATATTAAAATTTCAAATTTATTCATCAATTCCTCCATAATTCACACCCTTTGAAAATTCCCACATTGAATTCCGAGAAATTTTATGTATGCTAAATTTCAAAAATAAAATTCACGTTATTACCTTTTGTTTTTTCAAGAGCTTTTCGTGACTCTCTATAAAATTCTCTTGTAAATCCCTTTAATATTTTACTCTTTCAACCTTTTTTTCAGTCCCCAAGTCTTTAAAGAAAGAGAGTAGTTTGAATAGAAAAAAAGAGAAAACCAAACAGGATTTGGTAAGGAATAAATAAATAAAAGAACAAACTAATACACACACACACACACACATACACATACATACATACATATATATACAATATCAACCGGCACCATTTACCCATAGCCAATTTTGATTGTTGTCACACCGCATGTAATGCAGCCAACACCTGGATTTCCAGGTGATGAATGACCCTTTTTTTTTTCCTTTTTTTTGCCTTTTTCTTTTTCCTTTGTCCTCCACACCTGGACGCTTCAATTTTTTTTCCTTTTCCTTTTCCTTTTTCTTTACACCACCACGCGTCTATTTTTTTTAAAAGAATTATTTTATTCAATAATAAATATTTCACATATATATTATTTTAATTCCATGTTATTTTTATCAAATTACTTCTTTACCCATACTCTAAGAGCACGGGTATTACACGTATGGCTTTTACTCCGGGGCTTATGTCCACGCCTAGGACGTATGCCTTTTACACCCCAGTAATCAGGGCATACTTACATTCCGTTGAAGGTTTTATAAAAATCATTAAAAAAAAAATTCAAGTTTAAGACTATAACCCATACCCAAATGAGTAGGAATATAAGTCTTAACCATTAAGCTAATTGTTCTTATTGTAATATCATTGCACTTCATAAATATTTATTACATATTATCTGGTTTAATAATAACTATAAGCTAGGGGTGAGCATGAAAACTGGTGGACTTGACCCAAACTAATATAATGGGTTGGGGTTATCAAAAGTTGAGTTGGGTTTGGGTTGAGAATTTTTTTAACCTGATGGATTGGGTTGGTCACGGGTTAAAAAAATTCAACCTGACCCAAACCAGTAACCCGGCCATTATATAATTATATTTTATATATATTTAAAACATACTTACTTTAAGGATTTATGGACTATATTCATATTTTGGTAAGTTAGTTTGGATTGCAATATATATTTTGTGTGTATATTTGATGGATTATATACATTCATATTTTGATAAGTTAATTAGTTTTTATTGCAATATATATTTTGAGTGTGTATATATATCTTCTCATTTATTTTCTTTTTTTTTCCTTAGAAATCCTTTAACAAAAAATGCTAGTTTCCATAAAAAAAAATGCCAATTAGAATTTAAATGTGTGTATCATGTTTTTTTTTTAATACTTTTTAGTTGAAAAAGACCGTTTACTCTTGTAAAAGTATTTCGTTTGGACTTTTAACATTCTTTCCAAAAACTTATTGAATTGATTTGTTTATCTTATGTTCATTCACTTTTATGTTTTTTTGGTATGATGAAACTTGATTATGGAGATTCTAGAAACAATTTTACACTAGTGTTGAAGTTTTGAAGAATTTGATCGATCAAACACTTTTAAAATATAATTCTTATTTACTTTTATATGGTTTGTATTAAATTATGATTGTTTGAACTTTTTGTAAAGTGATTTAAGGTACTTAATTTGTAAATGATGGTTTGTAAGATTTAATAAATTCTTGTATGAATTTGATAGCCACCGGTTTTATGGAGTTATTTTCTCATAAAATAATTATGCAATATTTATGAATCATGTTCTAAATTCATGTATATAGGCTCTCATACCACGTGTAGGTTTTGATTAAACATAAACAATAATATCATACATGAAATTAGAACACAGATAATTGTATAAATAATTACATAAGTAAATTATATACCTGATTGAGCCATTATCACAACGGAAACTTAAATTACCTCACAACGGAAGTGATCAGGGTTAGGTCTTCCTTTTTGTACTCCTACAACAATAGCTTTCTTAGATGGATATAAAAACTGAATACTCGAAGGTACTATGAGCCAAATAGGGGATCTAGCCAGTTTATATACACATCAGTAACTCTAGTTACTTAGAGTCCAAAAGGACCCTTCCATCTACGAGCCATATTGGACTAAGGCATACACTAGCTTCTGACCCACATTAATAATATTAAGATATGAACAAGCCAAAATAACAGGATCACCAATTAACAACAACAAACTCTCGTATTTTTCTCACTGGACCAAATCCACTGACTCGGTTTTATAAAACCAAAGCCACTATAATTAGTGGCAGCCCAGATAGAAAAATTTCAATAAATATATGATTTTCGTGCAGAAACAATATTATAAGTTTGATTTTCGTGCCTCTACAAGTTCGAAGTCTTGTTTGTGAGTACACACATACCGAACTACCGTTGTATTTTGGATAGTGATCGTCAGAGTTATTTGTACCGGAAGGGGATGAAATCGCTTCTTAAAGACAACATATTAATTTTTGTGCCTAAGTATTATCCTTCAATTTTTAATTTCTTTTGCATTTATTCTCGAAGGTAAATTTTGGATGCCACTTTGTGTTCTTGTTATTTTGTTAATTATTAGAGCATCCTATTAATATTTTTTTCAACAATCTTGAGAAGCGATTTCGGTGTTCACTTAATTAACAATAGTTTCTATTCCTAAAATGTCAAAATGGTAAAATAAAATTGTGAGGTAATGGATAAAATCGATAGGCATACTATTTAAGCACTTATAATGGCATGTTATACGTAAAGTCTTACAATATGAGATTATCATGTTAAAAAAACAAGAAAAAAAACAGAATTTGATCAGCTACCATCAGTCCCTCGTATAGATGTATAGTATATCGATTATGTTTATGCTATTGCATGTCAAGAAATTAGGTTTTGGGTAGTGTTTTTATTGTGGCTTCTGTTTGCATGGTTGATAGCTTTGAGTGTATTAGAGCTTTCGGGTTCTGAGGTTGAAATAGTAGAAACTTTAAAGTTGTGATTAAAAATTAATAAAGTTGTGAGTTTAATTTGTTGGTGATATAGGCAAAGAAGTTGTCAAACCACAATAAATTTTGTTTTTTATTTATTTTACTATTTAATTGATGTAAATTTGATTAAGCGGATTTTAGAAGAAAAATTCTAACAATAACAAATTAGGTAGACATCATATTGGTTCAGTGGTAAAAAAATCAAGGTTGAGGTTAACTGTTAGGTGTTTCTCCGGATTGAAATATGCTTTAGCTGTTTCCTACTTTCTTTTCTGTTTGCTTCTGCAATTGCTATGTCACCCAGTAAAAGGAGAAGAACTTTAAGGAAGCAGTGCGGTTTTCATCGGTGGGTATTTAGCTTAGCTTGCCACGTACGTCTCTTCAGTTACCTCCAAAGTCCAAAAAAGTTTGAATCTTCTCCAGCTCTGGTATAGTGTTACAGTGACCATGATTTGGTCCAAATAAACTTGAAACTTCTCCATGGTGTTGCACTCAATCATATTTGCTGCATTTCTTAGCCTTATTGACTATGAAATGACTTACTTTCATTTATGCAAAGTGTAAGTTGCAAATTCTTTGATTATGATACTTTTGTTCCTTAAATACTCAGAAGTCAGGACTTCTCTATAGGTAATATGTCAATTTTAATCAATTTAAGCGTCTGTCAAACATTTAGTGTGCAACATTAAGTCCAATCTTTTATCTCTTCAAGTCATTTTAGAACCCACCATACAACTCGTGCACAAAATCAACCAAAGAGCATGAAAGAGTGAAACAAATCAGTTAAATATTTTTATCTTTCTATTTTTTTAAATAGAAAAAAATAATCATTTAGAAAGACAGAGTGACTTCCCTATCAACACTATGCAAGGACTAGATACAAGTGTTGTTGGAAAATATTAATGGAATGCTCAAATAATAACAAAATAATTGAACAAAAAATGATAACCAAAATTTACCTTTAAGATGATATACAAAAGGTATTAAAATTGAAATGAAAATGTTGAGGCACGAAAATTAGTTCGTTGTTCTTGAGAAGCAATTTCGACCCACTATGATGCAAATAACTCTAACGGTCGCCTTGCAGGATACAACGACAACCTGATTTGTGTATACTCACAAATAAGACTTTGAACTTGTATAAAGAATGACCCAAAAGAATAACAAATTTGGAAGATAGATAAAATGACAGAAAATACACTATGACAGAATATGATGCACAACAAAATTAAAAACAAAAGTTTCATTAGAATAAGAATTGTTTTTGAGCAAATTCATTGGAATAAAAAATTAAATCTTATTAGCAGTAGCAGTGTCATGCATTAATTTATTTAAAATTTCAAAATATGAATACGAAAGGCCTTTGCTTAAGTTACATCCTGGACCATTCTTGCCTTTTAGTATATGTACTATTATCGACGCTGAAGTAAAAGCCATCTTCTCTTGCTTGCCAATAACACGTCGAGGTGTCTTGACAATAATATCCCTCCTTCCCTGCATCGAAAACGTCAAAGCTCGCCTGTAATGGCCCCCAAAACCAATAGCAATGGAAAAGAGTCGATCCAAATTCGCTGACACGAAAGTCAAAATGAAAGTCATCACCTGGGTTTAATGTATGATCACCAAAATCAACGTCTCTGGATTTGCATTGAGCGACTACGTGACTGTCTTTCATGCCATTAACAATGTGAACAACAAACGTTTGCCATCCATAGTAGTGAGAATGAAACTCATCAACTTGCCGTAATGTAGCTAGAGCTGAATCCGATAGGACAAGAAAGAAAATGAAGCAAGCGCAAATGTGAGAGTGAGACATTTTTGCAAGAAATAATTGGACTATAGTACTTTACTTTCTTCCTGGAGGAGACCGAAAAATGAGAGAATTTATATGAAAAATAAGCCGACAAAAAAAGGAATAAAGAATGGTATTTATGTCTAGATCCTCATGATTTAATTAGTATTGATTACTAAGTGCATACTACGAGAAATTCTTACCTATACTCGATGCAAAACACTGTTTTTGCATCAGATGAAAATTTTACTAGTAATTATTAAGTAACTTCACTAGTAAGATTTGTACAATCACTATTCATGTTACCAGTGAAGTTACCTAACAATTACTACTGAAGTTTCCTCACAATGTAAAATGGCGTTTTGTTCCGACTATAAGTAAGAATTTCTCGCATACTACCATGACACTGCTTCACTGTTACATTTTCCGATAAAATAATACATTTAATGGTAAAACTTATACACTCGATTGTGTTTTCTTTTTTACCACCAAATATTAATATTTTTTTTATCATTGAATGTATTGGTTTACCTGAAAATATGGTATTGAGGCATTGTAGAACCTACATGAGAATCTCCAATTATTTTCTTAGCATTGATACAAAAATTTAAAAAAGGAAACCAATGATAAAATATTGATGACCATGTAATTTTTCCAAACAATATTAATTAGAATATCTTTTTTGTCCAAATTAGACGAGTTAATTATTAAGTGAATGAGAATAATTGGCTTTATGATATTGTAACGATCCATCCTAAGTGGATCCTACTATGAACAGTTTCATTACCTTTCAGCATTGAGTACCTTGACTCAAGATGCAACCACAAAAAATTTACAAATCAAACAACAATTTTTTAATCATTGCAAAACTGAAAAAATACACATCTTTACATATATGAAACTTTTCACTATTACAAACCGACTCTTGAAGTTTTACAAAGGGCATCGATATAAAGAAAAGTTTTTCTCAAATACATCTAAATTGAATATTTTTACAAATATTAGGCTATCACAAAAACTTGAACTTTCAAAAAGGATCAATAGATGAGGATGCCTTGGATGAGGACTCCTACTGATTTTAACTAGAAAATTTTTGATGCGTTCCTGAAAATGTTAGTAAAAATAAAAGGTTGAGCTAAAAAGCTTAGTGAGAAACACATTACTAAGAGTAATCATTTCGAAAAATAATTCGTTAATTATGGATCTTATAATGTAGGCCCTTATTGTAATCATAATTACAGTATCACCACATTTTGAAAATCCCAGCACGACACATATATACAATAATAAAAATAAATAACACCAATAGAAAATTTTACATCAATCATCAACCTTAAACAGGGGACTTACATCAATCTGATCTCTAAACATTAGATACAATGTAAAATGCATGAATATTTACAAATAAATTTTTATTTTATTTTCTCATTAGTCTGAGGATGTTGACACGTACATGACTTACAGAAAATGATTTCGTCTGAATCTCAACTCAATAGATTATTTGTCCCGTCTGCTACCTGAAATCATTGTACAATGAGGAATGAGCTTCACAAGCTCAGTTAATTAAATTCACTAGAAGTACCCAATCTGTATAAATAATCTTTCAATATTTTTATCATTTATATTTCATACAACTTGATACTAGCATTCCACCATCACAACAAAATCATAAGTCACGTTCTCTATTAATATCTTCTTCTTATTTATTGGTTCACCTTAAGCCCATTAATTATCTCAAAATTTTCTCGTAATGAGGTTCACATCATAAAATTAACTATTTAGATGGTTCTTATCACCATAACTGTCTCCGTGAGACTCATCCATCTATAAATAAAATTCACAATGACACACCACACATCCGCATTTCAATAATGCAAGCAATAATTAAAATAGATGCAATGCATGAATTATTATTATGGGAACATCTTCCCAAATGTTGATATGTTTTTATTATCTTAGACCGGCCTCCTCCCCCTTTTTTTCTTTATAGCTTATCCTGGCTATCACAGATTCATTTCCAGCATATACCAGCTGCTATAGTGTCTCTTTTATTTCCAGTATATGATATAATCCACGCCAAGAACTAAGAAATTGATGGACCAAGAAGACTTCCAAGATCGTCTAGAAGCAGATTTATGTGAGACCGCGACCCGTTGCTTATATTGAAGCAAGAACCTTGGTATAATGAAGACTGAGACCGCGACCCATTGCTTATATTGAAGCAATAACCTTGTTATAATGAAGTTGCCACAATCAATTATGGAAGGATTGATTGATAAGTCGAAGATGAACGTCACAGAAACTCCATAAGTTCAGAAGTTCTAAAAGAACCAAAGAGAAATTTCTCTCCAAAAGTATGAATCAAATCTGAATTGTCTTATTCCAAAAGCCAATGGTTATTTAATTACATGAGAATTCGTAACCAATTAGAAAAAGAAAAACTATGAAATAGGAAATAAACCAAAATAGAATTCATGTAGGAATAGGAAATTACGAAATAGGAAATAAACCTAAATAGAATTATGGTAATCTAAAATCTAAATAAGGAAAGTATCTAACTTGGCATGCAAGCCTTATAATGCAACAATTAAATTCAAAAGGAAACAATTAAGAAAAGGTGCAAGGTACAAGCCTAAAGTGAAGATTTGGATGCAACAACCTAATGGATTTAGGCCCATCATAACATGCCCAAATGATATCCTTTTTGAAACTTTCTTAGGTCTAAATTGAAGTTCAAGACATCATCTTTCCACCCCAACAAGTTTCAACTCATTTGGAGATGCGTGCAAGAAGATATGACCATTTTAAATCTGGTCGTTGGAACCTCCCAAAATTCCAAGGTGGAAGTTCCCTTGGATCATGGAAACCCATCCTTGTGGATCACATATAGCACCATCCTTGGGCCCCCAAAGATATTTCTTAGCCTAAATGTGTTGAATAAGCCCATTGAGAGTTTTCTTGAACCGTTTAGCTCGAGCCCTTGTAAGTGGACCAATTGGAACTTGAATAGGATCCGCCTCCCATTTGTTAGTCGTGTCCTCATTAGCATATATCGGTTGTCACGATTTTTCAATTAGACCGGTTCCTTCCTAGTTATTTCGGTTCTTTTATTTAATGCATATGCATATGAACAATGAAATGAAATATGCATATGAACAGTAATATTAAAACCATATGAATTCGAAATATTTCAATTGGTTATCATGATTTTTCTCAAATTATAAAAAAATCCACTAAATTCCTCTCATCCCAAATCACATCAAATTGTCCATTAAAGCTTGCAAAGATCCACTAAATTTCATCCCAACTTACATCAAATCATCCATAAATGCTTGTCAAGATCCATTAAATTTTATCTTCTCATAATTCGTATCAAAACATCAACCATAGCTCATCAAGAATTTCACTTATCGTTTTTATTATTAAATCAACTTATTATTCCAAAAATATTATTTATCCCGTAATAATTTCTCTACATGTCCAAAATTCATATTATATCTATCAACTAAATCTTTATCTATCACCAAAACATAAACTAATAATTTATTTTAATATTATCACTAGACTTTTTTTTTTTAATTTTTTTTGATTACTTCAAGTAAATCCAACTCACCACGTAGCCCTTAAAGCTACCCGTGGATCACCTTCTTACCTTTCTCGTTCTTCTCCGAAATTTTCTCCCGTTGTTGACCGCCAACACCTGATATAAAATTTGTATTCAATTTCTAATTATTTCTTCATTTCTTCATGAACCACACACTTTGAAAATTCTCACTTTGAATTCAGGGAAATTTCATGAATGCTAAAAATTCAAAAATAAATACTATGTTATTACCTTATGCTTTTCTGATAGTTATTCGTGACTCTCTATGAAATTTCGCAGTAAATCCCTTCAAAATTTTGCTCTTTCAACTTTTCTTTGGATCCCCAAGTGTTTAAAGAAATAGAGTGATTTGTAGAAAACTAAACGATATTTGTAATTGAAAAATTATGTGTACTTATACACACACACACACACAAAAGTTAAAAAAAATGTGTCTGCAGCCTCCCCCCAAAGTCTTCCACGAATTCTCTTTGTTGGAGGGCATGCAGCCTCATTTGTTACACTTGGTAGCAGGTGCTGTCACCTGCTGCCATGTGTCCTATATATATATATATTAAAAAAAAAACTTTTTTTTCTTCCTTCTTCTTTCTTCTAGGCTTGGATGTTTCATGTCCAATTTTTTTTTTTCATTTCTTTTCTGGATGTCCACGTCGTAGATTTTTTTTTTATTTTTATAAAAATTTGACTTTTTCGCATGTCAAAATATCTATATTATTTTAACTCTTTATCATATTTATTAAAGTACTTCTTTACCATTACTTTACAGATACGAGTATTACAATTCTACCCACCTTATAAAAATTTCGGCCCTGAAATTTCCTTACTTTACTCCAAAAACAAATGTGGATAATATTTCTTCATAATTGTTTCATACTTTCACGTAATCTCTTTAACATCCTTATTCCGCCACATAACTTAAACTAATGAATTTTATTTTATTATACCAGACTTGTTCTTTTCTATCTAAAATTCTCTCTGGTACTTGTACATAAATCCAATCTATCTGCATTGCTAAAACTTAGTTCGAAATATTATGAGATTTATCAACTAATTGCTTCCGCAAACGGGAAATGTGGAACAAGTTATGTCACTACTTCATCTCTGGAGGCAAATCCAGGCTATTCACAACGAGTGCAACTTTCTCAACAACCTCATAGGGTCCTACTTACCCAGACTCAACTTTTCTTTCTTTTTGATCCTCAACACATTTTTTCGTGGAGATATTTTTAATTACACGCAATCACCTATTTAAAATTAAAGAGATCTTCTTTTATTATTAACAGTTATTCGGTTTACTCTGTACTGCTTTACAGTTCTCTCTAACTAATTTGATCCTCTCAGCTATTAACTCAATGATTGATGGACCAGATATATTTCTCTTTCTCATTTCTTCCCAACATACTGGAGTACTACACCTCTTGCCATACACTGTCTTAATCAGTGCCATCACAATACTAGTTTGATACTGATTATTATAAGAAATTTCAATCGATGGCATGTAAGCATCCCGACTTACTGAGAAACTCATCACCTAGCCCTTAACGTATCTTTTAGTACTCTAATAATCCTTTCCATCTGAGCATGAAAAAATTATATTAAATTGTAACTGTGTACCTGTGGCTTTCTGAAAGCCTCTCCAAAATCAAGATGTAAATCTAACATCTTTATTTGATAATATGTTTAATGGTGCTCCATACCACCTCACAATTTTAGCAACAACCTACTTCAATCCTGACCATCAGAATTTATGTTTTAATCCTCTATATATCTTATTATTTCTTGGTTGCATCGAATCCATATCATCATGTGCCTCTCTCATTATCTCCTTTCTCAACTTCGCATTATTGGGAACACAAATCCATATTCCAGTACCCAGAATACCATGATTTCAAATTTTTGAACTCATATTGCTTTCTAGTAAGCCTTCAATGCTTAATCTTTTCTATCTCCTCATCTCTACATTGTATCTTTGAAACATTTACTATGGATGACTGTACAACCATATTCGTTAATCATGATCTTCTATCACTTATATTCAATTTCATTCTTATCTCTTTTAAATCTATCATCAATTTCACATCAAGACTCCCTATAGCAGTTAACCTTCTTGTAGACTTTTTACTCAATGCATAAGCTATCACCACAAATCCTTCATAACCATAAGGAAACACCAATACTGGAGTTGTAGTCAACTTCTACTTTAGTAATTGGAATTTTTTTCTCACACTTCCCTCACCATACAAATCTCACCTCTATCTTGGTTAGTCTTATTCAACAGTATTACAGTAATTGAAAATTTTTAAAAGAATCTTCTATAATAACCAGCTAACCCCAAGAAGATTCTAATTTCAGTCACATTAGTTGGTCTCTCCTAACTTAACATTACCTCTACCTTTTGTGGACCAACTGTTATGCCATTTCCCAATTTTACATGTTCCAAGAAAGTTATTTCATTTAGCCAACACTCACACTTAGAGAACTTTGCATATAGTTTCTCTCTCCTCAGAATCTCCAACACACTGTCTAGTGTTTCACATGTTGTTCTTCTTTCTTAGATTATATCAAAAAGTCAAATACAAGCATAAACTTGTTAAGATATAGTTTAAACACTCTATTCATCCAGTCCATTAATGTTTCTAGAACATTAGTTAATCCAAATGACATCACAAAAAGCTTATAACCATAACGTGTCCTAAAAGCAGTCTTAGACACGTCTCCCTTCTCTATCCTCAATTGGAGATAACTTGATCTCAAGTTTATTTTAGAAAACACTCTCACTCTCCTAGGAAAAATGTATTTGTTCTTATTCAACTATTTGTAGTCTTTACAAAATCTCATCGTTCCATCTTTCTCCTTCACAAACACTACATGGGCTCCTTATGATGATACACTAAATCGAATAAGTTGTTTATCTAACAACTTTTGAAGCTGAACTTTCAATTCTCTCAACTTAGCGAGTGTCATTCTGTAGAGTGCTATAGATATATGTGATGAACCTGGTATCACATCAATAGAGAATTAAATCTCCCTACTGGGAGGCAATCTAGACAACTCATCACAAAACACATCATGAAAATCTTTCACAACCAAGATTTTTTTTTTTCTGACTTCCTATTTTCTTTTCTAGAATCCATTATGTATGCCAAATACTCCTCATGTCCATATCTTGAACACTACAATCTTTCTGGAAAAATCAACCCGGACATAATACGTCGATAACCAATTCATTCTCAAAATTAAATGAAATTATATCATTTTCACATATAATAAATCAGCTTCAGATTCTCTATCACTGATACGAATCACACAACCCTTGTAAGCATTTATAATTATCACTCTATCTCTAGTGGGAACTTCAAAAAAAATATTTTGCATCAAATGACTAATACATACTTCGATAGACTTCATAAGAATACTGGATGCAAAAGAATTAGTTGCACCAAGATTAACCAACATTGATATGTCCACCTTTTCTATATACAAGCACCTCAAATTAGAACAATTATTGGATAAGTATCTTATCTGAATATATCTATAATAAACTTCTGTCTCTTAATCATATGTCAGATTACCACTTCCCTTTAGTGGCATACTTACTTTCTCTGCCATAACTCTTAGTTCCCATAACCTGTCTCCCAAATCTAAAGGTCCCACCAATAACATTCTCAGCTACAGAAGCAATAGGTTCTGCTTGCCTCTGACTCTGTACTAAATTTCTCTGTGACAAGGAATGCCTCCTCTGGGTGGTCTCCCACGCTGCACACTTATACTGGTACCACCTCTGGGTTCCTCAAATCTAGACTTCCTCAGCCAATTCCTCCTACCTCTAATTTCTATCACATCCTTCTCAATCCGAAGTTTTATATTCACTAATATGAAATAATTCATATGACTCATGTAAAATAGTTTTGATCAAATCTTAAAACACAGTTCATTTATGAACCTCTTACACTTTCTCTCCTCTAGGTCTACCATTTTGGGTACAACCATTGATAAAACCACAAGTTTGCTATCATACTGAGCCACAGTCAACCCATTTGCCTCAAATAAATAAAATCTCTATCTTGTTGGGCTCTAAAGGTCTAAGGAAAGTATTTATCAAGAAATATCTCCTTAAACCTATTCGAAGTTTTGCGTCTATCAACATCTGCGTTTACCCTGTGAAGAATATCCTCTCCTCATTCTAAAGCTTTTCCTTCTAACTTAAATGAAGAAAAGGCAACCATCTGCTTGTCAGTTACTGGTAAAAATACCAAATAATCTATCTACACATTTCTCCCAAAACTCAGGCTTAAAGGATTCATAGATCCCTTAAACAACAAAGCATTCAGCTTAACAGTCTCCCTGCATCTCATGCATAAACTCACTTTTCCCCTTTTTAAACGTCTACCATTATGGGATTTACACCAACCTCAGGCACTGCTATAGCTTGTTCATCATGTCTATGCTATAGGCTACCAACTCTATCATCTATTACATTCACTTCTCAAGAGCATGTGCAAGAGCTTATCTTAGCTCATCTCTTTCAACTTCAGATTCTCTTATAACTTTACTAAGGTCAATTATATTACTAATATCAATCACATTATCAACACATTCCCTTCTTGGAACCACAGATTCAGACTCAATCTCGGCTTGTCAAAATTATTGGGGTCCTACCACGCCCTCTCAAATCAACAACTCTAACTCTAGCTCTAGCACGTCTACGTTTCATCCTCAGACTATTTAAAATATAATTTATTTTAATCTTGCACTTTCATACTTTTTATTCAGTTTACAGAATCATAAAACCTAATGCTTTGATACCAAAATTATAACGACCCATCACAGGTTGGCCACCCCCGAGACGGTGTCACCACATTTTGAAAATCCCAACACGACACATATATGCAACAATAAAAATAAATAACACCAATAGAAAATTTTACGTCAATCATAAACCCTCAACAGGGGAGTTACATCAATATGATCTTTAAACATTAGATACAATGTAAAACGCATGAATATTTACAAATAAATTTTTATTTTAATTTCTCATTAGTTTGATGATGCTGACACATACGTGACTTACAGAAAATGATTTCGTCCGAACCTCAACTCACCAGACTATTTGTCCTGTCTGCTACATGAAATCATTGTACAATGAGGGATGAGCTTCACAAGCTCAGTGAAATAAATTTACTAGAAGTACTCAATCTGCATAAATAGTCTTTCAATATTTTTATCATTTATATTCATACAACTCGATACTAGCATTTCACTATCACTACAAAATCATAAGTCTCATTCTTTATCAGTCTCTTCTTCTTATTTATTGGTTCACCTTAAGCCCATCAATTATCTCGAAATTTCCTCGTAATGAGGTTTACATCATAAAATCTACCATTTAGTTGGTTCTTATCACCATAACTGTCTCTCTGTGAGACTCAACTATCTATAAATAAAATTCACAATAACACACCACACATCCGCATTTCAATAATGCAAGCAATAATTAAAACATACGCAATTCATGAATTATTATTATTATGGGAACGTCTTCCCACATGTCGACATGTTTTTTTATCTTAGACCGGCCCTCCCCCCAGTTCTTTTCTTTACAAATTATCCTAGCTGTCACGGATTTATTTCCAGCATATACCAGCTGTCACAATGTCTCTTTTATTTCCAGCATATACCTACTGTCACGGTTTTTCAATTAAACCGACCCCTTCCCGATTCTTTCAGTTCTCTTATTTAATTAATATGCATATGAACAATGATATGAAATATGCATATGAACAGTAATATAAAAACCACATGAATTCGAAATATTCAAATTGGCTATCATTATTTTTCTCAAATTATAAAAAAAAAAATTCCACTAAATTCCTCTCATCCCAAATCACATCAAATCATCCATTAAAGCTTTTCAAAATCCACTAAATTTCATCCCAAATCACATCAAATCATCTATCAAAGCTTGTCAAGATCCACTAAATTTTATCTTCTCATAATTCGTATCAAAACATCAACCATAGCTCATCAAGAATTCCACTTATCGCTTTTATAATTAAATCAACTTATTATTCCAAAAATATTATTTCTCCCCTAATAATTTTTCTACATGTCCAAAATTCATATTATATCTATCAACCAAATCTTTATCTATCACTAAAACATAAACTAATAATTTATTTTAATATTATTACTAGAATTTTTTTTATTTTTATTTAGATTAATTAAAGTAAATCAAACTCACCACATAGCCCTTAAAGCTACTCGTGGATCACCTTCTTGCCTTTCCCGTTCTTCTCCGAAATTTCCCCCAGTTGTTGACCGCTAACACCTGACATAATATTTGTATTCAATTTCTAATTATTTCTTCATAAACAACACCCTTTAAAAATTCCCACTTTGAATTCGGAAAAATTTCATGAATGCTAAAAATTTAAAAGTAAACACTTCATTATTATCTTCTGCTTTTCTGATAGCTATTCGTGACTCTCTATGAAATTCTGTAGTAAACCCCTTCAAAATTTTGCTCTTTAAATTTTTTTTGGATCCCCAAATGTTTAAAGAAATAGAGTGATTTGTAGAAAACTAAACGAAATGTGTCTGCACCCTCTTTGTTGGAGGGCATGCAGCCTCCTTTGTTACACTTGGTAGCAAGTGGGGCAGCAGGTCCTGCCACTTGCTACCATGTGTCTTTTAAAAAAACTTTTTTTTGCCTTCTTCTTCCTTCTGGGCTCTGGACGTTTCACGTCCATTTTTTTTATTTCTTTTCTATATGTCCACGTCGCATAATTTTCTTATATGAAAATTTGACTTTTTTGCATTTCAAAATATCTTTATTATTTTAACTCTTTGTCATATTTATTAAAGTACTTACTTTACAAATTCGGGTATTACATTTCCATAGCTCAAACTTAAAAAATTTAAGCTCAAATTATCTCAAACAAAACCCAAACATTAACTTTAAGAAGCCTAGTTTAACTTAGAAAATGTTAGAATTCAAGACTACGTTAACTTCCTGAAGAAAAAGCCAAGAAAACTAAGAGGAAAACTTGTCCCTTGTCTCGTGGGTTCAGGTCACGCGTCACCATATGCCACTCATGGTGGCCCTCCTCCTGGAACGGACGGTAGCTGGTGGTGGCAGTAGGTTGTCTTCCAACTATGGTGGCAAAAGGGTTAAGGATTGTTGGGCAAATGTTAGGTCAAAGTTTGTAAAAGGAAGGACTTCTAGAAAAGCTAGAAAAAATCCGGTTCTCTCCATCTCACCTTTCTGCCCGAAATGAAAGATTTTTAAGTCTTTAACCCTTATATACTCCCCACAACTCTTGTGCCTTTACCCTTTTACCCCTCATCTTTTTCTTTTAATCATTTACAAGTACTTTCCTCTCTTTTCCTAGCTAATACTACTAAGGCCCAAGAGTTTTATTTCTAACCAAAACTCCATAATTCAAACTTAACTTCATACAATTACACTCCTTTATTTTAATTTTTAAAGTTATTTCTTCCGATAATAGATCCAATACACTATAATACAAAAGTTAAATTCCAATACTGACACATACATGTATCATATTAAAACAAAATAAAACCTGACTTTACAGATATCATATATGCTACATGAAGTGAACTTTTTTGGAATTTAAATTGATAATGCTGGTAAGAGAAAAATGATTGATTACAATCAAATCCACAACCCTCTCCTTCCCTCTCTCTCAGGCTGTACGAATCAGAGACATCAAATTGGAGGAGAGATTTTGAAGAAAAAATCGGAGAAACTTATGGAGAAAATCTATAAATCCTCTTGCAAGAGGAACTTCAGAGTGTTTGTATTCATTTTATATGCAATTAGCATTTCCATTATGTAGTAGTAGTTAGCTAATCAGCCTTCCATGGATTTTGTTTTTGCTTTCATTATTTTGGGTTTGCAATTTCTGTTTGGACAGAGAAGAAGCAGATTCATTCTCTTTCCATCTCGTGTTTTCCCATCCCCAGAGCTAAAGATCTCAACATCTATAAAGACTTGGATTCATCTCTAATTCCCTTCTTAGATTTGACAGTCCACATGTGTGTTTCACAGCTTATACAATCTTGATCCTTTGAATCAAGCATTCAGTCGCAAGTGAAAGATGCTGACTGAGAAGTTCTGGCAGCATTCTTAAAGTACGTAAGAAGGTTTCTAGCTACAACATTTTTATTTCACTAGCAAGAGAACAAGATCAAGTAACAAACGAAACTTGCATGAAGAGAAGCCAGACCAGCTCCTGACAATTAAATATTCACCACAAAGAAACACTAATCAAAATAATTTCACCAGACATCTGGACGGAGCTCGCCAGTTGCTGGGGGCATCCATCTCCCAGAATTGTAGACCTTTTCACCAGCGAATCTAAAGAAAAATCAGTTAAGAAGGAAAATGCATCAGCATGTGTGGAGGGAGAGAGCTATCATCTACCTTTCATCTTCTTCAGTTTGAAGCACAGGCAGTATTGCTCTACGAGCAGCATACTTCTCTTCCTTAAGTGCCCTACATTGTACAAAGAGATTATAAGCCTACAATAAATCTATATTTCATGACAATCGCTCATTATTGCCCATATAACTAATTATTTTTCACCATAGAGGGCAAAAGCAGAGTTGGTGCATGAGATATCCAAACATAAAACCAGATATAGAATAAATCAATCTATTTAATCTGAATTCACATTGCAAAGTCAATTGGTACACTAGGAGCCGACTTGATAGTCTAGTGAGGCTTACAGCAAAAGAAATATATCTAAGGTCCAAAATAATATTCCAATCAGGGTCAATCACAAGTCTTGGAGGGGATTTATAACTTCAGAAGCATCTCCCTCCAACATTGTCAACAACAAACTGAAAATTCATGGATTCTGCACGCTTCAATGCCAATCTTGACCAAAGAGCATCAATTGTACAATGCAATATAGGCCATGTTTGGTTTCAATTTAAGCCAACTTAAAGCAAGTTGGCTTAAATTGAAACCCAAACATGGCCAAAATATTTCCGAATTTTGTCTTTCATTGCCTATTCTATTTTTTCAGGACAGTTAAAGAAAAAAATTTATTGTAATGTGAAAAACAATGTAAAATTTACTAGTCTCCTCAAATTTTGATTTGAAGTTTATGAGATTATTCATATTAATATAATGTGGAATCATGCACGTGTTGACATATAAATCATAATTAATTAATTATGATATAATTTATTTTATTTCACAATTATTCCCATTTTAAAAAATCAAATTATTCTTTTAAATTTTTTATAAAAAATTATAATTTCAGGTTGGGTCGTTTCGAGTTTCGGCTTGTTCGGGTTCAAGTCGGGTTGGGTTTGGGTTATTTTGAATTTGAGTTTCAGGTCACTCAGGTTAAGATTGAGTCAGGATCAGGTCATATTATTTTGATACATTTCTGGGTTGAGACGAGTTTGGACCTGATCTAGTCAAGTCAGGTTTTCGAGTTGAGTCAAATTTTGCCACTTTAAACTATGTCATTGATATCTTTTTGGGGAGGGGTCTTTTGACTTTAGAATTGGAAAAAGATGAAAACAATTATATATATATATATATATATATATACATATATATATATATATATATATATAACCTTTCACAACTGTTCTACAAAGTACTATGTTCACATACATTATATATGAAGTTATTGATGTATTGATATTTAATAAATTTGCTCCTTTTCCCTTAAAAAATTATTATTTCATCTAGTCTTAATATTCTAGTTTTGTAGCAATAGAAACGACAATAACAATACTCCATGATAAATTAAAAGTAACTATTTCATCCTCTTAAAAACACAGTTTCATTGGAATGAGAAATTGACTCTTATTAGCATTAATGCACTAATATTGCTACGCCCAATCATGCCTTTTAGTATACGTATTATTATCAACGCTGAAGTAAAAGCCATCTTCTCTCGCTTGCCAGAAGCATTCCGATGTGCCTTCACAATAATTTCCCTCGTACTTCGGATCGAAAACGTCAAAGCTCGCCTTTAATGGCCCCCAAAACCAGTAGCAATAGAAAAGAGTCCTTCCAAAGAAATCGATTACAAAATGAAAATGAAAGTCATCACCTGGCATTAATGTATGATCACCAAGATCGTCATTTCCCGATTTGCAACGAACCACTACTGGATTCTGATTAATTTTCATGCCATTAACAATGTGAACATAAAACTTTTGAAATGTCCTGTAATAAGAATGAAACTCATCATCTCCTGGCGGTAATGTTGTAGCTGCTAGTGCTAAATCCGATAGGACAAGAAAGAAAATGAAGCATGCCCAAATGTTAGAGTAAGACATTTTTGCAAGAAATAATTGGACTATAGTACTTTACTTTCCTCCTGGAGGAGACAGAAAAATGAGAGAATTTATATGAAAAATAAGCCGACAAAAAAAGGAATAAATAATGGTATTTATGTCTAGATCCTCATGATTTAATTAGTATTGATTACTAAGTGCATACTACGAGAAATTCTTACCTATACTCGATGCAAAACACTATTTTTGCATCGGATGAAAATTTCATTAGTAATTGTTAGGTAACTTCACTAGTAAGGTTTGTACAATCACTAATCATGTTACTAGTGAAGTTACCTAACAATTACTAGTGAAGTTTCCTCACAATGTAAAATGGCGTTTTGTTCCGACTATAAGTAAAAATTTCTCGCATACTACCGTGACACTGCTTCATTGTTAAATTTTCCAATAAAATAATACATTTATTGGATTTCATGGCATTAATAATGTGAATCTCAAACTTTTGGAATATCCTGTAACGAGAATTAAACTCATCGTCTCATTGTCGTAATGTTGTAGCTGCTAGTACTAAATCCGATAGGGCAAGAAAGAAAATGAAGCAAGCTGCCCAAATGTGAGAGTGACACATTTTAATTTGCAAGCTATCTCGTACGTGTTTCTGTATACTTTCTTTCAGTAACGAAGGATATAGAAAATGAGAGAATTTATACGAAAAAATAAGCCGACAAAAAAGGGAAGGGGTAATAGTTTTTATGTCAAGATTATAATGAATTTAATTAGTATTGAATTATTAATTACATGAATGGAAATCTTCATCTATATTAATTTCCCATACAAGGCTAAATATCTTTTTTTTTTTTTCAATGTAGGATATACTCCCAGTATTATTTCCAAATTAATATACTTGAAACGTGTGCAGCCTATAAGTGCTATGTCTAGAGGTGGCAATTAGGAATGCTTCAGGTCATTCGGGTTAGGGTCGGGTCACATCAGAGTAAAGTCATATTGAGTTATGCATCGTTTGGGTCATGGATCATTTCGAGTCGGGTTAGGGTCGTAATAAATTTTCTCCTTTGCCGTTAAAAAAATTATTATTTCATCTGTTCTTAATATTCTAGATTTGTAGCAATAAAAATGACAATAATAATACTCCATGATACGCAACAACTAAAATTAAAAACTTACTAAAAAAAACAACTGTTTCATTGGAATGAGAAATTGACTCTTATTACCATTAATGCACTATTTTTTCTATGCCCAATCATGCCTTTTAGTATACGTAACATTATCAACACTGAAGTAAAAGCCATCTTCTCTCGCTTGCCAGAAGCATTTCGAAGTGTCCTCACAATATCTCCCCTCGTACTTAAGATTGAAAACATCAAAGCTCGCCTTTAATGGCCCCCAAAACCAATAGCAGTAGTAAAGAGTCCTTCCAAAGAAATCGACGGCAAAATGAAAATGAAAGTCGTCACCTGGCATTAATGTATGATCACCAAGATTGTCATTTCCCGATTTGCAACGAACCACTACTGGATTTTGATTGATTTTCATGCCATTAACAATGTAAACATCGAAGTTTTGTCCTGTCTTGTAATAAGAATGAAACTCATCAACTCCTTGCCGGAATGTTGTAGCTGCCAGTGCTAAATCCGATAGGACAAGAAAGAAAATGAAGCATGCCCATATGTGAGAGTGAGACATTTTTGCAAGTAATTATTGGACTACTGTTTTTATGTTTTGAGGGGACAAAAATTGAGAGAATTTATATTGAAAATAAGCTGACAAAAAAGGGAAGAGGTAATGGTATTTATGTCAAGATCATAATGAATTTAATTAGAAGAATTGACTATAATTAGATTCTTCAAATTTTAAAGCAATCCTAAATCTATGGGGACCGTTAGTGAGTAGTTAAAGCCAAATATAGTGCTTAAATCCCAGTTGACTAAATTGATATGGAGAATTTAATACATTAACTCTCATACTTAATGTTTCTGTTTCTTACATTTGTCGATATCTTAACCTTTACGGTAAAATAAAGAGACTCATAACTTCTTCATAACACCTGGTATCTTTAACGCATTAATCCAGTTATCTAAATTGATTTCACTCTTTAATGCCTTAATTCTTAACCTTTAAATCACATATTACATGCATGTAATTCTCCTCATTTAAGTCTTCGATTTCCCGTGATCAGGTGTCTTGGTTATTGTATTTAGTGCACCATCATTACAACACCTTAAATAACCTCGTTACACCTTAATGTAAGATACGATTGAGATAAAAATCCAATGCTAATATAATTAGCATTTAGTCCGGCAGAAACATTAAGTTTGATTTTTGTGCCTCTACAAGTTCGAAGCTTTGATTGAGAGTACACACAAACCGGACTATCGTCGTATTTTGGATAGTGATTGTCAGATATTATTTGACTTATAGGGTCTGAGGATGGCAAACCCACCAAATTAGGCAGTTGAGGCAAACCCTTTTGCAAGCAGAATTTTGAGTCGTTTATTTCCATTTTATCAAATTCTCAAAGTTGTATTTGATCCATGATTATTGTATCATAAAGTTGTCCTCAATTATCTTATTTTAAACAAGAAAACTATGTCATGTTTTAGATATTGAACCATTTTCAAAGAAGATTGATGGGTTGGTTGTTCACATTTTATCAAATTGTGAAAATTGTGTTGTATTTCTTATTTTAATTTTTTAGAATTAATTTAACAAACAAATATACGTGATATAACGAGGGAGAGAAGTTTGGTCATGTTTGATCCATAGTATATAAAAATACCATTTTAAAAAAAAAATATTATTAATTATTTTCAAGTATTTGGTGTTTGCTAAATATGTATTTAGTAACTATGAGAAATAAAATTAATGTAGATTTCAAATTTAAAATCAAAACTGAAAACTGTAAAAAAATTACAAGCAGGTGTATCCAACAGTTTTCTATTTTCAAAATAAGATTATCTAAACAACATTTCACCGTTTTCTGTTTTGAAAACAGTTTTCGAGTTACAGTTATCCAAACATGTTTTTTCATGAACTGTTTTCGATTTTCATTTTTGAAAACAAAAAATTATTATCCAAACATGCTCTATATCTTTTGGGTTTCAAGAAAAACTTTCTTATAAAGAGAAAGAAAGAAGGGATATGATGTATAACTACTTATCAAATCTGTTAATTCATAGCGTTTTTCATAAAAGAGATTTGGATTTGAACTTTTTACCGTCAATGTAATAATATTAAAAAAAAAACTTAATCTGAAGTATAAAACAATTACTGTCGTACAGGGTGTAATCTTATAATTACTGACACTTAATTAGAAAAGTAGGTATACACTAACCGTTCACTTGAAAGATGGTACTATTTTATCAAATTACTCTTTTGACTGAAAGAGAGAGAAGTTACATAAGAGAAAAGAGAAACATACGAAAATGTTTATTTTTTAATATTAATAAAAACAAAATTTTAAAAAATTATTCATTTGATCATGTTTTTATAGAAATACATTTTTATATAGACAACATTTGTATGAGTATGAGTGAACATATATGACCATGTTTTTGGGATTTGGGTTCTCTGTTGTTGGGTTCTCTTTAGCTATCGTTAGGACTCGGTACTTTTTAGGGTGAGATTATATGTGACCTTATTTAAAAATTAAATTTACGGTTATAATTGTACTCTAATATATATATATATATATATATATATATATATAGACACACACACACACACACATGGAGATATGACATAATGATAATTATTGATTCATTTCTTAAATAGAGTTACATGCCATTAATGTTTTCAAAAGCGTTTTCTGAGCTCGTCCGAGACTCGTCTAGAGGCGGGGCATAGGCAAAACACCCCGAGACGCAATACTTTAGGTGTTTCTTTTATTGGGAATACGCCTTTTACTCCAGGGTTTACGTCCACGCCTAGGACGTACTGTAACGACCTATCCCGGGTTGGCCACCCCCGAGACGGTGTTGTCACATTTTGAAAATCCCAGCACGACACATATATGCAACCATAAAAATACCAACTGCAATTATTTACATCAATCATCAACCCTCAACAGGGGAGATGCATAATTCAGATATCAACTTAAACATTATATACTGTTGGTGTTTGTCTAAGGTTTAAACATGGTTTGAAAAGGTTCTTCATAAGACCTTGGCACCTCAGCACACAAAGTGTGCTGCTCAGCGCATAGCAAGTCAAGAAGAGTGCAACATCAGGTCAAGCCGCGGCCCAGCCTTCCCAGGCCACGGCGCCTAGGGAGTGATGCATGTGTACCTTGGCTTGAGCCACGACCTGCCCTGTTCTGGGCCGCGGCACCAGGCACAATAAGACTAGTTTCTTCAGCCTTTTGAGAGGTGCATGGATACATGTTCAAAACACACAGGATCACTAAGAATTGATGAAGGGCTATGGTTGATTGGTCCTCAAGATCTAAGGGTGGATATTGACCTTCAAGATTGGTCAAGAAGTGGTGTACTATATAAAGGGTCACCTAGCTTCAATCTCAACACATATAACACAACAAAACACAAGTGATCATCATACAAGAGAATTCAAGTGCAAGTGTGAGAGTGCAAAGACACAAAACACAGGAGAGCTACTAGAATAGATCTCAAAAGAAAGGCTGGTTGTAAAGAGAGAATTGTATAGATTGTGGGTAAAGGGCTTTGTAGTTGCTGTAACTTGTAAGAACTCATTGGTTTAGTGCAGAGAGTTCGAAGGAACTCACAGGGACGTAGGCTATTGCCGAACCTCGATAACAAATGTTGTGTTCTTTTTTTTCTTTGATTTTTATTTCTATTTCTGATCATTACAAGTCATTCTAGACTTGGGTGTTTGGAAGATCACCACTTGGGCATCACAAGGTAGTTTCCCAACAGTGGTATCAGAGCCGGAGGAGCTTTGGTGAGAGGGTGTCAGAGTTAGAACAGAAGGTATCAGAGTCAAGACTCCAAGAATCAAAGATTAACTTCTTGGGTGATTCAAGAATGGAGTAAAGATCAAGATCTGATCGTGTTCTTGAGGGTGATTCAATAACGGTATTGAGATCAATCTTCGATCGTGTTGTTGAGGTTTAGAAGAAATTGGAAAGCAATTGTGGGTGCTGCATAAATCTAGGATTTTCTTATCAAGATGGCTTCAAATTTCATTGTTGAGAAGTTTGATGGAAAGGGAGACTTTGCCCTTTGGAAGCGGAAGATCAATGTTGTTCTTATGCAACAGAAGGTGGACTTGGCTATTGGATAAGACGACGCTTTTCCAGCAAGTATCATGGAGGACTAGCGAATTGAGATGAAGAAGATGGCATACAATACCATTTTCTTGCACATGTCAGATAGTGTGACAAGGGAGTGCTGAGACTCGAAAGATCCAGCTGTCATATGGAAGAAACTAGATGAGTTGTTTCTTACCAAGACTCTCCCTAATAAGATTTATCTTCTTAAAAGAATCTTTGCCTTTAAAATGGATCCTAATAAAGAGTTGCAAGATAATCTTGATGTGTTTAATAAGCTAGTTCAATATTTGAATAGCTGTAGCATAACATTCCCGGATGAGCAATTTGCTGTTATTTTGTTGAATTCTCTTCCTGATTGTTTTGATATCACTAGTCAAAAGAGATGGGAAGTAAGACTCTATTGATTAATGCTATTGAATATGGAAGAGATACACTAACCAAGGAAATCGTGATTAATGCTATAAGGGCTCATGATTTCAAAGCCAAGATGAGGAAAGCATCAAGTGGAGACGGGTTGTTCGTTAGAGGAAGGCCAACAACTTGGAATGGCAGCAACATTCATGGAAACTACAGGGAGAAATCAAGAGTATCTCATTCCAAACCGAGATTTGGAGGAAAGAGATGCTTCTACTGCAACAAGGAGGGACATAAAGATTGCAAGAAGAAGATGTGGGATGAGAGAGGAAGAAGCCATACCAACAATGGAGAGGCTTTGATTGCCAAAGGAGAACAATAAGATGATGTTCTTATTGTGTGCTCAAATGTGAGCACGAGGCAAGGCAGTGAGAAATGGATCCTGGATTCCGGGTGCACTTATCACTTGTGCCCTCACCGGAATTGGTTCAAGAATTATCAAGAAACCAATGATGGAAAAGTTTTCTTGGGGAATGACACTTCTTGCCAAGTGAGGGGAATAGGAGACATCCAATTGAGGATGTTTGATGGAGTCACAAGGCTACTACGGAATGTGAGGTATCTTCCAGATTTGAAAAGGAATTTGATCTCATTGGGGCAGTTGGATTCCATGGGGTATACATATAAAGCATAGGGAGGAAAGATCAAAGTGACTAAGGGATCTTGGATAATGATCAAAGCAACAATAAAAGATGGACTCTATGAGATGATCGGAGAGACAAATCAAGGATCAAGCAGCAAGCTTGATGGCTGAGATGGATAAGGCAGCTCTTTGGCACACTCGCTTGGGACATATGAGCGAAAAGGGCCTGCAAGTTCTCAACAAGGATGGTCTACTTGATGGTGACAAAGTAGAGAAATTGAAATTCTACGAGTGTTGCGTTCTTGGGAAGCAACACCAAGTCAGCTTCAACACCAGAGTGCACAAGTCTAAGGGCATTCTCGACTACATTCATTCGAACCTTTGGGGACCAATAAGAACACCAACACAGGGAGGTAACTTTTAATTTCTGTCTTTAATTGATGATTATTCAAGAAATGTTTGGGTTTATTTGCTTAAAAATAAATCAGATGCTTTGAATAAATTTGTAGTGTGGAAAAAGTTGCTGGACACTCAAACGGATGGGATAGTTAAGGCTTTATAACCGATAATGGCTTAGAATTTTGCAATAAGGATTTTGACAAATTCTGTGAGTTAAATGACATTCTAAGACATAGAATGGTTGTAAAAACACCTTAGCAAAATGGAGTTGCTGAGAGGATGAATAGGACCCTTATGGAAAAGGTTAGGTGCATGTTAATTGGGTCCGATTTACCAAAATATTTTTGGGGGGAAGCTGTGTCTGCTGCTGCATACTTGGTTAATAGGTTGCCCTCTAGAGCTTTAGAGCTCAAGACTCCCATGGAGATGTGGAATGGAAAACCCCCTGAGTTAAGCAACCTTAGGACTTTTGGGTGTGCTGCATTCGCACATCAAAATGATGATAAACTTAACCCAAGGTCTAGAAAATGTGTGTTTCTAGGGTATGATGATAGGGTTAAGGAGTATAGGTTGTATTCCTTAGAACCAAAAGGAATGAAACTCATAATAAGTAGGGACGTTATTTTTAATGAATTATTATTTCCCTATTTGGAGAAAACTAACCCTGCAGGGGCTAGTGAGCAAACCAGTCCAGAATTTGTGGAGCATCGCATCAAAGAGAATTCAGTTCAGGTAGAGCAAGGAAGGCAATAGCGTTTGGACCAGGTAGAGTCCATTAATGAAGTCCAAGCTTAGGGCACTCAAGAGGAAGCTGAACTATAAGGGGTTGATGCAGCAAGTCAGAATGACTACCAGCTCTTAAGGGACTGGGGAAGGAGGGTGGTCAGACCACCTTTGAGATATGGGTTTGTGGATGCTAATGTAGCAGCTCCTTGGATAGAAGGAGGGATGGTTAAACCAGAAACTTACAGGGAAGCCATGAAATGGAAGGAGTCGTCAAAGTGGCAGCTAGCTATGGAGGAAGAAATGGATTCTTTGAGGAAGAACAACTCTTGAGAATTGGTGCCCAAACCAAAAAAATAGAGAGTTGTGGATTATAGGTGGATCTATAAGATCAAAGAAGGGAATCTCCCAAGGGATAAATTCTGACATAAAGCTAAGCTAGTGGTGAAAGGGGTTCACACAAAGAGAAAACATAGATTTCACCGAAATATTCTCATTGGTTGTGAAGTACAAGACGATACAGATAGCATTGGCTATGGTGGTCCAATTTGATTGAGAGTTTGAGCAAATAGATGTGAAGATAGTGTTCTTGCATGGAGAGCTTGATGAGACCATCTACATGAGGCAACCCGAAGGCTATGAGAAAAGAAGGTAGGAAAGTTGGTGTCCCAATTGAAGAAATCTCTCTATGGCCTGAAGCAATCACCTCGACAAGGAAATAAGAGGTTTTATTCCTTTGTAACTAGCTTAGGTTTCATAAGGAGCTACTATAATTTGTGCTTGTACTACAATGGGTACAAGGTGGAGGAAGTGGTGATCATCCTCATCTATATTGATGATATGCTGCTGGTTAGGAGCAGCATAGAGAGGATAGAAGAATTGAAGTCTCAACTCAGTGAGGAGTTTGAGATGAAGGATTTTGGCCATACACAGAAGATCATTGGGATGAGCATAATCCAGGAAAGGGAGAGAAACAGATTGAAGATTTCTCAGTCTTTCTACATAGAGAAGATGATATCAAAGTTCTCTATGGAAGATAACAAACAAGTGAAGGTTCCTCTTGCTGGTCATTTCAAGTTCTCCAGCGATCAATGTCCGAGATCGGAGGCGAAGAAGAAGGAAATGGAAAAGGTCCCTTACTCTAGTGCGGTTGGTTCAGTTATGTTCACCATGGTAAGCACTAGACCAGACATTGCTCATGCAATAAGTGTTCTTAGCAGGTTTATGAGTAATCCCGAAAAAGAGCATTGGCTTGGGATGAAGTGGTTGCTGAGGTACTTAAAGGGAAGCCCAGAAGTAGGACTAGTTTATGAGAAGAGGGGTAAGTCCATCTGTCTTTAGGGTTCTGCAGATTCAGACATGGGGTAGACCAAGATAAAAGAAGATCGATTACCTCATACTTCTTCAACTTAAATGGATGTTGTATAAGTTGGAAGGCTCAGTTGTAGCCAGTGGTAGCACTCTCAACAACCGAGGTTGAGTACATAGCGGCAACGGAAGCCATCAAGGAGGCTATGTGGTGCAAAGGGTTGTTGTAAGAGTTGAAGGTCCCGAAAGAGCAGGTGGTGGTGTATTCGGATAGCAAAGTGCGTTGCACTTGTGTAAGAATCCGGTGTTCCATGAAAGGACAAAGCACATGGATGTTCGGTATCATTTCATTCGGGAAAATGTTATAGAATGATGCATTCATGTGGACAAGATAGCCACGGAAGAAAATCCTGCAGCTTTAGGCACCAAAATTCTACCTCTAAGCAAGTTCAATCATTGCCTTGGACTACTTAGGATTGGAGTTGATTGATATAATGACTCAAGATGAGTTTGGCTCCCAAGTTCTCTACACAATGGGTTCAGGTTTAATCGCTTAGACAAAGGTAAAGATTGTTGGTGTTTGTCTAAGGTTTAAACATGGTTTGAAAAGGTTCTTCATAAGACCTTGGCACCTCAACACACAAAGTGTGCACCTCAGCACATAGTAAGTCAAGAAGAATGCAACATCAGGTCAAGCCACCGCCCAGCCTTCCTAGGCCACGGTGCCCAGAGAGTGATGCATGTGTGCCTTGGCTTGAGCAGCGACCTGCCCTGTTTTGGACCGCGGCGCTAGGCACACTGAGACTAGTTTCTTTAGCCTTTTGAGAGGTGCGTGGATGCATGTTCAAAACGCATAGGATCACTAAGAATTGATGAAGGGCTATGGTTGATTGGTCCTCAAGATCTAAGGGTGGATATTGACCTTCAAGATTGGTCAAGAAGTGGTGTACTATATAAAAGGGTCACCTAGCTCCAATCTCAACACATATAACACAACAAAACACAAGTGATCATCATACAAGAGAATTCAAGTGCAAGTGTGAGAGTGCAAAGACACAAAACATAGGAGAGGCACTAGAATAGATCTCAAAAGAGAGGCTGGTTGTAAAGAGAGAGTAACATAGATTGTGGGTAGAGGGCTTTGTAATAGTTCTTATCACTTTCTTTCTTCTCTTCTTTGGTTCTTCAAAAACTCGGGTTTCTTGGAGAGAAGTTGCTGTAACTTGTAAGAACTCATTAGTTTAGTGTAGAGAGTTCGGATGAACTCACAGGGACGTATGCTATAGCTGAACCTCGATAACAATTGTTGTGTTCTTTCTTTTCTTTGATTTCTATTCTGTTTCTGATTATTACAAGTCATTCTAGACTTAGGTGTTTGGAAGATCACCACTTGGGCATCACAAGGTGGTTTCCCAACATATACAATATAATATGCATGAATATTTACAAATATTTTTTTCTCATTAGTTTGGGGATGTGGACCACGTGGCTTACAGATAATGACTCCGTCTGAATCTTAGCTCATCAAACTATCTGTCCTACCTGTTATCTGAAATTATTTAACAATGAGGGGTGAGTTTCACAAGCTCAGTGAATTAAATTTACTATAAGTATTCAATTTGTATAAATGGTCTTCCAAAATGCATTTATCTATATCTCATAAAATTTGATAATAGCATTTTATTATCACTACTCATATCATAATCCTCATTCTTTATCACTCTCTTCTTCTCATATATTTATTCACCTTGAGACTATCAATTATATCTCATTATCTCGTTATAAGGTTCACAACATATAATTTATCACTCAGCTATTTCTTATCATATCATACTTTCATGTTTCTTTCTCACCATATCTGTCTCTCTGTGAGACTCATTCATCTATTAATAAATTAACAATCAAGAACAACACTTTAGCATCTCAGTAATAAAATCAATATTTAAAACAGATGCAATATATGAATTATTAATTGGGAACGTTTTCCCACATGTCAACATATTTTTATCTCAGACCGGCTACCTTCCTGGCTCTTTTATCACCAGCATATACCGGCTGTCACAGTTTTCATTTCTCACCAGCATATATCGGCTGTTACGGTTTTCATTTCTCACCAACATATACTGACTGTCACGGTTTTCGTTTCTCACCAGCATATATTGGCTGTCACGGTTTTCATTTATTTCATGTATATGCATATGAATAATGATATGAAATATGCATATGAACAATAATATAAAAACAAGCATGTATTCAGACATTCAAATTAGCTATCCTGCTTCTTCTTAAATTATTATTTGATCAATTTCACTAAATTCTTCTCCTCATATATCATATCAAATCATCAACCATAGCTCGTCAAGAATTTCATTTATCACATTCATTATTAATTCGACTCATTATTATAATAATATTACTTCTCATATCAATTATTCATGTCATACCCATCAACCAACTTTCATCTATCCTCAAATCAGAAGTTAATAATTTATTCAAATATTTTCACTATATATTTCATATTTATCTTGATTACTTAAAGTAAATCTAACTCACCACATAGCACTTAGAGCTACCCGTGGATCACCTCTTTACCTTTCCTGCTCCTTTCAGTAATTTCCTCCGATTACTGATCATCAACAACTGCTATAATATTTATATTAAAATTTCGAATTTATTCATCAATTCCTCCATAATTCACACCCTTTGAAAATTCCCACATTGAATTCCGAGAAATTTTATGTATGCTAAATTTCAAAAATAAAATTCATGTTATTACCTTTTGTTTTTTCAAGAGCTTTTCGTGACTCTCTATAAAATTCTCTTGTAAATCCCTTTAATATTTTACTCTTTCAACCTTTTTTTCAGTCCCCAAGTCTTTAAAGAAAGAGAGTAGTTTGAATAGAAAAAAAGAGAAAACCAAACAGGATTTGGTAAGGAATAAATAAATAAAAGAACAAACTAACACACACACACACCCACACACACACACACACATATACACATACATACATACATATATATACAATATCAACCGCCACCATTTACCCATAGCCAATTTTGATTGTTGTCACACTGCATGTAATGCAGCCAACACCTGGATTTCCAGGTGATGAATGACCCTTTCCAGGTGATGAATGACCCTTTTTTTTCCTTTTTTTTTTTGCCTTTTTCTTTTTCCTTTGTCCTCCACACCTGGACGCTTCAATTTTTTTTTCCTTTTCCTTTTCCTTTTTCTTTACACCACCACGCGTCTATTTTTTTTAAAAGAATTATTTTATTCAATAATAAATATTTCACATATATATTATTTTAATTCCATGTCATTTTTATCAAATTACTTCTTTACCCATACTCTAAGAGCACGGGTATTACACGTATGGCTTTTACTCCGGGGCTTATGTCCACGCCTAGGACGTATGCCTTTTACACCCCAGTAATCAGGGCATACTTACATTCCGTTGAAGGTTTTATAAAAATCATTAAAAAAAAAATTCAAGTTCAAGACTATAACCCATACCCAAATGAGTAGGAATATAAGTCTTAACTATTAAGCTAATTGTTCTTATTGTAATATCATTGCACTTCATAAATATTTATTACATATTATCTGGTTTAATAATAACTATAAGCTAGGGGTGAGCATGAAAACTGGTGGACTTGACCCAAACTAATATAATGGGTTGGGGTTATCAAAAGTTGAGTTGGGTTTGGGTTGAGAATTTTTTTAACCTGATGGGTTGGGTTGGTCACGGGTTAAAAAAATTCAACCTGACCCAAACCAGTAACCCGGCCATTATATAATTATATTTTATATATATTTAAAACATACTTACTTTAAGGATTTATGGACTATATTCATATTTTGGTAAGTTAGTTTGGATTGCAATATATATTTTGTGTGTATATTTGATGGATTATATACATTCATATTTTGATAAGTTAATTAGTTTTTATTGCAATATATATTTTGAGTGTGTATATATATCTTCTCATTTATTTTCTTTTTTTTTCCTTAGAAATCCTTTAACAAAAAATGCTAGTTTCCATAAAAAAAAAATGCCAATTAGAATTTAAATGTGTGTATCATGTTTTTTTTTTTTAATACTTTTTAGTAGAAAAAGACCGTTTACTCTTGTAAAAGTATTTCGTTTGGACTTTTAACATTCTTTCCAAAAACTTATTGAATTGATTTGTTTATCTTATGTTCATTCACTTTTATGTTTTTTTGGTATGATGAAACTTGATTATGGAGATTCTAGAAACAATTTTACACTAGTGTTGAAGTTTTGAAGAATTTGATCGACCAAACACTTTTAAAATCTAATTCTTATTTACTTTTATATGGTTTGTATTAAATTATGATTGTTTGAACTTTTTGTAAAGTGATTTAAGGTACTTAATTTGTAAATGATGGTTTGTAAGATTTATTGGTTCACCTTAAGCCCATTAATTATCTCAAAATTTTCTCGTAATGAGGTTCACATCATAAAATTAACTATTTAGATGGTTCTTATCACCATAACTGTCTCCGTGAGACTCATCCATCTATAAATAAAATTCACAATGACACACCACACATCCGCATTTCAATAATGCAAGCAATAATTAAAATAGATGCAATGCATGAATTATTATTATGGGAACATCTTCCCAAATGTTGATATGTTTTTATTATCTTAGACCGGCCTCCTCCCCTTTTTTTTCTTTATAGCTTATCCTGGCTATCACAGATTCATTTCCAGCATATACCAGCTGCTATAGTGTCTCTTTTATTTCCAGTATATGATATAATCCACGCCAAGAACTAAGAAATTGATGGATCAAGAAGACTTCCAAGATCGTCTAGAAGCAGATTTATGTGAGACCGCGACCCGTTGCTTATATTAAAGCAAGAACCTTGGTATAATGAAGACTGAGACCGCGACCCATTGCTTATATTGAAGCAATAACCTTGTTATAATGAAGTTGCCACAATCAATTATGGAAGGATTGATTGATAAGTCGAAGATGAACGTCACAGAAACTCCATAAGTTCAGAAGTTCTAAAAGAACCAAAGAGAAATTTCTCTCCAAAAGTATGAATCAAATCTGAATTGTCTTATTCCAAAAGCCAATGGTTATTTAATTACATGAGAATTCGTAACCAATTAGAAAAAGAAAAACTATGAAATAGGAAATAAACCAAAATAGAATTCATGTAGGAATAGGAAATTACGAAATAGGAAATAAACCTAAATAGAATTCTGGTAATCTAAAATCTAAATAAGGAAAGTATCTAACTTGGCATGCAAGCCTTATAATGCAACAATTAAATTCAAAAGGAAACAATTAAGAAAAGGTGCAAGGTACAAGCCTAAAGTGAAGATTTGGATGCAACAACCTAATGGATTTAGGCCCATCATAACAGGCCCAAATGATATCCTTTTTGAAACTTTCTTAGGTCTAAATTGAAGTTCAAGACATCATCTTTTCACCCCAACAAGTTTCAACTCATTTGGAGATGCGTGCAAGAAGATATGACCATTTTAAATCTGGTCGTTGGAACCTCCCAAAATTCCAAGGTGGAAGTTCCCTTGGATCATGGAAACCCATCCTTGTGGATCACATATAGCACCATCCTTGGGCCCCCAAAGATATTTCTTAGCCTAAATGTGTTGAATAAGCCCATTGAGAGTTTTCTTGAACCGTTTAGCTCGAGCCCTTGTAAGTGGACCAATTGGAACTTGAATAGGATCCGCCTCCTATTTGTTAGTCGTGTCCTCATTAGCATATATCGGTTGTCACGATTTTTCAATTAGACCGGGCCCTTCCTAGTTATTTCGGTTCTTTTATTTAATGCATATGCATATGAACAACGATATGAAATATGCATATGAACAGTAATATTAAAACCATATGAATTCGAAATATTTCAATTGGTTATCATGATTTTTCTCAAATTATAAAAAAATCCACTAAATTCCTCTCATCCCAAATCACATCAAATTGTCCATTAAAGCTTGCAAAGATCCACTAAATTTCATCCCAAATTACATCAAATCATCCATAAATGCTTGTCAAGATCCATTAAATTTTATCTTCTCATAATTCGTATCAAAACATCAACCATAGCTCATCAAGAATTTCACTTATCGTTTTTATTATTAAATCAACTTATTATTCCAAAAATATTATTTATCCCGTAATAATTTCTCTACATGTCCAAAATTCATATTATATCTATCAACTAAATCTTTATCTATCACCAAAACATAAACTAATAATTTATTTTAATATTATCACTAGACTTTTTTTTTCAATTTTTTTTGATTACTTCAAGTAAATCCAACTCACCACGTAGCCCTTAAAGCTACCCGTGGATCACCTTCTTACCTTTCTCGTTTTTCTCCGAAATTTTCTCCCGTTGTTGACCGCCAACACCCGATATAAAATTTGTATTCAATTTCTAATTATTTCTTCATTTCTTCATGAACCACACCCTTTGAAAATTCCCACTTTGAATTCAGGGAAATTTCATGAATGCTAAAAATTCAAAAATAAATACTATGTTATTACCTTATGCTTTTTTGATAGTTATTCGTGACTCTCTATGAAATTTCGCAGTAAATCCCTTCAAAATTTTGCTCTTTCAACTTTTCTTTGGATCCCCAAGTGTTTAAAGAAATAGAGTGATTTGTAGAAAACTAAACGATATTTGTAATTGAAAAATTATGTGTACTTATACACACACACACACACAAAAGTTAAAAAAAATGTGTCTGCAGCCTCCCCCCAAAGTCTTCCACGAATTCTCTTTGTTGGAGGGCATGCAGCCTCATTTGTTACACTTGGTAGCAGGTGCTGTCACCTGCTGCCATGTGTCCTATATATATATATATTAAAAAAAAAACTTTTTTTTCTTCCTTCTTCTTTCTTCTAGGCTTGGATGTTTCATGTCCAATTTTTTTTTTTCATTTCTTTTCTGGATGTCCACGTCGTAGATTTTTTTTTTATTTTTATAAAAATTTGACTTTTTCGCATGTCAAAATATCTATATTATTTTAACTCTTTATCATATTTATTAAAGTACTTCTTTACCATTACTTTACAGATACGAGTATTACAATTCTACCCACCTTATAAAAATTTCGTCCCTGAAATTTCCTTACTTTACTCCAAAAACAAATGTGGATAATATTTCTTCATAATTGTTTCATACTTTCACGTAATCTCTTTAACATCCTTATTCCGCCACAGAACTTAAACTAATGAATTTTATTTTATTATACCAGACTTGTTCTTTTCTATCTAAAATTCTCTCTGGTACTTGTACATAAATCCAATCTATCTGCATTGCTAAAACTTAGTTCGAAATATTATGAGATTTATCAACTAAATGCTTCCGCAAACGGGAAATGTGGAACAAGTTATGTCACTACTTCATCTCTGGAGGCAAATCCAGGCTATTCACAACAAGTGCAACTTTCTCAACAACCTCATAGGGTCCTACTTACCCAGACTCAACTTTTCTTTCTTTTTGATCCTCAACACATTTTTTCGTGGAGATATTTTTAATTACACGCAATCACCTATTTAAAATTAAAGAGATCTTCTTTTATTATTAACAGTTATTCGGTTTACTCTGTACTGCTTTACAGTTCTCTCTAACTAATTTGATCCTCTCAGCTATTAACTCAATGATTGATGGACCAGATATATTTCTCTTTCTCATTTCTTCCCAACATACTGGAGTACTACACCTCTTGCCATACACTGTCTTAATCAGTGCCATCACAATACTAGTTTGATACTGATTATTATAAGAAATTTCAATCGATGGCATGTAAGCATCCCGACTTACTGAGAAACTCATCACCTGGCCCTTAACGTATCTTTTAGTACTCTAATAATCCTTTCCATCTGAGCATGAAAAAATTATATTAAATTGTAACTGTGTACCTGTGGCTTTCTGAAAGCCTCTCCAAAATCAAGATGTAAATCTAACATCTTTATTTGATAATATGTTTAATGGTGCTCCATACCACCTCACAATTTTAGCAACAACCTACTTCAATCCTGACCATCAGAATTTCTGTTTTAATCCTCTATATATCTTATTATTTCTTGGTTGCATCGAATCCATATCATCATGTGCCTCTCTCATTATCTCCTTTCTCAACTTCGCATTATTGGGAACACAAATCCATATTCCAGTACCCAGAATACCATGATTTCAAATTTTTGAACTCATATTGCTTTCTAGTAAGCACTCAATGCTTAATCTTTTCTATCTCCTCATCTCTACATTGTATCTTTGAAACATTTACTATGGATGACTGTACAACCATATTCGTTAATCATGATCTTCTATCACTTATATTCAATTTCATTCTTATCTCTTTTAAATCTATCATCAATTTCACATCAAGACTCCCTATAGCAGTTAACCTTCTTGTAGACTTTTTACTCAATGCATAAGCTATCACCACAAATCCTTCATAACCATAAGGAAACACCAATACTGGAGTTGTAGTCAACTTCTACTTTAGTAATTGGAATTTTTTTCTCACACTTCCCTCACCATACAAATCTCACCTCTATCTTGGTTAGTCTTATTCAACAGTATTACAGTAATTGAAAATTTTTAAAAGAATCTTCTATAATAACCAGCTAACCCCAAGAAGATTCTAATTTCAGTCACATTAGTTGGTCTCTCCTAACTTAACATTACCTCTACCTTTTGTGGACCAACTGTTATGCCATTTCCCAATTTTACATGTTCCAAGAAAGTTATTTCATTTAGCCAACACTCACACTTAGAGAACTTTGCATATAGTTTCTCTCTCCTCAGAATCTCCAACACACTGTCTAGTGTTTCACATGTTGTTCTTCTTTCTTAGATTATATCAAAAAGTTAAATACAAGCATAAACTTGTTAAGATATAGTTTAAACACTCTATTCATCCAGTCCATTAATGTTTCTAGAACATTAGTTAATCCAAATGACATCACAAAAAGCTTATAACCATAACGTGTCCTAAAAGCAGTCTTAGACACGTCTCCCTTCTCTATCCTCAATTGGAGATAACTTGATCTCAAGTTTATTTTAGAAAACACTCTCACTCTCCTAGGAAAAATGTATTTGTTCTTATTCAACTATTTGTAGTCTTTACAAAATCTCATCGTTCCATCTTTCTCCTTCACAAACACTACATGGGCTCCTTATGATGATACACTAAATCGAATAAGTTGTTTATCTAACAACTTTTGAAGCTGAACTTTCAATTCTCTCAACTTAGCGAGTGTCATTCTGTAGAGTGCTATAGATATATGTGATGAACCTGGTATCACATCAATAGAGAATTAAATCTCCCTACTGGGAGGCAATCTAGACAACTCATCACAAAACACATCATGAAAATCTTTCACAACCAAGATTTTTTTTTCTGACTTCCTATTTTCTTTTCTAGAATCCATTATGTATGCCAAATACTCCTCATGTCCATATCTTGAACACTACAATCTTTCTGAAAAAATCAACCCGGACATAATACGTCGATAACCAATTCATTCTCAAAATTAAATGAAATTATATCATTTTCACATATAATAAATCAGCTTCAGATTCTCTATCACTGATACGAATCACACAACCCTTGTAAGCATTTATAATTATCACTCTATCTCTAGTGGGAACTTCAACAAAAATATTTTGCATCAAATGACTAATACATACTTCGATAGACTTCATAAGAATACTGGATGCAAAAGAATTAGTTGTACCAAGATTAACCAACATTGATATGTCCACCTTTTCTATATACAAGCACCTCAAATTAGAACAATTATTGGATAAGTATCTTATCTGAATATATCTATAATAAACTTCTGTCTCTTAATCATATGTCAGATTACCACTTCCCTTTAGTGGCATACTTACTTTCTCTGCCATAACTCTTAGTTCCCATAACCTGTCTCCCAAATCTAAAGGTCCCACCAATAACATTCTCAGCTACAGAAGCAATAGGTTCTGCTTGCCTCTGACTCTGTACTAAATTTCTCTGTGACAAGGAATGCCTCCTCTGGGTGGTCTCCCACGCTGCACACTTATACTGGTACCACCTCTGGGTTCCTCAAATCTAGACTTCCTCAGCCAATTCCTCCTACCTCTAATTTCTATCACATCCTTCTCAATCCGAAGTTTTTTATTCACTAATATGAAATAATTCATATGACTCATGTAAAATAGTTTTGATCAAATCTTAAAACACAGTTCATATATGAACCTCTTACACTTTCTCTCCTCTAGATCTACCATTTTGGGTACAACCATTGATAAAACCACAAGTTTGCTATCATACTGAGCCACAGTCAACCCATTTGCCTCAAATAAATAAAATCTCTATCTTGTTGGGCTCTAAAGGTCTAAGGAAAGTATTTATCAAGAAATATCTCCTTAAACCTATTCGAAGTTTTGCGTCTATCAACATCTGCGTTTACCCTGTGAAGAATATCCTCTCCTCATTCTAAAGCTTTTCCTTCTAACTTAAATGAAGAAAAGGCAACCATCTGCTTGTCAGTTACTGGTAAAAATACCAAATAATCTATCTACACATATCTCCCAAAACTCAGGCTTAAAGGATTCATAGATCCCTTAAACAACAAAGCATTCAGCTTAACAGTCTCCCTGCATCTCATGCATAAACTCACTTTTCCCCTTTTTAAATGTCTACCATTATGGGATTTACACCAACCTCAGGCACTGCTATAGCTTGTTCATCATGTCTATGCTATAGGCTACCAACTCTATCATCTATTACATTCACTTCTCAAGAGCATGTGCAAGAGCTTATCTTAGCTCATCTCTTTCAACTTCAGATTCTCTTATAACTTTACTAATGTCAATTATATTACTAATATCAATCACATTATCAACACATTCCCTTCTAGGAACCACAGATTCAGACTCAACCTCGGCTTGTCAAAATTATTGGGGTCCTACCACGCCCTCTCAAATCAACAACTCTAACTCTAGCTCTAGCACGTCTACGTTTCATCCTCAGACTATTTAAAATATAATTTATTTTAATCTTGCACTTTCATACTTTTTATTCAGTTTACAGAATCATAAAACCTAATGCTTTGATACCAAAATTATAACGACCCATCACAGGTTGGCCACCCCCAAGACGGTGTCACCACATTTTGAAAATCCCAGCACGACACATATATGCAACAATAAAAATAAATAACACCAATAGAAAATTTTACGTCAATCATAAACCCTCAACAGGGGAGTTACATCAATATGATCTTTAAACATTAGATACAATGTAAAACGCATGAATATTTACAAATAAATTTTTATTTTAATTTCTCATTAGTTTGATGATGCTGACACATACGTGACTTACAGAAAATGATTTCGTCCGAACCTCAACTCACCAGACTATTTGTCCTGTCTGCTACATGAAATCATTGTACAATGAGGGATGAGCTTCACAAGCTCAGTGAATTAAATTTACTAGAAGTACTCAATCTGCATAAATAGTCTTTCAATATTTTTATCATTTATATTTCATACAACTCGATACTAGCATTTCACTATCACTACAAAATCATAAGTCTCATTCTTTATCAGTCTCTTCATCTTATTTATTGGTTCACCCTAAGCCCATCAATTATCTCGAAATTTCCTCGTAATGAGGTTTACATCATAAAATCTACCATTTAGTTGGTTCTTATCACCATAACTGTCTCTCTGTGAGACTCAACTATCTATAAATAAAATTCACAATAACACACCACACATCCGCATTTCAATAATGCAAGCAATAATTAAAACATATGCAATTCATGAATTATTATTATTATGGGAACGTCTTCCCACATGTCGACATGTTTTTTTATCTTAGACCGGCCCTCCCCCCAGTTCTTTTCTTTACAAATTATCCTAGCTGTCACAGATTTATTTCCAGCATATACCAGCTGTCACAATGTCTCTTTTATTTCCAGCATATACCTACTGTCACGGTTTTTCAATTAAACCGACCCCTTCCCGATTCTTTCAGTTCTCTTATTTAATTAATATGCATATGAACAATGATATGAAATATGCATATGAACAGTAATATAAAAACCACATGAATTCGAAATATTTAAATTGGCTATCATGATTTTTCTCAAATTATAAAAAAAAATTCCACTAAATTCCTCTCATCCCAAATCACATCAAATCATCCATTAAAGCTTTTCAAAATCCACTAAATTTCATCCCAAATCACATCAAATCATCTATCAAAGCTTGTCAAGATCAACTAAATTTTATCTTCTCATAATTCGTATCAAAACATCAACCATAGCTCATCAAGAATTCCACTTATCGCTTTTATAATTAAATCAACTTATTATTCCAAAAATATTATTTCTCCCCTAATAATTTTTCTACATGTCCAAAATTCATATTATATCTATCAACCAAATCTTTATCTATCACTAAAACATAAACTAATAATTTATTTTAATATTATTACTAGAATTTTTTTTTATTTTTATTTAGATTAATTAAAGTAAATCAAACTCACCACATAGCCCTTAAAGCTACTCGTGGATCACCTTCTTGCCTTTCCCGTTCTTCTCCGAAATTTCCCCCAGTTGTTGACCGCTAACACCTGACATAATATTTGTATTCAATTTCTAATTATTTCTTCATAAACAACACCCTTTGAAAATTCCCACTTTGAATTCGGGAAAATTTCATGAATGCTAAAAATTTAAAAGTAAACACTTCATTATTACCTTCTGCTTTTCTGATAGCTATTCGTGACTCTCTATGAAATTCTGTAGTAAACCCCTTCAAAATTTTGCTCTTTAAATTTTTTTTGGATCCCCAAATGTTTAAAGAAATAGAGTGATTTGTAGAAAACTAAACGAAATGTGTCTGCACCCTCTTTGTTGGAGGGCATGCAGCCTCCTTTGTTACACTTGGTAGCAAGTGGGGCAGCAGGTCCTGCCACTTGCTACCATGTGTCTTTTAAAAAAACTTTTTTTTGCCTTCTTCTTCCTTCTGGGCTCTGGACGTTTCACGTCCATTTTTTTTATTTCTTTTCTATATGTCCACGTCGCATAATTTTCTTATATGAAAATTTGACTTTTTTGCATTTCAAAATATCTTTATTATTTTAACTCTTTGTCATATTTATTAAAGTACTTACTTTACAAATTCGGGTATTACATTTCCATAGCTCAAACTTAAAAAATTTAAGCTCAAATTATCTCAAACAAAACCCAAACATTAACTTTAAGAAGCCTAGTTTAACTTAGAAAATGTTAGAATTCAAGACTACGTTAACTTCTTGAAGAAAAAGCCAAGAAAACTAAGAGGAAAACTTGTCCCTTGTCTCGTGGGTTCAGGTCACGCATCACCATATGCCACTCATGGTGGCCCTCCTCCTGGAACGGACGGTAGCTGGTGGTGGCAGTAGGTTGTCTTCCAACTATGGTGGCAAAAGGGTTAAGGATTGTTGGGCAAATGTTAGGTCAAAGTTTGTAAAAGGAAGGACTTCTAGAAAAGCTAGAAAAAATCCGGTTCTCTCCATCTCACCTTTCTGCCCGAAATGAAAGATTTTTAAGTCTTTAACCCTTATATACTCCCCACAACTCTTGTGCCTTTACCCTTTTACCCCTCATCTTTTTCTTTTAATCATTTACAAGTACTTTCCTCTCTTTTCCTAGCTAATACTACTAAGGCCCAAGAGTTTTATTTCTAACCAAAACTCCATAATTCAAACTTAACTTCATACAATTACACTCCTTTATTTTAATTTTTAAAGTTATTTCTTCCGATAATAGATCCAATACACTATAATACAAAAGTTAAATTCCAATACTGACACATACATGTATCATATTAAAACAAAATAAAACCTGACTTTACAGATATCATATATGCTACATGAAGTGAACTTTTTTGGAATTTAAATTGATAATGCTGGTAAGAGAAAAATGATTGATTACAATCAAATCCACAACCCTCTCCTTCCCTCTCTCTCAGGCTGTACGAATCAGAGACATCAAATTGGAGGAGAGATTTTGAAGAAAAAATCGGAGAAACTTATGGAGAAAATCTATAAATCCTCTTGCAAGAGGAACTTCAGAGTGTTTGTATTCATTTTATATGCAATTAGCATTTCCATTATGTAGTAGTAGTTAGCTAATCAGCCTTCCATGGATTTTGTTTTTGCTTTCATTATTTTGGGTTTGCAATTTCTGTTTGGACAGAGAAGAAGCAGATTCATTCTCTTTCCATCTCGTGTTTTCCCATCCCCAGAGCTAAAGATCTCAACATCTATAAAGACTTGGATTCATCTCTAATTCCCTTCTTAGATTTGACAGTCCACATGTGTGTTTCACAGCTTATACAATCTTGATCCTTTGAATCAAGCATTCAGTCGCAAGTGAAAGATGCTGACTGAGAAATTCTGGCAGCATTCTTAAAGTACGTAAGAAGGTTTCTAGCTACAACATTTTTATTTCACTAGCAAGAGAACAAGATCAAGTAACAAACGAAACTTGCATGGAGAGAAGCCAGACCAGCTCCTGACAATTAAATATTCACCACAAAGAAACACTAATCAAAATAATTTCACCAGACATCTGGACGGAGCTCGCCAGTTGCTGGGGGCATCCATCTCCCAGAATTGTAGACCTTTTCACCAACGAATCTAAAGAAAAATCAGTTAAGAAGGAAAATGCATCAGCATGTGTGGAGGGAGAGAGCTATCATCTACCTTTCATCTTCTTCAGTTTGAAGCACAGGCAGTATTGCTCTACGAGCAGCATACTTCTCTTCCTTAAGTGCCCTACATTGTACAAAGAGATTATAAGCCTACAATAAATCTATATTTCATGACAATCGCTCATTATTGCCCATATAACTAATTATTTTTCACCATAGAGGGCAAAAGCAGAGTTGGTGCATGAGATATCCAAACATAAAACCAGATATAGAATAAATCAATCTATTTAATCTGAATTCACATTGCAAAGTCAATTGGTACACCTAGGAGCCGACTTGATAGTCTAGTGAGGCTTACAGCAAAAGAAATATATCTAAGGTCCAAAATAATATTCCAATCAGGGTCAATCACAAGTCTTGGAGGGGATTTATAACTTCAGAAGCATCTCCCTCCAACATTGTCAACAACAAACTGAAAATTCATGGATTCTGCACGCTTCAATGCCAATCTTGACCAAAGAGCATCAATTGTACAATGCAATATAGGCCATGTTTGGTTTCAATTTAAGCCAACTTAAAGCAAGTTGGCTTAAATTGAAACCCAAACATGGCCAAAATATTTCCGAATTTTGTCTTTCATTGCCTATTCTATTTTTTCAGGACAGTTAAAGAAAAAAATTTATTGTAACGTGAAAAACAATGTAAAATTTACTAGTCTCCTCAAATTTTGATTTGAAGCTTATGAGATTATTCATATTAATATAATGTGGAATCATGCACGTGTTGACATATAAATCATAATTAATTAATTATGATATAATTTATTTTATTTAACAATTATTCCCATTTTAAAAAATCAAATTATTCTTTTAAATTTTTTATAAAAAAATTATAATTTCAGGTTGGGTCGTTTCGAGTTTCGGCTTGTTCGGGTTCAAGTCGGGTTGGGTTTGGGTTATTTTGAATTTGAGTTTCAGGTCACTCAGGTTAAGATTGAGTCAGGATCAGGTCATATTATTTTGATACATTTCTGGGTTGAGACGAGTTTGGACCTGATCTAGTCAAGTCAGGTTTTCGAGTTGAGTCAAATTTTGCCACCTTAAACTATGTCATTGATATCTTTTTGGGGAGGGGTCTTTTGACTTTAGAATTGGAAAAAGATGAAAACAATTATATATATATATATATATATATATATATATATATATATATATATAACCTTTCACAACTGTTCTACAAAGTACTATGTTCACATACATTATATATGAAGTTATTGATGTATTGATATTTAATAAATTTGCTCCTTTTCCCTTAAAAAATTATTATTTCATCTAGTCTTAATATTCTAGTTTTGTAGCAATAGAAACGACAATAACAATACTCCATGATAAATTAAAAGTAACCATTTCATCCTCTTAAAAACACAGTTTCATTGGAATGAGAAATTGACTCTTATTAGCATTAATGCACTAATATTGCTACGCCCAATCATGCCTTTTAGTATACGTATTATTATCAACGCTGAAGTAAAAGTCATCTTCTCTCGCTTGCCAGAAGCATTCCGATGTGCCTTCACAATAATTTCCCTCGTACTTCGGATCGAAAACGTCAAAGCTCGCCTTTAATGGCCCCCAAAACCAGTAGCAATAGAAAAGAGTCCTTCCAAAGAAATCGATTACAAAATGAAAATGAAAGTCATCACCTGGCATTAATGTATGATCACCAAGATCGTCATTTCCCGATTTGCAACGAACCACTACTGGATTCTGATTAATTTTCATGCCATTAACAATGTGAACATAAAACTTTTGAAATGTCCTGTAATAAGAATGAAACTCATCATCTCCTGGCGGTAATGTTGTAGCTGCTAGTGCTAAATCCGATAGGACAAGAAAGAAAATGAAGCATGCCCAAATGTTAGAGTAAGACATTTTTGCAAGAAATAATTGGACTATAGTACTTTACTTTCCTCCTGGAGGAGACAGAAAAATGAGAGAATTTATATGAAAAATAAGCCGACAAAAAAAGGAATAAATAATGGTATTTATGTCTAGATCCTCATGATTTAATTAGTATTGATTACTAAGTGCATACTACGAGAAATTCTTACCTATACTCGATGCAAAACACTATTTTTGCATCGGATGAAAATTTCACTAGTAATTGTTAGGTAACTTCACTAGTAAGGTTTGTACAATCACTAATCATGTTACTAGCGAAGTTACCTAACAATTACTAGTGAAGTTTCCTCACAATGTAAAATGGCGTTTTGTTCCGACTATAAGTAAAAATTTCTCGCATACTACTGTGACACTGCTTCATTGTTACATTTTCCAATAAAATAATACATTTATTGGATTTTATGGCATTAATAATGTGAATCTCAAACTTTTGGAATATCCTGTAACGAGAATTAAACTCATCATCTCATTGTCGTAATGTTGTAGCTGCTAGTACTAAATCCGATAGGGCAAGAAAGAAAATGAAGCAAGCTGCCCAAATGTGAGAGTGACACATTTTAATTTGCAAGCTATCTCGTACGTGTTTCTGTATACTTTCTTTCAGTAACGAAGGATATAGAAAATGAGAGAATTTATACGAAAAAATAAGCCGACAAAAAAGGGAAGGGGTAATGGTTTTTATGTCAAGATTATAATGAATTTAATTAGTATTGAATTATTAATTACATGAATGGAAATCTTCATCTATATTAATTTCCCATACAAGGCTAAATATCTTTTTTTTTTTCAATGTAGGTTATACTCCCAGTATTATTTCCAAATTAATATACTTGAAACGTGTGCAGCCTATAAGTGCTATGTCTAGAGGTGGCAATTAGGAATGCTTCGGGTCATTCGGGTTAGGGTCGGGTCACATCAGATTAAAGTCATATTGAGTTATGCATCGTTTGGGTCATGGATCATTTCGAGTCGGGTTAGGGTCGTAATAAATTTTCTCCTTTGCCGTTAAAAAAATTATTATTTCATCTGTTCTTAATATTCTAGATTTGTAGCAATAAAAATGACAATAATAATACTCCATGATACACAACAACTAAAATTAAAAACTTACTAAAAAAAACAACTGTTTCATTGGAATGAGAAATTGACTCTTATTACCATTAATGCACTATTATTTCTATGCCCAATCATGCCTTTTAGTATACGTAACATTATCAACACTGAAGTAAAAGCCATCTTCTCTCGCTTGCCAGAAGCATTTCGAAGTGTCCTCACAATATCTCCCCTCGTACTTAAGATTGAAAACATCAAAGCTCGCCTTTAATGGCCCCCAAAACCAATAGCAGTAGTAAAGAGTCCTTCCAAAGAAATCGACGGCAAAATGAAAATGAAAGTCGTCACCTGGCATTAATGTATGATCACCAAGATTGTCATTTCCCGATTTGCAACGAACCACTACTGGATTTTGATTGATTTTCATGCCATTAACAATGTAAACATCGAAGTTTTGTCCTGTCTTGTAATAAGAATGAAACTCATCAACTCCTTGCCGGAATGTTGTAGCTGCCAGTGCTAAATCCGATAGGACAAGAAAGAAAATGAAGCATGCCCATATGTGAGAGTGAGACATTTTTGCAAGTAATTATTGGACTACTGTTTTTATGTTTTGAGGGGACAAAAATTGAGAGAATTTATATTGAAAATAAGCTGACAAAAAAGGGAAGAGGTAATGGTATTTATGTCAAGATCATAATGAATTTAATTAGAAGAATTGACTATAATTAGATTCTTCAAATTTTAAAGCAATCCTAAATCTATGGGGACCGTTAGTGAGTAGTTAAAGCCAAATATAGTGCTTAAATCCCAGTTGACTAAATTGATATGGAGAATTTAATACATTAACTCTCATACTTAATGTTTCTGTTTCTTCCATTTGTCGATATCTTAACCTTTACGGTAAAATAAAGAGACTCATAACACCTGGTATCTTTAACGCATTAATCCAGTTATCTAAATTGATTTCACTCTTTAATGCCTTAATTCTTAACCTTTAAATCACATATTACATGCATGTAATTCTCCTCATTTAAGTCTTCGATTTCCCGTGATCAGGTGTCTTGGTTATTGTATTTAGTGCACCATCATTACAACACCTTAAATAACCTTGTTACACCTTAATGTAAGATACGATTGAGATAAAAATCCAATGCTAATATAATTAGCATTTAGTCCGGCAGAAACATTAAGTTTGATTTTTGTGCCTCTACAAGTTCGAAGCTTTGATTGAGAGTACACACAAACCGGACTATCGTCGTATTTTGGATAGTGATTGTCAGATATTATTTGACTTATAGGGTCTGAGGATGGCAAACCCACCAAATTAGGCAGTTGAGGCAAACCCTTTTGCAAGCAGAATTTTGAGTCGTTTATTTCCATTTTATCAAATTCTCAAAGTTGTATTTGATCCATGATTATTGTATCATAAAGTTGTCCTCAATTATCTTATTTTAAACAAGAAAACTATGTCATGTTTTAGATATTGAACCATTTTCAAAGAAGATTGATGGGTTGGTTGTTCACATTTTATCAAATTGTGAAAATTGTGTTATATTTCTTATTTTAATTTTTTAGAATTAATTTAACAAACAAATAAACGTGATATAACGAGGGAGAGAAGTTTGGTCATGTTTGATCCATAGTATATAAAAATACCATTTTTAAAAAAAAACATTATTAATTATTTTCAAGTATTTGGTGTTTGCTAAAAATGTATTTAGTAACTATGAGAAATAAAATTAATGTAGATTTCAAATTTAAAATCAAAACTGAAAACCGTAAAAAAATTACAAGCAGGTGTATCAAACAGTTTTTTATTTTCAAAATAAGATTATCTAAACAACATTTCACCGTTTTCTGTTTTGAAAACAGTTTTCGAGTTACAGTTATCCAAACATGTTTTTTCATAAACTGTTTTCAATTTTCATTTTTGAAAACAAAAAACTATTATCCAAACATGCTCTATATCTTTTGGGTTTCAAGAACAACTTTCTTATAAAGAGAAAGAAAGAAGGGATATGATGTATAACTACTTATCAAATCTGTTAATTCATAGCGTTTTTCATAAAAGAGATTTGGATTTGAACTTTTTACCGTCAAAGTAATAATATTAAAAAAAAAACTTAATATGAAGTATAAAACAATTACTGTCGTACAGGGTGTAATCTTATAATTACTGACACCTAATTAGAAAAGTAGGTATACACTAACCGTTCACTTGAAAGATGGTACTATTTTATCAAATTACTCTTTTGACTGAAAGAGAGAGAAGTTACATAAGAGAAAAGAGAAACATACGAAAATGTTTATTTTTTAATATTAATAAAAACAAAATTTTAAAAAATTATTCATTTGATCATGTTTTTATAGAAATACATTTTTATATAGACAACATTTGTATGAGTATGAGTGAACATATATGACCATGTTTTTGGGATTTGGGTTCTCTGTTGTTGGGTTCTCTTTAGCTATCGTTAGGACTCGGTACTTTTTAGGGTGAGATTATATGTGACCTTATTTAAAAATTAAATTTACGGTTATAATTGTACTCTAATATATATATATATATATATAGACACACACACACACACATGGAGATATGACATAATGATAATTATTGATTCATTTCTTAAATAGAGTTACATGCCATTAATGTTTTCAAAAGCGTTTTCTGAGCTCGTCCGAGACTCGTCTAGAGGCGGGGCATAGGCAAAACACCCCGAGACGCAATACTTTAGGTGTTTCTTTTATTGGGAATACGCCTTTTACTCCAGGGCTTACGTCCACGCCTAGGACGTACTGTAACGACCCATCCCGGGTTGGCCACCCCCGAGACGGTGTTGTCACATTTTAAAAATCCCAGCACGACACATATATGCAACCATAAAAATACCAACTGCAATTATTTACATCAATCATCAACCCTCAACAGGGGAGATGCATAATTCAGATATCAACTTAAACATTATATACTGTTGGTGTTTGTCTAAGGTTTAAACATGGTTTGAAAAGGTTCTTCATAAGACCTTGGCACCTCAGCACACAAAGTGTGCTGCTCAGCGCATAGCAAGTCAAGAAGAGTGCAACATCAGATCAAGCCGCGGCCCAGCCTTCCCAGGCCACGGCGCCTAGAGAGTGATGCATGTGTACCTTGGCTTGAGCCATGACCTGCCCTGTTCTGGGCCGCGGCACCAGGCACAATAAGACTAGTTTCTTCAGCCTTTTGAGAGGTGCATGGATACATGTTCAAAACACACAGGATCACTAAGAATTGATGAAGGGCTATGGTTGATTGGTCCTCAAGATCTAAGGGTGGATATTGACCTTCAAGATTGGTCAAGAAGTGGTGTACTATATAAAGGGTCACCTAGCTTCAATCTCAACACATATAACACAACAAAACACAAGTGATCATCATACAAGAGAATTCAAGTGCAAGTGTGAGAGTGCAAAGACACAAAACACAGGAGAGCTACTAGAATAGATCTCAAAAGAAAGGCTGGTTGTAAAGAGAGAATTGTATAGATTGTGGGTAAAGGGCTTTGTAGTTGCTGTAACTTGTAAGAACTCATTGGTTTAGTGCAGAGAGTTCGAAGGAACTCACAGGGACGTAGGCTATTGCCGAACCTCGATAACAATTGTTGTGTTCTTTTTTTTCTTTGATTTTTATTTCTATTTCTGATCATTACAAGTCATTCTAGACTTGGGTGTTTGGAAGATCACCACTTGGGCATCACAAGGTAGTTTCCCAACAGTGGTATCAGAGCCGGAGGAGCTTTGGTGAGAGGGTATCAGAGTTAGAACAGAAGGTATCAGAGTCAAGACTCCAAGAATCAAAGATTAACTTCTTGGGTGATTCAAGAATGGAGTAAAGATCAAGATCTGATCGTGTTCTTGAGGGTGATTCAATAACGGTATTGAGATCAATCTTCGATCGTGTTGTTGAGGTTTAGAAGAAATTGGAAAGCAATTGTGGGTGCTGCATAAATCTAGGATTTTCTTATCAAGATGGCTTCAAATTTCATTGTTGAGAAGTTTGATGGAAAGGGAGACTTTGCCCTTTGGAAGCGGAAGATCAATGTTGTTCTTATGCAACAGAAGGTGGACTTGGCTATTGGATAAGACGACGCTTTTCCAGCAAGTATCATGGAGGACTAGCGAATTGAGATGAAGAAGATGGCATACAATACCATTTTCTTGCACATGTCAGATAGTGTGACAAGGGAGTGCAGAGACTCGAAAGATCCAGCTGTCATATGAAAGAAACTAGATGAGTTGTTTCTTACCAAGACTCTCCCTATAAGATTTATCTTCTTAAAAGAATCTTTGCCTTTAAAATGGATCCTAATAAAGAGTTGCAAGATAATCTTGATGTGTTTAATAAGCTAGTTCAATATTTGAATAGCTGTAGCATAACATTCCCGGATGAGCAATTTGCTGTTATTTTGTTGAATTCTCTTCCTGATTGTTTTGATATCACTAGTCAAAAGAGATGGGAAGTAAGACTCTATTGATTAATGCTATTGAATATGGAAGAGATACACTAACCAAGGAAATCGTGATTAATGCTATAAGGGCTCATGATTTCAAAGCCAAGATGAGGAAAGCATCAAGTGGAGACGGGTTGTTCGTTAGAGGAAGGCCAACAACTTGGAATGGCAGCAACATTCATGGAAACTACAGGGAGAAATCAAGAGTATCTCATTCCAAACCGAGATTTGGAGGAAAGAGATGCTTCTACTGCAACAAGGAGGGACATAAAGATTGCAAGAAGAAGATGTGGGATGAGAGAGGAAGAAGCCATACCAACAATGGAGAGGCTTTGATTGCCAAAGGAGAACAATAAGATGATGTTCTTGTTGTGTGCTCAAATGTGAGCACGAGGCAAGGCAGTGAGAAATGGATCCTGGATTCCGGGTGCACTTATCACTTGTGCCCTCACCGGAATTGGTTCAAGAATTATCAAGAAACCAATGATGGAAAAGTTTTCTTGGGGAATGACACTTCTTGCCAAGTGAGGGGAATAGGAGACATCCAATTGAGGATGTTTGATGGAGTCACAAGGCTGCTACGGAATGTGAGGTATCTTCCAGATTTGAAAAGGAATTTGATCTCATTGGGGCAGTTGGATTCCATGGGGTATACATATAAAGCATAGGGAGGAAAGATCAAGGTGACTAAGGGATCTTGGATAATGATCAAAGCAACAATAAAAGATGGACTCTATGAGATGATCGGAGAGACAAATCAAGGATCAAGCAGCAAGCTTGATGGCTGAGATGGATAAGGTAGCTCTTTGGCACACTCGCTTGGGACATATGAGCGAAAAGGGCCTGCAAGTTCTCAACAAGGATGGTCTACTTGATGGTGACAAAGTAGAGAAATTGAAATTCTACGAGTGTTGCGTTCTTGGGAAGCAACACCAAGTCAGCTTCAACACCAGAGTGCACAAGTCTAAGGGCATTCTCGACTACATTCATTCGAACCTTTGGGGACCAATAAGAACACCAACACAGGGAGGTAACTTTTAATTTCTGTCTTTAATTGATGATTATTCAAGAAATGTTTGGGTTTATTTGCTTAAAAATAAATCAGATGCTTTGAATAAATTTGTAGTGTGGAAAAAGTTGCTGGACACTCAAACGGATGGGATAGTTAAGGCTTTATAACCGATAATGGCTTAGAATTTTGCAATAAGGATTTTGACAAATTCTGTGAGTTAAATGACATTCTAAGACATAGAATGGTTGTAAAAACACCTTAGCAAAATGGAGTTGCTGAGAGGATGAATAGGACCCTTATGGAAAAGGTTAGGTGCATGTTAATTGGGTCCGATTTACCAAAATATTTTTGGGGGGAAGCTGTGTCTGCTGCTGCATACTTGGTTAATAGGTTGCCCTCTAGAGCTTTAGAGCTCAAGACTCCCATGGAGATGTGGAATGGAAAACCCCCTGAGTTAAGCAACCTTAGGACTTTTGGGTGTGCTGCATTCGCACATCAAAAGGATGATAAACTTAACCCAAGGTCTAGAAAATGTGTGTTTCTAGGGTATGATGATAGGGTTAAGGAGTATAGGTTGTATTCCTTAGAACCAAAAGGAATGAAACTCATAATAAGTAGGGACATTATTTTTAATGAATTATTATTTCCCTATTTGGAGAAAACTAACCCTGCAGGGGCTAGTGAGCAAACCAGTCCAGAATTTGTGGAGCATCGCATCAAAGAGAATTCAGTTCAGGTATAGCAAGGAAGGCAATAGCGTTTGGACCAGGTAGAGTCCATTAATGAAGTCCAAGCTTAGGGCACTCAAGAGGAAGCTGAACTATAAGGGGTTGATGCAGCAAGTCAGAATGACTACCAGCTCACAAGGGACTGGGGAAGGAGGGTGGTCATACCACCTTTGAGATATGGGTTTGTGGATGCTAATGTAGCAGCTCCTTGGATAGAAGGAGGGATGGTTAAACCAGAAACTTACAGGGAAGCCATGAAATGGAAGGAGTCGTCAAAGTGGCAGCTAGCTATGGAGGAAGAAATGGATTCTTTGAGGAAGAACAACTCTTGGGAATTGGTGCCCAAACCAAAAAAACAGAGAGTTGTGGATTATAGGTGGATCTATAAGATCAAAGAAGGGAATCTCCCAAGGGATAAAGTCTGACATAAAGCTAAGCTAGTGGTGAAAGGGGTTCACACAAAGAGAAAACATAGATTTCACCGAAATATTCTCATTGGTTGTGAAGTACAAGACGATACAGATAGCATTGGCTATGGTGGTCCAATTTGATTGAGAGTTTGAGCAAATAGATGTGAAGATAGTGTTCTTGCATGGAGAGCTTGATGAGACCATCTACATGAGGCAACCCGAAGGCTATGAGAAAAGAAGGTAGGAAAGTTGGTGTCCCAATTGAAGAAATCTCTCTATGGCCTGAAGCAATCACCTCGACAATGAAATAAGAGGTTTTATTCCTTTATAACTAGCTTAGGTTTCATAAGGAGCTACTATAATTTGTGCTTGTACTACAATGGGTACAAGGTGGAGGAAGTGGTGATCATCCTCATCTATATTGATGATATGCTGCTGGTTAGGAGCAGCATAGAGAGGATAGAAGAATTGAAGTCTCAACTCAGTGAGGAGTTTGAGATGAAGGATTTTGGCCATACACAGAAGATCCTTGGGATGAGCATAATCCAGGAAAGGGAGAGAAACAGATTGAAGATTTCTCAGTCTTTCTACATAGAGAAGATGATATCAAAGTTCTCTATGGAAGATAACAAACAAGTGAAGGTTCCTCTTGCTGGTCATTTCAAGTTCTCCAGCGATCAATGTCCGAGATCGGAGGCGAAGAAGAAGGAAATGGAAAAGGTCCCTTACTCTAGTGCGGTTGGTTCAGTTATGTTCACCATGGTAAGCACTAGACCAGACATTGCTCATGCAATAAGTGTTCTTAGCAGGTTTATGAGTAATCCCGAAAAAGAGCATTGGCTTAGGATGAAGTGGTTGCTGAGGTACTTAAAGGGAAGCCCAGAAGTAGGACTAGTTTATGAGAAGAGGGGTAAGTCCATCTGTCTTTAGGGTTCTGCAGATTCAGACATGGGGTAGACCAAGATAAAAGAAGATCGATTACCTCATACTTCTTCAACTTAAATGGATGTTGTATAAGTTGGAAGGCTCAGTTGTAGCCAGTGGTAGCACTCTCAACAACCGAGGTTGAGTACATAGCGGCAACGGAAGCCATCAAGGAGGCTATGTGGTGCAAAGGGTTGTTGTAAGAGTTGAAGGTCCCGAAAGAGCAGGTGGTGGTGTATTCGGATAGCAAAGTGCGTTGCACTTGTGTAAGAATCCGGTGTTCCATGAAAGGACAAAGCACATGGATGTTCGGTATCATTTCATTCGGGAAAATGTTACAGAATGATGCATTCATGTGGACAAGATAGCCACGGAAGAAAATCCTGCAGCTTTAGGCACCAAAATTCTACCTCTAAGCAAGTTCAATCATTGCCTTGGACTACTTAGGATTGGAGTTGATTGATATAATGACTCAAGATGAGTTTGGCTCCCAAGTTCTCTACACAATGGGTTCAGGTTTAATCGCTTAGACAAAGGTAAAGATTGTTGGTGTTTGTCTAAGGTTTAAACATGGTTTGAAAAGGTTCTTCATAAGACCTTGGCACCTCAACACACAAAGTGTGCACCTCAGCACATAGTAAGTCAAGAAGAATGCAACATCAGGTCAAGCCACCGCCCAGCCTTCCTAGGCCACGGTGCCCAGAGAGTGATGCATGTGTGCCTTGGCTTGAGCAGCGACCTGCCCTGTTTTGGACCGCGGCGCTAGGCACACTGAGACTAGTTTCTTTAGCCTTTTGAGAGGTGCGTGGATGCATGTTCAAAACGCATAGGATCACTAAGAATTGATGAAGGGCTATGGTTGATTGGTCCTCAAGATCTAAGGGTGGATATTGACCTTCAAGATTGGTCAAGAAGTGGTGTACTATATAAAAGGGTCACCTAGCTCCAATCTCAACACATATAACACAACAAAACACAAGTGATCATCATACAAGAGAATTCAAGTGCAAGTGTGAGAGTGCAAAGACACAAAACATAGGAGAGGCACTAGAATAGATCTCAAAAGAGAGGCTGGTTGTAAAGAGAGAGTAACATAGATTGTGGGTAGAGGGCTTTGTAATAGTTCTTATCACTTTCTTTCTTCTCTTCTTTGGTTCTTCAAAAACTCGGGTTTCTTGGAGAGAAGTTGCTGTAACTTGTAAGAACTCATTAGTTTAGTGTAGAGAGTTCGGATGAACTCACAGGGACGTATGCTATAGCTGAACCTCGATAACAATTGTTGTGTTCTTTCTTTTCTTTGATTTCTATTCTGTTTCTGATTATTACAAGTCATTCTAGACTTAGGTGTTTGGAAGATCACCACTTGGGCATCACAAGGTGGTTTCCCAACATATACAATATAATATGCATGAATATTTACAAATATTTTTTTCTCATTAGTTTGGGGATGTGGACCACGTGGCTTACAGATAATGACTCCGTTTGAATCTTAGCTCATCAAACTATCTGTCCTACCTGTTATCTGAAATTATTTAACAATGAGGGGTGAGTTTCACAAGCTCAGTGAATTAAATTTACTATAAGTATTCAATTTGTATAAATGGTCTTCCAAAATGCATTTATCTATATCTCATAAAATTTGATAATAGCATTTTATTATCACTACTCATATCATAATCCTCATTCTTTATCACTCTCTTCTTCTCATATATTTATTCACCTTGAGACTATCAATTATATCTCATTATCTCGTTATGAGGTTCACAACATATAATTTATCACTCAGCTATTTCTTATCATATCATACTTTCATGTTTCTTTCTCACCATATCTGTCTCTCTGTGAGACTCATTCATCTATCAATAAATTAACAATCAAGAACAACACTTTAGCATCTCAGTAATAAAATCAATATTTAAAACAGATGCAATATATGAATTATTAATTGGGAACGTTTTCCCACATGTCAACATATTTTTATCTCAGACCGGCTACCTTCCTGGCTCTTTTATCACCAGCATATACCGGCTGTCACAGTTTTCATTTCTCACCAGCATATATCGGCTGTTACGGTTTTCATTTCTCACCAACATATACTGACTGTCACTGTTTTCGTTTCTCACCAGCATATATTGGCTGTCACGGTTTTCATTTATTTCATGTATATGCATATGAATAATGATATGAAATATGCATATGAACAATAATATAAAAACAAGCATGTATTCAGACATTCAAATTAGCTATCCTGCTTCTTCTTAAATTATTATTTGATCAATTTCACTAAATTCTTCTCCTCATATATCATATCAAATCATCAACCATAGCTCGTCAAGAATTTCATTTATCACCTTCATTATTAATGAGACTCATTATTATAATAATATTACTTCTCATATCAATTATTCATGTCATACCCATCAACCAACTTTCATCTATCCTCAAATCAGAAGTTAATAATTTATTCAAATATTTTCACTATATATTTCATATTTATCTTGATTACTTAAAGTAAATCTAACTCACCACATAGCACTTAGAGCTACCCGCGGATCACCTCTTTACCTTTCCTGCTCCTTTAAGTAATTTCCTCCGATTACTGATCATCAACAACTGCTATAATATTTATATTAAAATTTCAAATTTATTCATCAATTCCTCCATAATTCACACCCTTTGAAAATTCCCACATTGAATTCCGAGAAATTTTATGTATGCTAAATTTCAAAAATAAAATTCATGTTATTACCTTTTGTTTTTTCAAGAGCTTTTCGTGACTCTCTATAAAATTCTCTTGTAAATCCCTTTAATATTTTACTCTTTCAACCTTTTTTTCAGTCCCCAAGTCTTTAAAGAAAGAGAGTAGTTTGAATAGAAAAAAAGAGAAAACCAAACAGGATTTGGTAAGGAATAAATAAATAAAAGAACAAACTAATACACACACACACACACACATATACACATACATACATACATATATATACAATATCAACCGCCACCATTTACCCATAGCCAATTTTGATTGTTGTCACACTGCATGTAATGCAGCCAACACCTGGATTTCCAGGTGATGAATGACCCTTTTTTTTACTTTTTTTTTTGCCTTTTTCTTTTTCCTTTGTCCTCCACACCTGGACGCTTCAATTTTTTTTTCCTTTTCCTTTTCCTTTTTCTTTACACCACCACGCGTCTATTTTTTTTAAAAGAATTATTTTATTCAATAATAAATTTTTCACATATATATTATTTTAATTCCATGTCATTTTTATCAAATTACTTCTTTACCCATACTCTAAGAGCACGGGTATTACACGTATGGCTTTTACTCCGGGGCTTATGTCCACGCCTAGGACGTATGCCTTTTACACCCCAGTAATCAGGGCATACTTACATTCCGTTGAAGGTTTTATAAAAATCATTAAAAAAAAAATTCAAGTTTAAGACTATAACCCATACCCAAATGAGTAGGAATATAAGTCTTAACTATTAAGCTAATTGTTCTTATTGTAATATCATTGCACTTCATAAATATTTATTACATATTATCTGGTTTAATAATAACTATAAGCTAGGGGTGAGCATGAAAACTGGTGGACTTGACCCAAACTAATATAATGGGTTGGGGTTATCAAAAGTTGAGTTGGGTTTGGGTTGAGAATTTTTTTAACCTGATGGGTTGGGTTGGTCACGGGTTAAAAAAATTCAACCTGACCCAAACCAGTAACCCGGCCATTATATAATTATATTTTATATATATTTAAAACATACTTACTTTAAGGATTTATGGACTATATTCATATTTTGGTAAGTTAGTTTGGATTGCAATATATATTTTGTGTGTATATTTGATGGATTATATACATTCATATTTTGATAAGTTAATTAGTTTTTATTGCAATATATATTTTGAGTGTGTATATATATCTTCTCATTTATTTTCTTTTTTTTTTTCCTTAGAAATCCTTTAACAAAAAATGCTAGTTTCCATAAAAAAAAAATGCCAATTAGAATTTAAATGTGTGTATCATGTTTTTTTTTTAAATACTTTTTAGTTGAAAAAGACCGTTTACTCTTGTAAAAGTATTTCGTTTGGACTTTTAACATTCTTTCCAAAAACTTATTGAATTGATTTGTTTATCTTATGTTCATTCACTTTTATGTTTTTTTTTGGTATGATGAAACTTGATTATGGAGATTCTAGAAACAATTTTACCCTAGTGTTGAAGTTTTGAAGAATTTGATCGACCAAACACTTTTAAAATCTAATTCTTATTTACTTTTATATGGTTTGTATTAAATTATGATTGTTTGAACTTTTTGTAAAGTGATTTAAGGTACTTAATTTGTAAATGATGGTTTGTAAGATTTAATAAATTCTTGTATGAATTTGATAGCCACCGGTTTTATGGAGTTATTTTCTCATAAAATAATTATGCAATATTTATGAATCATGTTCTAAATTCATGTATATAGGCTCTCATACAACGTGTAGGTTTTGATTTAACATAAACAATAATATCATACATGAAATTAGAACACAGATAATTGTATAAATAATTACATAAGTAAATTATATACCTGATTGAGCCATTATCACAACGGAAACTTAAATTACCTCTCAACGGAAGTGATCAGGGTTAGGTCTTCCTTTTTGTACTCCTACAACAATAGCTTTCTTAGATGGATATAAAAACTGAATACTCGAAGGTACTATGAGCCAAATAGGGGATCTAGCCAGTTTATATACACATCAGTAACTCTAGTTACTTAGAGTCCAAAAACCTTCCATCTACGAGCCATATTGGACTAAGGTATACACTAGCTTCTGACCCACATTAATAATATTAAGATATGAATAAGCCAAAATAACAGGATCACCAATTAACAACAACAAACTCTCGTATTTTTCTCACTGGACCAAATCCACTGACTCGGTTTTATAAAACCAAAGCCACTATAATTAGTGGTAGCCCAGATAGAAAAATTTCAATAAATATATGATTTTCGTGCAGAAACAATATTATAAGTTTGATTTTCGTGCCTCTACAAGTTCGAAGTCTTGTTTGTGAGTACACACATACCGAACTACCGTTGTATTTTGAATAGTGATCGTCAGAGTTATTTGTACCGGAAGGGGATGAAATCACTTCTTAAAGACAACATATTAATTTTTGTGCCTAAGTATTATCCTTCAATTTTTAATTTCTTTTGCATTTATTCTCGAAGGTAAATTTTGGATGCCACTTTGTGTTCTTGTTATTTTGTTAATTATTAGAGCATCTTATTAATATTTTTTTCAACAATCTTGAGAAGCGATTTCGGTGTTCACTTAATTAACAATAGTTTCTATTCCTAAAATGTCAAAATGGTAAAATAAAATTGTGAGGTAATGGATAAAATCGATAGGCATACTATTTTAAGCACTTATAATGGCATGTTATATGTAAAGTCTTACAATATGAGATTATCATGTTAAAAAAACAAGAAAAAAAATAAATTTGATCAGCTACCATCAGTCCCTCGTATAGATGTATAATATATCGATTATGTTTATGCTATTGCATGTCAAGAAATTAGGTTTTGGGCAGTGTTTTTATTGTGGCTTCTGTTTGCATGGTTGATAGCTTTGAGTGTATTAGAGCTTTCGGGTTCTGAGGTTGAAATAGTAGAAACTTTAAAGTTGTGATTAAAAATTAATAAAGTTGTGAGTTTAATTTGTTGGTGATATAGGCAAAGAAGTTGTCAAACCACAATAAATTTTGTTGTTTATTTATTTTTCTATTTAATTGATGTAAATTTGATTAAGCGGATTTTAGAAGAAAAATTCTAATAATAACAAATTAGGTAGACATCATATTGGTTCAGTGGTAAAAAAATCAAGGTTGAGGTTAACTGTTAGGTGTTTCTCCGGATTGAAATATGCTTTAGCTGTTTACTACTTTCTTTTCTGTTTGCTTCTGCAATTGCTATGTCACCCAGTAAAAGGAGAAGAACTTTAAGGAAGCAGTGCGGTTTTCATCGGTGGGTATTTAGCTTAGCTTGCCACGTACGTCTCTTCAGTTACCTCCAAAGTCCAAAAAAGTTTGAATCTTCTCCAGCTCTGGTATAGTGTTACAGTGACCTTGATTTGGTCCAAATAAACTTGAAACTTCTCCATGGTGTTGCACTCAATCATATTTGCTGCATTTCTTAGCCTTATTGACTATGAAATGACTTACTTTCATTTATGCAAAGTGTAAGTTGCAAATTCTTTGATTATGATACTTTTGTTCCTTAAATACTCAGAAGTCAGGACTTCTCTATAGGTAATATGTCAATTTTAATCAATTTAAGCGTCTGTCAAACATTTAGTGTGCAACATTAAGTCCAATCTTTTATCTCTTCAAGTCATTTTAGAACCCACCATACAACTCGTGCACAAAATCAACCAAAGAGCATGAAAGAGTGAAACAAATCAGTTAAATATTTTTATCTTTCTATTTTTTTAAATAGAAAAAAACAATCATTTAGAAAGACAGAGTGACTTCCCTATCAACACTATGCAAGGACTAGATACAAGTGTTGTTGGAAAATATTAATGGAATGCTCAAATAATAACAAAATAATTGAACAAAAAATGATAACCAAAATTTACCTTTAAGATGATATACAAAAGGTATTAAAATTGAAATGAAAATGTTGAGGCACAAAAATTTGTTCGTTGTTCTTGAGAAGCAATTTCGACCCACTATGATGCAAATAACTCTAATGGTCGCCTTGCAGGATACAACGACAACCTGATTTGTGTATATTCACAAATAAGACTTTGAACTTGTATAAAGAATGACACAAAAGAAGAACAAATTTGGAAGATAGATAAAATGACAGAAAATACACTATGACAGAATATGATGCACAACAAAATTAAAAACAAAAGTTTCATTAGAATAAGAATTGTTTTTGAGCAAATTCATTGGAATAAAAAATTAAATCTTATTAGCAGTAGCAGTGTCATGCATTAATTTATTTAAAATTTCAAAATATGAATACGAAAGGCCTTTGCTTAAGTTACATCCTGGACCATTCTTGCCTTTTAGTATATGTACTATTATCGACGCTGAAGTAAAAGCCATCTTCTCTTGCTTGCCAATAACACGTCGAGGTGTCTTGACAATAATATCCCTCCTTCCCTGCATCGAAAACGTCAAAGCTCGCCTGTAATGGCCCCCAAAACCAATAGCAATGGAAAAGAGTCGATCCAAATTCGCTGACACGAAAGTCAAAATGAAAGTCATCACCTGGGTTTAATGTATGATCACCAAAATCAACGTCTCTGGATTTGCATTGAGCGACTACGTGACTGTCTTTCATGCCATTAACAATGTGAACAACAAACGTTTGCCATCCATAGTAGTGAGAATGAAACTCATCAACTTGCCGTAATGTAGCTAGAGCTGAATCCGATAGGACAAGAAAGAAAATGAAGCAAGCGCAAATGTGAGAGTGAGACAGTTTTTCAAGAAATAATTGGACTATAGTACTTTACTTTCTTCCTGGAGGAGACAGAAAAATGAGAGAATTTATATGAAAAATAAGCCGACAAAAAAAGGAATAAAGAATGGTATTTATGTCTAGATCCTCGTGATTTAATTAGTATTGATTACTAAGTGCATACTACGAGAAATTCTTACCTATACTCGATGCAAAACACTGTTTTTGCATCGGATGAAAATTTCACTAGTAATTGTTAAGTAACTTCACTAGTAAGATTTGTACAATCACTATTCATGTTACCAGTGAAGTTACCTAACAATTACTAGTGAAGTTTCCTCACAATGTAAAATGGCGTTTTGTTCCGACTATAAGTAAGAATTTCTCGCATACTACCATGACACTGCTTCACTGTTACATTTTCCGATAAAATAATACATTTAATGGTAAAACTTATACACTCGATTGTGTTTTCTTTTTTACCACCAAATATTAATATTTTTTTTTATCATTGAATGTATTGGTTTACCTGAAAATATGGTATTGAGGCATTGTAGAACCTACATGAGAATCTCCAATTATTTTCTTAGCATTGATACAAAAATTTAAAAAAGGAAACCAATGATAAAATATTGATGACCATGTAATTTTTCCAAACAATATTAATTAGAATATCTTTTTTGTCCAAATTAGACGAGTTAATTATTAAGTGAATGAGAATAATTGGCTTTATGATATTGTAACGATCCATCCTAAGTGGATCCTACTATGAACAGTTTCATTACCTTTCAGCATTGAGTACCTTGACTCAAGATGCAACCACAAAAAATTTACAAATCAAACAACAATTTTTTAATCATTGCAAAACTGTAAAAATACACATCTTTACATATATGAAACTTTTCACTATTACAAACCGACTCTTGAAGTTTTACAAAGGGCATCGATATAAAGAAAAGTTTTTCTCAAATACGTCTAAATTGAATATTTTTACAAATATTAGGCTATCACAAAAACTTGAACTTTCAAAAAGGATCAATAGATGAGGATGCCTTGGTTGAGGACTCCTACTGATTTTAACTAGAAAATTTTTGATGCGTTCCTGAAAATGTTAGTAAAAATAAAAGGTTGAGCTAAAAAGCTTAGTGAGAAACACATTACTAAGAGTAATCATTTCGAAAAATAATTCGTTAATTATGGATCTTATAATGTAGGCCCTTATTGTAATCATAATTATAGTACGACTTTTATATAAAAACTATTGGTGTAATTTTCTTGATTCTTATCACCAAAAAGAAGTAATCATCATTTCAAATGATACTAGTATTTTAAACTTACATAACTCATAATCCAAATCTTAATTCACACACACAACATAAAATTAAACATTTATGATCCACATTCATTCTGATAATTTTCAACCCACAACAATTGATATCTCAATACTCTTCACCGGATTATTCTCATCACATGCCCCTCCTGAGCCAATTACAACTCATGCCCTTCATGGGCCAATCTCAACACATGTCCAGTATGTATGAAATGAATGTACGGAATGAGATGCAATGCAATGAATAATTGTTTCTATACTTATTTCATTTCATATTTCTTTACTCATTTCATTTCACTACCCCTCGTTGAGCTCATCATATAATAACGGGGACATCTCCCCATACATTTCTCATCTCATATCCTCGAATCCTCTTCACTTAGGTATCAACCTATCCTAGGCAGAGTTCTACCATTTCCAATATCATCTTTGGATCCCCTTCACCTAAGTATCAACCTATCGTACATGGGGTCCTACCATTTCCATAGTGTCTTTATAATTTATCTCAATACAATGCATTCACAATACCACAGCTTTCAAACATAAACATCACAATAATTCTATCCATAAAAAATAAATATACAATAAGACATTTATATCATTGTTTCCTTATACATTCATAGATCAATACAAAATTCTTATATTATTATCATTTCATTTCCATAACCATTTAATTCACTATACTTACTAAGAGTAAGATGAAACTTACCCTTATAGAACCGAGTGCTATTCTTGGGCTTTTTCCTTGCCTTTCTTACGTTCTTCCACCACACCTAAAGCATATAACACTTAATATAACAATCAAAGAAGTATATATGTATAATTAGTATTTATTTTTTATCAAGTAACAACAAGCAAAATCAAAAGAATATAATACTACTAATCTCCTTTTCTTTATCCATCTTTCTTTTTCCTTATCAATTTTGAGTTTCATACCTATGGTCATGATACTTTTCATTTACTTAATCCAATTTCAAGTTAAAAGACAATAAAATTATATTTCTTAAGTAACAAGACTAGTTTAAAATGACTTGTTTCCTTTCCTTCTAATAATCCTTCTTTTCTAAGCTTTTTATTTACAAAGCTCCTATTAATCACTTAACTTCTTCCAACTCAAAGAAACCATACAATTCTAACCATCTTTACACCGAAGATTTTAAACTCATAAGATGAACATTTCCCAAACACCAACTTAATTAAATTCACAATGTTACAATTATCCATCTATATAATTCTTTCCAAACTTCTTTCATCACTAAAATACCCCAAATTAAAAACTCTATTAAACTCTAGCAAGAATTAAGCTTCAAGTTACATAAGTCCATAAGTCCACAAATCTTTATATTATCAAACTCCTAAATTCACATACTCATCATTTCCCAAACTCTAATTTAAAGTAATCATTCAAAAATCCAAACTTTGTAAAAGTATTCTTCCTAAACATGAGACTTTTTCATGAAAAATCTTCTAACTCAAAGATTTCCTTCAATTCCAACAAGCAATCATACTTCAACCTAAACTTTACATATTTAATAAAAATTAAATTCTACAAGATTAAACTATTTCATTTAAAATTTCACCAAAATTCACCTTCTAGCTTTAATAACTCATAAACCTTAAAACTTCGATAGAATTTAACTTAAAAGTTTTAACAATGCCCACCATAAAAATCTCATTATTTCATTCCAAAGCTTAGAATTTAACCAAAACTCCTAAACTCCCATCATCAACCACATATATACCAACTTTCCTGTAATGGTCCATCCCGCGTTGTCCACCCCCGAGACAGTATCACCACATTTTGAAAATCCCAGCACGACACATATATACAATAATAAAAATAAATAACACCAATAGAAAATTTTACATCAATCATCAACCTTAAACAGGGGACTTACATCAATCTGATCTCTAAACATTAGATACAATGTAAAATGCATGAATATTTACAAATAAATTTTTATTTTATTTTCTCATTAGTCTGAGGATGTTGACACGTACATGACTTACAGAAAATGATTTCATATGAATCTCAACTCAATAGACTATTTGTCCCGTCTGCTACCTAAAATCATTGTACAATGACGGACGAGCTTCACAAGCTCAGTTAATTAAATTTACTAGAAGTACTCAATCTGTATAAATAATCTTTCAATATTTTTATCATTTATATTTCATACAACTCGATACTAGCATTCCACTATCACAACAAAATCATAAGTCACGTTCTCTATTAATCTCTTCTTCTTATTTATTGGTTCACCTTAAGCCCATTAATTATCTCAAAATTTCCTCGTAATGAGGTTCATATCATAAAATTAACTATTTAGATGGTTCTTATCACCATAACTGTCTCCGTGAGACTCATCCATCTATAAATAAAATTCACAATGACACACCACACATCCGCATTTCAATAATGCAAGAAATAATTAAAATAGATGCAATGCATGAATTATTATTATGGGAACATCTTCCCAAATGTTGATATGTTTTTATTATCTTAGACCGGCCTCCTCCCCCTTTTTTTCTTTATAGCTTATCCTGGCTATCACAGAATCATTTCCAGCATATACCAGCTGCCACAGTGTCTCTTTTATTTTCAGTATATGATATAATCCACGCCAAGAACTAAGAAATTGATGAATCAAGAAGACTTCCAAGATCGTCTAGAAGCAGATTTATGTGAGACCGCGAGCCGTTGGTTATATTGAACCAAGAACCTTGGTATAATGAAGACTGAGACCGCGACCCATTGCTTATATTGAAGCAAGAACCTTGTTATAATGAAGTTGCCACAATCAATTATGGAAGGATTGATTGATAAGTCGACGAATGAACGTCACAGAAACTCCATAAGTTCAGAAGTTCTAAAAGAACCAAAGAGAAATTTCTCTCCAAAAGTATGAATCAAATCTGAATTGTCTTATTCCAAAAGCCAATGGCTATTTAATTACATGAGAATTCGTAACCAATTAGAAAAAGGAAAACTATGAAATAGGAAATAAACCAAAATAGAATTCATGTAGGAATAGGAAACTACGAAATAGGAAATAAACCTAAATAGAATTCTGGTAATCTAAAATCTAAATTAGGAAAGTATCTAACTTGGCATGCAAGCCTTATAATGCAATAATTAAATTCAAAAGGAAACAATTAAGAAAAGGTGCAAGGTACAAGCCTAAAGTGAAGATTTGGATGCAACAACCTAATGGATTTAGGCCCATCATAACAGGCCCAAATGATATCCTTTTTGAAACTTTCTTAGGTCTAAATTGAAGTTCAAGACATCATCTTTCCACCCCAACAAGTTTCAACTCATTTGGAGATGCGTGAAAGAAGATATGACCATTTTAAATCTGGTCGTTGGAACCTCCCAAAATTCCAAGGTGGAAGTTCCCTTGGATCAGGGAAACCCATCCTTGTGGATCACATATAGCATCATCCTTGGGCCCCCAAAGATATTTCTTAGCCTAAATGTGTTGAATAAGCCCATTGAGAGTTTTCTTGAACCGTTTAGCTCGAGCCCTTGTAAGTGGACCAACTGGAACTTGAATAGGATCCGCCTCCCATTTGTTAGTCGTGTCCTCATTAGCATATATCGGTTGTCACGATTTTTCAATTAGGCCGGTCCCTTCCTAGTTATTTCGGTTATTTTATTTAATGCATATGCATATGAACAACGATATGAAATATGCATATGAACAGTAATATTAAAACCATATGAATTCGAAATATTTTAATTGGTTATCATGATTTTTCTCAAATTATAAAAAAATCCACTAAATTCCTCTCATCCCAAATCACATCAAATTGTCCATTAAAGCTTGCCAAGATCCACTAAATTTCATCCCAAATTACATCAAATCATCCATAAATGCTTGTCAAGATCCATTAAATTTTTTCTTCTCATAATTCGTATCAAAACATCAACCATAGCTCATCAAGAATTTCACTTATCGTTTTTATTATTAAATCAACTTATTATTCCAAAAATATTATTTATCCCGTAATAATTTCTCTACATGTCCAAAATTCATATTATATATATCAACTAAATCTTTATCTATCACCAAAACATAAACTAATAATTTATTTTAATATTATCACTAGACTTTTTTTTTCAATTTTTTTTTATTACTTCAAGTAAATCCAACTCACCACATAGCCCTTAAAGCTACCCGTGGATCACCTTCTTACCTTTCTCGTTCTTCTCCGAAATTTTCTCCCGTTGTTGACCGCCAACACCTGACATAAAATTTGTATTCAATTTCTAATTATTTCTTCATTTCTTCATGAACCACACCCTTTGAAAATTCCCACTTTGAATTCAGGGAAATTTCATGAATGCTAAAAATTCAAAAATAAATACTATGTTATTACCTTATGCTTTTCTGATAGTTATTCGTGACTCTCTATGAAATTTCGCAGTAAATCCCTTCAAAATTTTGCTCTTTTAACTTTTTTTTGGATTCCCAAGTGTTTAAAGAAATAGAGTGATTTGTAGAAAACTAAACGATATTTGTAATTGAAAAATTATGTATACTTATACACACACATACACACACACACACACAAAAGTTAAAAAAAAATGTGTCTGCAGCCTCCCCCCAAAGTCTTCCACGAATTCTCTTTGTTGGAGGGCATGCAGCCTCATTTGTTACACTTGGTAGCAGGTGCTGTCACCTGCTGCCATGTGTCCTATATATATATATATATTAAAAAAAAAACTTTTTTTTCTTCCTTCTTCTTTCTTCTAGGCTTGGATGTTTCATGTCCAATTTTTTTTTTCATTTCTTTTCTGGATGTCCACGTCGCAGATTTTTTTTTTATTTTTATAAAAATTTGACTTTTTCGCATGTCAAAATATCTATATTATTTTAACTCTTTATCATATTTATTAAAGTACTTCTTTACCATTACTTTACAGATACGAGTATTACAATTCTACCCACCTTATAAAAATTTCGTCCCTGAAATTTCCTTACTTTACTCCAAAAACAAATGTGGATAATATTTCTTCATAATTGTTTCATACTTTCACGTAATCTCTTTAACATCCTTATTCCGCCACAGAACTTAAACTAATGAATTTTATTTTATTATACCAGACTTGTTCTTTTCTATCTAAAATTCTCTCTGGTACTTGTACATAAATCCAATCTATCTGCATTGCTAAAACTTAGTTCGAAATATTATGAGATTTATCAACTAATTGCTTCCGCAAACGGGAAATGTGGAACAAGTTATGTCACTACTTCATCTCTGGAGGCAAATCCAGGCTATTCACAACAAGTGCAACTTTCTCAACAACCTCATAGGGTCCTACCTACCCAGACTCAACTTTTCTTTCTTTTTGATCCTCAACACATTTTTTCGTGGAGATATTTTTAATTACACCCAATCACCTATTTGTAATTAAAGAGATCTTCTTTTATTATTAACAGTTATTTGGTTTACTCTGTACTGCTTTACGGTTCTCTCTAACTAATTTGATCCTCTCAGCTATTAACTCAATGATTGATGGACCAAATATATTTCTCTTTCTCATTTCTTCCCAACATACTGGAGTACTACACCTCTTGCCATACACTGTCTTAATCGGTGCCATCACAATACTAGTTTGATACTGATTATTATAAGCAACTTCAATCGATGGCATGTAAGCATCCTGACTTACTGAGAAACTCATCACCTTGCCCTTAACATATCTTTTAGTACTCTAATAATCCTTTCCATCTGAGCATAAAAAAATTATATTAAATTGTAACTGTGTACCCGTGGCTTTCTGAAAGCCTCTCCAAAATCAAGATGTAAATCTAACATCTTTATTTGATAATATGTTTAATGGTGCTCCATACCACCTCACAATTTCAGCAACAACCTACTTCAATCCTGACCATCAGAATTTCTGTTTTAATCCTCTATATATCTTATTATTTCTTGGTTGCATCGAATCTATATCATCATGTGCCTCTCTCATTATCTCCTTTCTCAACTTCGCATTATTGGGAACACAAATCCATATTCCAGTACCCAGAATACCATCATTTCAAATTTTTGAACTCATATTGCTTTCTAGTAAGCACTCAATGCTTAATCTTTTCTATCTCCTCATCTCTACATTGTATCTTTGAAACATTTACTATGGATGACTGTACAACCATATTCGTTAATCATGATCTTCTATCACTTATATTCAATTTCATTCTTATCTCTTTTAAATCTATCATCAATTTCACATCAAGACTCCCTATAACAGTTAACCTTCTTGTAGACTTTTTACTCAATGCATAAGCTATCACCACAAATCCTTCATAACCATAAGGAAACACCAATACTGGAGTTGTAATCAACTTCTACTTTAGTAATTGGAATTTTTTTCTCACACTTCCCTCACCATACAAATCTCACCTCTATCTTGGTTAGTCTTATTCAACAGTATTACAGTAATTGAAAATTTTTAAAAGAATCTTCTATAATAACCAGCTAACCCCAAGAAGATTCTAATTTCAGTCACATTAGTTGGTCTCTCCTAACTTAACATTACCTCTACCTTTTGTGGACCAACTGTTATGCCATTTCCCAATTTTACATGTTCCAAGAAAGTTATTTCATTCAGCCAACACTCACACTTAGAGAACTTTGCATATAGTTTCTCTCTCCTCAGAATCTCCAACACACTGTCTAGTGTTTCAAATGTTGTTCTTCTTTCTTAGATTATATCAAAAAGTCAAATACAAGCATAAACTTGTTAAGATATAGTTTAAACACTCTATTCATCCAGTCCATTAATGTTTCTAGAACATTAGTTAATCCAAATGACATCACAAAAAGCTTATAACCATAACGTGTCCTAAAAGCAGTCTTAGACACGTCTCCCTTCTCTATCCTCAATTGGAGATAACTTGATCTCAAGTTTATTTTAGAAAACACTCTCACTCTCCTAGGAAAAATGTATTTGTTCTTATTCAACTATTTGTAGTCTTTACAAAATCTCATCGTTCCATCTTTCTCCTTCACAAACACTACATGGGCTCCTCATGATGATACACTAAATCGAATAAGTTGTTTATCTAACAACTTTTGAAGCTGAACTTTCAATTCTCTCAACTTAGCGAGTGTCATTCTGTAGAGTGCTATAGATATATGTGATGAACCTGGTATCACATCAATAGAGAATTAAATCTCCCTACTGGGAGGCAATCTAGACAACTCATCACAAAACACATCATGAAAATCTTTCACAACCAAGATTTTTTTCTGACTTCCTATTTTCTTTTCTAGAATCCATTATGTATGCTAAATACTCCTCATGTCCATATCTTGAACACTACAATCTTTCTGGAAAAATCAACCCGGACATAATATGTCGATAACCAATTCATTCTCAAAATTAAATGAAATTATATCATTTTCACATATAATAAATCAGCTTCAGATTCTCTATCACTGATACGAATCACATAACCCTTGTAAGCATTTATAATTATCACTCTATCTCTAGTGGGAACTTCAACAAAAATATTTTGTATCAAATGACTAATACATACTTCGATAGACTTCATAAGAATACTGGATGCAAAAGAATTAGTTGCACCAAGATTAACCAACATTGATATGTCCACCTTTTCTATATACAAGCACCTCAAATTAGAACAATTATTGGATAAATATCTTATCTGAATATATCTATAACAAACTTTTGTCTCTTAATCATATGTCAGATTACCACTTCCCTTTAGTGGCATACTTACTTTCTCTGCCATAACTCTTAGTTCCCATAACCTGTCTCCCAAATCTAAAGGTCCCACCAATAACATTCTTAGCTACAGAAGCAATAGATTCTGCTTGCCTCTGACTCTGTACTAAATTTCTCTGTGACAAGGAACGCCTCCTCTGGGTGGTCTCCCACGCTGCACACTTATACTGGTACCACCTCTGGGTTCCTCAAATCTAGACTTCCTCCGCCAATTCCCCCTACCTCTAATTTCTATCACATCCTTCTCAATCCGAAGTTTTATAATCACTAATATGAAATAATTCATATGACTCATGTAAGATAGTTTTGATCAAATCTTAAAACATAGTTCATCTATGAACCTCTTACACTTTCTCTCCTCTAGGTCTACCATTTTGGGTACAACCATTGATAAAACCACAAGTTTGCTATCATACTGAGCCACAGTCAACCCATTTGCCTCAAATAAATAAAATCTCTATCTTGTTGGGCTCTAAAGGTCTAAGGAAAGTATTTATCAAGAAATATCTCCTTAAACCTATTCGAAGTTATGCGTCTATCAACATCTGCGTTTACCCTGTGAAGAATATCCTCTCCTCATTCTAAAGCTTTTCCTTCTAACTTAAATGAAGAAAAGGCAACCATCTGCTTGTCAGTTAATGGTAAAAATACCAAATAATCTATCTACACATTTCTCCCAAAACTCAGGCTTAAAGGATTCATAGATCCCTTAAACAACAAAGCATTCAGCTTAACAATCTCCCTGCATCTCATGCATAAACTCACTTTTCCCCTTTTTAAACGTCTACCATTATGGGATTTACACCAACCTCAGGCACTGCTCTAGCTTGTTCATCATGTCTATGCTATAGGCTACCAACTCTATCATCTATTACATTCACTTCTCAAGATCATGTGCAAGAGCTTATCTTAACTCATCTCTTTCAACTTCAGATTCTCTTATAACTTTACTAATGTCAATTATATTACTAATATCAATCACATTATCAACACATTCCCTTCTAGGAACCACAGATTCAGACTCAACCTCGGCTTGTCAAAATTATTGGGGGCCTACCACGCCCTCTCAAATCAATAACTCTAACTCTAGCTCTAGCACGTCTACGTTTCATCCTCAGACTATTTAAAATATAATTTATTTTAATCTTGCACTTTCGTACTTTTTATTCAGTTTACAGAATCATAAAACCTAATGCTTTGATACCAAAATTATAACGACCCATCACAGGTTAGCCACCCCCGAGATGGTGTCACCACATTTTGAAAATCCCAGCACGACACATATATGCAACAATAAAAATAAATAACACCAATAGAAAATTTTACATCAATCATAAACCCTCAACAGGGGAGTTACATCAATATGATCTTTAAACATTAGATACAATGTAAAACTCATGAATATTTACAAATAAATTTTTATTTTAATTTCTCATTAGTTTGAGGATGCTGATACATACGTGACTTACAGAAAATGATTTCGTCTGAACTTCAACTCACCAAACTATTTGTCCTGTCTGCTACATGAAATTATTGTACAATGAGGGATGAGCTTCACAAGCTCAGTGAATTAAATTTACTAGAAGTACTCAATCTGCATAAATAGTCTTTCAATATTTTTATCATTTATATTTCATACAACTCGATACTAGCATTTCACTATCACTACAAAATCATAAGTCTCATTCTTTATCAGTCTCTTCTTCTTATTTATTGGTTCACCTTAAGCCCATCAATTATCTCAAAATTTCCTCGTAATGAGGTTCACATCATAAAATCTACCATTTAGTTGGTTCTTATCACCATAACTGTCTCTCTGTGAGACTCAACTATCTATAAATAAAATTCACAATAACACACCACACATCCGCATTTCAATAATGCAAGCAATAATTAAAACATATGCAATTCATGAATTATTATTATTATGGGAACGTCTTCCCACATGTCGACATGTTTTTTTTATCTTAGACCGGCCCTTCCCCCAGTTCTTTTCTTTACAAATTATCCTAGCTGTCACGGATTTATTTCCAGCATATACCAGCTGTCACAATGTCTCTTTTATTTCCAGCATATACCTATTGTCACGGTTTTTCAATTAAACCAACCCATTCCCGATTCTTTCAGTTCTCTTATTTAATTAATATGCATATGAACAATGATATGAAATATGCATATGAACAGTAATATAAAAACCACATGAATTCGAAATATTTAAATTGGCTATCATGATTTTTCTCAAATTATAAAAAAAAATTCCACTAAATTCCTCTCATCCTAAATCACATCAAATCGTCCATTAAAGCTTTTCAAAATCCACTAAATTTCATCCCAAATCACATCAAATCATCTATCAAAGCTTGTCAAGATCCACTAAATTTTATCTTCTCATAATTCGTATCAAAACATCAACCATAGCTCATCAAGAATTCCACTTATCGCTTTTATAATTAAATCAACTTATTATTCCAAAAATATTATTTCTCCCCTAATAATTTTTCTACATGTCCAAAATTCATATTATATCTATCAACCAAATCTTTATCTATCACTAAAACATAAACTAATAATTTATTTTAATATTATTACTAGATTTTTTTTATTTAGATTAATTAAAGTAAATCAAACTCACCACATAGCCCTTAAAGCTACTCGTGGATCACCTTCTTGCCTTTCCCGTTCTTCTCCGAAATTTCCCCCAGTTGTTGACCGCTAACACCTGACATAATATTTGTATTCAATTTCTAATTATTTCTTCATAAACAACACCCTTTGAAAATTCCTACTTTGAATTCGGGAAAATTTCATGAATGCTAAAAATTTAAAAATAAACACTTCATTATTACCTTCTGCTTTTCTGATAGCTATTCATGACTCTATGAAATTCTGTAGTAAACCCCTTCAAAATTTTGCTCTTTAAATTTTTTTGGATCCCCAAATGTTTAAAGAAATAGAGTGATTTGTAGAAAACTAAACGAAATGTGTCTGCAGCCTCTTTGTTGGAGGGCATGCAGCCTCCTTTGTTACACTTGGTAGCAAGTGGGGCAGCAGGTCCTGCCACTTGCTACCATGTGTCTTTTAAAAAAACTTTTTTTTGCCTTCTTCTTCCTTCTGGGCTCTGGACGTTTCACGTCCATTTTTTTTTTATTTCTTTTCTATATGTCCACGTCGCATAATTTTCTTATATGAAAATTTGACTTTTTTGCATTTCAAAATATCTTTATTATTTTAACTCTTTGTCATATTTATTAAAGTACTTACTTTACAAATTCGGGTATTAGATTTCCATAGCTCAAACTTAAAAAATTTAAGCTCAAATTATCTCAAACAAAACCCAAACATTAACTTTAAGAAGCCTAGTTTAACTTAGAAAATGTTAGAATTCAAGACTACGTTAACTTCTTGAAGAAAAAGCCAAGAAAACTAAGAGGAAAACTTGTCCCTTGTCTCATGGGTTCAGGTCACGCGTCACCATATGCCACTCATGGTGGCCCTCCTCCTGGAACGGACGGTAGCTGGTGGTGGCAGTAGGTTGTCTTCCAACTATGGTGGCAAAAGGGTTAAGGATTGTTGGGCAAATGTTAGGTCAAAGTTTGTAAAAGGAAGGACTTCTAGAAAAGCTAGAAAAAATCCGGTTCTCTCCATCTCACCTTTCTGCCCGAAATGAAAGATTTTTAAGTCTTTAACCCTTATATACTCCCCACAACTCTTGTGCCTTTACCCTTTTACCCCTCATCTTTTTCTTTTAATCATTTACAAGTACTTTCCTCTCTTTTCCTAGCTAATACTACTAAGGCCCAAGAGTTTTATTTCTAACCAAAACTCCATAATTCAAACTTAACTTCATACAATTACACTCCTTTATTTTAATTTTTAAAGTTATTTCTTCCGATAATAGATCCAATACACTATAATACAAAAGTTAAATTCCAATACTGACACATACATGTATCATATTAAAAAAAATAAAACCTGACTTTACAGATATCATATATGCTACATGAAGTGAACTTTTTTGGAATTTAAATTGATAATGCTGGTAAGAGAAAAATGATTGATTACAATCAAATCCACAACCCTCTCCTTCCCTCTCTCTCAGGCTGTACGAATCAGAGACATCAAATTGGAGGAGAGATTTTGAAGAAAAAATCGGAGAAACTTATGGAGAAAATCTATAAATCCTCTTGCAAGAGGAACTTCAGAGTGTTTGTATTCATTTTATATGCAATTAGCATTTCCATTATGTAGTAGTAGTTAGCTAATCAGCCTTCCATGGATTTTGTTTTTGCTTTCATTATTTTGGGTTTGCAATTTCTGTTTGGACAGAGAAGAAGCAGATTCATTCTCTTTCCATCTCGTGTTTTCCCATCCCCAGAGCTAAAGATCTCAACATCTATAAAGACTTGGATTCATCTCTAATTCCCTTCTTAGATTTGACAGTCCACATGTGTGTTTCACAGCTTATACAATCTTGATCCTTTGAATCAAGCATTCAGTCGCAAGTGAAAGATGCTGACTGAGAAGTTCTGGCAGCATTCTTAAAGTACGTAAGAAGGTTTCTAGCTACAACATTTTTATTTCACTAGCAAGAGAACAAGATCAAGTAACAAACGAAACTTGCATGAAGAGAAGCCAGACCAGCTCCTGACAATTAAATATTCACCACAAAGAAACACTAATCAAAATAATTTCACCAGACATCTGGACGGAGCTCGCCAGTTGCTGGGGGCATCCATCTCCCAGAATTGTAGACCTTTTCACCAACGAATCTAAAGAAAAATCAGTTAAGAAGGAAAATGCATCAGCATGTGTGGAGGGAGAGAGCTATCATCTACCTTTCATCTTCTTCAGTTTGAAGCACAGGCAGTATTGCTCTACGAGCAGCATACTTCTCTTCCTTAAGTGCCCTACATTGTACAAAGAGATTATAAGCCTACAATAAATCTATATTTCATGACAATCGCTCATTATTGCCCATATAACTAATTATTTTTCACCATAGAGGGCAAAAGCAGAGTTGGTGCATGAGATATCCAAACATAAAACCAGATATAGAATAAATCAATCTATTTAATCTGAATTCACATTGCAAAGTCAATTGGTACACCTAGGAGCCGACTTGATAGTCTAGTGAGGCTTACAGCAAAAGAAATATATCTAAGGTCCAAAATAATATTCCAATCAGGGTCAATCACAAGTCTTGGAGGGGATTTATAACTTCAGAAGCATCTCCCTCCAACATTGTCAACAACAAACTGAAAATTCATGGATTCTGCACGCTTCAATGCCAATCTTGACCAAAGAGCATCAATTGTACAATGCAATATAGGCCATGTTTGGTTTCAATTTAAGCCAACTTAAAGCAAGTTGGCTTAAATTGAAACCCAAACATGGCCAAAATATTTCCGAATTTTGTCTTTCATTGCCTATTCTATTTTTTTCAGGACAGTTAAAGAAAAAAATTTATTGTAATGTGAAAAACAATGTAAAATTTACTAGTCTCCTCAAATTTTGATTTGAAGCTTATGAGATTATTCATATTAATATAATGTGGAATCATGCACGTGTTGACATATAAATCATAATTAATTAATTATGATATAATTTATTTTATTTCACAATTATTCCCATTTTAAAAAATCAAATTATTCTTTTAAATTTTTTATAAAAAAATTATAATTTCAGGTTGGGTCGTTTCGAGTTTCGGCTTGTTCGGGTTCAAGTCGGGTTGGGTTAGGGTTATTTTGAATTTGAGTTTCAAGTCACTCGGGTTAAGATTGAGTCAGGATCAGGTCATATTATTTTGATACATTTCTGGGTTGAGACGAGTTTGGACCTGATCTAGTCAAGTCAGGTTTTCGAGTTGAGTCAAATTTTGCCACCTTAAACTATGTCATTGATATCTTTTTGGGGAGGGGTCTTTTGACTTTAGAATTGGAAAAAGATGAAAACAATTATATATATATATATATATATATATATATATATATATATATATAACCTTTCACAACTGTTCTACAAAGTACTATGTTCACATACATTATATATGAAGTTATTGATGTATTGATATTTAATAAATTTGCTTCTTTTCCCTTAAAAAATTATTATTTCATCTAGTCTTAATATTCTAGTTTTGTAGCAATAGAAACGACAATAACAATACTCCATGATAAATTAAAAGTAACTATTTCATCCTCTTAAAAACACAGTTTCATTGGAATGAGAAATTGACTCTTATTAGCATTAATGCACTATTATTGCTACGCCCAATCATGCCTTTTAGTATACGTATTATTATCAACGCTGAAGTAAAAGCCATCTTCTCTCGCTTGCCAGAAGCATTCCGATGTGCCTTCACAATAATTTCCCTCGTACTTCGGATTGAAAACGTCAAAGCTCGCCTTTAATGGCCCCCAAAACCAGTAGCAATAGAAAAGAGTCCTTCCAAAGAAATCGATTACAAAATGAAAATGAAAGTCATCACCTGGCATTAATGTATGATCACCAAGATCGTCATTTCCCGATTTGCAACGAACCACTACTGGATTCTGATTAATTTTCATGCCATTAACAATGTGAACATAAAACTTTTGAAACATCCTGTAATAAGAATGAAACTCATCATCTCCTGGCGGTAATGTTGTAGCTGCTAGTGCTAAATCCGATAGGACAAGAAAGAAAATGAAGCATGCCCAAATGTTAGAGTAAGACATTTTTGCAAGAAATAATTGGACTATAGTACTTTACTTTCCTCCTGGAGGAGACAGAAAAATGAGAGAATTTATATGAAAAATAAGCCGACAAAAAAAGGAATAAATAATGGTATTTATGTCTAGATCCTCATGATTTAATTAGTATTGATTACTAAGTGCATACTACGAGAAATTCTTACCTATACTCGATGCAAAACACTATTTTTGCATCGGATGAAAATTTCACTAGTAATTGTTAGGTAACTTCACTAGTAAGGTTTGTACAATCACTAATCATGTTACTAGTGAAGTTACCTAACAATTACTAGTGAAGTTTCTTCACAATGTAAAATGGCGTTTTGTTCCGACTATAAGTAAAAATTTCTCGCATACTACCGTGACACTGCTTCATTGTTACATTTTCCAATAAAATAATACATTTAATGGTAAAACTTATACACTCGATTGTGTTTTCTTTTTTACCACCAAATATTAATATTTTTTTTATCATTGAATGTATTGGTTTACCTGAAAATATGGCATTGAGGCATTGTAGAACCTACATGAGAATCTCCAATTATTTTATTAGCATTGATACAAAAATTTAAATAAGGAAACCAATGATAAAATATTGATGACTACGTAATTTTTCCAAACAATATTAATTAGAATATCTTTTTTGTCCAAATTAAACGAGTTAATTATTAAGTGAATGAGAATAATTGGCTTTATGATATTGTAACGATCCATCCCAAGTGGATCCTACTCTGAACAGATTCATTACCTTTCAGCATTGAGTATCTTGACTCAAGGTACAACCATAAAAAATTTACAAATCAAACAACAATCTTTTAATCATTGCAAAACTGTAAAAATACACATCTTTACATATATGAAACTTTTCACTATTACAAACCGACTCTTGAAGTTTTACAAAGGGCATCGATATGAAGAAAAGTTTTTCTCAAATACATCTAAATTGAATATTTTTACAAATATTAGGCTATTACAAAAACTTGAACTTTCAAAAAGGATCAAAAGATTAGGATGCCTTTGATGAGGACTCCTACTGATTTTAACTAGAAATTTTTTTATGCGTTCCTGAAAAATGTTAGTAAAAATAAAAAGTTGAGCTAAAAAGCTTAGTGAGAAGCACATTACTAAGAGTAATCGTTTTGAAAAATAATTCGTTAATTATGGATCTTATAATGTAGGCCCTTATTGTAATCATAATTATAGTACGACTTTTAGATAAAAACTTTTGGTGTAATTTTCTTGATTCTTATCATCAAAAAGAAATAATCATCATTTCAAACGATACTAGTATTTTAAACTTACATAACTCATAATCCAAATCTTAATTCACACATACAACATAAAATCAAACATTTATGATCCACATTCATTCTGATAATTTTCAACCCACAACAATTGATATCTCAATACTCTTCACCGGGTTATTCTCGTCACATGGCCCTCATGGGCCAATTACAACTCATGCCCTTCATGGGCCAATCTCAACACATGTCCAGTATGTATGAAATAAATGTACGTAATGAGATGCAATGCAATGAATAATCATTTCTATACTTATTTCATTTCGTATTTCTTTACTCATTTCATTTCACTACCCCTCATTGAGCTCATCATATAATAACGAGGACATCTCCCCATACATTTCTCATCTCATATCCTCGAATCCTCTTCACTTAGGTATCAACCTATCCTAGGCGGAGTATTACCGTTTCCAATATCATCTTTGGATCCCCTTCACCTAAGTATCAACCTATCGTACATGGGGTCCTACCATTTCCATAGTGTCTTTATAATTTATCTCAATGCAATGCATTCACAATACCACAGCTTTCAAACATAAACATCACAATAATTCTATCCATAAAAATTAAATATACAATAAGACATTTATATCATTGTTTCCTTATACATTCATAGATCAATACAAACTTCTTTTATTATTATCATTTCATTTCCATAACCATTTAATTCACTATGCTTACTAAGAGTAAGATAAAACTTACCCTTATAAAACCGAGTGCTATTCTTGGGCTTTTTTCTTGTCTTTCTTACGTTCTTCTACCACACTTAAAGCATATAACACTTAGTATAACAATCCAAGAAGTATATATGTATAATTAGTATTTATATTTTATCAAGTAACAACAAGCAAAATCAAAAGAATATAATACTACTAGTCTCCTTTTCTTTATCTCTCTTTCTTTTTCCTATCAATTTTGAGTTTCATACCTATGGTCATGATACTTTTCATTTACTTAATCCAATTTCAAGTTAAAAGACAATAAAAATAAATAAGACCAACAGAAAATTTTACATCAATCATCAACCCTCAACAGGAGACTTACATCAATCTGATCTTTAAACATTAGATACAATGTAAAATGCATGAATATTTACAAATAAATTTTGATTTCATTTTCTCATTAATCTGAAGATGTCGACACGTACATGACTTATAGAAAATGATTTCGTCTGAATCTCAACTCACCAGACTATTTGTCCTGTCTGCTACCTGAAATCATTGCACAATAAGAGATGAGCTTCACAAGCTCAGTGAATTAAATTTACTAGAAGTACTCAATCTGTATAAATAGTCTTTCAATATTTTTATCATTTATATTTCATACAAGTCGATACTAGCATTCCACTATCACTACAAAATCATAAATCTCATTCTCTATCAATCTCTTCTTCTTATTTATTGGTTCACCTTAAGCCCATCAATTATCTCAAAATTTCCTCGTAATGAGGTTCACATCATAAAATATACTATTTAGATGGTTCTTATCACCATAACTTTCTCTCTGTGAGACTCATTCAACTATAAATAAAATTCACAATGACACACCACACATCCATATTTCAATAATGCAAGAAATAATTAAAATAGATGCAATGCATGAATTATTATTATGGGAATGTCTTCCCACATGTCAACATGTTTTTATTATCTTTGACCGACCCTCTCCCAGTTCTTTTCTTTATAGCTTATCCCGGCTGTCACGGATTCATTTCCAACATGTCTCTTTTATTTCCAGCATATGATATGATCCACGCCAAGAACTAAGAAATTGATGGATCAAGAAGACTTCCAAGATCGTCTAGAAGCAGATTTATGTGAGACCGCGACCTGTTGCTTATATTGAAGCAAGAACCTTGGTATAATGAAGACACCGCATTCAATTATGGAAGGATTGATTGATAAGTCGAAGATGAACATCACGGAAACTCCGATAAGTTCAGAAGTTCTAAAAGAACCACAGAGAAATTTCTCACCAAAAGTATGACTCAAATTTGAATTGTCTTATTCCAAAAGCCAATGGCTATTTAAATACATGAGAATTCGTAACCAATTAGAAAAAGGAAAACTAAGAAATAGGAAATAAACCTAAACAGAATTCTGGTAGGAATAGGAATCTACGAAATAGGAAATAAACCTAAATAGAATTCTGGTAACTTAAAATCCAAATAAGGAAAGTATCTAACTTGGCATGCAAGCCTTATAATGCAACAATTAAATTCAGAAGGAAACAATTAAGAAAATGTGCAAGGTGCAAAAAATCCAAATAAGGAAAGTATCTAACTTGGCATGCAAGCCTTATAATGCAACAATTAAATTCAGAAGGAAACAATTAAGAAAATGTGCAAGGTGCAAGCCCAAATTGGAAGAAGATTCGGATGCAACAACCTAATGGATTTAGGCCCATCATAACAGGCCCAAAAAATATCCTTTTTGAAACTTTCTTATGTCTAAATTGAAGTTCAAGATGTCATCTTTCCACTCCAACAAGTTTCAACCCATTTGGAGATGCGTGCAAGAAGATATGATCATTTTAAATCTGGTTGTTGGAACCTCCCAAAATTCCAAGGTGGAAGTTCCCTTGGAGCATGGAAACCCATCCTTGTGGATCACGTATAGCATCATCCTTGGGCCCTAAAGATGGTTCTTAGCCTAAATGTGTTGAATAAGCCCATTGAGAGTTTTCTTGAACCATTTAGCTCGAGCCCTTGTAACTGGACCAATTGGAACTTGAATAGGATCCGCCTCCCATTTGTTAGTCGTGTCCTCATCAGCATATATCGGCTATCACGATTTTTCAAAAAGACCGGCCCCTTCCTAGTTCTTTCGGTCCTCTTATTTAATGCATATGCATATGAACAATGATATGAAATATGTATATGAATAATAATATAAAAACCACATGAATTCGAAATATTTAAATTGGCTATCATGATTTTTCTAAAATTATAAAAAAAAATCCACTAAATTCCTCTCATCCCAAATCACATCAAATCATCCATTAAAGCTTGTTAAGATCCACTAAATTTCATCCTAGATTACACCAAATCATCTATCAAAGCTTGTCAAGATCCACTAAATTTTATCTTCTCATAATTCATATCAAAACATCAACCATAGCTCATCAAGAATTCCACTTATCGCTTTTATTATTAAATCAACTTATTATTCCAAAAATATTATTTATCCCCTAATAATTTTTCTACGTGTCCAAAATTCGTATTCTATCTATCAACCAAATCTTTGTCTATCACCAAAACATAAACTAATAATTTATTTTAATATTATCACTATATTTTTTTTTCATTTTTATTTAGATTACTTAAAGTAAATCCAACTCACCACATAGCCCTTAAATCTACCTGTGGATCACCTTCTTGCCTTTCCCATTCTTCTCCGAAATTTTTCCCTGTTGTTGACCGCCAACACCTGACAAAATATTTGTATTCATTTACTAATTATTTCTTCATTTCTTCATGAACCACACCCTTTGAAAATCCCACTTTGAATTCAGGGAAATTTCATGAATGCTAAAAATTCAAAAATAAACACTATGTTATTACCTTATTCTTTTTTGATAGCTATTCATTACTCTCTATGAAATTTTGCAGTAAACTCCTTCAAAATTTTACTCTTTCAACTTTTATTTGGATCCCCAAGTATTTAAAGAAATAAAGTGATTTGTAGAAAACTAAACGAAATTTGTAATTGAAAAATTATTTTTACTTAATATATATATATATATACACACACACACACACACACACAAAAAAGTAAAAAAAAAAATTGTGTTTGCAGCCTCCCCCCAAAGTCTTCCACGAATTCTCTTTGTTGAAAGGCATGCAGCCTCATTTGTTACACTTGGAAGCAGGTGCTGCCATCTGCTGCCATGTATCCTATATATATTCAAAAAAAAAACTTTTTTTTTCTTCCTTTTTCTGGGCTCTGGACGTTTCACGTCCAATTTTTTTTTTCATTTCTTTTCTAGACGTCCACGTCTCAGATTTTTTTTTTTTTTTTTTATAAAAATTTGACTTTTCGCATGTCAAAATATCTATATTATTTTAACTCTTTATTATATTTATTAAAGTACTTCTTTACCCTTACTTTGAAAATACGGGTATTACAATTCTACCCACCTTATAAAAATTTTGTCCCCGAAATTTGCTTACTTTACTCCAAAAACAAATGTGGATAATATTTCTTCATAATTGTTTCACACTTTCACGTAATCTCTTTAACATCCTTATTTCGCCACAGAACTTAAACTAATGAATTTTATTTTATTATACAAGATTGTTCTTTCTATCTAAAATTCTCTCTAGTACTTGTACATAAGTCCAATCTATCTGCATTGCTATAACTTAGTTAGAGATATTATGAGATTTATCAAGTAATTGCTTCCGCAAGCGCGAAACGTGGAACAAGTAATGTCACTGCTTTATCTCTGGAGACAAATCCAGGCTATTCACAACCTCATAGGGTCCCACTTACCCCATACTCAACTTTTCTTTCTTTTTGATCCTCAACACACTTTTTCATGGAGATATTTTTAATTACACCCAATCACCTATTTGAAATTCAAGAGATATTCTTTTATTATTAACAGTTATTTGGTCTACTCTGTACTGCTTTACGGTTCTCTCTAACTAATTTGATCCTCTCAGCTATTAACTCAATGATTGATGGACCAGATATATTTCTTTTTCCCATTTCTTCCCAATATACTAGAGTACTACACCTCTTTCCATACACTGTCTCAATCGGTGCCATCACAATACTAGTTTGATACTGATTATTATAAGCAATTTCAATCGATGGCATGTAAGCATCCTGACTTACTGAGAAACTCATCACCTTGCCCTTAACATATCTTTTAGTACTCTAATAATCCTTTCCATCTGAGCATAAAAAAATTATATTAAATTGTAACTGTGTACCCGTGGCTTTCTGAAAGCCTCTCCAAAATCAAGATGTAAATCTAACATCTTTATTTGACAATATGCTTAATGGTGCTCCATACCACCTCACAATTTCAGCTACAACCTACTTCAATCCTGACTATCAGAATTTCTGTTTTAATCCTCTATATATCTTATTATTACTTGGTTGCATCGAATCTATATCATCATGTGCCTCTCTCATTATCTCCTTTCTCAACTTCGCATTATTGGGAACACAAATCCATATTCCAGTACCCAGAATACCCTCATTTCAAATTTTTGAACTCATATTGCTTTCTAGTAAGCACTCAATGCTTAATCTTTTCTATCTCATCATCTCTACATTGTATCTTTGAAACATTTACTATGGATGATTGTACAACCATATTCGTTAATCATGATCTCCTATCACTTATATTCAATTTCATTCTCATCCCTTTTAAATCTATTATCAATTTCACATCAAGACTCCCTATAGTAGTTAACCTTCTTGTAGACTTTTTACTCAACGCATAAGTTATCACCAGAAATCCTTCATAACCATAAGGAAACACCAATACTGAAGTTGTAATCAACTTCTACTTTAGTAATTGGAATTTTTTTCTCACACTTCCCTCACCATACAAATCTCACCTCTATCTTGGTTAGTCTTATTCAACAGTATTACAATAATTGAAAATTTTTAAAAGAATCTTCTATAATAACCAGCTAACCCCAAGAAGACTCTAATTTCAGTCACATTAGTTGGTCTCTCCCAACTTAACATTACATCTACCTTTTGTGGACCAACTATTATGCCATTTCCCAATTTTCCATGTTCCAAGAAAGTTATTTCATTCAGCCAACACTCACACTTAGAGAACTTTGCAATTGTTATTTCATTTCATTTCCCAATTGTCAATTTCTAATTATTTCTTCATAAACAACACCCTTTGAAAATTCCCACTTTGAATTCGGGAAAATTTCATGAATGCTAAAAATTTAAAAATAAACACTTCATTATTACCTTCTGCTTTTCTGATAGCTATTCGTGACTCTATGAAATTTTGTAGTAAACCCCTTCAAAATTTTGCTCTTTAAATTTTTTTTGGATCCCCAAATGTTTAAAGAAATAGAGTGATTTGTAGAAAACTAAACGAAATGTGTCTGCAGCCTCTTTGTTGGAGGGCATGCAGCCTCATTTGTTACACTTGGTAGCAAGTGGGGCAGCAGGTCCTGCCACTTGCTACCATGTGTCTTTTAAAAAAACTTTTTTTTGCCTTCTTCTTCCTTCTGGGCTCTGGACGTTTCACGTCCATTTTTTTATATTTCTTTTCTATATGTCCACGTCGCATAATTTTCTTATATGAAAATTTGACTTTTTTGCATTTCAAAATATCTTTATTATTTTAACTCTTTGTCATATTTATTAAAGTACTTACTTTACAAATTCGGGTATTACATTTCCATAGCTCAAACTTAAAAAATTTAAGCTCAAATTATCTCAAACAAAACCCAAACATTAACTTTAAGAAGCCTAGTTTAACTTAGAAAATGTTAGAATTCAAGACTACGTTAACTTCTTGAAGAAAAAGCCAAGAAAACTAAGAGGAAAACTTGTCCCTTGTCTCGTGGGTTCAGGTCACGCGTCACCATATGCCACTCATGGTGGCCCTCCTCCTGGAACGGACGGTAGCTGGTGGTGGCAGTAGGTTGTCTTCCAACTATGGTGGCAAAAGGGTTAAGGATTGTTGGGAAAATGTTAGGTCAAAGTTTGTAAAGGGAAGGACTTCTAGAAAAGCTAGAAAAAATCCGGTTCTCTCCATCTCACGTTTCTGCCCGAAATGAAAGATTTTTAAGTCTTTAACCCTTATATACTCCCCACAACTCTTGTGCCTTTACCCTTTTACCCCTCATCTTTTTCTTTTAATCATTTACAAGTACTTTCCTCTCTTTTCCTAGCTAATACTACTAAGGCCCAAGAGTTTTATTTCTAACTAAAACTCCGTAATTCAAACTTAACTTCATACAATTACACTCCTTTATTTTAATTTTTAAAGTTATTTCTTCTGATAATAGATCCAATACACTATAATACGAAAGTTAAATTCCAATACTGACACATACATGTATCATATTAAAAAAAATAAAACCTGACTTTACAGATATCATATATGCTACATGAAGTGAACTTTTTTGGAATTTAAATTGATAATGCTGGTAAGAGAAAAATGATTGATTACAATCAAATCCACAACCCTCTCCTTCCCTCTCTCTCAGGCTGTACGAATCAGAGACATCAAATTGGAGGAGAGATTTTGAAGAAAAAATCGGAGAAACTTATGGAGAAAATCTATAAATCCTCTTGCAAGAGGAACTTCAGAGTGTTTGTATTCATTTTATATGCAATTAGCATTTCCATTATGTAGTAGTAGTTAGCTAATCAGCCTTCCATGGATTTTGTTTTTGCTTTCATTATTTTGGGTTTGCAATTTCTGTTTGGACAGAGAAGAAGCAGATTCATTCTCTTTCCATCTCGTGTTTTCCCATCCCCAGAGCTAAAGATCTCAACATCTATAAAGACTTGGATTCATCTCTAATTCCCTTCTTAGATTTGACAGTCCACATGTGTGTTTCACAGCTTATACAATCTTGATCCTTTGAATCAAGCATTCAGTCGCAAGTGAAAGATGCTGACTGAGAAGTTCTGGCAGCATTCTTAAAGTACGTAAGAAGGTTTCTAGCTACAACATTTTTATTTCACTAGCAAGAGAACAAGATCAAGTAACAAACGAAACTTGCATGAAGAGAAGCCAGACCAGCTCCTGACAATTAAATATTCACCACAAAGAAACACTAATCAAAATAATTTCACCAGACATCTGGACGGAGCTCGCCAGTTGCTGGGGGCATCCATCTCCCAGAATTGTAGACCTTTTCACCAACGAATCTAAAGAAAAATCAGTTAAGAAGGAAAATGCATCAGCATGTGTGGAGGGAGAGAGCTATCATCTACCTTTCATCTTCTTCAGTTTGAAGCACAGGCAGTATTGCTCTACGAGCAGCATACTTCTCTTCCTTAAGTGCCCTACATTGTACAAAGAGATTATAAGCCTACAATAAATCTATATTTCATGACAATCGCTCATTATTGCCCATATAACTAATTATTTTTCACCATAGAGGGCAAAAGCAGAGTTGGTGCATGAGATATCCAAACATAAAACCAGATATAGAATAAATCAATCTATTTAATCTGAATTCACATTGCAAAGTCAATTGGTACACCTAGGAGCCGACTTGATAGTCTAGTGAGGCTTACAGCAAAAGAAATATATCTAAGGTCCAAAATAATATTCCAATCAGGGTCAAACACAAGTCTTGGAGGGGCTTTATAACTTCAGAAGCATCTCCCTCCAACATTGTCAACAACAAACTGAAAATTCATGGATTCTGCACGCTTCAATGCCAATCTTGACCAAAGAGCATCAATTGTACAATGCAATATAGGCCATGTTTGGTTTCAATTTAAGCCAACTTAAAGCAAGTTGGCTTAAATTGAAACCCAAACATGGCCAAAATATTTCCGAATTTTGTCTTTCATTGCCTATTCTATTTTTTTCAGGACAGTTAAAGAAAAAAATTTATTGTAATGTGAAAAACAATGTAAAATTTACTAGTCTCCTCAAATTTTGATTTGAAGCTTATGAGATTATTCATATTAATATAATGTGGAATCATGCACGTGTTGACATATAAATCATAATTAATTAATTATGATATAATTTATTTTATTTCACAATTATTCCCATTTTAAAAAATCAAATTATTCTTTTAAATTTTTTATAAAAAAATTATAATTTCAGGTTGGGTCGTTTCGAGTTTCGGCTTGTTCGGGTTCAAGTCGGGTTGGGTTTGGGTTATTTTGAATTTGAGTTTCAAGTCACTCGGGTTAAGATTGAGTCAGGATCAGGTCATATTATTTTGATACATTTATGGGTTGAGACGAGTTTGGACCTGATCTAGTCAAGTCAGGTTTTCGAGTTGAGTCAAATTTTGCCACCTTAAACTATGTCATTGATATCTTTTTGGGGAGGGGTCTTTTGACTTTAGAATTGGAAAAAGATGAAAACAATTATATATATATATATATATATATATATATATATATATATATATATAACCTTTCACAACTGTTCTACAAAGTACTATGTTCACATACATTATATATGAAGTTATTGATGTATTGATATTTAATAAATTTGCTTCTTTTCCCTTAAAAAATTATTATTTCATCTAGTCTTAATATTCTAGTTTTGTAGCAATAGAAACGACAATAACAATACTCCATGATAAATTAAAAGTAACTATTTCATCCTCTTAAAAACACAGTTTCATTGGAATGAGAAATTGACTCTTATTAGCATTAATGCACTATTATTGCTACGCCCAATCATGCCTTTTAGTATACGTATTATTATCAACGCTGAAGTAAAAGCCATCTTCTCTCGCTTGCCAGAAGCATTCCGATGTGCCTTCACAATAATTTCCCTCGTACTTCGGATTGAAAACGTCAAAGCTCGCCTTTAATGGCCCCCAAAACCAGTAGCAATAGAAAAGAGTCCTTCCAAAGAAATCGATTACAAAATGAAAATGAAAGTCATCACCTGGCATTAATGTATGATCACCAAGATCGTCATTTCCCGATTTGCAACGAACCACTACTGGATTCTGATTAATTTTCATGCCATTAACAATGTGAACATAAAACTTTTGAAACATCCTGTAATAAGAATGAAACTCATCATCTCCTGGCGGTAATGTTGTAGCTGCTAGTGCTAAATCCGATAGGACAAGAAAGAAAATGAAGCATGCCCAAATGTTAGAGTAAGACATTTTTGCAAGAAATAATTGGACTATAGTACTTTACTTTCCTCCTGGAGGAGACAGAAAAATGAGAGAATTTATATGAAAAATAAGCCGACAAAAAAAGGAATAAATAATGGTATTTATGTCTAGATCCTCATGATTTAATTAGTATTGATTACTAAGTGCATACTACGAGAAATTCTTACCTATACTCGATGCAAAACACTATTTTTGCATCGGATGAAAATTTCACTAGTAATTGTTAGGTAACTTCACTAGTAAGGTTTGTACAATCACTAATCATGTTACTAGTGAAGTTACCTAACAATTACTAGTGAAGTTTCTTCACAATGTAAAATGGCGTTTTGTTCCGACTATAAGTAAAAATTTCTCGCATACTACCGTGACACTGCTTCATTGTTACATTTTCCAATAAAATAATACATTTAATGGTAAAACTTATACACTCGATTGTGTTTTCTTTTTTACCACCAAATATTAATATTTTTTTTATCATTGAATGTATTGGTTTACCTGAAAATATGGCATTGAGGCATTGTAGAACCTACATGAGAATCTCCAATTATTTTATTAGCATTGATACAAAAATTTAAATAAGGAAACCAATGATAAAATATTGATGACTACGTAATTTTTCCAAACAATATTAATTAGAATATCTTTTTTGTCCAAATTAAACGAGTTAATTATTAAGTGAATGAGAATAATTGGCTTTATGATATTGTAACGATCCATCCCAAGTGGATCCTACTCTGAACAGATTCATTACCTTTCAGCATTGAGTATCTTGACTCAAGGTACAACCATAAAAAATTTACAAATCAAACAACAATCTTTTAATCATTGCAAAACTGTAAAAATACACATCTTTACATATATGAAACTTTTCACTATTACAAACCGACTCTTGAAGTTTTACAAAGGGCATCGATATGAAGAAAAGTTTTTCTCAAATACATCTAAATTGAATATTTTTACAAATATTAGGCTATTACAAAAACTTGAACTTTCAAAAAGGATCAAAAGATTAGGATGCCTTTGATGAGGACTCCTACTGATTTTAACTAGAAATTTTTTTATGCGTTCCTGAAAAATGTTAGTAAAAATAAAAAGTTGAGCTAAAAAGCTTAGTGAGAAGCACATTACTAAGAGTAATCGTTTTGAAAAATAATTCGTTAATTATGGATCTTATAATGTAGGCCCTTATTGTAATCATAATTATAGTACGACTTTTAGATAAAAACTTTTGGTGTAATTTTCTTGATTCTTATCATCAAAAAGAAATAATCATCATTTCAAACGATACTAGTATTTTAAACTTACATAACTCATAATCCAAATCTTAATTCACACATACAACATAAAATCAAACATTTATGATCCACATTCATTCTGATAATTTTCAACCCACAACAATTGATATCTCAATACTCTTCACCGGGTTATTCTCGTCACATGGCCCTCATGGGCCAATTACAACTCATGCCCTTCATGGGCCAATCTCAACACATGTCCAGTATGTATGAAATAAATGTACGTAATGAGATGCAATGCAATGAATAATCATTTCTATACTTATTTCATTTCGTATTTCTTTACTCATTTCATTTCACTACCCCTCATTGAGCTCATCATATAATAACGAGGACATCTCCCCATACATTTCTCATCTCATATCCTCGAATCCTCTTCACTTAGGTATCAACCTATCCTAGGCGGAGTATTACCGTTTCCAATATCATCTTTGGATCCCCTTCACCTAAGTATCAACCTATCGTACATGGGGTCCTACCATTTCCATAGTGTCTTTATAATTTATCTCAATGCAATGCATTCACAATACCACAGCTTTCAAACATAAACATCACAATAATTCTATCCATAAAAATTAAATATACAATAAGACATTTATATCATTGTTTCCTTATACATTCATAGATCAATACAAACTTCTTTTATTATTATCATTTCATTTCCATAACCATTTAATTCACTATGCTTACTAAGAGTAAGATAAAACTTACCCTTATAAAATCGAGTGCTATTCTTGGGCTTTTTTCTTGTCTTTCTTACGTTCTTCTACCACACTTAAAGCATATAACACTTAGTATAACAATCCAAGAAGTATATATGTATAATTAGTATTTATATTTTATCAAGTAACAACAAGCAAAATCAAAAGAATATAATACTACTAGTCTCCTTTTCTTTATCTCTCTTTCTTTTTCCTATCAATTTTGAGTTTCATACCTATGGTCATGATACTTTTCATTTACTTAATCCAATTTCAAGTTAAAAGACAATAAAAATAAATAAGACCAACAGAAAATTTTACATCAATCATCAACCCTCAACAGGAGACTTACATCAATCTGATCTTTAAACATTAGATACAATGTAAAATGCATGAATATTTACAAATAAATTTTGGTTTCATTTTCTCATTAATCTGAAGATGTCGACACGTACATGACTTATAGAAAATGATTTCGTCTGAATCTCAACTCACCAGACTATTTGTCCTGTCTGCTACCTGAAATCATTGCACAATAAGAGATGAGCTTCACAAGCTCAGTGAATTAAATTTACTAGAAGTACTCAATCTGTATAAATAGTCTTTCAATATTTTTATCATTTATATTTCATACAAGTCGATACTAGCATTCCACTATCACTACAAAATCATAAATCTCATTCTCTATCAATCTCTTCTTCTTATTTATTGGTTCACCTTAAGCCCATCAATTATCTCAAAATTTCCTCGTAATGAGGTTCACATCATAAAATATACTATTTAGATGGTTCTTATCACCATAACTTTCTCTCTGTGAGACTCATTCAACTATAAATAAAATTCACAATGACACACCACACATCCATATTTCAATAATGCAAGAAATAATTAAAATAGATGCAATGCATGAATTATTATTATGGGAATGTCTCCCCACATGTCAACATGTTTTTATTATCTTTGACCGACCCCCTCCCAGTTCTTTTCTTTATAGCTTATCCTGGCTGTCACGGATTCATTTCCAACATGTCTCTTTTATTTCAAGCATATGATATGATCCACGCCAAGAACTAAGAAATTGATGGATCAAGAAGACTTCCAAGATCGTCTAGAAGCAGATTTATGTGAGACCGCGACCCGTTGCTTATATTGAAGCAAGAACCTTGGTATAATGAAGACACCGCATTCAATTATGGAAGGATTGATTGATAAGTCGAAGATGAACATCACGGCGGAAACTCCGATAAGTTCAGAAGTTCTAAAAGAACCACAGAGAAATTTCTCACCAAAAGTATGACTCAAATTTGAATTGTCTTATTCCAAAAGCCAATGGCTATTTAAATACATGAGAATTCGTAACCAATTAGAAAAAGGAAAACTAAGAAATAGGAAATAAACCTAAACAGAATTCTGGTAGGAATAGGAATCTACGAAATAGGAAATAAACCTAAATAGAAATCTGGTAACTTAAAATCCAAATAAGGAAAGTATCTAACTTGGCATGCAAGCCTTATAATGCAACAATTAAATTCAGAAGTAAACAATTAAGAAAATGTGCAAGGTGCAAAAAATCCAAATAAGGAAAGTATCTAACTTGGCATGCAAGCCTTATAATGCAACAATTAAATTCAGAAGGAAACAATTAAGAAAATGTGCAAGGTGCAAGCCCAAATTGGAAGAAGATTCGGATGCAACAACCTAATGGATTTAGGCCCATCATAACAGACCCAAAAGATATCCTTTTTGAAACTTTCTTATGTCTAAATTGAAGTTCAAGATGTCATCTTTCCACTCCAACAAGTTTCAACCCATTTGGAGATGCGTGCAAGAAGATATGATCATTTTAAATCTGGTTGTTGGAACCTCCCAAAATTCCAAGGTGGAAGTTCCCTTGGAGCATGGAAACCCATCCTTGTGGATCATGTATAGCATCATCCTTGGGCCCTAAAGATGGTTCTTAGCCTAAATGTGTTGAATAAGCCCATTGAGAGTTTTCTTGAACCATTTAGCTCGAGCCCTTGTAACTGGACCAATTGGAACTTGAATAGGATCCGCCTCCCATTTGTTAGTCGTGTCCTCATCAGCATATATCGGCTATCACGATTTTTCAAAAAGACCGGCCCCTTCCTAGTTCTTTCGGTCCTCTTATTTAATGCATATGCATATGAACAATGATATGAAATATGTATATGAATAATAATATAAAAACCACATGAATTCGAAATATTTAAATTGGCTATCATGATTTTTCTAAAATTATAAAAAAAAATCCACTAAATTCCTCTCATCCCAAATCACATCAAATCATCCATTAAAGCTTGTTAAGATCCACTAAATTTCATCCTAGATTACACCAAATCATCTATCAAAGCTTGTCAAGATCCACTAAATTTTATCTTCTCATAATTCATATCAAAACATCAACCATAGCTCATCAAGAATTCCACTTATCGCTTTTATTATTAAATCAACTTATTATTCCAAAAATATTATTTATCCCCTAATAATTTTTCTACGTGTCCAAAATTCGTATTCTATCTATCAACCAAATCTTTGTCTATCACCAAAACATAAACTAATAATTTATTTTAATATTATCACTATATTTTTTTTTCATTTTTATTTAGATTACTTAAAGTAAATCCAACTCACCACATAGCCCTTAAATCTACCTGTGGATCACCTTCTTGCCTTTCCCATTCTTCTCCGAAATTTTTCCCTGTTGTTGACCGCCAACACCTGACAAAATATTTGTATTCATTTACTAATTATTTCTTCATTTCTTCATGAACCACACCCTTTGAAAATCCCACTTTGAATTCAGGGAAATTTCATGAATGCTAAAAATTCAAAAATAAACACTATGTTATTACCTTATTCTTTTTTGATAGCTATTCATTACTCTCTATGAAATTTTGCAGTAAACTCCTTCAAAATTTTACTCTTTCAACTTTTATTTGGATCCCCAAGTATTTAAAGAAATAAAGTGATTTGTAGAAAACTAAACGAAATTTGTAATTGAAAAATTATTTTTACTTAATATATATATATATATATATACACACACACACACACACACAAAAAAGTTAAAAAAAAAATTGTGTTTGCAGCCTCCCCCCAAAGTCATCCACGAATTCTCTTTGTTGGAAGGCATGCAGCCTCATTTGTTACACTTGGAAGCAGGTGCTGCCATCTGCTGCCATGTATCCTATATATATTCAAAAAAAAACTTTTTTTTTCTTCCTTTTTCTGGGCTCTGGACGTTTCACGTCCAATTTTTTTTTTCATTTCTTTTCTAGACGTCAACGTCTCAGATTTTTTTTTTTTTTTATAAAAATTTGACTTTTCGCATGTCAAAATATCTATATTATTTTAACTCTTTATTATATTTATTAAAGTACTTCTTTACCCTTACTTTGAAAATACAGGTATTACAATTCTACCCACCTTATAAAAATTTTGTCCCCGAAATTTGCTTACTTTACTCCAAAAACAAATGTGGATAATATTTCTTCATAATTGTTTCACACTTTCACGTAATCTCTTTAACATCCTTATTTCGCCACAGAACTTAAACTAATGAATTTTATTTTATTATACAAGACTTGTTCTTTCTATCTAAAATTCTCTCTAGTACTTGTACATAAGTCCAATCTATCTGCATTGCTATAACTTAGTTAGAAATATTATGAGATTTATCAAGTAATTGCTTCCGCAAACGCGAAACGTGGAACAAGTAATGTCACTGCTTTATCTCTGGAGACAAATCCAGGCTATTCACAACCTCATAGGGTCCCACTTACCCCATACTCAACTTTTCTTTCTTTTTGATCCTCAACACACTTTTTCATGGAGATATTTTTAATTACACCCAATCACCTATTTGAAATTCAAGAGATATTCTTTTATTATTAACAGTTATTTGGTCTACTCTGTACTGCTTTACGGTTCTCTCTAACTAATTTGATCCTCTCAGCTATTAACTCAATGATTGATGGACCAGATATATTTCTTTTTCCCATTTCTTCCCAATATACTAGAGTACTACACCTCTTTCCATACACTGTCTCAATCGGTGCCATCACAATACTAGTTTGATACTGATTATTATAAGCAATTTCAATCGATGGCATGTAAGCATCCTGACTTACTGAGAAACTCATCACCTTGCCCTTAACATATCTTTTAGTACTCTAATAATCCTTTCCATCTGAGCATAAAAAAATTATATTAAATTGTAACTGTGTACCCGTGGCTTTCTGAAAGCCTCTCCAAAATCAAGATGTAAATCTAACATCTTTATTTGACAATATGCTTAATGGTGCTCCATACCACCTCACAATTTCAGCTACAACCTACTTCAATCCTGACTATCAGAATTTCTGTTTTAATCCTCTATATATCTTATTATTACTTGGTTGCATCGAATCTATATCATCATGTGCCTCTCTCATTATCTCCTTTCTCAACTTCGCATTATTGGGAACACAAATCCATATTCCAGTACCCAGAATACCCTCATTTCAAATTTTTGAACTCATATTGCTTTCTAGTAAGCACTCAATGCTTAATCTTTTCTATCTCATCATCTCTACATTGTATCTTTGAAACATTTACTATGGATGATTGTACAACCATATTCGTTAATCATGATCTCCTATCACTTATATTCAATTTCATTCTCATCCCTTTTAAATCTATTATCAATTTCACATCAAGACTCCCTATAGTAGTTAACCTTCTTGTAGACTTTTTACTCAACGCATAAGTTATCACCAGAAATCCTTCATAACCATAAGGAAACACCAATACTGGAGTTGTAATCAACTTCTACTTTAGTAATTGGAATTTTTTTCTCACACTTCCCTCACCATACAAATCTCACCTCTATCTTGGTTAGTCTTATTCAACAGTATTACAATAATTGAAAATTTTTAAAAGAATCTTCTATAATAACCAGCTAACCCCAAGAAGATTCTAATTTCAGTCACATTAGTTGGTCTCTCCCAACTTAACATTACATCTACCTTTTGTGGACCAACTATTATGCCATTTCCCAATTTTCCATGTTCCAAGAAAGTTATTTCATTCAGCCAACACTCACACTTAGAGAACTTTGCAATTGTTATTTCATTTCATTTCCCAATTGTCAATTTCTAATTATTTCTTCATAAACAACACCCTTTGAAAATTCCCACTTTGAATTCGGAAAAATTTCATGAATGCTAAAAATTTAAAAATAAACACTTCATTATTACCTTCTGCTTTTCTGATAGCTATTCGTGACTCTATGAAATTTTGTAGTAAACCCCTTCAAAATTTTGCTCTTTAAATTTTTTTTGGATCCCCAAATGTTTAAAGAAATAGAGTGATTTGTAGAAAACTAAACGAAATGTGTCTGCAGCCTCTTTGTTGGAGGGCATGCAGCCTCCTTTGTTACACTTGGTAGCAAGTGGGGCAGCAGGTCCTGCCACTTGCTACCATGTGTCTTTTAAAAAAACTTTTTTTTGCCTTCTTCTTCCTTCTGGGCTCTGGACGTTTCACGTCCATTTTTTTTATTTCTTTTCTATATGTCCACGTCGCATAATTTTCTTATATGAAAATTTGACTTTTTCGCATTTCAAAATATCTTTATTATTTTAACTCTTTGTCATATTTATTAAAGTACTTACTTTACAAATTCGGGTATTACATTTCCATAGCTCAAACTTAAAAAATTTAAGCTCAAATTATCTCAAACAAAACCCAAACATTAACTTTAAGAAGCCTAGTTTAACTTAGAAAATGTTAGAATTCAAGACTACGTTAACTTCTTGAAGAAAAAGCCAAGAAAACTAAGAGGAAAACTTGTCCCTTGTCTCGTGGGTTCAGGTCACGCGTCACCATATGCCACTCATGGTGGCCCTCCTCCTGAACCGGACGGTAGCTGGTGGTGGCAGTAGGTTGTCTTCCAACTATGGTGGCAAAAGGGTTAAGGATTGTTGGGAAAATGTTAGGTCAAAGTTTGTAAAAGGAAAGACTTCTAGACAAGCTAGAAAAAATCCGGTTCTCTCCCTCTCACCTTTCTGCCCGAAATGAAAGATTTTTAAGTCTTTAACCCTTATATACTCCCCATAACTCTTGTGCCTTTACCCTTTTACCCCTCATCTTTTTCTTTTAATCATTTACAAGTACTTTCCTCTCTTTTCCTAGCTAATACTACTAAGGCCCAAGAGTTTTATTTCTAACCAAAACTCCATAATTCAAACTTAACTTCATACAATTACACTCCTTTATTTTAATTTTTAAAGTTATTTCTTCCGATAATAGATCCAATACACTATAATACAAAAGTTAAATTCCAATACTGACACATACATGTATCATATTAAAACAAAATAAAACCTGACTTTACAGATATAGTATATGCTACATGAAGTGAACTTTTTTGGAATTTAAATTGATAATGCTGGTAAGAGAAAAATGATTGATTACAATCAAATCCACAACCCTCTCCTTCCCTCTCTCTCAGGCTGTACGAATCAGAGACATCAAATTGGAGGAGAGATTTTGAAGAAAAAATCGGAGAAACTTATGGAGAAAATCTATAAATCCTCTTGCAAGAGGAACTTCAGAGTGTTTGTATTCATTTTATATGCAATTAGCATTTCCATTATGTAGTAGTAGTTAGCTAATCAGCCTTCCATGGATTTTGTTTTTGCTTTCATTATTTTGGGTTTGCAATTTCTGTTTGGACAGAGAAGAAGCAGATTCATTCTCTTTCCATCTCGTGTTTTCCCATCCCCAGAGCTAAAGATCTCAACATCTATAAAGACTTGGATTCATCTCTAATTCCCTTCTTAGATTTGACAGTCCACATGTGTGTTTCACAGCTTATACAATCTTGATCCTTTGAATCAAGCATTCAGTCGCAAGTGAAAGATGCTGACTGAGAAGTTCTGGCAGCATTCTTAAAGTACGTAAGAAGGTTTCTAGCTACAACATTTTTATTTCACTAGCAAGAGAACAAGATCAAGTAACAAACGAAACTTGCATGAAGAGAAGCCAGACCAGCTCCTGACAATTAAATATTCACCACAAAGAAACACTAATCAAAATAATTTCACCAGACATCTGGACGGAGCTCGCCAGTTGCTGGGGGCATCCATCTCCCAGAATTGTAGACCTTTTCACCAACGAATCTAAAGAAAAATCAGTTAAGAAGGAAAATGCATCAGCATGTGTGGAGGGAGAGAGCTATCATCTACCTTTCATCTTCTTCAGTTTGAAGCACAGGCAGTATTGCTCTACGAGCAGTATACTTCTCTTCCTTAAGTGCCCTACATTGTACAAAGAGATTATAAGCCTACAATAAATCTATATTTCATGACAATCGCTCATTATTGCCCATATAACTAATTATTTTTCACCATAGAGGGCAAAAGCAGAGTTGGTGCATGAGATATCCAAACATAAAACCAGATATAGAATAAATCAATCTATTTAATCTGAATTCACATTGCAAAGTCAATTGGTACACCTAGGAGCCGACTTGATAGTCTAGTGAGGCTTACAGCAAAAGAAATATATCTAAGGTCCAAAATAATATTCCAATCAGGGTCAAACACAAGTCTTGGAGGGGCTTTATAACTTCAGAAGCATCTCCCTCCAACATTGTCAACGACAAACTGAAAATTCATGGATTCTGCACGCTTCAATGCCAATCTTGACCAAAGAGCATCAATTGTACAATGCAATATAGGCCATGTTTGGTTTCAATTTAAGCCAACTTAAAGCAAGTTGGCTTAAATTGAAACCCAAACATGGCCAAAATATTTCCGAATTTTGTCTTTCATTGCCTATTCTATTTTTTTCAGGACAGTTAAAGAAAAAAATTTATTGTAATGTGAAAAACAATGTAAAATTTACTAGTCTCCTCAAATTTTGATTTGAAGCTTATGAGATTATTCATATTAATATAATGTGGAATCATGCACGTGTTGACATATAAATCATAATTAATTAATTATGATATAATTTATTTTATTTCACAATTATTCCCATTTTAAAAAATCAAATTATTCTTTTAAATTTTTTATAAAAAAATTATAATTTCAGGTTGGGTCGTTTCGAGTTTCGGCTTGTTCGGGTTCAAGTCGGGTTGGGTTAGGGTTATTTTGAATTTGAGTTTCAAGTCACTCGGGTTAAGATTGAGTCAGGATCAGGTCATATTATTTTGATACATTTATGGGTTGAGACGAGTTTGGACCTGATCTAGTCAAGTCAGGTTTTCGAGTTGAGTCAAATTTTGCCACCTTAAACTATGTCATTGATATCTTTTTGGGGAGGGGTCTTTTGACTTTAGAATTGGAAAAAGATGAAAACAATTATATATATATATATATATATATATATATATATATATATATATATAACCTTTCACAACTGTTCTACAAAGTACTATGTTCACATACATTATATATGAAGTTATTGATGTATTGATATTTAATAAATTTGCTTCTTTTCCCTTAAAAAATTATTATTTCATCTAGTCTTAATATTCTAGTTTTGTAGCAATAGAAACGACAATAACAATACTCCATGATAAATTAAAAGTAACTATTTCATCCTCTTAAAAACACAGTTTCATTGGAATGAGAAATTGACTCTTATTAGCATTAATGCACTATTATTGCTACGCCCAATCATGCCTTTTAGTATACGTATTATTATCAACGCTGAAGTAAAAGCCATCTTCTCTCGCTTGCCAGAAGCATTCCGATGTGCCTTCACAATAATTTCCCTCGTACTTCGGATTGAAAACGTCAAAGCTCGCCTTTAATGGCCCCCAAAACCAGTAGCAATAGAAAAGAGTCCTTCCAAAGAAATCGATTACAAAATGAAAATGAAAGTCATCACCTGGCATTAATGTATGATCACCAAGATCGTCATTTCCCGATTTGCAACGAACCAATACTGGATTCTGATTAATTTTCATGCCATTAACAATGTGAACATAAAACTTTTGAAACATCCTGTAATAAGAATGAAACTCATCATCTCCTGGCGGTAATGTTGTAGCTGCTAGTGCTAAATCCGATAGGACAAGAAAGAAAATGAAGCATGCCCAAATGTTAGAGTAAGACATTTTTGCAAGAAATAATTGGACTATAGTACTTTACTTTCCTCCTGGAGGAGACAGAAAAATGAGAGAATTTATATGAAAAATAAGCCGACAAAAAAAGGAATAAATAATGGTATTTATGTCTAGATCCTCATGATTTAATTAATATTGATTACTAAGTGCATACTACGAGAAATTCTTACCTATACTCGATGCAAAACACTATTTTTGCATCGGATGAAAATTTCACTAGTAATTGTTAGGTAACTTCACTAGTAAGGTTTGTACAATCACTAATCATGTTACTAGTGAAGTTACCTAACAATTACTAGTGAAGTTTCTTCACAATGTAAAATGGCGTTTTGTTCCGACTATAAGTAAAAATTTCTCGCATACTACCGTGACACTGCTTCATTGTTACATTTTCCAATAAAATAATACATTTAATGGTAAAACTTATACACTCGATTGTGTTTTCTTTTTTACCACCAAATATTAATATTTTTTTTATCATTGAATGTATTGGTTTACCTGAAAATATGGCATTGAGGCATTGTAGAACCTACATGAGAATCTCCAATTATTTTATTAGCATTGATACAAAAATTTAAATAAGGAAACCAATGATAAAATATTGATGACTACGTAATTTTTCCAAACAATATTAATTAGAATATCTTTTTTGTCCAAATTAAACGAGTTAATTATTAAGTGAATGAGAATAATTGGCTTTATGATATTGTAACGATCCATCCCAAGTGGATCCTACTCTGAACAGATTCATTACCTTTCAGCATTGAGTATCTTGACTCAAGGTACAACCATAAAAAATTTACAAATCAAACAACAATCTTTTAATCATTGCAAAACTGTAAAAATACACATCTTTACATATATGAAACTTTTCACTATTACAAACCGACTCTTGAAGTTTTACAAAGGGCATCGATATGAAGAAAAGTTTTTCTCAAATACATCTAAATTGAATATTTTTACAAATATTAGGCTATTACAAAAACTTGAACTTTCAAAAAGGATCAAAAGATTAGGATGCCTTTGATGAGGACTCCTACTGATTTTAACTAGAAATTTTTTTATGCGTTCCTGAAAAATGTTAGTAAAAATAAAAAGTTGAGCTAAAAAGCTTAGTGAGAAGCACATTACTAAGAGTAATCGTTTTGAAAAATAATTCGTTAATTATGGATCTTATAATGTAGGCCCTTATTGTAATCATAATTATAGTACGACTTTTAGATAAAAACTTTTGGTGTAATTTTCTTGATTCTTATCATCAAAAAGAAATAATCATCATTTCAAACGATACTAGTATTTTAAACTTACATAACTCATAATCCAAATCTTAATTCACACATACAACATAAAATCAAACATTTATGATCCACATTCATTCTGATAATTTTCAACCCACAACAATTGATATCTCAATACTCTTCACCGGGTTATTCTCGTCACATGGCCCTCATGGGCCAATTACAACTCATGCCCTTCATGGGCCAATCTCAACACATGTCCAGTATGTATGAAATAAATGTACGTAATGAGATGCAATGCAATGAATAATCATTTCTATACTTGTTTCATTTCGTATTTCTTTACTCATTTCATTTCACTACCCCTCATTGAGCTCATCATATAATAACGAGGACATCTCCCCATACATTTCTCATCTCATATCCTCGAATCCTCTTCACTTAGGTATCAACCTATCCTAGGCGGAGTATTACCGTTTCCAATATCATCTTTGGATCCCCTTCACCTAAGTATCAACCTATCGTACATGGGGTCCTACCATTTCCATAGTGTCTTTATAATTTATCTCAATGCAATGCATTCACAATACCACAGCTTTCAAACATAAACATCACAATAATTCTATCCATAAAAATTAAATATACAATAAGACATTTATATCATTGTTTCCTTATACATTCATAGATCAATACAAACTTCTTTTATTATTATCATTTCATTTCCATAACCATTTAATTCACTATGCTTACTAAGAGTAAGATAAAACTTACCCTTATAAAACCGAGTGCTATTCTTGGGCTTTTTTCTTGTCTTTCTTACGTTCTTCTACCACACTTAAAGCATATAACACTTAGTATAACAATCCAAGAAGTATATATGTATAATTAGTATTTATATTTTATCAAGTAACAACAAGCAAAATCAAAAGAATATAATACTACTAGTTTCCTTTTCTTTATCTCTCTTTCTTTTTCCTATCAATTTTGAGTTTCATACCTATGGTCATGATACTTTTCATTTACTTAATCCAATTTCAAGTTAAAAGACAATAAAAATAAATAAGACCAACAGAAAATTTTACATCAATCATCAACCCTCAACAGGAGACTTACATCAATCTGATCTTTAAACATTAGATACAATGTAAAATGCATGAATAATTGCAAATAAATTTTTGTTTCATTTTCTCATTAATCTGAAGATGTCGAAACGTACATGACTTATAGAAAATGATTTCGTCTGAATCTCAACTCACCAGACTATTTGTCCTGTCTGCTACCTGAAATCATTGCACAATAAGAGATGAGCTTCACAAGCTTAGTGAATTAAATTTACTAGAAGTACTCAATCTGTATAAATAGTCTTTCAATATTTTTATCATTTATATTTCATACAACTCGATACTAGCATTCCACTATCACTACAAAATCATAAATCTCATTCTCTATCAATATCTTCTTCTTATTTATTGGTTCACCTTAAGCCCATCAATTATCTCAAAATTTCCTCGTAATGAGGTTCACATCATAAAATATACTATTTAGATGGTTCTTATCACCATAACTTTCTCTCTGTGAGACTCATTCAACTATAAATAAAATTCACAATGACACACCACACATCCATATTTCAATAATGCAAGAAATAATTAAAATAGATGCAATGCATGAATTATTATTATGGGAATGTCTCCCCACATGTCAACATGTTTTTATTATCTTTGACCGACCCCCTCCCAGTTCTTTTCTTTATAGCTTATCCTGGCTGTCACGGATTCATTTCCAACATGTCTCTTTTATTTCAAGCATATGATATGATCCACGCCAAGAACTAAGAAATTGATGGATCAAGAAGACTTCCAAGATCGTCTAGAAGCAGATTTATGTGAGACCGCGACCCGTTGCTTATATTGAAGCAAGAACCTTGGTATAATGAAGACACCGCATTCAATTATGGAAGGATTGATTGATAAGTCGAAGATGAACATCACGGCGGAAACTCCGATAAGTTCAGAAGTTCTAAAAGAACCACAGAGAAATTTCTCACCAAAAGTATGACTCAAATTTGAATTGTCTTATTCCAAAAGCCAATGGCTATTTAAATACATGAGAATTCGTAACCAATTAGAAAAAGGAAAACTAAGAAATAGGAAATAAACCTAAACAGAATTCTGGTAGGAATAGGAATCTACGAAATAGGAAATAAACCTAAATAGAATTCTGGTAACTTAAAATCCAAATAAGGAAAGTATCTAACTTGGCATGCAAGCCTTATAATGCAACAATTAAATTCAGAAGGAAACAATTAAGAAAATGTGCAAGGTGCAAGCCCAAATTGGAAGAAGATTCGGATGCAACAACCTAATGGATTTAGGCCCATCATAACAGACCCAAAAGATATCCTTTTTGAAACTTTCTTATGTCTAAATTGAAGTTCAAGATGTCATCTTTCCACTCCAACAAGTTTCAACCCATTTGGAGATGCGTGCAAGAAGATATGATCATTTTAAATCTGGTTGTTGGAACCTCCCAAAATTCCAAGGTGGAAGTTCCCTTGGAGCATGGAAACCCATCCTTGTGGATCACGTATAGCATCATCCTTGGGCCCTAAAGATGGTTCTTAGCCTAAATGTGTTGAATAAGCCCATTGAGAGTTTTCTTGAACCATTTAGCTCGAGCCCTTGTAACTGGACCAATTGGAACTTGAATAGGATCCGCCTCCCATTTGTTAGTCGTGTCCTCATCAGCATATATCGGCTATCACGATTTTTCAAAAAGACCGGCCCCTTCCTAGTTCTTTCGGTCCTCTTATTTAATGCATATGCATATGAACAATGATATGAAATATGTATATGAATAATAATATAAAAACCACATGAATTCGAAATATTTAAATTGGCTATCATGATTTTTCTAAAATTATAAAAAAAAATCCACTAAATTCCTCTCATCCCAAATCACATCAAATCATCCATTAAAGCTTGTTAAGATCCACTAAATTTCATCCTAGATTACATCAAATCATCTATCAAAGCTTGTCAAGATCCACTAAATTTTATCTTCTCATAATTCATATCAAAACATCAACCATAGCTCATCAAGAATTCCACTTATCGCTTTTATTATTAAATCAACTTATTATTCCAAAAATATTATTTATCCCCTAATAATTTTTCTACGTGTCCAAAATTCGTATTCTATCTATCAACCAAATCTTTGTCTATCACCAAAACATAAACTAATAATTTATTTTAATATTATCACTATATTTTTTTTTCATTTTTATTTAGATTACTTAAAGTAAATCCAACTCCCCACATAGCCCTTAAATCTACCTGTGGATCACCTTCTTGCCTTTCCCATTCTTCTCCGAAATTTTTCCCTGTTGTTGACTGCCAACACCTGACAAAATATTTGTATTCATTTACTAATTATTTCTTCATTTCTTCATGAACCACACCCTTTGAAAATCCCACTTTGAATTCAGGGAAATTTCATGAATGCTAAAAATTCAAAAATAAACACTATGTTATTACCTTATTCTTTTTGGATAGCTATTCATGACTCTCTATGAAATTTCGCAGTAAACTCCTTCAAAATTTTACTCTTTCAACTTTTATTTGGATCCCCAAGTATTTAAAAAATAAAGTGATTTGTAGAAAACTAAACGAAATTTGTAATTGAAAAATTATTTTTACTTAATATATATATACATATATATATATATATACATATATATATATATATACATATATATATATATATACATATATATATATATATATACACACACACACACACACACAAAAGTTAAAAAAAAAAATTGTGTTTGCAGCCTCCCCCCAAAGTCTTCCACGAATTCTCTTTGTTGGAAGGCATGCAGCCTCATTTGTTACACTTGGAAGCAGGTGCTGCCATCTGCTGCCATGTATCCTATATATATTCAAAAAAAACTTTTTTTTTCTTCCTTTTTCTGGGCTCTGGACGTTTCACGTCCAATTTTTTTTTCATTTCTTTTCTAGACGTCCACGTCTCAGATTTTTTTTTTTTTAATAAAAATTTGACTTTTCGCATGTCAAAATATCTATATTATTTTAACTCTTTATTATATTTATTAAAGTACTTCTTTACCCTTACTTTGAAAATACGGGTATTACAATTCTACCCACCTTATAAAAATTTTGTCCCCGAAATTTGCTTACTTTACTCCAAAAACAAATGTGGATAATATTTCTTCATAATTGTTTCACACTTTCACGTAATCTCTTTAACATCCTTATTTCGCCACAGAACTTAAACTAATGAATTTTGTTTTATTATACAAGACTTGTTCTTTCTATCTAAAATTCTCTCTAGTACTTGTACATAAGTCCAATCTATCTGCATTGCTATAACTTAGTTAGAAATATTATGAGATTTATCAAGTAATTGCTTCCGCAAACGCGAAACGTGGAACAAGTAATGTCACTGCTTTATCTCTGGAGACAAATCCAGGGTATTCACAACCTCATAGGGTCCCACTTACCCCATACTCAACTTTTCTTTCTTTTTGATCCTCAACACACTTTTTCATGGAGATATTTTTAATTACACCCAATCACCTATTTGAAATTCAAGAGATATTCTTTTATTATTAACAGTTATTTGGTCTACTCTGTACTGCTTTACGGTTCTCTCTAACTAATTTGATCCTCTCAGCTATTAACTCAATGATTGATGGACCAGATATATTTCTTTTTCCCATTTCTTCCCAATATACTAGAGTACTACGCCTCTTTCCATACACTGTCTCAATCGGTGCCATCACAATACTAGTTTGATACTGATTATTATAAGCAATTTCAATCGATGGCATGTAAGCATCCTGACTTACTGAGAAACTCATCACCTTGCCCTTAACATATCTTTTAGTACTCTAATAATCCTTTCCATCTGAGCATAAAAAAATTATATTAAATTGTAACTGTGTACCCGTGGCTTTCTGAAAGCCTCTCCAAAATCAAGATGTAAATCTAACATCTTTATTTGACAATATGCTTAATGGTGCTCCATACCACCTCACAATTTCAGCTACAACCTACTTCAATCCTGACTATCAGAATTTCTGTTTTAATCCTCTATATATCTTATTATTACTTGGTTGCATCGAATCTATATCATCATGTGCCTCTCTCATTATCTCCTTTCTCAACTTCGCATTATTGGGAACACAAATCCATATTCCAGTACCCAGAATACCCTCATTTCAAATTTTTGAACTCATATTGCTTTCTAGTAAGCACTCAATGCTTAATCTTTTCTATCTCATCATCTCTACATTGTATCTTTGAAACATTTACTATGGATGATTGTACAACCATATTCGTTAATCATGATCTCCTATCACTTATATTCAATTTCATTCTCATCCCTTTTAAATCTATTATCAATTTCACATCAAGACTCCCTATAGTAGTTAACCTTCTTGTAGACTTTTTACTCAACGCATAAGTTATCACCAGAAATCCTTCATAACCATAAGGAAACACCAATACTGGAGTTGTAATCAACTTCTACTTTAGTAATTGGAATTTTTTTCTCACACTTCCCTCACCATACAAATCTCACCTCTATCTTGGTTAGTCTTATTCAACAGTATTACAATAATTGAAAATTTTTAAAAGAATCTTCTATAATAACCAGCTAACCCCAAGAAGATTCTAATTTCAGTCACATTAGTTGGTCTCTCCCAACTTAACATTACATCTACCTTTTGTGGACCAACTATTATGCCATTTCCCAATTTTCCATGTTCCAAGAAAGTTATTTCATTCAGCCAACACTCACACTTAGAGAACTTTGCAATTGTTATTTCATTTCATTTCCCAATTGTCAATTTCTAATTATTTCTTCATAAACAACACCCTTTGAAAATTCCCACTTTGAATTCGGGAAAATTTCATGAATGCTAAAAATTTAAAAGTAAACACTTCATTATTACCTTATGCTTTTCTGATAGCTATTCGTGACTCTCTATGAAATTCTGTAGTAAACCCCTTCAAAATTTTGCTCTTTAAATTTTTTTTGGATCCCCAAATGTTTAAAGAAATAGAGTGATTTGTAGAAAACTAAATGAAATGTGTCTGCACCCTCTTTGTTGGAGGGCATGCAGCCTCCTTTGTTACACTTGGTAGCAAGTGGGGCAGCAGGTCCTGCCACTTGCTACCATGTGTCTTTTAAAAAAACTTTTTTTTGCCTTCTTCTTCCTTCTGGGCTCTGGACGTTTCACGTCCATTTTTTTTTATTTCTTTTCTATATGTCCACGTCGCATAATTTTCTTATATGAAAATTTGACTTTTTTGCATTTCAAAATATCTTTATTATTTTAACTCTTTGTCATATTTATTAAAGTACTTACTTTACAAATTCGGGTATTACATTTCCATAGCTCAAACTTAAAAAATTTAAGCTCAAATTATCTCAAACAAAACCCAAACATTAACTTTAAGAAGCCTAGTTTAACTTAGAAAATGTTAGAATTCAAGACTACGTTAACTTCTTGAAGAAAAAGCCAAGAAAACTAAGAGGAAAACTTGTCCCTTGTCTCGTGGGTTCAGGTCACGCGTCACCATATGCCACTCATGGTGGCCCTCCTCCTGGAACGGACGGTAGCTGGTGGTGGCAGTAGGTTGTCTTCCAACTATGGTGGCAAAAGGGTTAAGGATTGTTGGGAAAATGTTAGGTCAAAGTTTGTAAAAGGAAGGACTTCTAGAAAAGCTAGAAAAAATCCGGTTCTCTCCCTCTCACCTTTCTGCCCGAAATGAAAGATTTTTAAGTCTTTAACCCTTATATACTCCCCATAACTCTTGTGCCTTTACCCTTTTACCCCTCATCTTTTTCTTTTAATCATTTACAAGTACTTTCCTCTCTTTTCCTAGCTAATACTACTAAGGCCCAAGAGTTTTATTTCTAACCAAAACTCCATAATTCAAACTTAACTTCATACAATTACACTCCTTTATTTTAATTTTTAAAGTTATTTCTTCCGATAATAGATCCAATACACTATAATACAAAAGTTAAATTCCAATACTGACACATACATGTATCATATTAAAACAAAATAAAACCTGACTTTACAGATATAGTATATGCTACATGAAGTGAACTTTTTTGGAATTTAAATTGATAATGCTGGTAAGAGAAAAATGATTGATTACAATCAAATCCACAACCCTCTCCTTCCCTCTCTCTCAGGCTGTACGAATCAGAGACATCAAATTGGAGGAGAGATTTTGAAGAAAAAATCGGAGAAACTTATGGAGAAAATCTATAAATCCTCTTGCAAGAGGAACTTCAGAGTGTTTGTATTCATTTTATATGCAATTAGCATTTCCATTATGTAGTAGTAGTTAGCTAATCAGCCTTCCATGGATTTTGTTTTTGCTTTCATTATTTTGGGTTTGCAATTTCTGTTTGGACAGAGAAGAAGCAGATTCATTCTCTTTCCATCTCGTGTTTTCCCATCCCCAGAGCTAAAGATCTCAACATCTATAAAGACTTGGATTCATCTCTAATTCCCTTCTTAGATTTGACAGTCCACATGTGTGTTTCACAGCTTATACAATCTTGATCCTTTGAATCAAGCATTCAGTCGCAAGTGAAAGATGCTGACTGAGAAGTTCTGGCAGCATTCTTAAAGTACGTAAGAAGGTTTCTAGCTACAACATTTTTATTTCACTAGCAAGAGAACAAAATCAAGTAAAAAACGAAACTTGCATGAAGAGAAGCCAGACCAGCTCCTGACAATTAAATATTCACCACAAAGAAACACTAATCAAAATAATTTCACCAGACATCTGGACGGAGCTCGCCAGTTGCTGGGGGCATCCATCTCCCAGAATTGTAGACCTTTTCACCAACGAATCTAAAGAAAAATCAGTTAAGAAGGAAAATGCATCAGCATGTGTGGAGGGAGAGAGTTATCATCTACCTTTCATCTTCTTCAGTTTGAAGCACAGGCAGTATTGCTCTACGAGCAGCATACTTCTCTTCCTTAAGTGCCCTACATTGTACAAAGAGATTATAAGCCTACAATAAATCTATATTTCATGACAATCGCTCATTATTGCCCATATAACTAATTATTTTTCACCATAGAGGGCAAAAGCAGAGTTGGTGCATGAGATATCCAAACATAAAACCAGATATAGAATAAATCAATCTATTTAATCTGAATTCACATTGCAAAGTCAATTGGTACACCTAGGAGCCGACTTGATAGTCTAGTGAGGCTTACAGCAAAAGAAATATATCTAAGGTCCAAAATAATATTCCAATCAGGGTCAAACACAAGTCTTGGAGGGGCTTTATAACTTCAGAAACATCTCCCTCCAACATTGTCAACGACAAACTGAAAATTCATGGATTCTGCACGCTTCAATGCCAATCTTGACCAAAGAGCATCAATTGTACAATGCAATATAGGCCATGTTTGGTTTCAATTTAAGCCAACTTAAAGCAAGTTGGCTTAAATTGAAACCCAAACATGGCCAAAATATTTCCGAATTTTGTCTTTCATTGCCTATTCTATTTTTTTCAGGACAGTTAAAGAAAAAAATTTATTGTAATGTGAAAAACAATGTAAAATTTACTAGTCTCCTCAAATTTTGATTTGAAGCTTATGAGATTATTCATATTAATATAATGTGGAATCATGCACGTGTTGACATATAAATCATAATTAATTAATTATGATATAATTTATTTTATTTCACAATTATTCCCATTTTAAAAAATCAAATTATTCTTTTAAATTTTTTATAAAAAAATTATAATTTCAGGTTGGGTCTTTTCGAGTTTCGGCTTGTTCGGGTTCAAGTCGGGTTGGGTTTGCGTTATTTTGAATTTGAGTTTCAAGTCACTCGGGTTAAGATTGAGTCAGGATCAGGTCATATTATTTTGATACATTTCTGGGTTGAGACGAGTTTGGACCTGATCTAGTCAAGTCAGGTTTTCGAGTTGAGTCAAATTTTGCCACCTTAAACTATGTCATTGATATCTTTTTGGGGAGGGGTCTTTTGACTTTAGAATTGGAAAAAGATGAAAACAATTATATATATATATATATATATATATATATATATATATATATATATATAACCTTTCACAACTGTTCTACAAAGTACTATGTTCACATACATTATATATGAAGTTATTGATGTATTGATATTTAATAAATTTGCTTCTTTTCCCTTAAAAAATTATTATTTCATCTAGTCTTAATATTCTAGTTTTGTAGCAATAGAAACGACAATAACAATACTCCATGATAAATTAAAAGTAACTATTTCATCCTCTTAAAAACACAGTTTCATTGGAATGAGAAATTGACTCTTATTAGCATTAATGCACTATTATTGCTACGCCCAATCATGCCTTTTAGTATACGTATTATTATCAACGCTGAAGTAAAAGCCATCTTCTCTCGCTTGCCAGAAGCATTCCGATGTGCCTTCACAATAATTTCCCTTGTACTTCGGATTGAAAACGTCAAAGCTCGCCTTTAATGGCCCCCAAAACCAGTAGCAATAGAAAAGAGTCCTTCCAAAGAAATCGATTACAAAATGAAAATGAAAGTCATCACCTGGCATTAATGTATGATCACCAAGATCGTCATTTCCCGATTTGCAACGAACCACTACTGGATTCTGATTAATTTTCATGCCATTAACAATGTGAACATAAAACTTTTGAAACATCCTGTAATAAGAATGAAACTCATCATCTCCTGGCGGTAATGTTGTAGCTGCTAGTGCTAAATCCGATAGGACAAGAAAGAAAATGAAGCATGCCCAAATGTTAGAGTAAGACATTTTTGCAAGAAATAATTGGACTATAGTACTTTACTTTCCTCCTGGAGGAGACAGAAAAATGAGAGAATTTATATGAAAAATAAGCCGACAAAAAAAGGAATAAATAATGGTATTTATGTCTAGATCCTCATGATTTAATTAGTATTGATTACTAAGTGCATACTACGAGAAATTCTTACCTATTCTCGATGCAAAACACTATTTTTGCATCGGATGAAAATTTCACTAGTAATTGTTAGGTAACTTCACTAGTAAGGTTTGTACAATCACTAATCATGTTACTAGTGAAGTTACCTAACAATTACTAGTGAAGTTTCCTCACAATGTAAAATGGCGTTTTGTTCCGACTATAAGTAAAAATTTCTCGCATACTACCGTGACACTGCTTCATTGTTACATTTTCCAATAAAATAATACATTTAATGGTAAAACTTATACACTCGATTGTGTTTTCTTTTTTACTACCAAATATTAATATTTTTTTTTATCATTGAATGTATTGGTTTACCTGAAAATATGGCATTGAGGCATTGTAGAACCTACATGAGAGAATCTTCAATTATTTTATTAGCATTGATACAAAAATTTAAATAAGGAAACCAATGATAAAATATTGATGACTACGTAATTTTTCCAAACAATATTAATTAGAATATCTTTTTTGTCCAAATTAAACGAGTTAATTATTAAGTGAATGAGAATAATTGGCTTTATGATATTGTAACGATCCATCCCAAGTGGATCCTACTCTGAACAGATTCATTACCTTTCAGCATTGAGTATCTTGACTCAAGGTACAACCATAAAAAATTTACAAATCAAACAACAATCTTTTAATCATTGCAAAACTGTAAAAATACACATCTTTACATATATGAAACTTTTCACTATTACAAACCGACTCTTGAAGTTTTACAAAGGGCATCGATATGAAGAAAAGTTTTTCTCAAATACATCTAAATTGAATATTTTTACAAATATTAGGCTATTACAAAAACTTGAACTTTCAAAAAGGATCAAAAGATTAGGATGCCTTTGATGAGGACTCCTACTGATTTTAACTAGAAATTTTTTTATGCGTTCCTGAAAAATGTTAGTAAAAATAAAAAGTTGAGCTAAAAAGCTTAGTGAGAAGCACATTACTAAGAGTAATCGTTTTGAAAAATAATTCGTTAATTATGGATCTTATAATGTAGGCCCTTATTGTAATCATAATTATAGTACGACTTTTAGATAAAAACTTTTGGTGTAATTTTCTTGATTCTTATCATCAAAAAGAAATAATCATCATTTCAAACGATACTAGTATTTTAAACTTACATAACTCATAATCCAAATCTTAATTCACACATACAACATAAAATCAAACATTTATGATCCACATTCATTCTGATAATATTCAACCCACAACAATTGATATATCAATACTCTTCACCGGGTTATTCTCGTCATATGGCCCTCATGGGCCAATTACAACTCATGCCCTTCATGGGCCAATCTCAACACATGTCCAGTATGTATGAAATAAATGTACGTAATGAGATGCAATGCAATGAATAATCATTTCTATACTTATTTCATTTCGTATTTCTTTACTCATTTCATTTCACTACCCCTCATTGAGCTCATCATATAATAACGGGGACATCTCCCCATACATTTCTCATCTCATATCCTCGAATCCTCTTCACTTAGGTATCAACCTATCCTAGGCGGAGTATTACCGTTTCCAATATCATCTTTGGATCCCCTTCACCTAAGTATCAACCTATCGTACATGGGGTCCTACCATTTCCATAGTGTCTTTATAATTTATCTCAATGCAATGCATTCACAATACCACAGCTTTCAAACATAAACATCACAATAATTCTATCCATAAAAATTAAATATACAATAAGACATTTATATCATTGTTTCCTTATACATTCATAGATCAATACAAACTTCTTTTATTATTATCATTTCATTTCAATAACCATTTAATTCACTATGCTTACTAAGAGTAAGATAAAACTTACCCTTATAAAACCGAGTGCTATTCTTGGGCTTTTTTCTTGTCTTTCTTACGTTCTTCTACCACACTTAAAGCATATAACACTTAGTATAACAATCCAAGAAGTATATATGTATAATTAGTATTTATATTTTATCAAGTAACAACAAGCAAAATCAAAAGAATATAATACTACTAGTTTCCTTTTCTTTATCTCTCTTTCTTTTTCCTATCAATTTTGAGTTTCATACCTATGGTCATGATACTTTTCATTTACTTAATCCAATTTCAAGTTAAAAGACAATAAAAATAAATAAGACCAACAGAAAATTTTACATCAATCATCAACCCTCAACAGGAGACTTACATCAATCTGATCTTTAAACATTAGATACAATGTAAAACGCATGAATATTTACAAATAAATTTTTGTTTCATTTTCTCATTAATCTGAAGATGTCGACACGTACATGACTTATAGAAAATGATTTCGTCTGAATCTCAACTCACCAAACTATTTGTCCTGTCTACTACCTGAAATCATTGCACAATAAGAGATGAGCTTCACAAGCTCAGTGAATTAAATTTACTAGAAGTACTCAATCTGTATAAATAGTCTTTCAATATTTTTATCATTTATATTTCATACAACTCGATACTAGCATTCCACTATCACTACAAAATCATAAATCTCATTCTCTATCAATCTCTTCTTCTTATTTATTGGTTCACCATAAGCCCATCAATTATCTCAAAATTTCCTCGTAATGAGGTTCACATCATAAAATATACTATTTAGATGGTTCTTATCACCATAACTTTCTCTCTGTGAGACTCATTCAACTATAAATAAAATTCACAATGACACACCACACATCCATATTTCAATAATGCAAGAAATAATTAAAATAGATGCAATGCATGAATTATTATTATGGGAATGTCTCCCCACATGTCAACATGTTTTTATTATCTTTGACCGACCCCCTCCCAGTTCTTTTCTTTATAGCTTATCCTGGCTGTCACGGATTCATTTCCAACATGTCTCTTTTATTTCAAGCATATGATATGATCCACGCCAAGAACTAAGAAATTGATGGATCAAGAAGACTTCCAAGATCGTCTAGAAGCAGATTTATGTGAGACCGCGACCCGTTGCTTATATTGAAGCAAGAACCTTGGTATAATGAAGACACCGCATTCAATTATGGAAGGATTGATTGATAAGTCGAAGATGAACATCACGGCGGAAACTCCGATAAGTTCAGAAGTTCTAAAAGAACCACAGAGAAATTTCTCACCAAAAGTATGACTCAAATTTGAATTGTCTTATTCCAAAAGCCAATGGCTATTTAAATACATGAGAATTCGTAACCAATTAGAAAAAGGAAAACTAAGAAATAGGAAATAAACCTAAACAGAATTCTGGTAGGAATAGGAATCTACGAAATAGGAAATAAACCTAAATAGAATTCTGGTAACTTAAAATCCAAATAAGGAAAGTATCTAACTTGGCATGCAAGCCTTATAATGCAACAATTAAATTCAGAAGTAAACAATTAAGAAAATGTGCAAGGTGCAAAAAATCCAAATAAGGAAAGTATCTAACTTGGCATGCAAGCCTTATAATGCAACAATTAAATTCAGAAGGAAACAATTAAGAAAATGTGCAAGGTGCAAGCCCAAATTAGAAGAAGATTCGGATGCAACAACCTAATGGATTTAGGCCCATCATAACAGGCCCAAAAGATATCCTTTTTGAAACTTTCTTATGTCTAAATTGAAGTTCAAGATGTCATCTTTCCACTCCAACAAGTTTCAACCCATTTGGAGATGCGTGCAAGAAGATATGATCATTTTAAATCTGGTTGTTGGAACCTCCCAAAATTCCAAGGTGGAAGTTCCCTTGGAGCATGGAAACCCATCCTTGTGGATCACGTATAGCATCATCCTTGGGCCCTAAAGATGGTTCTTAGCCTAAATGTGTGGAATAAGCCCATTGAGAGTTTTCTTGAACCATTTAGCTCGAGCCCTTGTAACTAGACCAATTGGAACTTGAATAGGATCCGCCTCCCATTTGTTAGTCGTGTCCTCATCAGCATATATCGGCTATCACGATTTTTCAAAATGACCGGCCCCTTCCTAGTTCTTTCGGTCCTCTTATTTAATGCATATGCATATGAACAATGATATGAAATATGTATATGAATAATAATATAAAAACCACATGAATTCGAAATATTTAAATTGGCTATCATGATTTTTCTAAAATTATAAAAAAAAATCCACTAAATTCCTCTCATCCCAAATCACATCAAATCATCCATTAAAGCTTGTTAAGATCCACTAAATTTCATCCTAGATTACATCAAATCATCTATCAAAGCTTGTCAAGATCCACTAAATTTTATCTTCTCATAATTCATATCAAAACATCAACCATAGCTCATCAAGAATTCCACTTATCGCTTTTATTATTAAATCAACTTATTATTCCAAAAATATTATTTATCCCCTAATAATTTTTCTACGTGTCCAAAATTCGTATTCTATCTATCAACCAAATCTTTGTCTATCACCAAAACATAAACTAATAATTTATTTTAATATTATCACTATATTTTTTTTTCATTTTTATTTAGATTACTTAAAGTAAATCCAACTCACCACATAGCCCTTAAATCTACCTGTGGATCACCTTCTTGCCTTTCCCATTCTTCTCCGAAATTTTTCCCTGTGGTTGACCGCCAACACCTGACAAAATATTTGTATTCATTTACTAATTATTTCTTCATTTCTTCATGAACCACACCCTTTGAAAATTCCTACTTTGAATTCAGGGAAATTTCATGAATGCTAAAAATTCAAAAATAAACACTATGTTATTACCTTATTCTTTTTTGATAGCTATTCATGACTCTCTATGAAATTTCGCAGTAAACTCCTTCAAAATTTTACTCTTTCAACTTTTAGTTGGATCCCCAAGTATTTAAAGAAATAAAGTGATTTGTAGAAAACTAAACGAAATTTGTAATTGAAAAATTATTTTTACTTAATATATATATATATATATATATATATATATATACACACACACACACACACACACACACACAAAACTTAAAAAAAAAAAATGTGTTTGCAACCTCCCCCCAAAGTGTTCCACGAATTCTCTTTGTTGGAAGGCATGCAGCCTCATTTGTTACACTTGGAAGCAGGTGCTGCCATCTGCTGCCATGTATCCTATATATATTCAAAAAAAAACTTTTTTTTTCTTCCTTTTTCTGGGCTCTGGACGTTTCACGTCCAATTTTTTTTTTCATTTCTTTTCTAGACGTCCACGTCTCAGATTTTTTTTTATTTTTATAAAAATTTGACTTTTCGCATGTCAAAATATCTATATTATTTTAACTCTTTATTATATTTATTAAAGTACTTCTTTACCCTTACTTTGAAAATACGGGTATTACAATTCTACCCACCTTATAAAAATTTTGTCCCCGAAATTTGCTTACTTTACTCCAAAAACAAATGTGGATAATATTTCTTCATAATTGTTTCACACTTTCACGTAATCTCTTTAACATCCTTATTTCGCCACAGAACTTAAACTAATGAATTTTATTTTATTATACAAGACTTGTTCTTTCTATCTAAAATTCTCTCTAGTACTTGTACATAAGTCCAATCTATCTGCATTGCTATAACTTAGTTAGAAATATTATGAGATTTATCAAGTAATTCCTTCCGCAAACGCGAAACGTGGAACAAGTAATGTCACTGCTTTATCTCTGGAGACAAATCCAGGCTATTCACAACCTCATAGGGTCCCACTTACCCCATACTCAACTTTTCTTTCTTTTTGATCCTCAACACACTTTTTCATGGAGATATTTTTAATTACACCCAATCACCTATTTGAAATTCAAGAGATATTCTTTTATTATTAACAGTTATTTGGTATACTCTGTACTGCTTTACGGTTCTCTCTAACTAATTTGATCCTCTCAGCTATTAACTCAATGATTGATGGACCAGATATATTTCTTTTTCCCATTTCTTCCCAATATACTAGAGTACTACACCTCTTTCCATACACTGTCTCAATCGGTGCCATCACAATACTAGTTTGATACTGATTATTATAAGCAATTTCAATCGATGGCATGTAAGCATCCTGACTTACTGAGAAACTCATCACCTTGCCCTTAACATATCTTTTAGTACTCTAATAATCCTTTCCATCTGAGCATAAAAAAATTATATTAAATTGTAACTGTGTACCCGTGGCTTTCTGAAAGCCTCTCCAAAATCAATATGTAAATCTAACATCTTTATTTGACAATATGCTTAATGGTGCTCCATACCACCTCACAATTTCAGCTACAACCTACTTCAATCCTGACTATCAGAATTTCTGTTTTAATCCTCTATATATCTTATTATTACTTGATTGCATCGAATCTATATCATCATGTGCCTCTCTCATTATCTCCTTTCTCAACTTCGCATTATTGGGAACACAAATCCATATTCCAGTACCCAGAATACCCTCATTTCAAATTTTTGAACTCATATTGCTTTCTAGTAAGCACTCAATGCTTAATCTTTTCTATCTCATCATCTCTACATTGTATCTTTGAAACATTTACTATGGATGATTGTACAACCATATTCGTTAATCATGATCTCCTATCACTTATATTCAATTTCATTCTCATCTCTTTTAAATCTATTATCAATTTCACATCAAGACTCCCTATAGTAGTTAACCTTCTTGTAGACTTTTTACTCAACGCATAAGTTATCACCAGAAATCCTTCATAACCATAAGGAAACACCAATACTGGAGTTGTAATCAACTTCTACTTTAGTAATTGGAATTTTTTTCTCACACTTCCCTCACCATACAAATCTCACCTCTATCTTGGTTAGTCTTATTCAACAGTATTACAATAATTGAAAATTTTTAAAAGAATCTTCTATAATAACCAACTAACCCCAAGAAGATTCTAATTTCAGTCACATTAGTTGGTCTCTCCCAACTTAACATTACATCTACCTTTTGTGGACCAACTATTATGCCATTTCCCAATTTTCCATGTTCCAAGAAAGTTATTTCATTCAGCCAACACTCACACTTAGAGAACTTTGCAATTGTTATTTCATTTCATTTCCCAATTGTCAATTTCTAATTATTTCTTCATAAACAACACCCTTTGAAAATTCCCACTTTGAATTCGGGAAAATTTCATGAATGCTAAAAATTTAAAAATAAACACTTCATTATTACCTTCTGCTTTTCTGATAGCTATTCGTGACTCTATGAAATTTTGTAGTAAACCCCTTCAAAATTTTGCTCTTTAAATTTTTTTTGGATCCCCAAATGTTTAAAGAAATAGAGTGATTTGTAGAAAACTAAACGAAATGTGTCTGCAGCCTCTTTGTTGGAGGGCATGCAGCCTCCTTTGTTACACTTGGTAGCAAGTGGGGCAGCAGGTCCTGCCACTTGCTACCATGTGTCTTTTAAAAAAACTTTTTTTTGCCTTCTTCTTCCTTCTGGGCTCTGGACGTTTCATGTCCATTTTTTTTATTTCTTTTCTATATGTCCACGTCGCATAATTTTCTTATATGAAAATTTGACTTTTTTGCATTTCAAAATATCTTTATTATTTTAACTCTTTGTCATATTTATTAAAGTACTTACTTTACAAATTCGGGTATTACATTTCCATAGCTCAAACTTAAAAAATTTAAGCTCAAATTATCTCAAACAAAACCCAAACATTAACTTTAAGAAGCCTAGTTTAACTTAGAAAATGTTAGAATTCAAGACTACGTTAACTTCTTGAAGAAAAAGCCAAGAAAACTAAGAGGAAAACTTGTCCCTTGTCTCGTGGGTTCAGGTCACGCGTCACCATATGCCACTCATGGTGGCCCTCCTCCTGGAACGGACGGTAGCTGGTGGTGGCAGTAGGTTGTCTTCCAACTATGGTGGCAAAAGGGTTAAGGATTGTTGGGCAAATGTTAGGTCAAAGTTTGTAAAAGGAAGGACTTCTAGAAAAGCTAGAAAAAATCCGGTTCTCTCCCTCTCACCTTTCTGCCCGAAATGAAAGATTTTTAAGTCTTTAACCCTTATATACTCCCCACAACTCTTGTGCCTTTACCCTTTTACCCCTCATCTTTTTCTTTTAATCATTTACAAGTACTTTCCTCTCTTTTCCTAGCTAATACTACTAAGGCCCAAGAGTTTTATTTCTAACCAAAACTCCATAATTCAAACTTAACTTCATACAATTACACTCCTTTATTTTAATTTTTAAAGTTATTTCTTCCGATAATAGATCCAATATACTATAATACAAAAGTTAAATTCCAATACTGACACATACATGTATCATATTAAAACAAAATAAAACCTGACTTTACAGATATAGTATATGCTACATGAAGTGAACTTTTTTGGAATTTAAATTGATAATGCTGGTAAGAGAAAAATGATTGATTACAATCAAATCCACAACCCTCTCCTTCCCTCTCTCTCAGGCTGTACGAATCAGAGACATCAAATTGGAGGAGAGATTTTGAAGAAAAAATCGGAGAAACTTATGGAGAAAATCTATAAATCCTCTTGCAAGAGGAACTTCAGAGTGTTTGTATTCATTTTATATGCAATTAGCATTTCCATTATGTAGTAGTAGTTAGCTAATCAGCCTTCCATGGATTTTGTTTTTGCTTTCATTATTTTGGGTTTGCAATTTCTGTTTGGACAGAGAAGAAGCAGATTCATTCTCTTTCCATCTCGTGTTTTCCCATCCCCAGAGCTAAAGATCTCAACATCTATAAAGACTTGGATTCATCTCTAATTCCCTTCTTAGATTTGACAGTCCACATGTGTGTTTCACAGCTTATACAATCTTGATCCTTTGAATCAAGCATTCAGTCGCAAGTGAAAGATGCTGACTGAGAAGTTCTGGCAGCATTCTTAAAGTATGTAGGAAGGTTTCTAGCTACAACATTTTTATTTCACTAGCAAGAGAACAAGATCAAGTAACAAACGAAACTTGCATGAAGAGAAGCCAGACTACCGTGACACTGCTTCATTGTTACATTTTCCAATAAAATAATACATTTAATGGTAAAACTTATACACTCGATTGTGTTTTCTTTTTTGCCACCAAATATTAATATTTTTTTTATCATTGAATGTATTGGTTTACCTGAAAATATGGCATTGAGGCATTGTAGAACCTACATGAGAATCTCCAATTATTTTATTAGCATTGATACAAAAATTTAAATAAGGAAACCAATGATAAAATATTGATGACTACGTAATTTTTCCAAACAATATTAATTAGAATATCTTTTTTGTCCAAATTAAACGAGTTAATTATTAAGTGAATGAGAATAATTGGCTTTATGATATTGTAACGATCCATCCCAAGTGGATCCTACTCTGAACAGATTCATTACCTTTCAGCATTGAGTATCTTGACTCAAGGTACAACCATAAAAAATTTACAAATCAAACAACAATCTTTTAATCATTGCAAAACTGTAAAAATACACATCTTTACATATATGAAACTTTTCACTATTACAAACCGACTCTTGAAGTTTTACAAAGGGCATCGATATGAAGAAAAGTTTTTCTCAAATACATCTAAATTGAATATTTTTACAAATATTAGGCTATTACAAAAACTTGAACTTTCAAAAAGGATCAAAAGATTAGGATGCCTTTGATGAGGACTCCTACTGATTTTAACTAGAAATTTTTTTATGCGTTCCTGAAAAATGTTAGTAAAAATAAAAAGTTGAGCTAAAAAGCTTAGTGAGAAGCACATTACTAAGAGTAATCGTTTTGAAAAATAATTCGTTAATTATGGATCTTATAATGTAGGCCCTTATTGTAATCATAATTATAGTACGACTTTTAGATAAAAACTTTTGGTGTAATTTTCTTGATTCTTATCATCAAAAAGAAATAATCATCATTTCAAACGATACTAGTATTTTAAACTTACATAACTCATAATCCAAATCTTAATTCACACATACAACATAAAATCAAACATTTATGATCCACATTCATTCTGATAATTTTCAACCCACAACAATTGATATCTCAATACTCTTCACCGGGTTATTCTCGTCACATGGCCCTCATGGGCCAATTACAACTCATGCCCTTCATGGGCCAATCTCAACACATGTCCAGTATGTATGAAATAAATGTACGTAATGAGATGCAATGCAATGAATAATCATTTCTATACTTATTTCATTTCGTATTTCTTTACTCATTTCATTTCACTACCCCTCATTGAGCTCATCATATAATAACGGGGACATCTCCCCATACATTTCTCATCTCATATCCTCGAATCCTCTTCACTTAGGTATCAACCTATCCTAGGCGGAGTATTACCGTTTCCAATATCATCTTTGGATCCCCTTCACCTAAGTATCAACCTATCGTACATGGGGTCCTACCATTTCCATAGTGTCTTTATAATTTATCTCAATGCAATGCATTCACAATACCACAGCTTTCAAACATAAACATCACAATAATTCTATCCATAAAAATTAAATATACAATAAGACATTTATATCATTGTTTCCTTATACATTCATAGATCAATACAAACTTCTTTTATTATTATCATTTCATTTCCATAACCATTTAATTCACTATGCTTACTAAGAGTAAGATAAAACTTACCCTTATAAAACCGAGTGCTATTCTTGGGCTTTTTTCTTGTCTTTCTTACGTTCTTCTACCACACTTAAAGCATATAACACTTAGTATAACAATCCAAGAAGTATATATGTATAATTAGTATTTATATTTTATCAAGTAACAACAAGCAAAATCAAAAGAATATAATACTACTAGTTTCCTTTTCTTTATCTCTCTTTCTTTTTCCTATCAATTTTGAGTTTCATACCTATGGTCATGATACTTTTCATTTACTTAATCCAATTTCAAGTTAAAAGACAATAAAAATAAATAAGACCAACAGAAAATTTTACATCAATCATCAACCCTCAACAGGAGACTTACATCAATCTGATCTTTAAACATTAGATACAATGTAAAACGCATGAATATTTACAAATAAATTTTTGTTTCATTTTCTCATTAATCTGAAGATGTCGACACGTACATGACTTATAGAAAATGATTTCATCTGAATCTCAACTCACCAGACTATTTGTCCTGTCTACTACCTGAAATCATTGCACAATAAGAGATGAGCTTCACAAGCTCAGTGAATTAAATTTACTAGAAGTACTCAATCTGTATAAATAGTCTTTCAATATTTTTATCATTTATATTTCATACAACTCGATACTAGCATTCCACTATCACTACAAAATCATAAATCTCATTCTCTATCAATCTCTTCTTCTTATTTATTGGTTCACCTTAAGCCCATCAATTATCTCAAAATTTCCTCGTAATGAGGTTCACATCATAAAATATACTATTTAGATGGTTCTTATCACCATAACTTTCTCTCTGTGAGACTCATTCAACTATAAATAAAATTCACAATGACACACCACACATCCATATTTCAATAATGCAAGAAATAATTAAAATAGATGCAATGCATGAATTATTATTATGGGAATGTCTTCCCACATGTCAACATGTTTTTATTATCTTTGACCGACCCCCTCCCAGTTCTTTTCTTTATAGCTTATCCCGGCTGTCACGGATTCATTTCCAACATGTCTTTTTTATTTCCAGCATATGATATGATCCACGCCAAGAACTAAGAAATTGATGGATGAAGAAGACTTCCAAGATCGTCTAGAAGCAGATTTATGTGAGACCGCGACCCGTTGCTTATATTGAAGCAAGAACCTTGGTATAATGAAGACACCGCATTCAATTATGGAAGGATTGATTGGTAAGTCGAAGATGAACATCACGGAAACTCCGATAAGTTCAGAAGTTCTAAAAGAACCACAGAGAAATTTCTCACCAAAAGTATTACTCAAATTTGAATTGTCTTATTCCAAAAGCCAATGACTATTTAAATACATGAGAATTCGTAACCAATTAGAAAAAGGAAAACTAAGAAATAGGAAATAAACCTAAACAGAATTCTGGTAGGAATAGGAATCTACGAAATAGGAAATAAACCTAAATAGAATTCTGGTAACTTAAAATCCAAATAAGGAAAGTATCTAACTTGGCATGCAAGCCTTATAATGCAACAATTAAATTCAGAAGGAAACAATTAAGAAAATGTGCAAGGTGCAAGCCCAAATTGGAAGAAGATTCGGATGCAACAACCTAATGGATTTAGGCCCATCATAACAGGCCCAAAAGATATCCTTTTTGAAACTTTCTTATGTCTAAATTGAAGTTCAAGATGTCATCTTTCCACTCCAACAAGTTTCAACCCATTTGGAGATGCGTGCAAGAAGATATGATCATTTTAAATCTGGTTGTTGGAACCTCCCAAAATTCCAAGGTGGAAGTTCCCTTGGAGCATGGAAACCCATCCTTGTGGATCACGTATAGCATCATCCTTGGGCCCTAAAGATGGTTCTTAGCCTAAATGTGTTGAATAAGCCCATTGAGAGTTTTCTTGAACCATTTAGCTCGAGCCCTTGTAACTGGACCAATTGGAACTTGAATAGGATCCGCCTCCCATTTGTTAGTCGTGTCCTCATCAGCATATATCGGCTATCACGATTTTTCAAAAAGACCGGCCCCTTCCTAGTTCTTTCGGTCCTCTTATTTAATGCATATGCATATGAACAATGATATGAAATATGTATATGAATAATAATATAAAAACCACATGAATTCGAAATATTTAAATTGGCTATCATGATTTTTCTAAAATTATAAAAAAAAATCCACTAAATTCCTCTCATCCCAAATCACATCAAATCATCCATTAAAGCTTGTTAAGATCCACTAAATTTCATCCTAGATTACATCAAATCATCTATCAAAGCTTGTCAAGATCCACTAAATTTTATCTTCTCATAATTCATATCAAAACATCAACCATAGCTCATCAAGAATTCCACTTATCGCTTTTATTATTAAATCAACTTATTATTCCAAAAATATTATTTATCCCCTAATAATTTTTCTACGTGTCCAAAATTCGTATTCTATCTATCAACCAAATCTTTGTCTATCACCAAAACATAAACTAATAATTTATTTTAATATTATCACTATATTTTTTTTTCATTTTTATTTAGATTACTTAAAGTAAATCCAACTCACCACATAGCCCTTAAATCTACCTGTGGATCACCTTCTTGCCTTTCCCATTCTTCTCCGAAATTTTTCCCTGTTGTTGACCGCCAACACCTGACAAAATATTTGTATTCATTTACTAATTATTTCTTCATTTCTTCATGAACCACACCCTTTGAAAATTCCTACTTTGAATTCAGGGAAATTTCATGAATGCTAAAAATTCAAAAATAAACACTATGTTATTACCTTATTCTTTTTTGATAGCTATTCATGACTCTCTATGAAATTTCGCAGTAAACTCCTTCAAAGTTTTACTCTTTCAACTTTTATTTGGATCCCCAAGTATTTAAAGAAATAAAGTGATTTGTAGAAAACTAAACGAAATTTGTAATTGAAAAATTATTTTTACTTAATATATATATATATATAGAGACACACACACACACACAAAACTTAAAAAAAAAAAAAATGTGTTTGCAGCCTCCCCCCAAAGTGTTCCACGAATTCTCTTTGTTGGAAGGCATGCAGCCTCATTTGTTACACTTGGAAGCAGGTGCTGCCATCTGCTGCCATGTATCCTATATATATTAAAAAAAAAAACTTTTTTTTTCTTCCTTTTTCTGGGCTCTGGACGTTTCACGTCCAATTTTTTTTTTCATTTCTTTTCTAGACGTCCACGTCTCAGATTTTTTTTATTTTTATAAAAATTTGACTTTTCGCATGTCAAAATATCTATATTATTTTAACTCTTTATTATATTTATTAAAGTACTTCTTTACCCTTACTTTGAAAATACGGGTATTACAATTCTACCCACCTTATGAAAATTTTGTCCCCGAAATTTGCTTACTTTACTCCAAAAACAAATGTGGATAATATTTCTTCATAATTGTTTCACACTTTCACGTAATCTCTTTAACATCCTTATTTCGCCACAGAACTTAAACTAATGAATTTTATTTTATTATACAAGACTTGTTCTTTCTATCTAAAATTCTCTCTAGTACTTGTACATAAGTCCAATCTATCTGCATTGCTATAACTTAGTTAGAAATATTATGAGATTTATCAAGTAATTGCTTCCGCAAACGCGAAACGTGGAACAAGTAATGTCACTGCTTTATCTCTGGAGACAAATCCAGGCTATTCACAACCTCATAGGGTCCCACTTACCCCATACTCAACTTTTCTTTCTTTTTGATCCTCAACACACTTTTTCATGGAGATATTTTTAATTACACCCAATCACCTATTTGAAATTCAAGAGATATTCTTTTATTATTAACAGTTATTTGGTCTACTCTGTACTGCTTTACGGTTCTCTCTAACTAATTTGATCCTCTCAGCTATTAACTCAATGATTGATGGACCAGATATATTTCTTTTTCCCATTTCTTCCCAATATACTAGAGTACTACACCTCTTTCCATACACCGTCTCAATCGGTGCCATCACAATACTAGTTTGATACTGATTATTATAAGCAATTTCAATCGATGGCATGTAAGCATCCTGACTTACTGAGAAACTCATCACCTTGCCCTTAACATATCTTTTAGTACTCTAATAATCCTTTCCATCTGAGCATAAAAAAATTATATTAAATTGTAACTGTGTACCCGTCGCTTTCTGAAAACCTCTCCAAAATCAAGATGTAAATCTAACATCTTTATTTGACAATATGCTTAATGGTGCTCCATACCACCTCACAATTTCAGCTACAACCTACTTCAATCCTGACTATCAGAATTTCTGTTTTAATCCTCTATATATCTTATTATTACTTGGTTGCATCGAATCTATATCATCATGTGCCTCTCTCATTGTCTCCTTTCTCAACTTCGCATTATTGGGAACACAAATCCATATTCCAGTAACCAGAATACCCTCATTTCAAATTTTTGAACTCATATTGCTTTCTAGTAAGCACTCAATGCTTAATCTTTTCTATCTCATCATCTCTACATTGTATCTTTGAAACATTTACTATGGATGATTGTACAACCATATTCGTTAATCATGATCTGCCCGAAATGAAAGATTTTTAAGTCTTTAACCCTTATATACTCCCCACAACTCTTGTGCCTTTACCCTTTTACCCCTCATCTTTTTCTTTTAATCATTTACAAGTACTTTCCTCTCTTTTCCTAGCTAATACTACTAAGGCCCAAGAGTTTTATTTCTAACCAAAACTCCATAATTCAAACTTAACTTCATACAATTACACTCCTTTATTTTAATTTTTAAAGTTATTTCTTCCGATAATAGATCCAATATACTATAATACAAAAGTTAAATTCCAATACTGACACATACATGTATCATATTAAAACAAAATAAAACCTGACTTTACAGATATAGTATATGCTACATGAAGTGAACTTTTTTGGAATTTAAATTGATAATGCTGGTAAGAGAAAAATGATTGATTACAATCAAATCCACAACCCTCTCCTTCCCTCTCTCTCAGGCTGTACGAATCAGAGACATCAAATTGGAGGAGAGATTTCAAAGAAAAAATCGGAGAAACTTATGGAGAAAATCTATAAATCCTCTTGCAAGAGGAACTTCAGAGTGTTTGTATTCATTTTATATGCAATTAGTATTTCCATTATGTAGTAGTAGTTAGCTAATCAGCCTTCCATGGATTTTGTTTTTGCTTTCATTATTTTGGGTTTGCAATTTCTGTTTGGACAGAGAAGAGGCAGATTCATTCTCTCTCCATCTCGTGTTTTCCCATCCCCAGAGCTAAAGATCTCAACAACTATAAAGACTTGGATTCATCTCTAATTCCCTTCTTAGATTTGACAGTCCACATGTGTGTTTCACAGCTTATACAATCTTGATCCTTTGAATCAAGCATTCAGTCGCAAGTGAAAGATGCTGACTGAGAAGTTCTGGCAGCATTCTTAAAGTACGTAAGAAGGTTTCTAGCTACAACATTTTTATTTCACTAGCAAGAGAACAAGATCAAGTAACACACGAAACTTGCATGAAGAGAAGCCAGACCAGCTCCTGACAATTAAATATTCACCACAAAGAAACACTAATCAAAACAATTTCACCAGACATCTGGACGGAGCTCGCCAGTTGCTGGAGGCATCCATCTCCCAGAATTGTAGACCCTTTCATCAACGAATCTAAAGAAAAATCAGTTAAGAAGGAAAATGCATCAGCATGTGTGGAGGGAGAGAGCTATCATCTACCTTTCATCTTCTTCAGTTTGAAGCACAGGCAGTATTGCTCTACGAGCAGCATACTTCTCTTCCTTAAGTGCCCTACATTGTACAAAAATATTATATACCTACAATAAATCTATATTTCATGACAATCACTGATGAAAAAGAAAATAAGTTTGACATTATTGCCCATATAACTAATTATTTTTCACCATAGAGGGCAAAAGCAGAGTTGGTGCATGAGATATCCAAACATAAAACCAGATATAGAATAAATCAATCTATTTAATCTGAATTCACATTGCAAAATCAATTGGTACACCTAGGAGCCGACTTGATAGTCTAGTGAGGCTTACAGCAAAAGAAATATATCTAAGGTCCAAAATAATATTCCAATCAGGGTCAAACACAAGTCTTGGAGGGGATTTATAACTTCAGAAGCATCTCCCTCCAACATTGTCAACAACAAACTGAAAATTCATGGATTCTGCACGCTTCAATGCCAATCTTGACCAAAGAGCATCAACTGTAACAATGCAATATAGGCCATGTTTGGTTTCAATTTAAGCCAACTTAAAGCAAGTTGGCTTAAATTGAAACCCAAGCATGGCCAAAATATTTCCGAATTTTGTCTTTCATTGCCTATTCTATTTTTTCAGGACAGTTAAAGATAAAATTTTATTGTAATGGAAAAACAATTTAAAATTTACTAGTCTCCTCAAATTTTGATTTGAAGCTTATGAGATTATTCATATTAATATAATGTGGAATCATGCACGTGTTGACATATAAATCATAATTAATTAATTATGATATAATTTATTTTATTTCAAAATTAGTCCCATTTTAAAAAATCAAATTATTCCTTAAATTTTTTATAAAAATAAATTATAATTTCAGGTTGGGTCGTTTCGAGTTTTGGCTCGTTCGGGTTCAAGTCGGGTTGGGTTTGGGTTATTTTGAATTTGAGTTTCAGATCACTCGGGTTAAGATTGAGTCAGGATCAGGTCATATTATTTTGATACATTTCTGGGTTGAGACGAGTTTGAACCTGATCTACTCAAGTCACGTTTTCGAGTTGAGTCAAATTTTGCCACCTTAAACTATGTCATTGATATCTTTTTGGTAAGGGGTCTTTTGACTTTAGAGTTGGAAAAAGATGAAAACAATAATATATATATATATAAAAAAAACCTTTCACAACTGTTCTACAAAGTACTATGTTCACATGCATTATATATGAAGTTATTGATGTATTGATATTTAATAAATTTGCTCCTTTTCCCTTAAAAAATTATTATTTCATCTAGTCTTAATATTCTAGTTTTGTAGCAATAAAAACGACAATAACAATACTCCATGATAAATTAAAAATAACTATTTCATCCTCTTAAAAAACAGTTTCATTGGAATGAGAAATTGACTCTTATTAGCATTAATGCACTATTATTGCTACGCCCAATCATGCCTTTTAGTATACGTATTATTATCAACGCTGAAGTAAAAGCCATCTTCTCTCGCTTGCCAGAAGCATTCCAATGTGTCTTCACAATAATTTCCCTCGTACTTCGGATTGAAAACGTCAAAGCTCGCCTTTAATGGCCCCCATAACCAGTAGCAATAGAAAAGAGTCCTTCCAAAGAAATCGACTACAAAATGAAAATGAAAGTCATCACCTGGCATTAATGTATGATCACCAAGATCGTCATTTCCCGATTTGCAACGAACCACTACTGGATTCCAATTAATTTTCATGCCATTAACAATGTGAACATAGAACTTTTGAAATGTCCTGTAATAAGAATGAAACTCATCATCTCCTGGCAGTATTGTTGTAGCTGCTAGTGCTAAATCCGATAGGACAAGAAAGAAAATGAAGCATGCCTAAATGTTAGAGTAAGACATTTTTGCAAGAAATAGTTGGACTATAGTACTTTACTTTCCTCCTGGAATTTATATGAAAAATAAGCCAACAAAAAAAGGAATAAATAATGGTATTTATGTCTAGATCCTCATGATTTAATTAGTATTGATTACTAAGTGCATACTACGGGAAATTTTTACCTATACTCGATGCAAAACACTATTTTTGCATCGGATGAAAATTTCACTAGTAATTGTTAGGTAACTTCACTAGTGAGGTTTGTACAATCACTATTTATGTTACCAGTGAAGTTACCTAACAATTACTAGTGAAGTTTTCTCACAATGTAAAATGGCGTTTTGTTCCGACTATAAGTAAGAATTTCTCGCATACTACTATGACACTGCTTCACTGTTACATTTTCCGATAAAATAATACATTTAATGATAAAACTCATACACTCAATTGTGTTTTTTTTTTACCACCAAATATTAATATTTTTTTATCATTGAATGTATTGGTTTACCTGAAAATATGGTATTGAGGCATTGTAGAACCTACATGAGAATCTCGAATTATTTTCTTAGCATTGATATAAAAATTTAAATAAGGAAACCAATGATAAAATATTGATGACTATGTAATTTTTCCAAACAATATTAATTAGAATATCTTTTTTGTCCAAATTAGACGAGTTAATTATTAAGTGAATGAGAATAATTGGCTTTATGATATTGTAACAATCCATCCCAAGTGGATCCTACTCTGAACAGTTTCATTACCTTTCAGCATTGAGTACCTTGACTCAAAATGCAACCATAAAAAATTTACAAATCAAACAACAATCTTTTAATCATTGCAAAACTGAAAAAATACACATCTTTACATATATGAAACTTTTCACTATTACAAACCGACTCTTGAAGTTTTACAAAGAGCATCGATATAAAGAAAAGTTTTTCTCAAATACATCTAAATTGAATATTTTTACAAATTTTAGGCTATTACAAAAACTTGAACTTTCAAAAAGGATCAATAGATGAGGATGCCTTGGATGAGGACTCCTACTGATTTTAACTAGAAAATTTTTGATGCATTCCTGAAAATGTTAGTAAAAATAAATGGTTGAGCTAAAAAACTTAGTGAGAAACACATTACTAAGAGTAATCGTTTTGAAAAATAATTCATTAATTATGGATCTTATAATGTCCGTCCTTATTGTAATCATAATTATAATACGACTTTTATATAAAAACTTTTGGTGTAATTTTCTTGATTCTTATCACCAAAAAGAAATAATCATCATTTCAAACGATACTAGTATTTTAAACTTACATAACTCATAATCCAAATCTTAATTCACACATACAACATAAAATCAAACATTTATGATCCACATTCATTCTGATAATTTTCAACCCACAACAATTGATATCTCAATACTCTTCACCGGGTTATTCTCATCACATGCCCCTCATGGGCCAATTACAACTCATGCCCTTCATGGGTCAATCTCAATAGATGTACAGTATGTATGAAATAAATGTATGTAATGAGATGCAATGCAATGAATAATCATTTCTATACTTATTTCATTTAATATTTCTTTACTCATTTCATTTCACTACCCCTTATTGAGCTCATCATATAATAACGGGGACATCTCCCCATACATTTCTCATCTTATATCCTTGAATCCTCTTCACTTAGGTATCAACCTATCCTAGGAGGAGTTATACCGTTTCCAATATCATCTTTGGATGCCCTTCACCTAAGTATCAACCTATCGTACATGGGGTCCTACCATTTCCATAGTGTCTTTATAATTTATCTCAATGCAATGCATTCACAATACCACAGCTTTCAAACATAAACATCACAATAATTCTATCCATAAAAATTAAATATACAATAAGACATTTATATCATTGTTTCCTTATACATTCATATATCAATATAAAATTCTTATACTATTATCATTTCATTTCCATAACCATTTAATTCACTATGCTTACTAAGAGTAAGATGAAACTTACCCTTATAGAACCAAGTGCTATTCTTGGGCTTTTTCCTTGCCTTTCTTACGTTCTTCTACCACACCTAAAGCATATAACACTTAGTATAACTATCCAAGAAGTATATATGTATAATTAGTATTTATTTTTTATCAAGTACAACAAGCAAAATCAAAAGAATATAATACTACTAGTTTCCTTTTCGTTATTCCTCTTTCTTTTTCCTATCAATTTTGAGTTTCATACCTATGGTCATGATACTTTTCATTTACTTAATCCAATTTCAAGTTAAAAGACAATAAAATTATACTTCTTAAGTAACAAGACTAGTTTAAAATGACTTGTTTCCTTTCCTTCTAATAATCCTTCTTTTCTAAGCTTATTATTTACAAAGCTCCTATTAACCACTTAAAACTTCTTCCAACTCAAAGAAACCATACAATTCTAACCATCTTTACACTGAAGATTTTAAACTCGTAAGATGAACATTTCCCAAACACCAACTTAATTAAATTCACAATGTTACAATTATCCATCTATATAATTCTTTCCAAACTTCTTTCATCACTAAAATACCCCAAATTAAAAACTTTCTCTTTAGCTCTAGCAAGAATTAAGCTTCAAGTTACATAAGTCCATAAGACCACAAATCTTTATATTATCAAACTCCCAAATTCACATACTCATCATTTCCCAAACTCTAATTTAGAGTAATCATTCAAAAATCCCAACTTTGTAAAAGTATTCTTCCTAAACATGAGACTTTTTCATGAAAAATCTTCTAACTCAAAGATTTCCTTCAATTCTAAAAAGCAATCATACTTCAACCTAAACTTTACATATTTAATAAAAATTAAATTCTACAAGATTAAGCTATTTCATTTAAAATTTCTCCAAAATTCACCTTCTAGCTTTAATAACTCATAAACCTTAAAACTTAGATACAATTTAACTTATAAGTTTTAATAATGCCCACCATAAAATTCTCATTATTTCATTCCAAAGCTTAGAATTTAACCAAAACTCTTAAACTCCCATCATCAACCACATATATACCAACTTTCCTGTAATGATCCATCCCGGGTTGGCCACCCCCGACACGGTGTCACCACATTTTGAAAATCCCAACACGACACATATATGCAACAATAAAAATAAATAACACCAATAGAAAATTTTACATCAATCATCAACCCTCAACATGGGACTTACATCAATCTTATCTTTAAACATTAGATACAATGTAAAATGCACGAATATTTAGAAATAAATTTTTATTTCATTTTCTCATTAGTCTGAGGATGTTGACACGTACATGACTTACAGAAAATGATTTAGTCTGAATCTCAACTCACCAGACTATTTGTCTTGTCTGCTACCTGAAATCATTGTACAATGAGGGATGAGCTTCACAAACTCAATGAATTAAATTTACTAGAAGTACTCAATCTGTATAAATAGTCTTTCAATATTTTTATCATTTATATTTCATACAACTCGATACTAGCATTCCACTATCACTACAAAATCATAAGTCTCATTCTCTATCAATCTCTTCTTCTTATTAATTGGTTCACCTTAAGCCCATCAATTATCTCAAAATTTCCTCGTAATGAGGTTCACATCGTAAAATATACTATTTAGATGGTTCTTATCACCATAACTGTCTTCTGTGAGACTTATCCATCTATAAATAAAATTCACAATGACACACCACACATCCGTATTTCAATAATGCCAAAAATAATTAAAATAGATGCAATGCATGAATTATTATTATGGGAATGTCGTCCCACATGTCAACATGTTTTTATTATCTTAGACCGAACCTCTCTCGGTTCTTTTCTTTACAGCTTATCCCGGCTGTCACGGATTCATTTCCAACATATACCGGCTGCCACAATGTCTCTTTTATTTCCAACATATGATATGATCCACACCAAGAACTAAGAAATTGATGGATCAAGAAGACTTCCAAGATCATCTAGAAGCAGATTTATGTGAGACCGCGACCCATTGCTTATATTGAAGCAAGAACCTTGGTATAATGAAGACACCACAATCAATTATGAAAGGATTGATTGATAAGTCGAAGATGAACGTCACGGAAACTCCGATAAGTTTAGAAGTTCTAAAAGAACCACAAAGAAATTTCTCTCCAAAAATATTAATCAAATGTGGATTGTCTTATTCCAAAAGCCAATGGCTATTTAAATACATGAGAATTCGTAACAAATTAGAAAAAGGAAAACTAAGAAATAGGAAACAAACCTAAACAGAATTCTGGTAGGAATAGGAAACTAAGAAATAGGAAATAAACTTAAATAGAATTCTGGTAACCTAAAATCCAAATAAGGAAAGTATCTAACTTGGCATGCAAGCCTTATAATGCAACAATTAAATTCAGAAGGAAACAATTAAGAAAAGGTGCAAGCTACAAGCCCAAGGTGCAAGCCCAACGTGGAAGAAGATTCGGATGCAACAACCTAATGGATTTAGGCCCATCATAACAGGCCCAAACGATATCTTGTTGAAACTTTCTTAGGTCTAAATTGAAGTTCAAAACGTCATCTTTCCACCCCAACAAGTTTCAACCCATTTGGAGATGCGTGCAAGAAGATATGACCATTTTAAATCTGGTCTTTGGAACCTCCCAAAATTCCAAGGTGGAAGTTCCCTTGGATCATGGAAACCCATCCTTGTGGATCACATATAGCATCATCTTTGGGCCCCCAAAGATGGTTCTTAGCCCAAATGTGTTTAATAAGCCCATTAAAAGTTTTCTTGAACCGTTTAGCTCGAGCCCTTGTAACTGGATCAATTGGAACTTGAATAGGATCCGTCTCCCATTTGTTAGTCGTGTCCTCATCAGGATATATTGGTTGTCATGGTTTTTCAATTAGACCGGCCCCTTCCTAGTTCTTTCGATTCTCTTATTTAATGCATATGCATATGAACTATGAAATATGCATCTGAACAATAATATAAAAACCACATGAATTCAAAATATTTAAATTGACTATCATGATTTTTCTCAAATTATAAAAAAAATCCACTAAATTCCTCTCATCCCAAATCACATCAAATCATCCATTAAAGCTTGTCAAGATCCACTAAATTTCATCCCAAATTACATCAAATCGTCCATCAAAGCTTGTCAAGATCCACTAAATTTTATCTTCTCATAATTCATATCAAAACATCAACCATAGCTCATCAAGAATTCCACTTATCGCTTTTATTATTAAATCAACTTATTATTCCAAAAATATTATTTATCCCCTAATAATTTCTCTACATGTCCAAAATTCATATTATATCTATCAACCAAATCTTTATCTATCACCAAAACATAAACTAATAATTTATTTTAATATTATCACTAGATTTTTTTTTTCATTTTTATTTAGATTACTTAAAGTAAATCAAACTCACCACGTAGCCCTTAAAGCTACCCGTGGATCACCTTCTTGCCTTTCCCGTTCTTCTCCGAAATTTTCCCCTGTTGTTGACCGCCAACACCTGACATAATATTTGTATTCAATTTCTAATGATTTCTTCATATCTTCATGAATCACACCCTTTGAAAATTCCTACTTTGAATTCAGGGAAATTTCATGAATGCTAAAAATTCAAAAATATACACTATTATTACCTTATGCTTTTCTGATAGCTATTCGTGACTCTCAATGAAATTTCGCAGTAAACCCATTCAAAATTTTACTCTTTCAACTTTTCTTTGGATCCCCAAGTATTTAAAGAAATAGAGTGATTTGTAGAAAACTAAATGAAATTTTTAATTGAAAATTATGGTTACTTAATATAAATAAATAACTATATATATATATATATATATATATATATATATATACACACACACACACACACACACACACACAAACACACACACACACACACACAAGTTAAAAAAAAAAATATGTTTGAAACCTCCCCCAAAAGTCTTCCACGAATTCTCTTTGTTGGAGGGCATGCAGGCTCATTTGTTACACTTGGCAGCAGGTGCTGCCACCTGCTGCCATGTGTCCTACATATATATATATATATATATATATATATATATATATATATATATATATTCAAAAAAAAATTTCTTCCTTCTTCTTTCTTCTAGGCTCTGGACGTTTCACATCCAATTTTTTTTTTCATTTCTTTTCTAGATGTCCACGTCGCAGATTTTTTTTATTTTTATAAAAATTTGACTTTTTTGCATGTCAAAATATCTATATTATTTTAACTCTTTATCATATTTATTAAAGTACTTCTTTACCCTTACTTTACAAATACTAGTATTACAACTCTATCCACCTTATAAAAATTTTGTCCCCGAAATTTCCTTACTTTACTCCAAAAACAAATGTGGATAATATTTCTTCATAATTGTTTCACACTTTCACATAATCTCTTTAACATCCTTATTCCGCCACAGAACTTAAACTAATGAATTTTATTTTATTATACCAAACTTGTTCTTTTCTATCTAAAATTCTCTCTGGTACTTGTACATAAGTCCAATCTATCTACATTGCTATAACTTAGTTAGAAATATTATGAGATTTATCAAGTAATTACTTCCGCAAACGCAAAACATGGAACAACTTATGTCACTGCTTCATCTCTAGAGGAAAATCCAGGCTATTCATAACTAGCGCAACTTTCTCAACAACCTCATAGGGTGCCACTTACCCCAGACTCAACTTTTCTTTCTTTTTGATCCTCAACACACTTTTTCATGGAGATATTTTTAATTACACCCAATCACCTATTTGAAATTCAAGAGATCTTCTTTTATTATTAAAAGTTATTCGGTCTACTCTGTACTGCTTTACGGTTCTCTCTAACTAATTTGATCCTCTCAGCTATTAACTCAATGATTGATGGATCATACATATTTCTCTTTCCCATTTCTTCCCAACATACTGGAGTACTACACCTCTTGCCATACACTGTCTCAATCAGTGCCATCACAATACTAGTTTGATACTGATTATTATAAGCAATTTCAATCGATGGCATGTAAGCATCCTGACTTACTGAGAAACTCATCACCTTGCCCTTAACATATCTTTTAGTACTCTAATAATACTTTCCATCTGAGCATGAAAAAATTATATTAAATTGTAACTGTGTACCCATGTCTTTCTGAAAGCCTCTCCAAAATCATGATGTAAATCTAACATCTTTATTTGACAATATGCTTAATGGTGCTCCATACCACCTCACAATTTGAGCTACAACCTACTTCAATCCTGACGATCAAAATTTCTGTTTTAATCCTCTATATATCTTATTGTTACATAGTTGCATCCAATCTATATCATCATGTGCCTCTCTCATTATCTCCTTTCTCAACTTCGCATTATTGGGAACACAAATCCATATTCCAGTACCCAGAATACCCTCATTTCAAATTTTTGAACTCATATTGCTTTCTAGTAAGCACTCAATGCTTAATCTTTTCTATCTCATCATCTCTACATTGTATCTTTGAAACATTTACTATGGATGATTGTACAACCATATTCGTTAATCATGATCTCCTATCACTTATATTCAATTTCATTCTCATCCCTTTTAAATCTATTATCAATTTCACATCAAGACTCCCTATAGTAGTTAACCTTCTTGTAGACTTTTTACTCAACGCATAAGTTATCACCAGAAATCCTTCATAACCATAAGGAAACACCAATACTGGAGTTGTAATCAACTTCTACTTTAGTAATTGGAATTTTTTTCTCACACTTCCCTCACCATACAAATCTCACCTCTATCTTGGTTAGTCTTATTCAACAGTATTACAATAATAGAAAATTTTTAAAAGAATCTTCCATAATAACCAGCTAACCCCAAGAAGATTCTAATTTCAATCACATTAGTTGGTCTCTCCCAACTTAACATTACATCTACCTTTTGTGGACCAACTGTTATGTCATTTCCCGATTTTATATGTTCCAAGAAAGTAATTTCATTCAACCAACACTCACACTTAGAAAACTTTGCATATAGTTTCTCTCTCCTCAGAATCTCCAACACACTGTCTAGTGTTTCACATGTTGTTCTTCTCTCTTAGATTATATCAGAAAGTCAAATACAAGTATAAACTTATTAAGATATAGTTTAAACACTCTATTCATCCAGTCCATGAATGTTTCTGTAACATTAGTTAATCCAAATGACATCACAAAAAGCTTATGACCATAATATGTCCTAAAAGCAGTCTTAGACACGTCTCCCTTCTCTATCCTCAATTGTTGATAACTTGATCTTAGGTTTATTTTAGAAAACACTCTCACTCCTGGCACTGCTCAAAAAATTTATTTATCCTTGGAAAAATGTATTTGTTCTTATTCAACTATTTGTAGTCTTTACAAAATCTCATCGTTCCATCTTTCTCCTTCACAAACTCTACATGGGCTCCTCATGATGATACACTAAATCAAATAAGTTGTTTTTCTAACAACTTTTGAAGCTGAACTTTCAATTCTCTCAACTTAGCGAGTGTCATTCTGTAGAGTGCTATAGATATATGTGATGAACCTGGTATCACATCAATAGAGAATTAAATCTCCCTACTGGGAGGCAATCTAGGCAACTCATCACGAAACACATCATGAAAATCTTTCACAACCAAGATTTTTTATGACTTCCTATTTTCTTTTCTAGAATCCATTATGTATGCCAAATACTCCTCATATCCATATCTTGAACACTACAATCTTTCTGGAAAAATCAACCCGGATATAATACGTCGATAACCAATTCATTCTCAAAATTAAATGAAATTATATCATTTTCACATATAATAAATCAGCTTCAGATTCTCTATCACTGAAACGAATCACACAACCCTTGTAAACATTTATAATTATCACTCTATTTCTTGTGGGAACTTCAACAAAAATATTTTTCATCAAATGACTAATACATACTTCAACAGACTTCATAAGAATACTGGATGCAAAAGAATGATTTGCACCAAGATTAACCAACATTGATATGTCCACCTTTTCTATATACAAACACCTCAAATTAGAACAATTATGGGATAAATGTCTTATTTGAATATATATATATATATATATGACAAACTTTTGTCTCTTAATCATACGTCAGATTACCACTTCCCTTTAGTGGCATACTTACTTTCTCTGCCATGACTCCTAGTTCCCATAACCTATCTCCCAAATCTAAGAGTCCCACCAATAGCATTCTTAGCTACAGAAGCAACAGATTCTGCTTGCCTCTGACTCTGTACTAAAGTTCTTTGTGACAAGGAACGTCTCCTCTGGGTGGTCTCCCACGCTGCACACTTATACTGGTACCACCTCGAGCTTCCTCAAATCTAGACTTCTTCCGCCAATTCCTCCTACCTCTAATTTCCGACACATCCTTCTCAATCTGAAGTGTTATATTCACTAATATGAAATAATTCATATGCCTCATGTAAGATAGTTTTGATCAAATCTTAAAACATAGTTCATCTATGAACCTCTTACACTTTCTCTCCTCTAGGTCTACCATTTTCGGTACAACCATTGATGAAACCACAAGTTTGCTATCATATTGAGCCACAGTCAACCCATTTGCCTCAAATAAATAAAATCTCTATCTTATTGAGCTCTAAAGGTCTAAGAAAAGTATTTATCAAGAAATATCTCCTTAAACCTATTCTAGGTTATGCGTCTATTAACATCTGCGTTTACCTTGTGAAGAATATCCTCTCCTCATTCTAAAGTTTTTCCTTCTAACTCAAATGAAGAAAAAGCAACCATATGCTCGTCAGTTACTAGTAAAAATACCAAATAATCTATCTACATGTTTCTCCCAAAACTCAGGCTTAAAGGATTCATAGATCCCTTAAACAACAAAGCATTCAGCTTAACAATCTCCCTGCATCTCATGCATAAACTCATTTTTCCCCCTTTTTAAACGTCTACCATTATGGGATTTACACCAACCTCAGGCACTGCTCTAGCCTGTTCATCATGTCTATGCTATAGGCTACCAACTCTATCATCTATTACATTCACTTCTCAAGAGCATGTGCAAGAGCTTATCTTAGCTCATCTCTTTCAACTTCAGATTCTCTTATAACTTTACTAATATCAATTATATTACTAATATCAATCACATTATCAACACATGCCCTTTTAGGAACCACAAATTCAGACTCAACCTCGATTTGTCAAAAATATTGGGGGCCTTCCACGCCCTCTGAAATCAACAACTCTAACTCTAGCTCTAGCACGTCTACGTGTCATCCTCAGACTATTTAAAATATAATTTATTTTAATCTTCCACTTTCTTACTTTTTATGCAGTCTACAGAATCATAAAACCTAATGCTCTGATACCAAAATTATAACAACCCATCCCGGGTTGGCCACCCCCGAGACGGTGTCACCACATTTTGAAAATCTTGGTACGATACATATATGCAACAATAAAAATAAATAACACCAATAGAAAATTTTACATCAATCATAAACCCTCAACATGAGAGTTACATCAATCTAATCTTTAAACATTAGATACAATGCAAAACGCAGAAATATTTACAAATAAATTTTTATTTTATTTTCTCATTAGACTGAAGATGTTGGCACATACTTGACTTACAGAAAATAATTTCGTCAGAACCGCAACTCACCGGACTATTTGTCTTGTCTGCTACCTGAAATCATTGTATAATGAGGGATGAGCTTACAAGCTCAGTGAAATAAATTTACTAGAAGTATTCAATCTGTATAAATGGCCTTTCAATATTTTTATCATTTATATTTCATACAACTCGATACTAGCATTTCACTATCACTACAAAATCATAAATCCCATTCTCTATCAGTCACTTCTTCTTATTTGTTGGTTCACCTTAAGCAATTATCTCAAAATTTCCTCGTAATGAGGTTCACATCATAAAATCTACCATTTAGATGGTTTTTATCACCATAACTGTCTCTCTGTGAGACTCAACCATCTATAAATAAAATTCACAATAACACACCACACATCCGCATTTCAATAATGCAAGCAATAATTAAAACAGATGCAATTCATGAATTATTATTATTATGGGAACATCTTCCCACATGTCGACATGTTTTTATTATCTTAGACCGGCTCCCTCCCAGTTCTTTTCTTTATAGCTTATCCCAGCTGTCACGGATTTATTTCCAGCACATACCTACTGTCACGGTTTTTCAATTAAACCGGCCCCTTCCCGATTCTTTCAGTTCTCTTATTTAATTAATATGCATATGAACAATTATATGAAATATGCATATGAACAGTAATATAAAAACCACATGAAGTTGAAATATTTAAATTGGCTATCATGATTTTTCTCAAATTATAAAATAAAAATCCACTAAATTCCTCTCATCCCAAATCACATCAAATCATCAATTAAAGCTTGTCAAAATCCACTAAATTTCATCTCAAATCACATCAAATCATCCATCAAAGCTTGTCAAGATCCACTAAATTTTATCTTCTCATAATTCGTATCAAAACATCAACCATAGCTCATCAAGAATTCCACTTATCACTTTTATTATTAAATCAACTTATTATTCCAAAAATATTATTTCTCCCCTAATAATTTTTCTACATGTCCAAAATTCATATTATATCTATCAACCAAATCTTTATGTATCACCAAAACATAAACTAATAATTTATTTTAATATTATCACTAGATTTTTTTTCATTTTTATTTAGATTACTTAAAGTAAATCAAACTCACCACATAGCCCTTAAAGCTACCCGTGGATCACCTTCTTGCCTTTCCCGTTCTTCTCTGAAATTTCTCCTAGTTGTTGATCGCCAACACCTGACATAATATTTGTATTCAATTTCTAATTATTTCTTCATAAACAACACCCTTTGAAAATTCCCACTTCAAATTCGGGAAAATTTCATGAATGCTAAAAATTCAAAAATAAACACTACATTATTACCTTCTGCTTTTCTGATAGCTATTCGTGACTCTCTATGAAATTCTGTAGTAAATTCCTTCAAAATTTTGCTCTTTAAATTTTTTTTGGATCCCCAATTGTTTAAAGAAATAGAGTGATTTGTAGAAAACTAAATGAAATTTGTAATTGAAAAATTATGTTTACTTAATATATATATATATATATATATATATATATATATATATATACACACACACACACAAAAGTTGAAAAAAATGTGTCTGCAGCCTCCCCCCAAAGTCTTCCACGAATTCGCTTTGTTGGAGGGCATGCAACCTCCTTTGTTACACTTGGCAGCAGGTCCTGCCACTTGCTGCCATGTGTCTTATATATATATATTTTTTTTAAAAACTATTTTTTGCCTTCTTCTTCCTTCTGGGCTCTCGACATTTCACATCCATTTTTTTTTATTTCTTTTTTAGATGTCCACGTCGCAGAATTTTTTTATATTAAAATTTGACTTTTTTACATTTTAAAATATTTATATTATTTTAACTCTTTGTCATATTTATTAAAGTATTTATTTAACCTTACTTTACAAATTCGGGTATTACATTTCCATAGCTCAAACTTAAAAAATTTAAGCTCAAATTATCTCGAACAAAACCCAAACATTAACTTTAAGAAGCGTAGTTTAACTTAGAAAATGTTAGAATTCAAGACTACGTTAACTTCTTGAAGAAAAAGCCAAGAAAACTAAGAGGAAAACTTGTCCCTTGTCTCGCGGGTTCAGGTTACGAGTCTCCATATGCCATTCATGGTGGCCCTCCTCCTGGACTGGACGGTAGCTGGTGGTGGCAGTAGGTTGTCTTCCAACTATGGTGGCAAAAGGGTTAAGGATTGTTGGGCAAATGTTAGGTCAAAGTTTGTAAATCCACAACCCTCTCCTTCCCTCTCTCTCAGGCTGTACGAATCAGAGACACCAAATTGTAGGAGAGATATCGAAGAAAAAATCGGAGAAACTTATGGAGAAAATCTATAAATCCTCTTGCAAAAGGAACTTCAGAGTGTTTGTATTCATTTTATATGCAATTAGCATTTCCATTATGTAGTAGTATTTAGCTAATCAGCCTTCCATGGATTTTGTTTTTGCTTTCGTTATTTTGGGTTTGCAATTTCTGTTTGGACAGAGAATAGGCAGATTCATTCTCTCTCCATCTCGTGTTTTCCCATGCCCAGAGCTAAAGATCTCAACATCTATAAAGACTTGGATTCATCCCTAATTCCCTTCTTAGATTTGACAGTCCACATGTGTGTTTCACAGCTTATACAATCTTGATCCTTTGAATCAAGCATTCAGTCGCAAGTGAAAGATGCTGACTGAGAAGTTCTGGCAGCATTCTTAAAGTACGTAAGAAGGTTTCTAGCTACAACATTTTTATTTCACTAGCAAGAGAACAAGATCAAGTAACACACGAAACTTGCATGAAGAGAAGCCAGACCAGCTCCTGACAATTAAATATTCACCACAAAGAAACACTAATCAAAATAATTTCACCAGACATCTGGACGGAGCTCGCCAGTTGCTGGGGGCATCCATCTCCCAGAATTGTAGACCTTTTCACCAACGAATCTAAAGAAAAATCAGTTAAGAAGGAAAATGCATCAGCATGTGTGGAGGGAGAGAGCTATCATCTACCTTTCATCTTCTTCAGTTTGAAGCACAGGCAGTATTGCTCTACGAGCAGCATACTTCTCTTCCTTAAGTGCCCTACATTGTACGAAAATATTATAAGCCTACAATAAATCTATATTTCATGACAATCACTGATGAAAAAAATAATAATTTTCATATTATTGCCCATATAACTAATTATTTTTCACCATGAGGGCAAAAGCAGAGTTGGTGCTTGAGATATCCAAACATAAAACCAGATATAGAATAAATCAATCTATTTAATCTGATTTCACATTGCAAAATCAATTGGTACACCTAGGAGCCGACTTGATAGTCTAGTGCGGCTTACAGCAAAAGAAATATATCTAAGGTCCAAAATAATACTCCAATCAGGGTCAAACACAAGTCTTGGAGGGGCTTTATAACTTCAGAAGCATCTCCCTCCAACATTTTCAACAACAAACTGAAAATTCATGGATTCTGCACGCTTCAATGCCAATCTTGACCAAAGAGCATCAATTGTACAATGCAATATAGGCCATGTTTGGTTTCAATTTAAGCCAACTTAAAGCAAGTTGGCCAACTTAAAGCAAATTGGCTTAAATTGAAACCCAAACATGGCCAAAATATTTCCGAATTTTGTCTTTCATTGCCTATTCTATTTTTTCATGACGGTTAAAGATAAAATTTTATTGTAATGTGAAAAACAATGCAAAATTTACTAGTCTCCTCAAATTTTGATTTGAAGCTTATGAGATTATTCATATTTATAGAATGTGGAATCATGCACGTGTTGACATGTAAATCATAATTAATTAATTATGATATAATTTATTTTATTTCACAATTAGTCCCATTTTAAAAAATTGAATTATTCTTTTAAATTTTTTATAAAAAAAATTATAATTTCAGGTTGGGTCGTTTCGAGTTTTGGCTTGTTCGGGTTCAAGTCGGGTTGGGTTTGGGTTATTTTGAATTAGAGTTTCAGGTCACTCGGGTTAAGATTGAGTCAGGATCATGTCATATTATTTTGATACATTTTCGGGTTGAGACGAGTTTGGACCTGATCTAGTCAAGTCACGTTTTCGAGTTGAGTCAAATTTTGCCACCTTAAACTATGTCATTGATATCTTTTTGGGGAGGGGTTTTTTGACTTTAGAATTGGAAAAAGATGAAAACGATAATATATATATATATATATATATATATATATATAACCTTTCACAACTGTTCTACAAAGTACTATGTTCACATGCATTATATATGAAGTTATTGATGTATTGATATTTAATAAATTTGCTCCTTTTCCCTTAAAAAAATTATTATTTCATCTAGTCTTAATATTCTAGTTTTGTAGCAATAAAAACGACAATAACAATACTCTATGATAAATTAAAAACAACTATTTTATCCTCTTAAAAACATTGTTTCATTGGAATGAGAAATTGACTCTTATTAGCATTAATGCACTATTATTGCTACGCCCAATCATGCCTTTTAGTATACGTATTATTATCAACGCTGAAGTAAAAGCCATCTTCTCTCGCTTGCCAGAAGCATTCCGATGTGTCTTCACAATAATTTCCCTCGTACTTTGGATTGAAAACGTCAAAGCTCGCCTTTAATGGCCCCCAAAACCGGTAGCAATAGAAAAGAGTCCTTCCAAAGAAATCGACTACAAAATGAAAATGAAAGTCATCACCTGGCATTAATGTATGATCACTAAGATTGTCATTTCCCGATTTTGCAACGAACAACTACTGGATTCTGATTAATTTTCATGCCATTAACAATGTGAACATCGAACCTTTGAAATGTCCTGTAATAAGAATGAAACTCATCATCTCCTGGCCGTAATGTTGTAGCTGCTAGTGCTAAATCCGATAGGACAAGAAAGAAAATGAAGCATGCCCAAATGTTAGAGTAAGACATTTTTGCAAGTAATTATTGGACTACTGTTTTCCTGTACAGTGCTCTTTCTGTTTTGAGGATACAGAAAATGAGAGAAATTATATGGAAAATAAAGATCATAATGAATTTAATTAGTAGAATTGACTACAATTGGTCAACCTTACTAAAAGATGAATGGTAGTCTTCATTTATTTCCCAAACAAGGCTGATCGATCTGTTTTTTTCAAAGTAGGTTATATACTATTAGTATTTTTTTTTCAAAGTATACACTTAATATACTGAAGTAAGAATTGACATACCGACGGGAGATATACCCATTAACTTTATAGGAATTTTTTCCATAAGGATCTATTGTTGAAGAAAAATTATATGCTTAGCAATCCTAAATCTATGGGTACCATTAGTGGGTCGTTAAAGCCAAATATAGTGCTTGAATCTTTTATTCTTATTACTAAATCCCAGTTGACTGAACTGATACGAAGAGTTTAATGCATTAACTCTCATACTTAATGCTTTTGTTTCTTCCATTTGTGGGTGCCTGAATCTTTACAATAAATAGACTTGTATCTTCTTCATAACACCTCATATCTTTAATGCATTAATCCATGTTATCTCAAATGATTTCACTCTTTAATGCCTTAATTCTTATCCTTCAAATCACAGATTACAAGCATGTAATTCTCCTCATTTAAGTCTTCGGTTTCTGTTAGATGTCTTGGTTAGGAGAAATTTTTGCCTAGCACAGTGCCGTGAGAGATACATAGCACAAGAATCCCAGTTGACTAAACTGATACGAAGAGTTTAATGCATTAACTCTCATACTTAATGCTTTTGTTTCTTCCATTTGTGGGTGCCTGAATCTTTACAATAAATAGACTTGTATCTTCTTCATAACACCTCATATCTATAATGCATTAATCCATGTTATCTCAAATGATTTCACTCTTTAATGCCTTAATTCTTATCCTTTAAATCACAGATTACAAGCATGTAATTCTCCTCATTTAAGTCTTCGGTTTCTGTTAGGTGTCTTGGTTAGGAGAAGTTTTTGCCTGGCACAGTGCCATGAGAGATACATAGCACAAGAATCCCAGTTGATTGAACTGATTCGAAGAGTTTAATGCATTAACTCTCATACTTAATGCTTTTGTTTCTTCCATTTTTGGGTGCCTGAATCTTTACAATAAATAGACTTGTATCTTCTTCATAACATCTCATATCTATAATGCATTAATCCATGTTATCTCAAATGATTTCACTCTTTAATGCCTTAATTCTTATCCTTTAAATCACAGATTACAAGCTTGTAATTCTCCTCATTTAAGTCTTCGGTTTTTGTTAGATGTCTTGGTTAGGAGAAGTTTTTACCTGGCACATTGCCGTGAGAGATACATAGCACAAGAATCTCAGTTGACTGAACTGATACGAAGAGTTTAATGCATTAACTCTCATACTTAATGCTTTTGTTTCTTCCATTTTTGGGTGCCTGAATCTTTACAATAAATAGACTTGTATCTTCTTCATAACACCTCATATCTATAATGCATTAATCCATGTTATCTCAAATGATTTCACTCTTTAATGCCTTAATTCTTATCCTTTAAATCACAGATTACAAGCATGTAATTCTCCTCATTTAAGTCTTCGGTTTCTGTTAGATGTCTTGGTTAGGAGAAGTTCTTGCCTGGCATAGTGCTGTGAGAGATACATAGCACAAGAATCCCAGTTGACGGAACTGATACGAAGAGTTTAATGCATTAACTCTCATACTTAATGCTTTTGTTTCTTCAATTTATGTGTGCCTGAATATTTACAATAAATAGACTTGTATCTTCTTCATAACACCTCGTATCTATAATGCATTAATCCATGTTATCTCAAATGATTTCACTCTTTAATGCCTTAATTCTTATCCTTTAAATCACAGATTACAAGCATGTAATTCTCCTCATTTAAGTCTTCGGTTTCTGTTAGATGTCTTAGTTAGGAGAAGTTTTTGCCTGGCACAGTGCCGTGAGAGATACATAGCACAAGAATCCCAGTTGACTGAACTGATACGAAGAGTTTAATGCATTAACTCTCATACTTAATGCTTTTGTTTCTTTCATTTGTGGGTGCCTGAATCTTTACAATAAATAGACTTGTATCTTCTTCATAACACCTCATATCTATAATGTATTAATCCATGTTATCTCAAATGTTTCACTCTTTAATGCCTTAATTCTTATCCTTTAAATCACAGATTACAAGCATGTAATTCTCCTCATTTAAGTCTTCGGTTTCTGTTAGATGTCTTGGTTAGGAGAAGTTTTTGCCTGGCACAGTGCAGTGAGAGATACATAGCGCAAGAATCCATCTTATCATTAAATGGTATGAGAAGAGAAAGAAAAAAAAATATTTTATTTTCATTCAATGGTGAGATGGACCATTGTGCCATGTATCTCTCATTACAATACCATCAGTACAACACCTTAAATAACCTCTGTTACACCTTAATGTTGTCCAGAAAAAAACCACAATTCAAAAATGTAATAAACGACTTAGATAAGAATTCAATGCTTACATAATTAGCATTTAGTCTAGTAGAAATAGTAAGTTTGATTTTCGTGCCTCTATGAGTTTAAAGTTCTGTTTGTGAGTGCACACAAACCGAGCTACCATTGTATCATGGAGAGTGACTAGTCATTTGCACCAGAGGGGGGTGACAAAATCGCTTCTTAAGGATAACGGATTAATTTTCATGCCTAGGTATTCTCCTTCAATTTTTAATATCTTTTGCACTTATTCTTGAAGGTAAATTTTAGCTACCACTTTGTGTTCTTGTTATTTTGTTAATTATTTGAGCATCCTATTAATATTTTTTCAAAAATTTTGAGAAGTGATTTCGGTGTTCACTTAATTGACAATAGTTTCTATTCCTAACATGTCAAAATGCTCAAATAAAATTGTGAGGAAATGGATAAAATTGATAGGCGCACTTTGTTAAGCAGTAATAATTATATAAAGTCTTTCACAATATGAGATTATCATGTTAAAAAAATAAGAAAACAAAAAACAGAATTTAATAAGCTACCATCAATCCCTCCTATAAATGTATGATATAACGGTTATGTTTTGCTATTGCATGTCAAGAAATGAGGTTTTGGCACTACAAGAAAAGTACGCATTTACGAGGGATTTGGAAGTGACAAAAAATTTCGTTCGCAATTATATGGTGTAAACGATGGAAACATAAATCACTCGCCAATAACATTTTCGACCAATATACCCTCGTAAATATGGAACAATTTGGTCTCTTTGGTGGTGTCGAGACTTTTATGCGATGATTTTTGCAGTCGCAAATATGGCGACCATATAATATTATATTTTAGTTATTTTAATCAATTTAATATTTAAAACTTTTAATTGCAACTGAAATAAAAGATTCTTTGCGACCGAGTAAGCCCCCGCTTATGAATTTTCAAACAAACCATTACTTTTAGTTTTTTTTAATCAATTTAATGTAATAAATTTACAAATGCGACGAAAATAGGTATTTTCCATGCGCCACTAGTCGTTGCATATACCCCATCTCTGATATACACTAGCTATCTCTTTCCCTCCATCCTCATTTTGCCCACCGCGCCATAGTTTCTCAATTTTCATCTCGTAGAGTCTTCTGTCAATCTTCATTTTCTTCTCGATTTTTATTCCTAATCCACAAATCCTTACTTTATTTTACTTACTCTTCAACAAATTTTTTTTTTTTTTTCCATTTTCAAAGAATTTTCTTCTTACTCCACCATATGTACCTCCTCCACCACCATATCTCCCCATCAACTATGCCTCCTCCACCACCATTTTTCCCCAGCCATCACGCCTCCCCAGCTGCCATGCCTCCTCCACCACGTCTCCTTAGTCGCCACGCCTCCTCCACCGTACGTTGCAAATAACCCTCATTCCTTTTCTTTTGGTACATGTAATTTCTTTTTTTTGGTACATGTAATTTGTTTCTTTAATTCTTGTTTAAGAATGAAATAATTATTCTATGTAAACCGAGGTTCAAACCCAAGAGGGGGGTGAATTGGGTTTTAAAAACTTTTTGCTAATTACTTTGCAAGTTTTTAAACAGCTAATGCACAAAGCACACAAATGAATAATATGCTTGAAAGTAAAAGAGTTTTAGGAAGAGAAAGCGCAAACTCTGTTTATAGTGGTTCGAAAATATCGGATTCCTTTTGACCCTACATCCACTCTCTTCAAGAAACCTCCTTAAAGTAATCCACTAAAACTTTAGTCATACAATTTCACGGGTGTTGCACAAACCTTACAACCGATCTCTTCCTCACGGAAGCTACAATGAAGTGTTTAATCCTAAACACTCTAAGAGTTGTACCAACTCTTTCCCTTTACAACAAATGAAATTTGTTGTGAAGTAAATGGTAGAGAGATAGAAATAAATGCTTTTACAAATGAACGATATCTCTCTTTCAAGAACAAGCTTGAAAAATTGCTCAATAATAAAATTTTCAAAGCTTTTGAGAATTAATTAGTTTTCTTGTGAATTGAATGTGTTATCTTTTTGTTTTAAATGCTCATTGAAGTGGGTTTATATAGATTTGAATCACTATGGCCATTTGACACTGACTTGGTAGGTTTAGGGCATGAAATGCTCAAGTCTCGTGTCTCAAACGGTCATATTTTCGAATTACTAGTCAACTGGGTACAAGGACCCAGTCAACTGGGTCAAGTGAGATATTTCGCTTTTTAGGCTAAGGGAGAGTGTCAGTCGACTGGGTCAGAGGACCAGTCGATTGGGAACTTGACACTAGTCGACTGGGAACTTTCCGTCCAATATTCCAGTCGACTGGGTTGTCCTTCAACCCAGTTTTTATGTTTTCAAAACAGTTTTTGACTTAGAAACTTTTTGTATAATAGTTTTGTCAAAGTCTTTTGTAAATTGAGCCACAAATCAAGCTATATAATTGAGAAAAAGAGATTTACAATTGTTTCAATTACCTTAATACCTATTCTAGATCTTCTGTCTTGTTTTGGTGTCTGAATCACATTGAGTTTTTGCATCTTGTTTCCGTACCAAATGTTTTTACAGCTTAAACACTCAAATAAAATTGTTAGTGTAATTAGAGTTGTGTTTTTTCATTATTAAAATCAAATACGAGTCAACAATCTCCCCTTTTTTGATGATGACAAAACTGAAGAGAGAAAAACAGTTTTAAAAGCTAAGTGTTGGTTTTTTTGAAAAATTTAGGCAGAGTCTTCTCTATTTTTCAGATAAAAAACCAACCTATTAAGCAAAGTTCATATACAGTTATATCAAACCCAACCAAGCAATGCAAGATCATAATACATTTTTCAACATGTTCGGAGCGATGCTCCCCCTAAATTTATGCTCTATTCTAAGTTTACATACAGTTTCCTCTTTTATTTGATTTTTCTCAATTTTCTCCCCCGTTTTGACAACAGCAGAAAAAGGGGTGCAAGCTTGAAAATTAAGTTGTTTGAACACTATAGTCATGAAGATAAGGCAAAAACAAACTTGTATGCAAAAACTAGACATGATTTGGAGTTAGGAAAAATTCCCGGGAAGAATCAGAAGTTCCCACACTACTATAAACAGTTAAAGCATATAGGTGAGCATCAAGTGCTTAAACTAAGCAACCTATTAGCTTATAAGTAAAGCATGTCTACGAGTAAAAAGCTAAATAACTGAAAAGTAAGCATCTATATACAATCATTCATACATCATAAGCTTACAGAAGTTGAATCAATGAGTATAAGCTAATGAATGTAGAATAAGAAAGGAAATGTTCGTGTTGAATATCCATGGAGGTATACAAAAAGATAAATGAAAAGATTCAGGGAGTGGGGGAGTTAGAGCCATCCCGGAAGAGATCTCGAATCTCTACCAATGAGCCCTCTGAGTGTTCTCGGAGTAACTCAAAGTCATCCTTGAGGTTGTTGATGTCCTGACGCATGTGATCAATGTTAGTCCACACCATTTGGAAGCTCTAGTGACAGAAGAGTGCAAGCTCTGGAAGTTCAACTGCATGGACAGTTGGAGGCTTGAAATAGCCTGTAAGATGTTGTCGTGTCCAGCCTGACCAGCACCATAGCCATTATGTCAAGCATGTTGTGGACTACGGTCAGTGTCAATGGCAATGGAAGGAGCGGCATCATCAGGAATCTTATTGTTCTTCTCACTACTGTCATCCTCTCCTATCCGGATGTTCCTCCCAACTTTAGAGTAAACCATCCCATCTCGGATCGTGCACCACATCTTCTTCAAAGAAGAGACATTGGTGATATCCTTGGTGCCAATATCCTGAGCCTCTGAGGCGGGTGGGGGTATGTGAAAATGCTGGAGGATCAAGGTAATGAACATCCCGTATGGGAGCCACCTGGAGTCATTTGTTTCACCAATTATCATGTTGGAGAGCAAGAGGGGGTAGATATTGAAATGGTGTCCTGTTTTGAGACACTAGATCAATACTACATCTATCTTAGAAATATAACCCTCACTCCCGAGTCATAGGTGGATGGTCTAACTCATAATGAGGTTGAACAACTTGGAGTCAATGGGCATTTCACTACATTGGTGAAATGTAGTGGGCCTAAAGATGTAGTTAGGGTTTCCCCTAACAATCTGGTACGCCTCCTCGTAATCAAAGTTATCGGGCCATCCATTGAGACTCCATTGGACCCCTCCCACTAGGATCCTCAGGATATTGACCAGAAGGTCAATATTAACTTCAAATTCTACGCCCATTACCTTGGTTATAAACCGAAGAGCTAATGGGCTTGGTTTGACTAAGTTGGCAAAGAATTGGTGGATGAGGCGCGGGTAGTATTTTTGGTGTATGGTTACAAATGGGGCTAGGTTAATGGCCTCGAAAGTATGGAAAATATCAAAGTTTGCATGACGGATAGAATCAAAATCAACGAATCTGCCCATCATGATTTTCTTGTTACGAATGACGGACATATATTTTTTGTTGGCGGCGGGGTTCCAAAATAAAGACTCATCTAGCTCGCACCTTGTCGTCTTGCTTGATGAACCGACCAATCATTTTCCCTTTGTGTTCGGTGCCGAGGACTTTTTGGAACAGGGCTTTGTAGGCGCGTAAGGTCCTCCAACAGTTGTTTTTATGTGTATTCTCTCAAACATTGTGAAAAAGTCATTTTAGAGAGATTTTTTGGAATATAGAATTTTCAATTGTGAAAAGTTGAAATAGAGGTGATATAGGATGAATTTGAGGGTTCTATAAAATAGTTTTGGGAGATTATGGACAGAAATCAAAGATTTTCTAGAGAGAAAAAGCTCAGGGATTTCAAAAATGGCGTGAGAACTGAAAAATCTAAAGAGACTATTTATAGAATCGCGATACCAGTCGACTGGGTAGGCCACCAAAATTTTAAATTTTGGCTCCAAAAAATGTCTTGTAGTATTAGTCGATTGGATACTTTATACTAGTCGACTGGTAAAATGGGCAGTGGGATACCAATCGACTGGGGTCAATATACTAGTCTACTAGGTCCTTCAGAAAACTTAAAATTTTGAGCTCCAACTTGAAATTTCAGCATGAAATTGTTTATCTATGTCATCTTGACTGAGAGATATATTAAATAAGAGTTAATACTCATTTCACTATATGTCAAATATGCATATGATGAATGTTGATGCAGTCAAACATACATTTTATCATAGTCTTTCAAGCCCATCAATAGTCTAATCTTGCAAAAACTATCTTCACTTAAGGGTTTTGTAAGAATATCAGTTTTTTGATCTTCTGAATGAATGAATTCTAGTTTAATATCACCCTTTTGAGCATGATCTCTTATGAAGTGATGTCTAATTTCTATATGTTTGGATCTAGAATGTTAAATAGAGTTTTTGGTTAAGTTGATAGCACTAGTGTTATCACAATGAATTGACATATCTTTAAAGTTCATGCCATAATCGTCTAAAATGTTGTTTCATCCACAACACTTGTGCACAATAACTTCTGGCTACTATATATTCTGCTTCACCGGTTGATAGCGCAACCGAATTTTGTTTCTGGGAAAACCAAGAGGTTAACATTGCACCTAAGAATTGGCATGTTTCGCTAGTGTTTTTTCTATCTAGTCTACACCTCGTAAAATCAGCATTTGAATATCCTACAAGCTCAAAAGTTGATTTTCTAGCATACTATAACCCTATGTTGACCCTGAACGATTTTAATAGTGACAAAAATCTTAATTAAGCACTAATGAATATTACTTAAGTAATACAAATTGTTAATAGTGCTTATACATCAAAGGAGATCAAGATTATAGAAATTGGTGAATCAAAGTTGATGATCTCAAAAGTCAATAAGCTCTCCAAAAGATCAAATTCAAAGAGAATAATTTAAATGTAACTTCAAAGATAATAGGGATAAATTATAGGTTTGAATCCTAAGATACTATTTGTAAGCATTTCAATTGTTATGAGCTAATTATATTTGCACTGCATTTTAGTATATAGTCTTAATTAATTGAAGATATAAAATCTCCACGTGATTTTATTAAATGCAAATAAATTCTTTGGGCTCAATACTTACAATTACTTGAGCATTTGTAATATATCATTCTTCATATATCTTGCACAGACATTATGCTTAAATTTGTAATATGTTTTGTCATCATCAAAAATGCCTCAATCAAGAAATTGATTAGATTAATTTTGATGATAACAAAACACTTTTGAAATGTTTAACTCGTGTGTTTAATGTGCAAGAAAGTTTGATTCAATTAGGAGATATTTTGGAACTCAAAAAACCAAAAAGAATAAAGAGATATGAAGAAAATTGATGTTGAAAACACTGTTCATCCTGAAAACACTGTAGCAGCGCACAAACAGTGACCTAATCGACCGGGTGAATAATACCAGTCAACTGGTAGACAATCCCCAGTCAACTGGTAACATCAATCCAGTCGACTGGTAACACTGTAGCATTAAAAATATGATTTTTAAAGAGGACCCAGTCGACTGGTAGTTCAAAAATATGACCATTGGGACTCGAAATCTGAGCTTTTAAAGCCACAAACATTTCAAATTAAAGTATAATGGCCATATTAATACATGGTTATATAAACCCACTTTATTCAGCATTCAACAAGGAGGAGAAGACATTCAAAAAGTGAATAACACATTCAAAAAGAAGAGAACACATTCAATCAAGTCTTTTACTCCTTGAAACTCAAAAAGCTTTGAAATAATCATGTTGAGCCATTCTTCAAGTTTTACTTTGAAAGAAAGATATTATTCAGTTTTATAAGCTTCCATTGTTATCTCTCTACCATTTACTTTACAGTATCTATTGTAAAGGGGTTACTTCCTAGAGGAAGGGGATTACTTCCGAAAAGAAGGGGATTGTAATGTTTGAGCAACCCCCGTAAGTTGCTTGTGTTATGGTTTGAGCAACACCCGGAAGTTGCTTGTGTTCGGTTTGAGCAACACCTGTGAAGTTGCTTGTTTTAGTGAAAGACTTCAAGGAGGATCCTTGAAGAGAGTGGATGTAGGGTCGGAAGGATTCTAATATTGCCGAACCACTATAAATCAAGTTTGCATCTCTCTAACTCTATCTCCTTAATTACTTTCATAATTACTTTCTTATAATTATTTATTATTCAAGTAAATGAGATTGATTGCTTAATTATTTAATAATTCAATTATCATTTCTATATTAGGAAATAAACTCTCTCATCTTTGTGCTAGTAATTTAGAAAGATTAATTTCATTTAATTCCGTATATATTTTGATATTTGAGATTGCAAAAAGTATTTAATTTTTTATTACCTAATTCACCCCCCCGGCCCTCTTGGGTATTGCCATAGTATATTTTGGACCAACAATTGGTATCAGAGCAATGTGCTCTTATTTTAGGCTTAATATCCTAGAGTTGATCCTATGGAAACTATATTTTTAGAAGGAAGAGATCCTTCTATTCCTCCTCTTCTCCATGGAACAAATTTCACCCATTGGAAAGCTCAAATGAAGATTTTTATTCAAGCTTATGATTCTTATGCATTGTATTTCATTCTTGAAAATGAAAATGATTTTGATGCAAATGATTGTAAATTCATTCAACTAAATGCTAAAGTTATAAACATGTTTTATAGTTCTCTTGATCAAAACGAAATTGATCAAATTTCCTCATGTAAGACCGCAAAAGAAATTTGGGATTTATTGGAGGTCATTTCTCCTAATTCTATAGGAGGAATGGTTAACCTTGAATGTTATTAATAAATTCTACAGCAATAGTACTTCAGCCTCAAAAAACGATTGAAAAGTGAAGCCCTTCCTTCCAATCCAAGCCGGCGAAGCCGCCCCTATATCTAACCACCGCTCACTCAGTACCATACCTTTTTGCCTACAGCTCCATTTGTTCAATTTGTTTTCCAGTGATGGCAAGAATCTGCGGGGCAGCGATGTTGCTTTTTCTTTTGATTGTCGTGTCATCCCCTAAAAGTATCTGGATTTACTTTTCAGTCTATAATAAGTGGAGGTTTCCAGCCGCTTGCTATAGATATTGAGCGGCGGATCCCCGCGAAAAAGGCGTTGAAGTTCCTTTCCCTATATTTTAGAACGAAGGGAGTAGAGGAATTCGATCTGTTGTTTTAGAAAGGTAGATAGGGACCTATTAGTATTACCTTTTGTTCAGTGCCCGGGAGGGGCCAAACCGACCAAAAATAAGTAACTAAGCTCACTCCCTCAAGCTTTGCTTTCTTCCTTCCGGAGCTTAAGTTGTATTGGAAAAATTCGGTTAAGCTCTTCTGGCTGAAGCCGACCTACTTGCACTTTTTCTAGCTTTTTCATTATGTTGGTTCAACTACTGCTTATGCTGGAATCTCATCCGCATCTAGTGGAGGAAGGGGAGAAGTCAGAAGTATATCATTTCAGTGCCAGTGGAGCGACCTTCCATCAGAATCTGAATCTGGATCTTCCTCAGCAATTGGGATCGTCCACTCATCTGGAGTGAAATCCCTAGCACTTCCTTACCAAGCAAGGGAATTGAGCTGCTTGAGTTGACTTGAGAGCTTCGAGTTCGAGGCTTATAGAGAGCCTGGAAGCTACCATCTCTCTTAATGATGGGGCTGGAGAAAGGCAAGGAGTGTGACAACGTACACGCTTCCCTTTACTCCATAGGCCCTTCTCATCAGTTGCAGGGTTTGGTGGCCCGAAATTGACTTGGCTTCGCCAAAAGGTCTCATCTCTAGAAGCCCGGCTCACTGGAGGAAACGAGCAAGAAAAGAATTTCAAATTAAAAAACTTTGTTCATGACTTAGAGCATTTTAAAACGAATGAAAATGAATCAATTTTTGATTCGCAAACTCGTTTTACCATACTTGTAAAAACTTTATCTTTCATGGGTAAAATTTATTCTAACCTTGAACTTATGAGAATGTTTCTTAGGTTTTTGTCAAATCAATGAAAAATTATTTTGACAAAGCATTCTACAAGTGAAAGTTTAGAAGAGCTTGTGGAATCCCTCAAGAAGCATGAAAGCTACTTGGATTACAAAATTGATGGTTCCACCATATCCTTACCTTTTATGAAAATTGAAGATCTTAATCGTGATGGTGATGGTGATGACGAAGAAGAAGACTTCTCGAATAAAAAGATTGGATACGAGGAAATTGCCAACCTATGTCTTATGGCAATCAACGACAAAAATGAGGTATCGACTTCTTCCTCTTCAAAAAATAACATTGTTAGTGGTAGTGAAGAATTGATAGAAGTCATAAATGAAATGTATGAAGAATTGAAGAAATTCAATTCTAGGAACACCATTCTTAAAGAAGAGGTGTCACCTCTTTCTAAAGAGATGGTAGGTCTAAAAGAAGAAAAAGATAAACTATCTTCATTGCTTTATGATTCTTCTCAAGATTTTCTTAAAGATGAAAATGAGAATTTAAAGAAGAAGATATTAGAATTAAATGATACTATATCTAGACTCATGTTTGGTAAAGAAAAGCTTGATGAAGTGTTTTCTTGCCAAAGATTAAATGGAGGAAAATCTGGTTTAGGTTATTCTCCATTAGGCAAGCAAAAATCAAAAGAGAGCTTATTCATGAAAGCATCATGTGTGAATGAAGCCTCCACTTCAAAGACCACTAGCAAGGTCAAAAGCATTCCCTCAATGAATGCTAGTAGGTCTAAAAATACTAATTCTAATGTATATACAAGAATGAAGCATCCTAGAAATACTCACGCTTATATGTATGCTCATTCAAGAAATACTCATGTGCATTCTAGGAATAATATATATAATCAAAACTTGCACACTGCACATGCACATCCTTGGAATTACCATCATGATTATCCTAGAAATAATATGCATATTCATAATAATGCAAGCATGTATCCTAAAAATCATCATCATACATTTTCTAGAAATGGCATGCATATTCATATTATTCATAATAGAAACATGTATCCTAGGAACTCCTATCCTAAGAATTATAGACATGCACAACTAAGAAATCCTAGAAATTTCAATAACTATTATCCTAGGATTGTGCATCATCATGTCTATAGAACTCCATATGTTGTTAAGAAAGTATGGGTCCCAAAAGGAACCATATTTTCAAGGACTAACCCCAAAGGACCCAAGAAATTTTAGGTACCTAAAAGTGCGATCGTATATCCTTGTGTAATGTAGATATGTCTCCACACCAAGGAGAAAGATAATTGTTGGTACCTTGATAGTGGATGCTCGAAGCACATGACCGGTGATAAAAGTGTATTCAATGAGCTAACTTTAAGAGATGGTGGATTTGTCACCATTGTAGACAACACAAAAATAAAGATCATCGAGCATGGAAAAGTTTGTAATAACTTCTCTACCATAGATAATGTATTGCTAGTACAAAGCCTTAAGCCAAATTTACTAAGTATTAGTCAACTCTGTGACAAAGGCAACAAAGTCACATTTGAGACCTCTCATTGTCTAGTTATAGACATCAAGAGTAACAAGATCAAATTTATTAGCCATAGACATGAACATGTCTATATAGTTGATTTGAAATCCTTGTGTTTTGAAAATGAAAACTGTTTTCCTGCATTTAGTGAAAATCCATGGCTATGGCATAGAAGACCGAACGTGAACTTGCTAAAAATCATTTCAAGAAAAGATTTAGTCATTGGGCTTCCAAAAATCAATTTTGAAAAAGATAAAGTATGTGGTGTTTGTCAAATAGGAAAACAAACTAGGATTTCTTTTAAATCAAAGAATGTAGTCTCAACTACTAGACCTTTGGAACTTTTGTGTATGGACTTATTTGGTCCAATTAGTACCATTAGTCTAGGTGGCCATCAATATGCTCTTGTTATTGTTGATGATTATTCAAGATATACCTTTGTTCTTTTTATTGCTTACAAGGATAAAGCTTTCAAAGGATTTGAAAACTTTTGCAAAAAGGTTCAAAATGAAAAAAGAATTTGTATTTCAAGCATAAGAAGTGATCATGAAAAATAATTTGAAAACCAAAGTTTTTCAAAATTTTGTGATGAAAACGGAATTGATAACAACTTTTCAGCTCCTAAAACTCCTCAACAAAATGGAGTTTTTGAGAGGAAAAACAAAGTTCTAGAAAAATTTTCAAGAACAATGCTTTGTGAAAATAGTTTACCAAAATACTTTTAGGCTGAAGCAGTGAACACCTCTTGCTATATCTTAAATAGAATTTTAATTAGGCCTATGCTTGATAAAACTCCATATGAACTATGGAAAGGTAGAAAGCCTAATATCTCCTATTTTCGTACATTTGGTTACAAATGTTTCATCCTAAATAACAATAAAACTAACTTGGGTAAATTTGACTCTAAGACCGATGAAGGGATATTTTTAGGATATTCAACATCTAGTAAGGCTTATAGAGTTTTCAACAAGAGAACTCTAGTGGTAGAAGAATCCGTACATGTAACTCTTGATGAGTCTAACCCAATTAGTAGTAAAGAAGTTTCTTTTAATGATGATGTAGATTTTATTCCAAAACGGAAACTCCTACTCCCATTGTTAACCCAAAGGAGAGTCCACCTCAAGCAAATGAAGAGATGGAAACTCACAATTTGAGCCAACCATCTACAAACCAACAAGAGGATAGTCTTCCCAAAGATTTGAGGTATGTAAATTATCACCCGATTGATCAAGTGATTGGTGATCCTTCACAAGGGGTAAGAACTCGTTCCTCTATTAGAAATATTTGTAATTATGTAGCCTATTTGTCTCAAATAGAACCCAAGACATTTATAGAAGCTGAAAAAAATAATGATTGGATAATTGCAATGCAAGAAGAAATAAATCAATTTGAGAGAAACAATGTTTGGAATCTAGTTCCAAGATCTAAGAATCATTCAATAATTGGAACTAAATGGGTATATAGAAATAAGATGGATGAAAATGGAATAGTAACTAGAAACAAGGCTAGACTAGTTGCTAAGGGATATAATCAAGAAGAATGAATAGACTTTGATGAGACCTATGCTCCTGTAGCTAGATTAGAAGCTATTCGAATGTTATTAGCCTTTGCATGCTTTAATAAGTTCAAGCTATTTCAAGTAGATGTAAAAAGTGCATTTTTAAATGGCTTTATAAAAGAAGAGTTTTATGTTGAGCAACCTCTTGGATTTGAAAATCCTAACCTTCCAAATCATGTCTACAAGCTTTCTAAGGCTCTATATGGGTTGAAGCAAGCTCCAAGGGCATGGTATGAAAGGTTAAGCATATTTTTTATTAACAATGATTTTGTAAGAGGTAGAATAGACACAACTCTCTTCACAAAAACTCACAAAAATGACACTCTTATAGTCCAAATATATGTTGATGATATTATATTTGGTGCTACTAATGAATCTATGTGTCAAGAGTTTGCAAAGTGCATGCAAGGTGAATTTAAAATGAGCATGATGGGAGAACTTACCTACTTCCTTGGACTTCAAATCAAACAAATAAAAGGAGGCATCTTCATCAATCAATCAAAGTACACTAAGGACCTACTAAAGAGGTTCGGGATGAAAAGCTCAAAGCCTCTTGGAACTCCTATGAGCACAACGACAAAACTTGATCTTGATGAAGGAGGTAAATGCATAGATACTAAATATTATAGAAGCATGATAGGTATTTTACTTTATTTAACTGCAAGTAGGCCTGATATTACGTTCGGTGTATGCATGTGTGCTAGATTTCAGGCTAATCCTAAGGAATCATATGTAGTTGCATTAAAAAGAATTCTTAGATATCTACAAGGAACCCAAACCAAAGGATTATGGTACTCTAGAGATTCATCTTTTGAGCTTGTAAGATATTCAGATGCTAATTTTGCTGGATGTAGGTTAGATAGAAAAAGCACAAGTGGAACATGCCAATTCTTAGGTGCAATGTTAACCTCTTGGTTTTCCAAGAAACAAAATTTCGTTGCACTATAAACCACTGAAGTGGAATATGTAGCAACTGGAAGTTGTTGTGCCCAAGTGTTATGGATGAAACAACAACTAGAAGACTATGGCATGAACCTAAAAAGCATTCTGATACTTTGTTATAATACTAGTGCTATCAACCTAACAAAGAATCCTATCCAGCACTCTAGAACCAAACACATAGAAATCAGACATCATTTCTTAAGAGACCATGCTCAAAAAGGTGATATAAGACTAGAATTCATACCTTCAAAAGATCAAATAGCTGATTTTCTCAGAAAATCTCTAAGTGAAGCTAGTTTCTGCAGAATTAGACTGTCAATGGGATTGTTAGATTATGATAAATTGTATGTTTGATTGCATCTACATTTCATCATTTTGCATATTTGACATATGGTTAAAGAGTATTAAACTTCATTTAATCACTCCCTCACTCAAGATGGAATAGATAAACAAATTTCGTGCTAAGGCTCAAAGACTAGAAATTTTCTTAAGGGTCCAGTCGACTGGTAAGTCTCTGCCCAATATTCCAGTCGACTAGTAATTCTATCCCAGTCAACTGGTAAGTTTTTGCCTAATCTGTCAGTCGACTGGTAAGGCTATACCGACTGGTAAGGCTATACCAGTCGACTAGACTTTGTTTGGAGCCATTTAATACTTAATTATTAATTAATTTTTGATAAATTCTCTTTGATTTGGCATTGGATGAATCAAGTGATGAGCTTGAATTTAGATTAGAGAATTACTTTTGAGCTATTTATTTATCAAGCATGAGCTAAATATGAAACTTTCTATTATATATGCTTGAGTTTGAAAATAATGATTATCTTTACATTAAATTGATAATCAACTACCAATAAGGTTTGTTAAGTTTTATACAATTTTATTTCTCTTAAAAGTTAAAAATAATTACTTTAAACTTTTTGAATGGGGGAGAAAATCTGATTTATTGGTAAAAGAGAAAATCTTTGGTAAAATCATTTTACTCAAATGAGTTTTAAATACTTGATAAACTATTTTTGATAAGTTTTAAATTTGGATATTATATCTTGAGAATTTTATCTCTATGAACTAAAGGAACTCTTTTAAAAGCTTTATATTTCTTGATGTCTTGTAAAATGATTTTTTTCTTAATATGTTTCATCAAAATATTTTCAATAGCGTATTTTGAGGGGGAGCTCTTCTTTTAAATCCACCCTTTTTTTTTTGATCTGTAAATAAACATGTATTAAATGATAAAAAATGTACAAAAGGTTCACTGGGCATACCCAGGAGATTTACAAATAAGGCATATACAAAGAAAGCAAGAGGCTTAAGTCCATCCATAGAGCAATACAAGCCAACAAGCCTTGGGAACTAACTTGGGACCTGCTGGCCTAAACAGGCAGCCAACCAAAACAAACCAGCTGACCTTCAGCTTACAAAGGAGCTGGGCATACCCAGGAGAAAAGCAAAACAAACATACAGCACAACAGGGCATACCCTGGACAAAACCAGAAAAAGGCCAGAAGGAAGCAGCCTAAATCAGCAGCCTATACTCAGGGCAGGTAGCATAGACACTCCTATAGATACCAATCTAGATCTTCTTCACTAAGCCAGCAGGTAAGGCAGGAGCTTTGTCAAAAATCTTGGCCTTTCGAGCCAGCCATATATGGTAGACTGTGCTTGCAAGGGCTGTCTTTCTAGCAACAGCTAGAGGGCCAGTGCCTTTTACTTTTGATGTCCATCTGATAGCACTCTCAATGGTTCTCATTTGCCTTCTACTACCCAGCCACATATTTATGGAGTTCCAGACTTCCTTGCTGATCCTACAGGAGAAGAAGAGGTGGTCTTTGGTCTCATCCTGGTCAGTACATAGGGGGCAGAGCTTGTCATTCCCTTCAAGGTGGAGCTTGTCTTTAGTGAGGAGCCTATCCCTAACAGCCAGCCAAAGAATAAAAGATTGTTTTGGGGGGCAGTGACCATTCCAGACAAGGGGAGCCCATCTGACCTTATTGACTTTCTGCCTCATGTCATTGTACACTTTCTTGATACTTAGCTCATCATGCAGCCTCCATTCCATAAGCTTGTTGGTAGCTTGCTGCACAGAAGGTGGCTGGCCCACCATCTCATCTCTGATTTCCAGGATCCTCTTCCAGAGGGGGGAGTCATCTTTGTTAACCTTGATCTCCCATATGGATTTATTAAAAAGGTAGTAGTGCTGGACCCATTGGATCCAAAGGGAGTCTTTTTTCATCTGAATATTCCATAAGACCCTTGTTAGGAGAGCCTTGTTTCAAGTTTTGAGCTCTATCAGACCAAGACCCCCTTCTGTTTTTGGTTTACAAATATCAGCCCAAGCAACAAGAGCTTTTCTCATGCCCCCATTCTTGCCATTCCAGAGGAAAGTTCTACATAGTTTAATAATCTTATCAAGGATGTTTCCCAGGATGGGAAAAATGGCCAGCCAGAAGCACTCCACACCTTGAAGCACAGATTTGATGAGCTCAGACCTCCCAGCATAGGATAGAGAGGAGCCAGCCCATACATTGATGTAGCCAAAAATTTTCTCTATAAGTGGAGCATAGTGAGAGGCATTCAACCTTGCAGAAGCAAAAGGGACCCCTAAGTACTTGAATGGGAGGCTGCCCTCCTCCATTCCAATGCATCTACTAATCTCCATGACCTCCTCAGGCTTCACCCCAGCATGGTAGAAGTTAGATTTTGCCAAGCTAGTCTTCAGCCCTGAGCAATCACTGAAGGTGTTGACACATTCCATGAGCATGCCCACTGATTTGGCCTCCCCCTAGCAAACAGAATCAGATCATCAGCAAAGGCCAGGTGAGTATTCTTGAGCTTGTCACACTTGGGGTGGAATCTGAACCCCTCTTCCACCTTCAATCTCCCAAACAACCTTGATAGGTATTCCATAATCATCACAAATAGATAGGGAGACAGTGGATCCCCTTGCCTCAAGCCCCTTTTACCTTTGAAAAAACCTTGAAGGCTGCCATTAATGGATAAAGAAAATGTAGTAGTGGTGACACACTCCATAATCCAGTCTTTAAACTTTTCAGGAAACTCCAGGCCCTCTAAATCCACCCTTTTTTATTATGACAAAAAAGGGGAGAAAAATAAGAATGTTAGAGATCTTGTTAGACCTTATTCTTAAGATTTTTAATATTAGAGATCTTGTTAGACCTTATTCTTAAGATTTTTGTCACCATCAAAAAAGGGGAGATTGTTGACCCTGAATGATTTTGACAGTGACAAAAATCTTAATTAAGCACTAATGAATATTACTTAAGTAATACAGATTGTTAATAGTGCTTATACATCAAAGGAGATCAAGATTATAGAAATTGGTGAATCAAAGTTGATGATCTCAAAAGTCAATAAGCTCTCCAAAAGATCAAATTCAAAGAGAATAATTTAAATGCAACTTCAAAGACAATAGGGATAAATTATAGGTTTGAATCCTAAGATACTCTTTGTAAGCATTTCAATTGTTATGAGGTAATTATATTTGCATTGCATTTTATTATATAGTCTTAATTAATTGAAGATATAAAATCTCCACGTGATTTTATTAAATACAAATAAATTCTTTGGGCTCAATACTTAAAATTACTTGAGCATTTGTAATATATCATTCTTCATATATCTTGCACACACATTATGCTTAAATTTGTAATATATTTTGTCATCATCAAAAATGCCTCAATCAAGAAATTGATTAGATTAATTTTGATGATAACAAAACACTTTTGAAGTGTTTAACTCGTGTGTTTAATGTGCAAGAAAGTTTGATTCAATTAGGAGATTTTTTGGAACTCAAAAAACCAAAAAGAATAAAGAGATATGAAGAAAATTGATGCTGAAAACACTATTCATCCCGAAAATACTGTAGCAGTACACAAATAGTGACCCAGTCGACTGGTAAAATGGGCAGACAATCCCCAGTCGACTGGTAACACTGTAGCATTAAAAATATAAATTTTAAAGAGGACCCAGTCGACTGGTAGTTCAAAAATATGACCGTTGGGACTCAAAATCTGAGCTTTTAAAGCCACAAACATTTCAAATTACAGTCTAACGGCCATATTAATACATGGCTATATAAACCCACTCTATTCAGCATTCAACAAGGAGGAAAAGACATTCAACAAGTGAAGAACACATTCAAAAAGAAGAGAACACATTCAATCAAGTCTTTTACTCCTTGAAACTCAAAAAGCTTTAAAATATTCATGTTGAGCCATTCTTCAAGCTTTACTTTGAAAGAGAGATATTATTCAGTTGTATAAGCTTCCATTGTTATCTCTTTACCATTTACTTTACAGCATCTATTGTAAAGGGATTACTTCCGAGAGGAAGGGGATTACTTCCGAGAGGAAGGGGATTACTTCCGAGAGGAAGGGGATTGTACGGTTTGAGCAACACCCGTAAGTTGCTTTTGTTAAGTTGCTTGTGTTCGGTTTGAGCAACACCCGTGAAGTTGCTTGTTTTAGTGAAGATTTCAAGGAGGATCCTTAAAGAGAGTGGACGTAGGGTTGGAAGGATTCCAATATTGCCGAATCACTATAAATCAAGTTTGCATCTCTCTAACTCTATCTCCTTAATTACTTTCATAATTACTTTCTTATAATTATTTATTATTCAAGTAAATGAGATTAATATCTTAATTATTTTATAATTCAATTATCATTTCTATATTAAGCAATAAACTCTCTCATCTTTGTGCTAGTAATTTAGAAAGATTAATTTGATTTAATTCTGCATATATTTTGATATTTGAGATTGCAAAAAGTATTTAATTTTTTAATACCCAATTTAGCCCCCCTCTTAGGTATTGCCATAGTATATTTTGGACCAACACCCTAGGTTTTGAGTTCCTTGTAGATATTTAAGGATTCTTTTTACTGCAATTACATGTGATTCCTTAGGATTAGCTTGAAATCTAGCACACATGCATACACTGAACATTATATCAGGTCTACTTGCAGTTAGATAAAGTAAAGCTCCTATCATGCTTCTATAAGTTTTAGTATCTACAAACTTACCTTCTTCATCTAGGTCAAGTTTTCTAGAAGTGTTTATAGGAGTGCCAATTGACTTTGAGTTTTCCATTCTGAACCTTTTTAATAGGTCCTTGGTATATTTTGATTGATTGATGAAGATACTTTCTTTCAATTATTTGATTTGAAGTCCAAGAAAGTAGGTAAGCTCATCATGCTCATTTCAAATTCACATTACATGCACTTAGCAAACTCTTGACACATAGATTCATTAGTAGCACCAAATATAATATCATCAACATATATTTGGACTAATAGTGTGTCATTTTTGTGATTTTTTGTGAAGAGGGTTGTGTCTATTTTTCCTCTTGTAAAATCATTTTCCATACCATGCTCTTGGAGCTTGCTTCAACCCATAGAGAGCTTTAGAAAGCTTATAAACATGGTTTAGAATACTAGAATTTTCAAATCCAAGAGGTTGCTCAACATACACCTTTTCTTCTATATAAACCGTTTAAAAATGCATTTTTTACATCCATTTGAAATAGCTTAAATTTATTGAAGAATGCAAAGGCCAATAACATACGAATGGCTTCTAATCTAGCTACAGGAGCATATGTCTCATCAAAATCTATTCATTCTTCTTGATTATATACCTTAGCAACTAGCCTAGCCTTGTTCCTAGTCACTATTCCATTTTCATCCATTTTATTTCTAAATACCCATTTAGTTCCTATTATAGTGTGATTCTTTGGTCTAGGAACTAGATTCCATATTTTGTTTCTTTCAAATTGATTTATTTCTTCTTGCATAACATTTATCTAATCAACATCCTTCTCGTCTTCTACAAATGTCTTAGGTTCTACTTAAGATAAATAAGCTACACAATTACAAATATTTCTACTAGAGGATCGAGTTCTTACCCCTTATGAAAGATCACAAATCACTTGATCAATTGGATGATAATTCACATACCTCCAATCTTTGGGAAGACTATCCTCTTGTTGACTTGTAGATGGTTGACCAAGATTGAGAGAATCTACCTCTTGACTTGTTTGAGGTTGGCTTTCCTTCGGGTCAACAATGGGAGTAAGTGTTTCTATTCTTGGAATAAAATTTGCATCATCATTAAAAGAGACTACTCCACTATGCTAATGATTAAATCTTTTCTTGAAATGATTTTAAGCAAATCCAATGACTAAATCTTTTCTTGAAATGATTTTAAGCAAATCGATATTCACATGGCCAAGTCTTCTATGCCATAGCCATGGGTTTTCACTAAATGTAGGAAAACATTTTTCATTTTTCGAATGCAAAGATTTTAAATCAACTATATAGACATTTTTGTGTCTATGGCCAACAAACTTGATCTTGTTACTCTTGATGTCTATAACTAGACAATGAGAGGATTCAAATATGACTTTGTTGCTTTTGTCACATAATTGACTAATACTAAGCAAATTTGGCTTATGGCCTTGCACATGTGATACATGATCAATGGTTGAGAAATCATTACCAACTTTCCATGCCCGATGATCTTTATCTTTGTGTTATCTCTAATGGTGACATGTCTACCATCCTTAGAGTTAGCTCTTTGAACATGCTTTGATAACTGTTGTGCGACAATATACCTAAATTAATGAGTAAATAATCGTACTAGTTTTACTTGCAAGTGCACAAGGTCAACAGTGTAGTATAGTGTGCGAAAGCAATGTTATCTCCACAGGGATTGGTAAAGTTCAATTTTAGAATTAGTTTCCTTAAAGTAAAAAGAAATAAATAACTATTGAGTGTGATTTGATAATAATAATAATAAAGACATAGGGCTTTGATATCCACCACTAATTATACTTTCCCACTAAATAAGGTTTCTATGCTCTAGCTGTATGAAGAATATCTAATGGTCGCCAACCTAAGGGCTTAGTCCACACCTTAGGCTATTGATCTCCCTATGCAACGAGTTAGGCATGGTGTACACTCTAACTCTTTTCTCTCTTAAGGGGTTCAGCATGGGTGTATACTGAGTTGTTCCTTAAGAGAGCATGAGGGCTGTGGAGATCGGCAACCACATGGGACCTAGGGCTTGGTCCACTCCCGGTTTCCCATGTTGATTAACCCAAGTACCCGGATAAGGTAATCCCTTGTTACTAATGTCGAACCCAGGACTCGGTCATCCAAATTGATTTGACTAACCTATCCATGCCACATGCATACGTTGATCAGGCACATACATATGAGGAATGTAAATATAAACAAGCATTAATCAAGTTAAATATTCTAACAAGGCTATAGCAAGGATAATCAATGAATAATTGTGTGGTAAAGCATAACTAGGGCTTCAATCGAGCCCTATAAGTGTTTAGTTACACATACAAAATGAAATAAACATGCTAAACATCATTAATAAAGGGGAAAGAGTAAACCCGAGAGAAGAGGCATCAATTCTCTCTCAAAGCTTACAACTCCAAACTAAAACAAAATATAAAAGTGATCTCTCTCCGGTGTGTGTTTTGTGTGTGCTTTACAGGTGTATTTATAGGACTTGAGTAGTCCTAGAAGGTGCAGAAAACCCTAAACTTCCTAAACCGTAAAAACTCTTTATTTCCAAAATAGGGTTCTGCAGTTTACTGTTCACGCTCGCATATGTACGCTCAATCGCACACGTCTTGCGCTCGATCGCAGTGTGCGCTCGATCCTTCTTGTGTGCGCACGATCGCAATTTTGTGCTCGATCGTATTGCACGGTGCGATCGATCGCAGCTTGATCAGAGGTTGCTCTAGTGATGCGAACCTGTTGATTCTCATCATCTAGGATTTCCAGGCTTCTTCCTTTAAGTGCCAAAACTGCTTCTTTTCTTTCAAAACCCTATAAAAACATGTAAAACACACAAATGAAGTAAAATGGACTAAAATAACATAACTAAGAGCCTAACAAATGTAAATAAGGGGGCTTAAATATGAATATTTAAGCACCTATCAATAACCGGTCATGTGCTTTGAGCATCCACTATCAAGGTACCAACAGTTACCTTTTTCCTTGGTGTGGAAACATATCTACATTACACAAGGATACACAATTGCACTCTTAGTACCCAAAATTTCTTGGGTCCTTTGGGGTTAGTTCTAGAAAATATGGTTCCTTTAAGGACCCATACTTTCTTAACATTATAAGGTGCTCTATAATTATAGACATGTTGATGATGCATAATCCTAGATAATAGTTACTGAAATTTCTAGGATTTCTTAATTGTGCATGTCTATAGTTCCTTGGATAAGCAATCCTAGAGTGCATGTTTCTATTGTGAAAATCATGAACATTCATGTCATCTCTGGGAAATGTGTGATGATAATTTCTAGGATATGCACTTGTATTATCGTGAACATATTATTTCTAGGATACACATGATAGTGATTCCTAGGATGTGCATATGTAGTGTGTGGGTTATGAGTATACATATTATCTCTAAGATGCACATGATGGTTACTCTTAGGATATGTATTTTTTGAATGATTATTTCTAGGATGCTTAATTCTAGTATATGCATTAGAATTTAAATTCACATTTTTAGACCTACTAGCATATATTAGAGTACTTTTAACCTTGCTAAAGGTCTTAGAAGTGGAGGCTCCATTCAAACATGTTGTTTTCATGAACAAAGTTTCTTTAGACTTTTGCTTGTCCAATGGAGAATAACCCAAGCCAGATTTTCCTCCATTTAACTTTTTGCTAGATAACACTTCATCTAGCTTTTCTTTTCCAAGCATAAGTCTAGATATAGTTCTATTCAAATCCATTATTTTATTCTTTAAAATTTCATTTTCATTTTTAGAAAATCTAGTGAAGATTTATAAAGCATGGAAGATAGTTTTTCTTTTTCTTCCTTTAATCCCTCTATCTCTTTAAAGAGAGATGAAACTTCCTTCTTGAGAGCCACATTTCTAGAATCGAATTTCTTCAATTCTTCATGCATCTCATTTATAACTTCAATTAACTCTTCACTACTACTAACATGTTATTATTAGAGGGGGAAGAATTAGATACCTCATTTTCGTCATCGATTGCCATCAAGCATAGGTTGACAATCTCCTCGTATCCGAGCTCATTGTCTGAAGATTCTTCTTCTTCGTCATCACTCCATGTGGTTGCAATCATAGCTTTCTTTTTTAAGCTCTTATATGGTTTGCTCGTTGTTAGGCAATCGGCCTTGATGTAACCGAGCTTCTTGCAACCGTAACACATAGGAGATTCCCTTTTTAGAATGGAATCCCTTGTGTATGGTTTCTCACTCTTTTTCAAGAACTTGTGAAACCTTTTGGTTATTAGAGCTATCTCACCATCTTTTTCACTGCTCTCATCATCTTCTTCCTTCTCTTCCTCTTTGTTGCTTGTAGAGGGTTTGGGAGCAATCATCTTTTTCTTTTTCTCATCATCATTGTCAACGGGATTCATTTCCTCCATCTCATATGGCAATAGTGATCCGAAAAGTGTTTCGACATCAAGTTTGTTGAGATCTTTGGCCTCCGTGATGACCATCTTCTTTGCTTTCCAAGTGGATGGCAAAGATCTTAAGATCTTCCTTGTTAGTTCAAATTCCTCAATGTTCCTACCAAGAAGCTTTAAGCCATTAACGATAGTGGTGAAATGTGAGTGCATTTGAGAAATTGTTTTGTTTGGAGACATTTTGAAAGATTCATACTCGGACACTAGTATATAGATTTTTTATTTTTTTACTTCGCTAGTGCCCTCATATGTGACTTGTAGTTTGTCGCAAATCTCCTTAGCCAAAACACAAGCATAAATTTTATTATACTCAGTAATATCTAAAGCACAATGTAAAATACTAGTGGCTCTACTATTTAGAGACATCATTCTAAAATCCTCTTCATTGAACTTAGTTTTGAGTGTAGGCATTGTATGATTTATTTCTTCAATAGTTATTTCCTTTGTAAGAATTCTAGGTCCTTTTTCAATTACTCTCCATAGATTGTAATCTTGTCATTCGACAAAGATTTTCATTATATTTTTCCAATAGTTATAGTTGGAGCCATTGAACAAATGAGGTCTAGTATAGGAATGTCCTTCAGTATAGCTATTTGATGCCATCAGATCAACTCAAGGATTTTAAGCTTGAAATTGAGTACAAAGCTCTAATACCAATTGTAAACTGAGGTTCAAACTCAAAAGGGGGGGTGAATTGGGTTTTAAAAACTTTTTGCTAATTACTTTATAAGTTTTTTAAACAGTTAAGTGCACAAAGCACACAAACAAATAATATACTTGAAACTAAAAGACTTTAAGGAAGAGAAAGTGCAAACTCCATTTATAGTGGTTTGGCAATATCGGATTCCTTCCGACCCTATGTCCACTCTCTTCAAGGAACCTCTTTGAAGTAATCCACTAAAACTTTAGTCGTACAACTTCACGGGTGTTGCACAAATTTTACAGCCGATCTCTTCCTCACGAAAGCTACAACGAAGTGTTTAATCCTAAACACTCTAAGTGTTGTACCAAATCTTTCCCTTTACAATAAATGAAATTTTCTGTAAAGCAAATGGTTGAGAAATAACAATAAGTGCTTTTACAAATGAACAATATCTCTCTTTCAAGAACAAACTTGAAGAATGGCTCAACAATAAATTTTTCAAAGCTTTTGAAAATTAATGAGCTATCTTGTGGATTGAATGTGTTCTCTTTTTGTTTTAAATGCTCATTGAAGTGTGTTTATATAGCCTTGAATCAATATGGCCGTTTGAAACTAACTTGGTAGGTTTGGGGCATTAACTGCTCAAGTCCTATGTTTCAAACGGTCATATTTTCGAATTACCAGTCGATTGGGTCCTTTTACCAGTCGACTGGGTCAAATTAAAATTTTCACTTTTTAGGCTAAATGAGAGTGCTAGTTGACTGGATCAGAGGACCAATCGACTTGGTGAAGTTACCAGTCGATTGGGTCCTTGACACTAGTCGACTAGGAACTTTTTGTCTTATATTCCAGTCGACTAGTATGTAGACCCAACCGAATGGGTTTGACCCAGTTTTTATGTTTTCAAAATAGTTTTTGACTGAGAAACTTTTTGTATGATAGTTTTATAACCACATATCAAGCTATATAATTGAGCAAAAGAGATTTACAAGTGTTTCAATTACCTTAATGCCTATTCTAGATCTTCTATCTTGTTTTGGTGTCTAAATCATGTTGAGTTCTAGCATCTTGTTTCTGTACTAAATGTTTTTACCTCTTAAATACTTAGATAAAATTGTTAGTGCAATTAGAGTTATGTTTTGTCATTATTAAAATCGAATACGGGTCAACATTCTAGATCATTGAATGATCATTGAAATGTTTCTGTTTGAGAATTCCTTTCTGTTTAATTCCTTGCATATATATTTTAATTTTAATTTAATAGATTTATGGCTACTTGATTTTGCCCACTACTTGAGTATTATTAACTTTCCTTTAGTTTTATATGCCAAACATTTAAATTTTGAAATGGAGTTTTTTTTGCCTAACATTAATTCTTATTGCTACTCAGGTTGCTTGTTATATTGTTGAGATGTGATAGTTCTAATTGTTGTTAGATTTTTAATTCAAACTATTTAGGGAATGAATGCATGCTAATTATTTTTTACCAAGCAATGCAAGTACAAAACCTTGAGATATCTGTAAGAATGCCAATGTAGAGGAATGTTGTCATGCGAGTCCAAAAAACCTATATATGAGATGTGGTCATGCCCAATAGATTTGTCAAACCTATAATTTGATTTTGGAGTTCTTTGTGAAGCTGTTGAGCATCACTATTTAAAATATTGATATGTTGTATTTTTTAGGTTGGATTTGGATGGCATGTGCAGACAATAGCAATTAGAATACCATAATATAATAATTGTATAGAAGAATTTAATCTTGTGGTGATTTTCAGAATAAATTTAAGGGCATTAGTAATTTTTACAGTGATGACCATTATGTGTGTCTTAAACCAAAGTTAGGAGCAAAATTCCATTCAGCTATATGCACATCCATTATTCTATTGTAGTTAGTTATGCTACTTTATATGTAAAAAAAAATATTAAAAAATAGGTACATTATTTTCTATTGTTGTTGTTGTGATTGTATCTGTGCGTGTAGCTAAACTAGCTCCATGTCTTGAATTTCTGCATAAAGATACATTTGATTAATTAGATGATAAGTGTAGCCATAATTTGTTTATACTGTCATCTTAAACTCAATAGCACATAATTTCTAAATGCTATGACATATACTCTGTTGAATATTAAATGAGTGTTTCGGATAGAAGAAGAGTATGTTCTTCAAGACTTGTTGTTAATGTTGGTTAGTTTATGAGTTTATTATCCTTTTTCACCCAAAAAAAAAAGTGTAGCCATACAAAAAAGAGTAATAGGTGAAAAGAGTTGACATGAGGTGAATATAGATTAAGATTGTAGTACTTATCCCAGAAAAAGGTGATAGTTTTCATATTTGAGTTGAGTCTAATATATATACATCCGAAAAATTGTGTTCCTCATTTTTATGTATCTTGTGATTATTGTTTTTTTTTTCTAGACTATCTAATTTCATCTTTGGAGCAAGGCAAAAGAATAGTTGGGTTATAACTGGCTTGGGCATAGCCCAATTAGTTACCACACCTCTCCTCTAATAAGGAGGTCCTAAGTTCAAATACGCCCACGGACCCACCCTCAACTATAAAAGAAAGAGAGAGAATATGATGCAGGAAGATCCGAGTCAGATGATGTAGAGTTGGCAGATCAGTGCAAAACTGGCAGGTGGACTACCTAGGACGGGCCATGAGCTCAGATTAGGCCCCGGAGACCTTAATCTAATTGGAAACGGGCCAACGAACAAAACTGAGAACTCTCATCGTAGCGGAATTTTAGCCAAAAAAAGACGTTTAGGCCCTCAAATTAGCAGTTTATAGTTTTTAGGAAACTTTTTATTTTATTTTATTTAAATTCGGCCTTAATTTAATTTTTCTATTTTAGCTTCAACCTTATAAATAAGGTCTTAGGGTTTCGTAATCATTATTATTGTATTTGCATAATTTTAAATAAAACATCAGAGGGGTTTCTATGTATTGTTTAGGGTTTTTTCTTATGTTATTCCCTATGAATTATCTGTTCGACTAGCCTGCAGAATAATCGATATTCTGCCCGGAGGGGTTTCTTTGTATTGTTTAGGGTTTTTTCTTGTGTTACTCCCTGTGAACTATCTATTCGACTAGCCTGTAGAATAATCGCTATTCTGCCCGGCACCAGGGTATATATTTATAAATGGGTTTGATAAATGCTATCATATAATACTGTTTTTCTCAATCCTTTTTTTATTGTTTTGCTCTTGCTAGAATAGTCGTTGTAAAGGACTTGGAAAGGAAATTATCTTGATGATGATGGCCTATGCAGTGGAGAATTTGGGGATTCATGTATTATGTGCTAAGATTGGAGAATCAAATGGATCATCTCTTAATTTGTTCCACAAGTTGGTATGTTCTCTGACTTTTTTTTGTCTCAAATATGTGCATGTGCTCTTATTTTGTTCATGTAACATCACTCATTTATTTGATGGACTAATATTTGTACACGTGTGTGGGTGAGGAACCTTGGATTACATGTACTTCAAATCTATGTAATTGTATTCATTCTTTCTTCTGTTGACTAGCTTCCTCTATTATTGGCGTAGGGCTTTGAGGAAGCTTCTTACAGTGAAATCTTCAAAGAGGTTAGCATATATTGTCTTTACAGCCACCTATATCAAGAGTGTGTGTGTGTGTCATTTTGTTCTAGGAGAAAAGTGGAGATACTGACGCCGGGCAGAATAGTGATTATTCTGCAGGCTAGTTTCAACATATATTTTACAGGGAAAAACACAAGAGAAACCCTAAAAAATACAGAGAAACACCTCTGATGTTTAATTTAAAATTTTGCAAATCCAATAATAATAATAATATCTCTTTTCCATATGTGGCCTCCTTATTTATAAGGTCAAAGCAAAAAAAAAGAAAAAATCCCCGAAAACATAATCCTGGGGAAAACTAAGGAAATTACTAAAATTAAGCGATTGTATTAAGGCAGAATCAACGGCAATCAATTTTGACTTGAATACAAAAGGAAATTGCAAATGGAAAGTTTCCTAAAACTGGAAACTGCAAATTTGAAGGTCTAAAATAGAATCAACGGCAATCAACCGTTCTAGGTAGTCTACCTGCCATTTTTGCGTTGATCTACCAACTCAAGGTATCTTAGTGCCAACAACTTGTTATCTGACAACTCAGCATCATCTGACTCAGATCCTCCTGCATCAGTCGCCTCAGTTTGGAAAGAACTCGTCCTCGAGTTCACAATAGCTTCATCGGAATCCACAAAACAAGGACTCAGGTGTTTAACATTAAAGACATCAGGCGGCAACCCATGAGGAAGATCCTTTGGCATCAGGTCAGAAAACTCTGCTAGCAGCTGCTGCATCTCTGCTGGTAAATCTAGATTCATGTCTGCTACATTATTCCCACAAGGTAGCAGAGCATGGACCACGTCTCCACACTCAATCTCAGCTAAAAATCTGGACATCAAAAGCAGATAAGTATTATTGGCTACCGGGGTAGGAGTGGTTCCTTCCCGACGAAGTGCCAACACAATCTTCTTCTCCTTGATGCTAAGGGAATATGCATTTTTTCGCCCATCATGAATAACACTGTGATCATACTGCCAAGGTCTACCCAACAATACATGACAAGCATCCATAGACACAACATCACACCAAGCATTATCAAAATATTTCCTACCAATCGAAAAAGACACTAGGCATCGCCTATCTATTGTTACCTCATTGCCTTTATTCAGCCACGACAATTTATATGGCTTAGGATGACGATCTGTTTTCAATTGCAGTTTCTGGACAGTTTCTTCAGACATTACATTCTCACAACTACCACTGTCAATTATCATCTTGCAGACTTTATCGGCAACTGTGCAGGTCGTGTGGAAAATATTGGTTCTCAACCAATCGTCCCCTGAATCACCCTTGGGGGTCAGTAAACTCTTACGAATGACCAGAATCTAATGGCCATCTCCATGCAACACATCTCTATCTTCATCATCGTCATACACAGACTCTCCAATCTCCTCAGTTTCGTCTACCCCGTCGTCCTCAATCGGGAGATTTTTGCCCTTATGACTAGCAAGCTTCCTGCACTCAGTTGATTTGTGCCCATATTCACCATATCTGAAACATCTAATATTTGGGTTAGAGTTACCTTGGGGTGGCTACTGGGCAGGACGGGATTCCTGAGGGTGAACTGGCCGACTGCTTTGATCACTTCTGTTCATTGGCCTCCTGTTCTGCTGTTTTTCCACCGCAAGTGCACGCTGGTATGCTTTCGAAATGGTCCACAACAAGTGAAGGCTGAGGACGTCCTGTAGGGGCTACCATAATCCCCCCCCCCCCAAATACCGTGCCACCATCTGCTCCTCTGTCTTGGATAAATCATTTCGGGCTATCAATTGATAGAACTCCTCCGTGTAATCATTCACCGATCTCGTGCCTTGCCTCAACAAATGAAGTCACTGAAACAAGGTTTGAGTATAGCCGAAAGGAAGGAAGTGACCTTTCATCTTCTTCTTCATCTTCTCCCAATCAATAATCTTGGTCTTTCCCTGTCAGTCGCGTGAGCGCCTCAACTGCTCCCACCACACAGATGCTTTGCCTTTGAGTTTGATGGCGACCATTTTCACTTTGACACGATCTGGGACTTCCTCATACTCAAAAATACGCTCCACTTCATTCAACCAATCGACGAATCCCTCGGCCTATAACGTACCAGAAAACTCGGGCAGATCCACTTTGAAATTGAGGTCTCCATAACGATTCTCCTGACCACGGTGCTCCCAGAATCGAGCAGGATTATGATACGGGTTTTCGAAACTAGAATCGGAATCGTGATCTTCCATCTCACGATCACCGAAATTCTGCGTCGCTAGACGTTGGATTAACTCTGCAACTTGCCTCTGTAAATCCTCAATCATCGCATCCTGAACGTTACGATCACGATGTGGGGCTTCCTCTTCAGAACTTGCCCGCGACGACCATGACCACCAGCCATGGAAACTGATCAAATCTCACCCAAGAAGATGCTGAAGCTCTGATACCAACTGACACCGAGCAGAATAGTGATTATTCTACAAGCTAGTTTCAACAGATATTTCACAGGGAAAAACACAAGAGAAACCCTAAAAAACATAGAGAAACACCTCTGATGTTTAATTTCAAATTTTGAAAATCCAATAATAATGATAATCTCTATTTTCCGTATGTGGCCTCCTTATTCATAAGGTCAAAGCAAAAAAAGGAAAAATCCCTAAAAACACAATCCTGGGGAAAACTAAGGAAATTACTAAAATTAAGCGATTGTATTAAGGCAGAATCAACGGCAGTCAATTCTGACTTGAATACAAAAGGAAATTGCAAATGGAAAGTTTCTTAAAAATGGAAACTGCAAATTTGAAGGCCTAAAACAGAATCAACGGCAGTCAACCGTTCTAGGTAGTCCACCTACCATTTTTGCGTCGATCTGCCAACTCAAGGTATCTCAGTGCCAACAACGTGTTATCTGACAACTCAGCATCATCTGGCTCAGATCCTCCTGCATCAGATACCTAACTCAAATTGATTTGATGAATGAAGAGAATATTCTTCCCTGGTATCTACCTTGGATTTGTTTGGGGATTCTTATCGCCATTTGTTATAAAGGGCATGCTCTTTTGACCTTAACTTATTTTTAGCCCAGACGAAGTAGTTGAAATTATACGGAGGAAAGAATGTCTAAGCTAGTTTGTTAACACTTCACAAAGCAAGTTATTACATAGATAAAACCTGACCCATGAAATGTTAGGTTTTGTTCCCTTTCTCCTTGGTAAGATGGAGTGGGAACCTTATACACGTATGAAGTATAAATTCTTTACCTAATATGCGGCCTTATGTTTCGTGTCTATCTTAAGAGATTTAATTTTCACATTGTAGAATATCTTTTTTGTGTGTTTTTTGGGTGGCTTCTGTTTCTTCTGCTAAGTTGGTCAATTCTACCTAATTTTCTCCTCTCATACTCGACAGGTGACACTAGAGTTTCTAGTGACGAAGCCCAAGCATGAGGAGCTTCTGCATTTAATTGGTAATGTGGTTACACATACATAGCCCTCGATTCATTGTATTTGTTACTAAAGAATGAAACTCTTTCATAAGTGCTCTAAATTTGCTTTGAGAAGCTGAGGTTGTTTGGACTGTATAATATTTTGATACTTCCCATCATGTTATATAGCAATTAACTTCTAATTTATAATTTTAAGCACAGAGAAGACATCGTAATTGAATGTAAGGATCTAAAAGTTGAATTTGAAACTCATGTAGAAAGATCATTCCAACTAATTTATTATTTCCTTAATAATTTTACAGTTTTTTTTAGCTTTCTTTCTTTGTCTAGACCAAATTAGTTGAGTGAACTATCTTTTTAATATCCTTCCACTAGGTGAAGGATGCAATGTGTTTCTGGATTTCTAATAAACAAAATGTTATAGGCTTATAGGAACAAACATATATATGAGAAACATGAATGTTGATAAACTTTAGCAAATATGAAGATTAGAAGCTGTTGTTAAATCTTCATGGTGCACAATTAGCACCCCAACATGTAGTACAAAGGTAGTTTATTCCACGTAGCATTTATAAGAGCTAATTAACCCCTCCAAATCGAAAGCCTATTTCTCAATATGAACTCAACGTATGTAAATCATATCCTCCCCAAACTTTCAGTACTTGGACGGTAAAAATGTTAGGTGGAATTGAAAAGTGACCTCAGATTCTGAGTGTTGCTAAGCTGGAAGGATAAAGAAACACATTTTTTTTATGTTGTTATCTTTAAACTTACCATGTATGATATGAGAGACACAGTCAAAAGCAGCCCATAAGGCTTACAAAAATGAAAAACCTGCATTTTTTTTTTTTTGTATCATTGACTATGCATTCATTTATATGGGATGTATACAAAGTTTTGTATCCAAATGTTTGCTATACAATAAGCTGTCAAAGAATGCAATAAGTTGGCAGAAGATACAGTAGTAAATATGGAAGGGCATAATTTGGACAGGTAATTTCTATTGCCATTTCTAGTCTGTTCCATATATACCTATATCCTAGATTTTAATTATACTTTAAAATTTAATCCTTACAACCTTTTGCATAATTATTTTAAAAGGAGACTTAACACGCTATATATATATATATATATGTATATATAGCGTAAGGCAAAACATGCATGTGTGGGCCTCGATCGTATCAAACCTAGATTTTTCATTTTAATTTTTTTTCCATTTAATAATCTCTTTTGCTAGGAAACGCATGAAAAAAATTTCCCCTTTCATGATACTTTTTTCCCCTAGCTGTTTTTTTTTTTTATGAGAGTTGGAAATAAGAATAAAAGCCTGCAATGTAAAAATCAGCCCCAGAGTACTGTCATTTTTTCTTTTAGTATTAATTCTTATTCATGAACATAACTTGCATCCAATTCCAACTTCAATACAAGTCCTGCCATGTATTAAAATGTATCCACAAGATCTGGAGTTAATTAACCATCAGATTAGAACATTTTTTTCCTCTATGATTTAACATTGAAACTTTTTATACAAAATGTTGGCCAAATAGAAGATAAAAAGGATAAAAATTAAAACCCAGATCTTTAGCGCTTTTTGGGGAGGGTTTTCAAAAACCCTTTTCAGTGTTCAAACACTGAAAATCCTTTTCAAACTCCAGTTGAAATGTTTAGCAGTAGTTTTGCAAACCAGTTTTGTAAAACAATTTTCTTAAAATTCAGTGTTCAAACACTGATTTTAGAAAACTCTCAGAAGAGGTTTTCAGTGTTCATTTTCATTTTTACAGCCCTAAAACACTGCTCACTGCTCTATGCTCTCTGCTCCTCTCGATCAAGTGTTCAGTGTTCCTCCTCTCTCTCGCAGCACTCTCTTAACCCATATCCTAGCTCTCTCTCTCAGTCCTTTCTCTCTCAAACCCATCTGCTCTCTCCTCTCTGCTCTCTGCTCTCTGCTCGCTGCTCTCTGCTCTCCCTCATCGATGATGGAATCCTCTGCTGCAACTATCACCATGAAAGCTGCTGCTACTTCGTCTTCCTTGGTTTTTTCCATCTCCCAAAACCCTTGGTCATCGAATTCCAGTCCCTAGCCGAACCCGTCGACCGGGTCAAGAGGTTGCTCCACTACGCGAGCCTCCTCTCTCCGATGCCTGACTCAGCCTGGATCGACTCGAACCGGGTTATGGGGTGTACGGCCCGGGTCTGGTTAGAGGCCAGGTATGGCAAAGATGGGAAGATGAGGTTTTGGCGGACAGAAACTCGAATGTTAAGAGCTTGATAATGGTAATTTTAATTCGGTAAAATAGTAATGAATATTTTTTTTATTTTATTTTTGATTATGAATTATGGAAACTGAAGATTGATTTGCTGGAGATTTTATTCGATTTCATAGATCAATTAGGCAAGAAAAGTGTTGTGGGTAATCGAGTTTTCTTTCTCATGTGTCTGTTCTTGCTTTTGCGTTGAAGTTTTTGAATTTCTTTTGATTTGTTTTATCATGTCGTGTTTCTATCTGTAAAGCTAGCAATTCAAGATTTGGGTATGCTCACTTGTCTCTGTTTTCTCTTCTTTTGTTTCAAACAATAATTTCTTTTTACAGTTTTTATTAATATAATTTGAGTTGTGATGTTCTATTATACTATTTAATCTTCTTGATTTGTTTTTTTTCAATTTGATTTAGCAATTAATTAGTTGAATAAACAGGTTTCTGATCTTGGTACTGTGACATAAGTATTTGATTGGGTTCTGGACTAGATGTTTGGATTGCTTGTTTTATTGAGTGAAGTATGTCTCGGTCTCTGATCAAGTTTTAGTGTTTGGTTGTGGAGTATTAACTACGTTGTATAAATATGAGCATAAGCGAGTTATTTAGTTATTAGCTATCTTAGATTCTTTAGGCTATAGAGTGATGATCTTGTTGCTCTATGACTTCATGGGTTTTTCTAAATTTCAAGTTAAGCATGCAAGGACTATAAAGGTGGATGGTGGAGAAATGTATTGATGAGTAATATTATGATTGGTTTCTCCATTGGTGGCAGGCCATTGCCATTTGCACAAGCTGCAAAACTCAGGAGGTTGGCAGCTGCTAAGGAAAAGGAACTTGCAAACTGTGAGTCTATTTGCAGTTGCAATCATTTCCTCATAAACCATGGAATTGATTAATATATGTGTAGAAACTCATATGAGTCTGATTTATTGGACAATTTACTTGCTGCTTTGGATTTCATGGCAACATATGAAGAACAGTCAAAGATAGACAGGGGCAATTGTTATGATAATGGACTTTAATGTAGTATGTGATGATTAGGTTTTAAAAGTGTATGGTCGGGATATTCGTGATGGAAAAACAAAACTTTTAGATTTTGATGTAAGTGGGAGAGATGACTCCTCAAGGCGCAGGGTGAACCGGTCAAGATCTAGAGGGAAGGGAAGGATTAATGAAGGGGCCATGGAGAATGAACAGGCAGTGACCTCTCCAGGATCGGGTAGTCGTTTGGGGCAGGGATGAAGTGTGAGAGACAGGTGTTTGTCAAAAAATTTAGATATAAAAAAGTACCGGATGGGAGGAAGTGTTCAGGAAAGTTCAATTCTGATGGTATGACAATGGAAATAGAGGATAATGATGACTGCTTCCAAGAATGCAGAATTGGAAGCAAAGATATCTCTGATCTGGTAAAGAAAGCAGTTAGAGCTGCTGAAGCCGAAGCTAGAGCTGCCAACACACCTGCAGAAGCTGTCAAAGGAGCTGGTGATGCTGCTGCTGAAGTTGTCAAGAGTGCGGCTTTAGAAGTATGCAACATTACACTTTCTCTATATTTTTTTTTTCCTAATGAACTTCATAGTTATTGAAGTCTTGCAGTTTTAACTGTTTGCTACTCATATATTAGGAATTTAAAGCTGCTAACAATGAAGAAGCTGCAGTTTTGGCTGCTTCCATAGCAGCAGCTACTGTTATTGATGCTGCCAATGCAATTGAAGTTTCAAGGTTTGCATTTTTTATATTGTTATAAAAATTTGACTTTTCTGGTTATAATAACTGTTATTTTTTTGGCTTTATAGTTTAGAGATGTTAATACACCTCCTCGGTCGGTGACAGGAACTCCAGCTGTGTTGGTGCTAATTTAATGAATCTAAGTACCACGGAAGCAGAAATAATTGGGGATGTTGAAGATTATTTCATCCCAGATATTGAATCCCTTGCTCATTTGAGAGAAAAATACTGCGTTCAGTGCCTTGAGACTTTAGGAGAATATGTCGAAGACCTTGGCCCTGTACTACATGAAAAGGAGATAGATGTCTGTCTTGCGCTATTGCAACGAAATTCCAAACATAAAGAAGCATCAAAAGTTTCTACTCTATTGCCTGATGTGATGAAGCTAATTTGTGCTTTGGCTGCTCACCGGAAATTTACCGCATTGTTTGTGGATTGGGGTGGCATGCAGAAGCTGCTTGCTGTCCCAAGAGTCACTCAAATGTTTTTTGGTCTTTCTTCTTGCTTATTTACTATAAGTTCTCTTCAGGTAATGGAATGTAGTGCTAAGGTGTTAGAACTTAACTCTTGCATGCTTTTCGACACTAACTTAAGTATTGTCTATACTATGATTTCTCACTTTCTAATATATTCTTTCAGGGGATTATGGAACGTGTTTGCGCACTTCCTTCAGATGCTGTCCACCAGGTGGTTGAGTTAGCTATCCAGCTGCTTGAGTGCCCCCAGGATCAAGCTAGAAAAAATGCAGCCTTATCTTTTGCTGCTGCATTTGTCTTCAGAGCCGTTCTTGATGCATTTGATACTCAGGATGGTTTACAGAAATTACTTGGGCTTCTGAATGATGCTGCATCAGTAAGATCTGGAGTAAATTCTGGAGCAGTAGGCCTCCTACTTTCATGGCTGTGGAATTTCTCAGGGATCATTTCAATGAAAAATTAGAGAATGATATTGTGCATGAAGTTGCAAGCTTGTCAATAGAGAAAAAGGGATCCTGTTTACGAGAGGTGGCTTAGAACTGAATCTCATCTTGAATCTAACCAGTTTGATATGAAGATCGGCGTTGTATCCATATTCAAAGCTTTCAGATGCTGCAGAAATTGGCAATTGTCTAGATTGGCTGATTTGCCTTTATGATATTAGGATGGAGGTGAAGAAATTTTGTGATAGTAATTTTTGTTTGTTAAATTGAAGTCTAGATTGGCTGATTTGCCTTTATGACTGTAACAAGCATTGATTAATTGCTCTAAGGAGCGAGTTATACCATAGACATCAACTTGTAATTTTCTTTAATGGGGAAAACGATAGATGCATAGATGTATCATATAGCATTCGTTCCACCTTTTTTATGATTTATTTTGGTTTAATATTGACTGTTGTTAGCTTATAAATTTTTTGATCAGAATCTGCTAATCCACTTAATAAACAAATCAAATTTGATTTGTTTTGATTCGTTTCGATAATAACCATGATTTTAATATTATATCGTAATACACTCTGTATTATGTATATATATATCTGTTTTTTTTTATTAAAAGCGGTGAAGTATAAGTATAATTATACAATAATTGTTGTCATGTTTCATCGATGATATATAAAAAATACTAACATTTTAAAAATAAAATAATATTAATTATTTTCAAGTATTTGGTGTGTACTTAAAAAATTGTATTTAGTAAATATGATAAATAAAATTAATTTTAGATATTAAAATTTAAACTGAACACTAAAAACAATTACAAGAAGGTGTAATCCAAACAGTTTTTTATTTTCAAAACAGTTTTCGAACACTGATTATCCAAACAATATTTCACTGAAAACTGTTTTGGAAACAGTTTTCGAGTTACAGTTATCCAAACATGTTTTCATCATAAAACTGTTTTCAGGAACTCTTTTCGAACACTGAAAACTGAAAACTTTTTTCGAACACTGAAAACTGAAAATTGTTACCAAACATGCCCTTACGGACTCAAATATAATTTCTCTTCACCATAATATATCATCTTTGTCCTTGTATATATTGGTGGTAATTATGTATTAAATGGTCTTTATGGTAAGAATTCCATGAACATAAGCCATACCTAGCTAATGCCTTTGATCATCGAACTACATTATTCACAGTACATTAAGTTTCTAATACCCTTAGTTTTCTAATACTCTCCATGATGCTGAATTGGTTATAGAATGTAACATGAATATAACATAAGTATTTCAGTACTAATTAAACTCGTATTTGCATCCAACAAATGAAAAGATTAATATTTTAAGATCGAACATCAATATAGTTACAAATTGAAATAAACAATAATTTTGTTTGCAAGGCAATCAGAAGATGCAAAATATTACAGTTAACTTCCACCAAAAATATTACAAAGGTACATACCAATTCAACAAACCCAAAAACCAGACTTACAAAAACAACCCCGAGGCATCATATATATATATATATATGAACCAGACTAACAATTGAACAATCAAAGATTATTAAATTCATGAGGAATCACATTTGGATTTGGGTCAGAGGGAAGGCCCTCTCCCGTACTAGAACTCCCTACAAAAAAACTGTGGAGAAGTCAGCTTTGGATCAAAGGAATGATCCCCTTGAGTACTAGAACTCCCCACAAAAAATTGTGGATGTGTCGGCTTTGGATCAAAAGGAAGACTGCCTCTAGTACTAGAACTCCCCATAAAAAACTGTGGAGAAGTCAGATTTGGGTCAAAGAGAAGACCCCCACCATTACTAGAATTTCCCAAAAAAAAAAAACAGTGGAGAAGTCAGATTTGGGTCAAAGAGAAGAGCCCCACCATTACTAGAACACCCCACAAAAGACTCTGAAAAAGTTGATCTTTGATTAATAAGATTCTGAGCTTGATTTGCCACTTTTTTCTTCAACTCCTCTAGTGCATTCTTCAATTGGTCAAGTTATGGCAAGGTCAGTTCCTCCACAGGAATCTCCCACCAACAATGACTTTGGCTTGCCTTTCTTATTTGGGTAAGCTCTTTGCAGTGTTTCTTTTCAACTTCGAGTTGGTTGAGAACCTAATCCATATACAACTCTATTAACTATTTAATAATTTGGAAAGCTTTAAATTAATTCTTTTGAAAGCAAACAAGGAAATTAAAATTTGAATAAGATTAGTATATACTAGCTAGTACTATCAATCAAATCTGAGTGAGATGCCTATTGAGCTCAGAGAGGATAGCATTGTTATGTGCCTCAGTCAACTGCACAGTGGCTGAATATTGTGGAAGATTACCAGTAAGGTAACAATCAACCACCGTCTCAACATGAGGATGGCCAAAACATAACACCTTTTTTCCAGGTGAGAACACAACGATAGCAATCTCTACAGCACAAAGAATGCAAAGTTCGCTAGCCATTTTGAAAAGGCCAGATCTGCTTTTAGAGAATGTAACTTGAAGATTGGATTCTTTGCTCATTTTAACCATCGCAACCTTTCGGCGACCCTTTATTATTCTTGCCATGGAAAAAGTGACTAAACAAGGAACCAAATCTACTTAGGGAAGAGAGAATGGAATGATTTGGATTGGAATTTCATGGAAGGGCTGAGATTCAACACTTTGAGTTGTCAAAACAACTCAGATTTAGGTGGCAATCCTTTTTTGTGATTTGCTTAACTTTAAGTACTTTCTGGCTTTGGAGGATTCAAAATCTCTTCTGGATTGAAATATATGGTATCGACATCCTAATTATTAAAGACTGATGTGATGCAGGAGGATCCAAGTCAGATGATGCAGAGTTGGCAGATCAGCGCAGAACTGACAGGTGGACTGTCTAGAATGAGCCACGGGCTCAGATTAGGCCCAAAAGACCCTAGTCTGATTGGAAACGGACCACTGAACAAAACTTGATTCTTTATAATCAGCCTCGACATTTTTAAGCCAAAAAAACGACGTTTATGCCCTTAAATTGGCAGTTTAATGTTTTTAGGAAACTTTTTATTTTTGTTATTTTAATTTCAACCTTAATTTAATTTTCCTATTTTGTTTCGACCTTATAAATAAGGTCTTAGGGTTTCGTAAACATTATTATTGAATTTGCATAATTTTAAATAAAACATCAGAGTTGTTTCTCTGTATTGTTTTTTATGGTTTTTCTTGTGTTACTCCCTGTGAACGATCTGTTCGACTAGCCTGCAGAATAATCGCTATTCTGCCCGGCATCATAATGTTAATCTTATAGTAACTACAGCCTTTTCTGATTCATCGTTACTATATATATAGAATGAGGAAGTTTCTGGGAAATTTCCATGTACTGATCTCTTTGAGAATAGGATGAAAGCAGAATTGTCATTGTGTAACGAGTAGGCTACATAGGTATGTGTAACAAGTGAATGAAGCATTTTTTGAGATCTGAAAATCCCTAGTTGAACACTTGAAGTTATTGATTATCACTTCAATTTGCTATCACAATGTGGAAAAATTGTAGCATTAATGCCGTTGATCATCATGTTGAAATCTTAAATACTTAAATGCAAATGGTTTAACTCGAGCTTATATATATACACTATAAAAGGAAAATTGTTGAAATAGTTTCTCTTTCATTCTTTTTACCTAACTAGCTAGCTTCGTTAAAATATTGCCTTATGTTTACTGTAATTAATATCCGCAAACTACCATTTTATCGTTTACTATCAATTTGATGTTAGATCTCTTATTGCTCCAAGGTATTTGTAGGGTGTTAATTGTAGCCTTCGTTACCACTAGCTACTAACCGTTATTGCTTTGAGTATGTCATTCCCAGCCGTTAAGGTTAAAATTGAACTTTGACAAGATCAAGCTTCAAGAGGATTGAGTTCCCTCTTCTTCCTGTTAACAACTGCATCGTGTATCCTCCTATCTGCATCTTCATCGATATACTTTTACCCTTTACACATGTATCATTCATATATTCAGTTACTTTCAACGCTTTTCTCATTTCTATTCATAAGATTTTTAGTAAAATATGCTTTTACTCCTTCAAGAGTGTAATGTTTTGTTATAATGGGTTTTACAATATAATACTCATTACAATTATTTTAAACCAACAAAATAACGTAACGACCATTATAGAATAAATGAGTATTCCATTTCAACATTGTTTACTACAACCAAATGAGATGTAATTACTAGTGAGATACTAACTTGTAACTACTTCCAAAATTAATAAGCTAAGAAATACCCATGTCCATAACCAAAATTATAGACATGAGGAACACTAGTGGAAGCAGAATTGATCATCTCATTTGCTTTGCTCTAAAAAAATAGTAACTTTTCCAATATTGTTAACCTCCAAAAAACAGTGAACGATTCATCTTGAATTCAACCGAGATCTTGTTAGCTTGTTTTGCTACTTTCTTCTTTAGCTCTTCCAATGCAATTCTCAATTATTCTAGCTGAGGCCATCCAAGTTCATCAATAGGTGCCTGCCACTAGCACTGGGTTTTATTCTTTCTTGTTTTTCAGATGGTGAATGTTGATGTTTCAACCAAAACCAAGTAAACAACGTTATGGCCGGTTGAAGACCTTCCAATTTGCAAACCCTAGCTCTTTAAAACCCTAATTGCGCGCCGCTTGGTGGTGTTCGTTCTGGCCTCATCCTGGCCGCACCCAACCTCCTAGCCTAGCCTCATGTCGTACACAGCCTTGCTTCTCATCCTTTGCTGTGCGCAACCTAGAGTCCTTTCTCAATCGTGTCTTTTCCTTCGGCGCCTCCACCTGCAGATCTGTAGCGACCTTCCTAAAACACCTGCGCCTCCCTGAACCCTAGCCCAGTTGCGTCTCTGTTCCCTGGTCTAGCCTACAACTACACACATCATTCGCTATGCGTAGTCCTGTCCCAGTCGCGTTTTAACTTTCAGCGCCACCATCTACAGATCTGTAGCCACTTTTTTTCGTCGTTATTCACCTGCTCTTTTATTTACCCTAGCCCAATCACACCCTTTTTTCCCTTTCAGTCGCCACGAGCTACAACCCTTACGGCGGCTACGTACGGCCCTCTTGTTCAAGGTTGGGGTAGCTCCTCTAATCATACGCCTCCTTCTTCATCTTTTGCATCCCTCTAGCCTACAATCCTTCCTAAAATTTCCTATGCCAGGGCGCTCCAAGGGGTTTCAAACCCTAATCCTATCGCAAAGCCTCTTGCCAAACAACCTTCGCTGGCGCTTGCCAGCAAACTTGTTGCAAAAATTAATGGGGAACCTACTTTCATTGCTTCTCCTTTAGAATTTGCGAAGGCTTCTAAATCCTTCTCATCTATAGTAATCCTCAAGTTTTACTAAAGGATGCTTGCTTTGTTACAAATCAAGCGTCATATCACATCTTGAAAATTGCGGCAAGAACTTGTGGTTGGGTTGCTTGATCAGCGCCATGCCATGATGCTTCTTTCATCACAAGAGGATTTGGTATCAGCTTGGTCGCATAGGAATCATCAAATAGATAATTCCCTTTATCGTATGTTCAAGACGACTCCAGATTTCAATCCCAAAAAAAGAGTCCACTCACGCAGCAGTTTGGATTCGTCTACCTGGTTTCCCTCTTCCTTGTTTTCATGCCTCCTTTCTCAAAGGAATTGTCAGTTCATTTGCTAAGTTTCTAAAAGCTTATGAGAAGACAATTTTTTGGAAAAACCGAGTTACGCACATGTGTGTGGAATTAAACCTTACTCAACCTCAGCCAAAACGTGTTTGGATTGGTACGAGTAAAGAGAAGGGTCAATGAACGGAAATTATTTATGACGGTAACCTTTCTTTCTGTACGCATTGCTGTTTGAAAGGGCACAACAAGGAAGACTATTGCAGATTGACTAGAGAATCTCAACCAAAAGTCTGTAATAAGGTCTCAGACACTTTGTAGCAACCACAACCTTCATTTAATCCGGTGATAGATAGCTTGCAACTTCATGAGCCCATGATTCTATAGCCTTCTGAGCTAGAAATTTCGCCTCCAGGGCAAACTAATCTGCAGTCTTTTTTTCTCATGCCGCTTAAGGCAAACATTTTGCAGTAACAAAAATTACCTCTTGTTACCGAGCTTGTCGCACCAAAAAGAAGACTTTAAAATGGCTTCGAATAAAGCAAAAGAAGTTCTGGTTTTTGAGGAAGAGAATAGAGGAGTTGGGTACTTCATCTAAAGAACCAGCTTCAAAGGCAATTCCTGATACAACCTCTAGTCATGAAAAGGATGAGTCGGTGCGTTCAGTTAATGAAACAGTGATTCCTACGGCTACTCCTAGTCAAGTAGCTTCTTCTTAAGCCCTCGTAGCAATGAATGTCTTGCTAAATCAAACTAGAATTTTTGAAGTGCAAAGATGATAGTGTCTTAGCCCCTCTCGCACCTTCTATGCTTCATAAAAGGTCTTCTTCTGCGAATGTTGCTTTGGATAGTGCCTTTTAGAGGAAATATGAATCCAATCCTTCTGTTCGCCTCAAGGAATGTTGTAAAAAAGTTACGAGGAAAAAAGGAGCAGTCAAGAAAAAGGGTATCAAACAAATGAAAAAAAATGGTATACTTCATCCGATTAATCTCACAATGGTAATTAGAGAAACGAGAAACCCGATAAGTCACCTTGTTTATAATTGTCATTGCACGCTCACTACGGCTTGTTTTTACCCAATGAACCTATTTTATGGGATCTCCATTAATATAGGTTGGGTTACAATCATAAGAAGTTCACTCAATGAGTCTCAGTCCCATCTCCCTTGATATATCATGAACCATTTTTTTATAGCCTTTTTGTAAGAAGATCTGTTAGATTTTTGTCTGACCTCACAAAATCAATTGCTATTACTCTCATTGCTTATAAGTTGTCTCATAATATTATTTTTTTAATCGCATATTCTTCCCATAATAGATTTTATTTTAGCACAAGTTGTCGTTGTTTGGCAATCACTATGAAAAGTCATAGATGTGACTAATCTCCCTTACAATGTAATGTCTATAAATAATTATCTTAGCATTCAGCTTCAGAAGCAACCTACTATTCCATGGTGAACTTCTTTATGACTTCTAAAAAACTTTCCACCTAACAAAGTAAACAGAGAGCCATTCTTTGACTTTAATTAACTTGTATTAGTATAAACTTATAATACACCAGATAATATAAGTTATACCAATATGTATAGTCATTAATAAACACATAACTAAATATTTTAGAACCAATTTTCTCTCTTTAGATTCCAAGAACAAACTTTTCAAAGACCCCAAACAAAAGGCTAAATCACATAGTTTAAACACCTTTGATCAATAGGTCAAAATTACACAATGCTCCTCAATATCAAATAAATTGATTTCAACATATAATTGCATCATTGAGGAGCAATTCAACTTAAAAAAACTAATCATGATTCTGGATAATAAAAAGGAATAATGGGCGTTTGATGGTGGAGATTAAATGATAGAAATTTGAAGCAATTTTCTAACAAGTGTTGGTTTATACCTTATCATCGAGTAAGGTTTAGCTACCTCACCCAACCAATGGCGGATTTACTGTGGATTCAGTGAGAGCAATTGCCCCCCATTTGATTTTTAAAAAATAAAATTATTTTAGATTTGGATTATGGTCGCGCACGTCGCATCGCACTATAATTTCATCCCTCCCTCTCGTTAAGTCTCTCTCGCCTAATTCTCTCTCTCTTACCTTTTCATCCACGAACACGATTTGGATTATGGTATATTAATGTTTTAGTTTTTCTCTTTAATTTGTTTGTCTTTTTATTTTTCGCCCTTCAAATTCTTTTTCTCTTTTCAATTGAATCTTTGATTGATCTATGCATTGTCCATGATCTGGTTCTAATTGCTACTTCTTTTCCCCCATTTTTGGGGGTCTAAACTCTAAAGAGATAAGATTTTGTGATATTTGAAGCTAGAAAATATGGGATCAAGCTAGAGTTAATAAAACATATTAGTGGATTCGTAGTTTCCTTTTATGATTTCTTGAAAATCCAGGTTTGGCGTTTTAAGGCTTGGAAATCCATTCTTTTTATGATTTATCACTCGGCTTCACTGTTACATTTTCCAACAAAACAATATATTTGGTGATAAAATTTATACATTCAATTGTGTTTTTTAACTACCGAATATTAATATTTTTTTTTAATTATTGAATGTATTGGTTTACCTAAAAATGTGATAACGAGGCATGAATGGCTCACTTTTGAACAAAGTATTGTAAAAGCTACATGATTACTATTTTTCAAACTTATTAATTTTACACGAAAGAGAATCTCCAATTATTTTCTTAACATCTATAAAATATTTAAATAAGGAAACCAATGATAAAATATTGATGACTATATAATTTCTCCTAACAAGATTAATTAGAATATCTTTTTTGTCCAAATTAGAGGAGTTAATTATTGTATGAAGGAGAATAATTGGCTTTATGGTATAGTATATGCTACATGAAGTGAACTTTTTAGGAATTTAAATTGATAATACTGGTAAGAGAAAAATGATTGTTTACAATCAAATCCACAACCCTCTCCTTCCCTCTTAACTCACCAGAATCCCTCTCTCTTGGGCTGTACGAATTGGATATATCAAACTGGAGGAGAGATTTCGAAGAAACTTCTGGCTGTTGCAAGAGGAATTTCAAGAGTCTTTGTATTAATTTTAAATGCAATTAGCATTTCCTTTATATAGGAGTAGTTAGCTAATCAGCCTTCCTCGGATCTTGTTTTTGCTTTCATTTTTTTGGGTTTGCAATTTCTGTTTGGACAGAGAAGAGGCAGATTCATTCTCTCTCCATCCCGTGTTTCCCCATCCCCACAGCTAAAGATCTCTACCTCTATATACATACGCTTGGATTCATCTCTGATGCCCTTCTTAGATTTGACAGTCCACATTTGTGGTTCACACGTGAGAAAAGTTAGGCCCTGAACAAACAGGAGAAAAGCCACCTAACGACTATTGTAAATTTCTACAATTCCATCTAATGGGGCATTATCCAGTATCCTAGTATGTTTCACAACATTCAACCATGTAAACTCAAAAAGTATTTATGATTTCTCATAGAAAACAAAAGTAGGAGGAAATATTTCCAATGTGTTATTGCTGATGTTCAACAGGTTAAAATAAGCAGCTTATACAATCTCGATCCTTTGAATCTTCCATCCAGTTACAAGTGAAAGATGCTGACGAGAACCAAGAGACAATGATGAGAAGCCATTTTATTTCACTAGCAAGAGAACAAGATCAAGTAACACATGAAACTTGCATGAAGAGAAGCCAGACCAGCTCCTGACAATTAAATATTCACCACAAAGAAACAATAATCAACACAATTTCACCAGACATCTGGACGGAGCTCGCCAGTTGCTGGGGGCATCCATCTCCCAGAATGGTATACGTTTTCACCAACCTTCCAACCAGGCACATCCTTCATCACTTCAGCCTCGTACTCAAGATACTTCTTCCACTCTCCGACAAATCTAAAGAAAAAGCAGGCAAACAAGGAAACGAGTTATAATAGTTCAACAGTTAAGAAGGTAAATACATCAGCATGTATGGAGGGAGAGAGCTATCATCTACCTTTCATCTTCTTCAGCTTGAAGCACAGGCAGTATTGCTCTACGAGCAGCATACTTCTCTTCCTTAAGTGCCCTACATTGTACAAAAATATTATAAGCCTACAATAAATCTATATTTCATGACAATAGCTAATGAAAAAGAAAATAAGTTTGACATTATTACCCATATAACTAATTATTTTTCACCAAAGAGGGCAAAAGCAGAGTTGGTGCATGAGATATCCAAACATAAAACCAGATATAGAATAACTCAATCTATTTAATGTGAATTCACATTGGAATCTCAAGATTTCAATCACAAGAATGCAACCACCAAAGTATTTCACGAGAGATGACCATGCCTCACCTCGTATTCAGCCTTGAGAAGTATAAAATACAAATATTAATGCCCTCTTAATTTCTACTATTTTGATTATTTGATATTTTCTGTAACTGAATCTTTCACATTTGCAATTAAAATGCTAGGTACCATGAGCATTGCAGTTCAAAATTCATTTGAGAACGATAACAAAGGCCAGTCCCAAACTATTACCGATTCGTTAATGATTAAGAGTTCAAAGCTCAATGGATAAAGGTCAAACCCAGAACCAGAGTTTAGATGGACCCCTGTAAACACTGCTGCAATTTAAAGTGAGCCCTAGTAAACACTAGCAATCGGCCATTGGTCAGTTGCAAATAGAAGTGTGATTTACAAAATCATTACTATCTAACAGAATCGAGTACCAAAGGGGAATACTTTTTCCCCTTCTCTTTTTATTTTGCTAATGATGACAATTACTACCAATGACAGACAAAGGCCAGCACCAAGATCTTCTGTCCTTACAACTGAAAGTCGAATAGAGGAGACGAGTGATAAAACAACAAAATTACACCCTTGGCCCATTTTGCAAGATTATGGACTGATCAATTAGTACACCTAGGAGCGGAATTGATAGTCTAGTGAGGCTTACAACAAAAGAAATATATCTAAGGTCCAAAATAATATTCCAATCAGGGTCAAACACAAGTCTTGGAGGGGATTTATAACTTCAGAAGCATCTCCCCCCACCATTGTCAACAACATACTGAAAATTCATGGATTCTGCACACTTCAAAGCCAATCTTGGCTAAAGAGCATCAATTGTCCAACGCAATATAATATCTCCAAATTTTGTCTTTCACTGCCCATTCTATCACCCCTCCACATAATGTAAATTTACATCTACTTCATAGTTGGTATATGATAAGTGTAATTTTTACATGATTTTTATTACTCTTTTACTTTTTAAAATTGTTAGTTTTCCTTTATTTATTTTTATTTTATTTTATTTTATTTACTTGTGCCGCACTTTTTCCTATTTTATGTTATATTTCCTTTTAGTTACTTTACTATTTCATGTTTTCCTAATAGTATAAGTATTTCCCATTTCAGTGTCTTTCCTTTTCCTAGGCTGCATTTTTTCTTATTTTGTGTTATATTTCCTTTTAGTTACTTTTATATTTCATGTTTTCCTAGTAGAAGTATTTCCCATTTTAGTCTTTCCTTTTCTTAGAAGGAGTAGTGTTATTGTACTTTCTATTTCTTTTCTAGGAGCTTGCCTATATAAGGCCGGCTGCCCTTGCCTTGAAAACACAGCAGATTTTTCCTAAACAGAAGAATAAAGAGAGAAGAGAAGGAGGGTCGCTGCCAAGTCTCAATGAAGAGAGATCTTCAACAATCTTGAATGTTTCATCAACTTATTTCAAGCAAAAGAGTTTTATTCTCTTCTTTTTAGTTTTATTTTGATGCATTCCATTAAGAACATAATTGATTTCGGATTTGTTATGAACTAATTTTATTTTTCTAGGGTTTTGATGTAGTCTAGCCTTGAACACAATTTAAATTCAAAGTTATTTTATTTCAAGTTTTTTTATGTTTAGTGTTTATCCTTGATCTTATTGCTTACAATTATCTAGCCAATTATTGTTTGATTTATTGAATTATAATGAAACCGAGAGGTAATTTGTGATTAGAAGATTTTAGGATTAAACACTATTAATTGAGCGAAAGATAGAGATACTTTACCGTGACTAGTGTAATTTTACATGAAGAAAAATTCAAAGTACTTAATGAATTTTCAAATAATTTAATTTACATAGAGATATGATAAATGATTAGGTTGAGATATTTCTAGTGTTATTCGAGAGAAAACATTGAATAAATAAGGGATTTATTTTTCATCGATTTGAAAAAGTGGAATTTTATAACAAGGAATAATAAATTGTGTGGGATTAGTTAGGTGAAATCAAAAGCTCTAGATTTATTTTTATTATCTCTACATGGATATGACAGAACAATGTCAGGTTCTAATACATCAAGTGAAGATTTTGCTCCTCTATCTAATATTTTATTACTAAAGCTAATAATTAGTTTGGGGAGAAAACAGCTAGGGAAACCAGTCCCTAACAATTCAAATGCGCATCACAACCAAGTTCTCATCTAGTTATCTCAATTGCAGGATCTTCTTAACTTGCCTATTCTAAAAAAGAATTTTGCATGCTTTACTTTAGCCAAAAAAAAACATCGATGGATTAAGAAAATGCTTCTGGCACTTGTTACTCCCAAAGAATAGGACATCATCAGCAAGTAGAATAAACCACAAAATCTCAAATCCAAATATAAGCTGTCTATTAAGCAAAAAAGGAAAACTTTATGGTAAACATATTTGAAAACATCAACTTTTACCCAACAGCAGACACGGAGAGATAATCCATCAGAATTTCATTATCTTCCCAGCTATAAGCTTAATGAAACGAAATCCATATGGCAGGCCTCAAAATTCACCCCTTAAATATGAATATTAGTTTTTTGGCTAAATATCCCAAATACCTTGAGGTTTACTAATAAAAAAATACCATGAGGTTTAAGCGCTTTCCGTTTTACCTGAGGAATATTTCCTCTTAAAACAGACATTGTGGTTTGATCTGTTAGTCCATGGTGTACGACAATTAAGTTTCAAATTAAATTACCACTTTACCCTTCTTCAACCTCTGCTCTGTTAGTCCAAGAGAAATGTCACAGCACTGCCTTTATCATTTGCAAAACATATCATCACCTGGTGACTTTATCACTGCCCTTCTCCGACTAAACCCCTACCATCATCTTCTTCAACAAAAATCTGGCCAAAGTTCATGAGCGAATCCGAATTTTCCCCCAGAAAGTTCCTCCTAGTTATACATAACACCATCTTCCTTCATTTCCCTCGAAACTTCACCTTGAAATCGCAAAGTTGCGATGAAAATTAGGGCAAATTTTACTTCTAAATTCCAAAATTTCCCATCAAATTAATTTCACAAAAATTCTCCATCTTAATTTTGAAGATCTGTTCATTTCTGTATTTCAAAAAAAAATACTACTATCACCATACCGGTGAAAATACAAGCACGAAAATGATGAGAACAACAGTTTATAGCTCACTTAGCATGACATTGGATTATTTACGATGCGAGCCATGTTCAACAGTGATGATGCCATCTCTTTCACCGGCCACGTGTGGGTACTGCTTAAATCCCCCAATTCTAGTGGCTCAAACAAAACCTTCTTGATCAATGTCTCGGCAATTCCAAGAATTTGGGGAGTGGCCATCTATAATTTCAGTTTCTTCCAATTTCACCAACTGAAGAACTATAATTTCCTCTAGAAAAAAGCAAAAAAGGACTTGTTTACAACCTAGACAAAAACAGGGGATTTTTCACGCAAGACGGGTGTATGGAGAGGAAGAGGTGCCACACGTGGACATTATTGCCATCCACCCCCTAGACTAATGGACCAAACGACAAGGTCAATTTTAAGAGGAAAAAATCCTAGGGGGTAAAACAGAAAGCGTCTAAACCTCAGGGTATTCTATGATATTATTCCTAATTTTTTTTAACAGAAACACCCTAAATACAAAAAGTAGTTTACGAGACCTGGAGCCAAAAAAATTTCACACTTCAATGACTTTCTTGATCCTATTTTATGTTATGACTTGTGAACTTAATTCTTCCAATATAAACATGAATGACTCCCAAGACCTTGTAAATTGAGGCACAAACCAATTTGTCCAGTCACTTTCCTCACAAGAACCTAAAGCATGTCCAATCACTCCAATCCCCAGCCTTGTCAAACGTCAGGCCTCAACCTTGACTTTCACAAGAAATAATTACCATCATAAATACCATAGTCAAGAACTCCTAGTATCAAGCCTATAGGTGGTATTAGAAATGAACAAACAACTAAAGTAGTAATTCAATCTCAATTCATAAACTAAGTTCAACATTCATAATTAAGCAAACACATATTGAAACATTTGACAAGAAACTGAACATCAAAATCACTGTTTCACCAAATCTCTATATGCCAAATTAAAAAACATTCCCGCCTTATAAGAATTCAATAAAAGGTAGAGTACAATAACCCAATTGACTTAAAACACAAACCATTCATTTCTTATCACATTACCAACACGATACTCCACAGTCGACATCTCCGGTGTTTATTTAAGAGAAACACAAACATACGAGAGAATATATTTGGAACTCCTAGCAGAGAACTACGAGACCTTGTTAATGATCTCATTATACACAAAAGTTAACCAAAACTACTGACATCAATTTATAGATCACAATACTTATGACCAACAAAACTGTTCACATTTATATAGCTCATTTTCAAATAAGTATAAAAGTTGAAATACCAAGAGCAATCTATATAAGTAAAAATTAACCAAAATCTAACAAAGATCAAGATGATGATACCTACAAAACTGGAAACCAACAAGAACACCCTCAACTTTCCCAAAGTTAGTTTCCAATACGACCAGAACTTAGTTGCAATCATCCACCGCTACAAACAAAAATAAATAAGACCTAAAAGGACCAATCACCAATACAAACAAGAATGACAGCACCCTCAGGTAGACCAACAGAATAGTAATAAAGCTGATGACCGACAAGACTCTCCACATTTCTAATGTACCCTTCTAAATCCCAGAAGAACATGCTAGTGGTCCTCATACTCCATATTTCCAGTGTTAAATTTCAAAAACACAACCACATCCATGAGTCAAAAATCATCAATAGCCCAAATTTTCGGGGAAAAAATCAGGTTCTATGAAAATCACCACGAGCAGAAATCAGAGAAAAGCATGTCAAATAAAACTGATTATAGTTATAACCCCCAATAGTATCCACATTTCCAGTGCTAAATTTCGAAAAACTCGTGCCCAAAACCATCACCAGAAGAAAAAATCAAACAAAATCCACATCGAAGAAAAATAAGATGGTACTAAGAGTGATGACTAATAACCAGCCAGCACACCATCCTCGTTTCGAGTTCCAATTTTCCAGAGTGGACAGCAAATACCCAAGCACCAAAAGCCCAAAACTCATGACCACGAGCATAAATCAGAAAAACTCGACACAAAAGCATAAAAATTAAATTAAATACCCACATCAAAAACTGAAAATGAAAAATACAAACGGTGATCTAGGTTATAAGATGAAATCATAGAAATGGATGAGCTACCTGCGGATCTTGTTGCCTTGGCCGACCTGGTACATACCATAAGAGAAGGCACCAAAGGCAGCGAGGAAGATGACCATGGCGCTGGGGCCCGTGTTGGGGATCCGGCGAGCGTATCGGACTGGGGGGAACCCACCCGGGGGCGGCCCGTCTTGCAGGATTGGCATGTCCTTCACGCTCGCCATCCCTGGCTTGTTCCTAATCATTGCCTCCGTCATGTTTGCTTCCTAGTTCTTGTTCCGCTATGTGCGCGCGCGCCTCTCTGTCTCTACTGTGAACTCGAGAGATTCGAATGGATTTTCGTTCCTCAGGTTCCTGGGGAACAACAAGAAGTGTATACTGTTTTATGCTTAGTTACATATGCGGTGAGGTTGAGGGGCGTGGCGGGTTGCTAAAACACCACGGCTTTATCTATACAGGTGCTGGGCCTACACTTGTGTTGGTTCCGTCCGGCTCATTTTCTTTTGTTTTCATCCAACCATTGAAAAAATAAATTGATGCCGCGTGGTAATATTAAAAAAGATTTCATTTCTTTTTTCTATTCTTAATTGTTTCTATATTTTTTATATATAAATTTTCTAAATTTTAAAAATTTTGGGTAAATTTATGATGTCATTAAACAACAAGTAACTTTTTGGTATTATTTAATAATAATTTATAGTACTATTTAATAGTAATGGGTATCTTCTAACCTTAAATAAAGTCATTTAATAATAATTAATAAAAAGTATATTATTTTAATAAAAAGTATAATTTGATAGTAATTTAATTATTATTAAATGATATCAAATTATTATCAAATAATATTTTTTAATATTAAAATACTATTAAATGATACTCAAATTATTATCAAATAATACTAAAAAGAGTTACATGCTATTAACGGCACTACCATAATTCAATTAAACTTTAGTTCTTGTTTTATATTATAGTATCCATTAAAAAATGTGTTCATAAAACTTCAAACTCATTTGAAACACAAGTTTTTCAAGACCTTAAATCAATTTTCTACATTACCTATAACAAATCTTTCAAGTTAGAGTCTTCAAATCCACAACCAAACACAAAACTCTTTTCTTCAAACCAAAAACCTAATTTTTTTTCTTAAATACTATTTAAATTCAAAATCTTGAAACAAAACCTAAAGAATCTAGAGAGAAATGAAAAGAAGACAACTTACTTGATATCTTTGCACAGGAAACTCACCAAAATCAAAGCGAAAAGAGAAAAAGAGGAAAGCTAAATGTTTTCTTGAAAGGAAAAAGGAAGTGCCCACACCCTTTTTCTATTTTTACTACTTATCAAAATAAAATGGCTAAGTTACACCTTGCCCCCTTGAAATCTCTTAACATTCTAATTAGACCCCAAGTTAAATGTTTTTCTCACAAGTCCCCAAATAAATAACTCACATTTAATTTTTTTTAAGGTCTCAAGATACCAACACAAACATTTAAATTTACTAGGCCACTAAATAATTAAATTAAAAGAAGGAGATGGGCTCTACATTAAGTGCCACAGAAAATATTCAAAATTAAAATTATCTTTAGTTAATCACTCAACATTTGTTAGGTATGTCCTGTTTAAACGGTTACTAATGCAAATTTATATTTATATTGAATATAATATTAAAATATGATTAAATGATCTTAAAATCACTTATTTATTATGATATTTGATTTTCTTAAGAAAAACCATGTTAGATACATGTCACTTAGTTTTAATTGTTAGAGGTGTTTTTCCTCTAATTTTTCTCGTCAAAGAACTTTCGAATTGGAAGAACATATTTTTTTCTCATCAAAATGAAATAGTATGATTTGATTTAAATAGTTAAGAACATATTCTAATATGAAAGGACTTATTATCATTTTTTTTATTATGCTTCTTGAAAGTTGGAACTCAGAAGTAATAACAATTTGTCAAGTTATTATAAGAAGTTGGCTATTAAAAAAAATTGAAGAAATTATTTTAAAGTAATAAATTCTAGTAATCTATCCTCCCAAAAACTTCAAGTCAATTGCCCGAGTTTAAATTTAGGATTTGTTTTTCTTTATTATAATAAATATTATATATATTTATTTTTATGATAAAATAATATTACAAATTTAACTCATAATGTGTTTTTTACTTTATATATATATTTTATGAAAAAATATATCGCTAAGTCTGCATGTAAAATTCTATTCATCGAGAGAACTTAATTTCTCTTCTTTTTTTGGTTTTACAAATGGAACTTAAAATTTTATCCACCATAAATTATATATCTATCAGTTTAATTATTTATATAGATTTGAATTTATAAAATCATTTATAAACTTAACATAAAAATAAATTGGTAACTTCAATGAAACAACTTTCAATTTTAAGATAAAACTCTTATAACAATCATTTATCATATAAAAAAACATAACTAAAAACTCACATTTAATATAAAACTCTTCCATTTTACTCAATTTTAATTGATCTCTTTCAATTTTAATTTAGTTTTCAATTCAAAAGCCATTTATATTCATTTTTAATGCGATGTTTTTCATCTTCATGCTATTGTAACTCATCTTACGTAACCGTTTATGCTCATTTGTTAACAAAGTATTCTCTATTTTTATCGTGGTATGGTTAGGGTTACAATAGATTTTGAATTATAGACTAATAGATGAATGGTAAAACATCTTTGCATGTGCGTAAATAAGCGGAAATCGTTTGTCTTTATCCATCTCAGCATCACGTAGGTGTCAACTCAAACAATTTGCCATAACAAAATTGAAATCAGGACTCAATTTTGGTAATTTAAAAAGTTATAGGACTCAACTACAATAATATATAAATACTTTCAATATCAAACTGAAATTGAGAGTAAAATCGAGGGACCAAAAATTGCATAATAAAGTTTTTTTTTATTTAAGGCATATTATTTGATATAGTTAAAATAATTCTATTTAATTTTTTTATATTTATAACAATAATATATAGAGTCAATGGCTTGGTTAATTGTTGAAATATAAACTTTGAAAATATTTACTTTTGATATTTATATATGAAATAGAAATTACAAGATATGAGTTTGAAAGAGACAGAAGCTTACAGTGTAAAACAGCGAACAAGCAAGCAAACAACTGATCTCACTCTCACAACTGATCACACACTCGCTATTTTACAAGTAAAGCTCGCTCAGAATAAACTCTGCCCATTACATTATTTGAATACATATTTATAGAGCTTCTTGGCGGACCTCAAATGGTTTGAAATCCGTGTTCAGAGAAATCATGTCTTTGACAGGAGAATCATTTCTTTTTTCTTGCTTTTGCTTTGCAGAAATGCTTTGGGAGAATCTTCAGCTTTTGTTTTTGCTTTTCAGAGATGCTTTGACTCTTCAGCTTTTGCTTTTGCTTTTCAGAGATGCTTTGTCGGTCACCTGTTGCTTTTTTGATTTTTCAGAGATGCTTTGTAGGGCATCTTTTTTGTCTTTCTTTTTTTTTTTTTTAAGAGAGATCAAATGCGTCATACGGGTCCTGAGCAAACTGTTCAGGAGTCTTGTTTAGGTCATCATCTGGAGACTGGGTACTATCATCACTATCAGATAATTGAGACAGCTCTTCTAACAATTTTTTCTTCTTTTCTTGTTTTGATAATTTCTTAATTCTAGAAGAACTTGAACTTGGTCGGTTTTGGTAATTTTTAGAATAACGAGGATTGTCAAAAAACCAATTTTTAATAACTTGGATGGTGGCCAGTGAGCAGTCATATTTTGCCCACCATTTAACTTTGAAGTTTCTTTTGATGGCCAAGATGTCTGAAGGGGTTCCTGTAATAACATAATCCCATGAAATAATCCATGGAATAGAGAAAATTGCATGAAAAAGCATTTCATGAGAATGTGTTTTTTCTTCAATGGTGTTTTCTTTGAAATGAATAAGGGCTTCTTTGATAGGAGGAGGCAGAATGGCTGGATCGCTGCCAAACAAAATCCACCAGTCGAAAAACCATACTGGAAGATCAATTTTGCATTTTTTGTCAAAAAATATGAACCATGAATGTGATTTGGGTCTAATGAAGAACATGTTGTACCATGTCATTTGATAGTCATGATAATTATAGGTGGGAGGCACGAATGGTATGGAAAAGGCTTTTGGTTGGTAATGGTCTTTGATTTTTTCTGGGGAAACCACCTTGAGTATTTTTCATTTGGAGTAGGTAATAAAGTCGGGGTTTGCTGGGTCTTTTGTGTGTGTTATCTTTGCTGATTGAGAATCAATCAGTATCAGCTCATAGAATTTTTGAGTTTTCTTTGAATCCTCAGGAATAATGTGAAAACCTACAGGGAAAATTTTGTTAGTGTAAAGATAATCATTTATAATATCAGGATCATTTGTAGGTCTATGGCTTGCACATCTGATATATTCCTGATGAGGTTTTTGGATATATTGGCTGGGATTTTGAGTGGGTGACGGTTGTTGAGAAGATAATGTTTGAGCATAAGATAAGCGTAAAAGATTTTGGAATTCTTCAAGGGAGACAAATCTGTTTGGTCTTTGTGGGGTTCGTGGCTGCATTGAGATTTGGTTTTGATTTTGGTTTTGGCTCTTTGTGGCATAGTCTGCCAGAGTTTGAGGTTTGTTTGAAGGTGATGGCACCTTCTGCTTCCCTTTTTGATTTGTACTCATGCTTTATCGCTTGTGTTTGGATTCTGCAAAAATTCTCGTGTGAGGAAGTCAAGCAGGGAATTGTTCTCTCCTTTGATGTATTCAATATCAAAATCAAAGACACTCAATATTGCTTGCCATCTGGCAAATATTTGTTTAGAAACAAGATTTTGAACATCCTTTTGTAAAATTTCTTTTGCTGATTTGCAATCTACTCGTAATAAATCTTTATTGGTATCATTTTTAAGCCTTACTAAATTTTCTCGGTCAATATTGGGTGGAGTGAAAATTGGTTTTGAGAATAACGAAGGATTAGCTATATGCACCGATCTCAAATTAAAATAAAAAATGAAATCAGAATTAAGCCAAAGCAGAAAAGAATTAGGATCATTTTGTAGCCAATATGGCAATGAAACCCTAAGAGCCCCTTCTGCTATAAACAAAAGAAAAAGAAAAAGAAAATTTTTCAAGAAACGAAATTATAAAAAGCCTACAAAGACTTTCCCTACATCAAAAAATTATAACAAAAAGACTAGGAAGAATAAAACTCAAAGCCCATCAAAAATTTGCTTCAAGTGTGGAAGGCTTGGGCACTAGGCAAAGAATTGTAGAGTCAAACAAAAAATCAATGAATTAGATATCGAAGAGTCTATGAAACAACAATTAACCAAGATCATGATAAATGACTCTCAATCAGAAAACGAAGATTCATCTTCTGATAATGAGGAGGTTATTTATGCGATTCAAGAAAATACAGATTCTGAGGAGTCCATTGACTCACAATGTGATTGTGAAGATGACATCTGCTTTTGCAAATCTGTTAATATGATCACCTCTGCTTTTGCAATTTTCTTATCAGAATTATCAGGTTTTGTTTTGTAGGTCGTAGCTACTATTGTCATTTCTTGGAGTATATTCAATATTTGATGTTCACTTTGACCATCAATATTCCACTCACAAATAGAACTGTCATCATATTTTGATCTTGCATCATTAAGAGCATCTTCATATTGAAGATCAGGGGGTGTAGGTCTTGGGTAGTAATTCTTAGTTTGTGGTAGTGGTGCGTTTCTAAAATTTCTTCTATAAATTTTATTAATTTCACTGGGTCTTGAAGTATTAATAGAATCTTTTATTTTATTGATAATATCTTGTTCTATTATATTAATATTGTTTGAGAGTCCTTCTATTTAGTTATTAATTGTTAATACTTTTAATTTATCGTCTATTTCTCGTAATAAATCTTTATTGGTATCATTTTTAAGTCTTATTAAGTTTTCTCAGTCAATATTGGGTGGAGTGAAAATTAGTTATAATTAACAAATTAGTTTATACAATATATTGTATAAAATATATATTGTATATATTTTGTATTCTACATTTGGTATCAGAGCCATGTTGTTCTCTTAGATTGTCCTGTTCATACTCTTTCTTGTCTTGCTGTTATTTTTATCTACTGTTCTATGGTGTCTGGTTTTTGTGTAAGGCCGTTGGTCAACCTGTGTAAAACCATTGGTCAGCCCAGGTTTAGGGTCGTCCCGGTAGGTGGTCCCGGCAGGAAACCTTCACTGTTTATTGTCTTCGCGTTTTGTCTACAGTAACATTTATAGATTATGAATAGAGTTTTTAGGAGACGCCGGCAGGGCAATGATTCGTCCGTGTCTGGTTCAAACACATCATCCCCTCCAAGGTATGATAATCAATTAGATCATCACATGAGTCAAAGTGCCAATAGTCCCATGAACAGTCAATAAGTCAATATTGCCAAGATTGAGCAAGATCTGCTCAACTGGCATATACCCAAGCAAAATATTAATAGGATATATCAAATATGAACATTTGATTTCAAAACTGATTATTCAATTAAGACAACAGAACAAACTTATTCCATCAAAAACAAAAATGGGAGTATTAAATTACTTTCTTTATCAGCAATCCAAAAACACAAACAAGAAGGATTTTGGGCTATATACTAAACTATTTTGTTATAATTAACAAAATTTAGAGATCTTATCCATAAAGAAAATAAAACCAAGAAATAGATGTTATTCAATCTTTTTTATAAAATTTAAATTAAATTATTAAAAATATAAGTGGATCTGATTCCATTGTTAGTGATCAGGTAACATTAAAAATTTAAAATTAAACTTGAGTATGAGGATAAATTTATTCAAACTTTAATAAAGTGAGTTTTAATCTTACAGCTAAAAAATTCTTGGGATTAATAACAATGAACTATAAACAAAATTTTCCGGTCCATACTTCAAACCTATAAGTACACTCCAGGTGCATTTCTTATAAGTAGCTCTGGTATAACATCATTCATAAATTATCTAACTTTTAATGTTTTTTTTTTTATAGCTTATGAGAAATAAGGTTGTAAATAAGCTCAAGATTGGTTCAGTTTTTGACTCGCTCATATGCTTTATGGGATTGATTTTTTTTTTTAAATAAGGGGTAGAAATGAAAAAACAATCTTTAACAATTTCAGATCTAAGTGTTTGAAAAAAAATAAAGATGCTATTTCTTAAGAAAACCATTTCCTAATTTTTTTTCTTAATTTTTCTTAATGAAATTTGATTTGTAAATAAAAATAAATAGTTTAATAGCTAAACAAGATTATTAAGTTAAAATATAAAGTATTTCTTATTTTCTATTTTTTTAATTGTTTAATAAATCAAAATTACAAAAATCAATTTTAAATGATTTTAGACTTAAATGTTTTAAAAAAATAACCACAAAATACTCAAGTGTAATGTGTCAAACCAAAAAATTGACTTTTAAAATTCCCAAACCACAAGGCGGCATTTGTACTTCCACTTAAAAATTTCGAGAAAATCTTGTGTATGGAGTTGTATGATTGGGTTCGGCTAGTTTATAACTGAAATGACGAAAAGTGTATGAGCTAGTAGTCAATAACATATGAAAAAAGTTCCTATCTTTTATCGATCATCTTATCGTTTTACTAATATAGTAGAAAGTCCAGTAATAATACGCCTATATTCTAAAGTTATGAACTTCTCAATCATCTTGTTGTACGAGGCTTTAGAGACACCATTCATTCTGTCTAACTTATCAATGCACTCTTCAATAGAGTAAGCTTCAAATACAAAACTAGTTGCATTGTAACTTTGAGACTTTCAGCTTTTTCCCTAGAAACTGTTTCCTTTGCTTCCAAACTAGATGCCCACTTGTTTAGAAAATTGTTCATCTTATCCAATCTTGGATCCTTTTTTTGAAGGACACTCAGTTTAAGTGTTATCAATTTGAGGCATTTTACCATATTTTTTCCCATCATCATCTTTTTTTCCATATCATCATCCAAATCAATGTGCATTGAACCAACTAAAAATTCTTTTTTCAAACACCTCTCTTCATCGTGGGGAAGTGGATCTTGAGTGGATGATTGCTGAAGTTTACCAGTTGCTTTAATAGTGTTAAATATCTTCCCAAGCATCCGATAATGCTCACATGGTTGTTTACAAAAAAAATTATAATCTTTATTCTTTTTGCAGTAGATAAAAAAGACATCATTAAATTACACGAATCTAGAACTGAATTTACAATATTATTTTTTAAAAAAAAAGTAAACAGAAATATATGTTAACTTATATTTTAATAAAGTTTTCCCGTACATGCTCTAGAGTTGAAACAGTGTAATCATTTCCAACTCCAATCCATTTAATTCTAGTGTGCCCAAGTACTTCAGAGAACATTTGATGTTTAGTAAGTAACCAATTGAATTTACCTTTCAACTTGTCGATGTTATGATGTTCCCTAATTTGTTTAAACAACTCATTATCAATTTCTAACCAGACATCTTTATTAAAAGTAGATCCTTACAATAATCGAACTCCAACTTTCTCTATTAAGATTTGGATATAAGCAAAATCATTTTGTCCTGACTAATCCTTAACATGATCATAATCTTTTCCTTTCCCTCCTATCTAATGAAATTCAACCAATAAAAACTTTTATAATACAATTGAGGCACTATTATAACTTCTTTACAATCTCATAATTTGAACATATAACCAGAGCTCCGAATCAGCATGCGCACAAATCTAACTTATTATCATTGACTACAATTTTTTTTGGAACAACAAATAAGGATTTTTATTGATGCTTAAAAGGCTATAATGCAAAAAGGCACATGAGTATCACTAGACTACATATAGCGATTTATCAATTGGATCTTCCAATGATATAATAATACTTGGGTTAAACCTATCACTATCAAATGACCTAAGAGTAAGTTCACTCAGTGAGATAGTTCTATTTGCTAACTGATCAAGCAAAAAGTATACTCACTTACCATAAATATTATAATTGAAAGATAACTTCATACGTTAAATTGTAAGAATAAAAAGTAGGTTATAACCCATTGGCCTACTTGCATTTAACATTCATATTTACACAATCTAGATGCAATTAATAACAAGGATCTGGCACTGATGATCGAGAAGTTAAGTTTAAAGACATAAAGAATATTTACTGCCAAAACAACTATACGAACCAAAACCTACATACTTTGTCTACTCAAGTAGAGTCCATGTCTACTACCATAAACTCAATTGACCAAAAGATTAGTACACCAACTCCAAAAGCGTCCGGGAGAGAGTTCATTATGCCTATTCAAAAATCTATCACACCCCAACTATCAAAACCAATTTTCACTCCACCCATTATTGACCGAGAAAACTTAATAAGACTTAAAAATGATACCAATAAAGATTTATTACGAGAAATAGACGATAAATTAAAAGTATTAACAATTAATAACCAAATAGAAGGACCCTCAAACAATATTAATATAATAGAACAATATATTATCAATGAAATAAATGATTCTATTAATACTTCAAGACCCAGTGAAATTAACAAAATTTATAGAAGAAATTTTAGAAACGCACCACTACCACAAACTAGGAATTACTACCCAATACCTACATCCCCTGATCTTCAATATAAAGATGCCCCTAATGATACAAGATCAAAATATGATGACAGTTCTATTTGTGAGTGGAATATTGATGGTCAAAGTGAACATCAAATATTGAATATACTCCAAGAAATGACAATAGTAGCTACGGCCTACAAAACAAAACCTGATAATTCTGATAAGAAAATTGCTTACATCCTTACTGTCGGTTTCACTGGTGCATTAAGAGGATGGTGAGATAATTACTTATCAGATCAAAAAATTATAACAAAAAGACAAGGAAGAATAAAACTCAAAGCCCATCAAAAGCTTGCTTCAAGTGTGGAAGGCTTGGACACTGGGCAAAGAATTGTAGAGTCAAACAAAAAATCAATGAATTAGATATCGAAGAGTCTATGAAACAACAATTAACTAAGATCATGATAAATGACTCCCAATCAGAAAATGAAGATTCATCTTCTGATAATGAGGAGGTCATTTATGCGATTCAAGAAAATACAGATTCTGAGGAGTCCATTGACTCACAATGTGATTGTGAAGATGGCCTCTTCTTTTGCAAATCTGTTAATATGATCACCTCGCAAAAAGAATTTCTTTTAGACATAATAGACAAAATAGATGACCCAGTAATAAAAAGGGATTATTTGACAAAATTAAGAGATCTTATCCATGAAGAAAATAAAACCAAGAAACCTGAGCCATATAGCCTTAAAAGAATTTTTGAAAAACGATTCCAAAAGACCAAAGTAGCAACTACCCAGGATTTACAAACAGAAGTAAATTCGATAAAAGAACAAATCAAAGAAATTCAAAAAGATACTGTTGAATTAAAAGCAAAAATGATCAATTTAGAAATCAATAACTTGAAAGAATCAATTACGGCACAAGTCAATAAAATCGAAGTTCCTGAAACTTCCACCTGCCATAACCTAATCAATATTAATGATGAATCCAAAGATGGTTTTGTTAATTCAATAGAAATGATGCATTACCAGAAATGGTACATCAAAATTTCTATTGTCATTAACAAAGAATACCATCTCAGCACCACTGCCATTGTCGATTCCGGTGTTGACCAGAACTACATCAAAGAAGGTCTTATACCTACAAAATATTATGAAAAAACTTAAACACTGCCAGTGGTTCAAAATTAAATGTAGAATACAAAATCACAAACTCTTATATATGTAATGAAGGATATTGTTTAAAGACTCATTTTGTCCTGGTCAAAAATATACATCAAAACATTATTTTAGGAACACCTTTCCTAACCCAAATCTATCCTTTCTATGTCAACCATCAAGGAATAGAAACTAATATTTTAGGACAAAACTTATTCTTTCCATTCTTACAACCTGTTGACACCAGAGAATTAAATTTACTCCAAAATAATACTTCGTGCAAACAAATAAATTTAATGCAGAGTAAAAAGGCTCATGTAAACTTCCTCAAAGAAGAAATAAAGTATCAAAAAATTGAACAACAGATTCAACAATCACAAATCCAATCCCAGATTAAAGAACTTGAAGAATTATTCAAAAAGGAAATTTGTGCTGATCTTCCAAATGCTTTTTGGGAACGAAAAAGACATATAGTTTCTTTGCCATATGAACCAGGCTTTGATGAGAAGAATATTCCATCTAAGTCCAGACCTATACAGATGAATCAAGAATTATTAAAATATTGCCAAGAAGAAATCAAAACCCTTTTAGATATCCAATTCTTTAAACTTAACTTCTCAATCATCAGCACCAGATCCTTGTTTAAAGGGAGAGGCTATGATCTGAGTTTGTAAATGGGGAATTTTGACAGTAATCTATTGTAAAGGGGGATGTACAGATAAAGATGTTTGGTTACTAGTTGTTGTCCACAATTGTTCTAACTGTTGGATAACATCTATTTCTTTGGCGTTTTCTAAATCGGGATGATTTTTTGTAAAAGGATTATAAATTTTATTATTAAATGTATATATTTCAAAGAAGTCAAAGAAATACATATTACTTTGTATTTCTTTCATATGATTGTACCATTCTTCTCTAATTTGAGATCTTGATGCTTCATAAACGTTTGCCATAAACCAATTCGATTTTACTTTATTTGCTTCAGATAAGAAATCATTTTTCAGTTTAATTTTGTCAATCTCAAAATCTGAACTCATGATGACATTCAGTTCATCATATACATACATATCAGACTTAGTAGGAGAAGGGTCTCTTAAAGCTTATTTGGAGGATTCTGCTATTTGAGATTGATCAACAGCATGGTTCAAACACATCATCCCCTCCAAGGTATGATAATCAATTAGATGACCACATGAGTCAAAGTGCCAATAGTCCCATGAACAGTCAAGAAGTCAATATTGCCAAGATTGAGCAAGATCTGCTCAACTGGCATATACCCAAGCAAAATATTAATAGGATATATCAAATAGGAACATTTGATTTCAAAACTGATTATTCAATTAAGACAACAGAACAAACTTATTCCATCAAAAACGAAAATGAGAGTATTAAATTACTTTCTTTATCAGCAATCCAAAAACACAAACAAGAATGATTTAGATATTTACACTTAGGATTGGTCCAAGTAGCTATCAAACCTTTATATCGATTAGGCATAGATACTCCTGTTATGATGATGCTTAGAGATGCTAGGCATCTTAACTTTTCAAACTCACTGTTATCATTGATACAATCAAATTTACGTAATGGACCAGTTTATTTCATCTGTTATCCAAATTTCACAATAGACTTGCATGATCCTAATATTCTTGACACATTGATCTTAGATATCAAATTAAAAGGTCTGGACATCAAAACTGGAACAAAAAATCTAATATTGATATTTAAGGTCTTTTATAAAGTCATGACAACTAAAGTTAATCCCAAAGCCCTTTTTCAAACCAAGCCAGGAGAAACTCTATTATTAGAGGCAAACACTTTTCATGCCAATACTATAACCCCCAAACTTTTGAAATGGGATCAAATTACGATCCTTGACTGTTGGAAAATTGATGAATCATACCCTCCAAGAAACATTGTTAATACCAATGTTTCCCAAATTGAAGAAAACATAGATGGAAGTGTTGTTATTAGGTTTGCACCTAATACACCTCTTCATCCTCCTTGTATTTCCAGAATATCTAGTTCTAGAAAATTTAGATCTCCATCATATGAAGACCCCCAAATTATTCCCCCAAGGAATAGTTTTGACGTTTCTTCTTCTAGAAATTCTCTAAACCTTGTAGGAGTGAATTTCGATCCTATAATTCCCAAAAGCTTTTATACAGAAACTAATTCCTTCAAATCAGCTGTTGATCAATCTCAAATAGAAGAATCCTCCAAACAGGCTTTAAGAGACCCTTCTCCTACTAAGTCTAATATGTATGTATATGATGAACTAAATATCATCATGAGTTCAGATTTTGAGATTGACAAAATTAAACTGAAAAATGATTTCTTATCTTAAGCAAATAAAGCAAAATCGGATTGGTTTATGGCAAACTTTTCTGAAGCATCAAGATCTCAAGAGAAGAATGGTACAATCATATGAAAGAAATACAAAGTAATATGTATTTCTTTGACTTCTTTGAAATATATACATTTAATAATAAAATTTATAATCCTTTTACAAAAAATCATCCTGATTTGGAAAACGCCAAAGAAATAGATGTTATCCAACAGTAAGAACAATTGTGGATAACAACTAGTAACCAAACATCTTTATCTGTACATCCCCCTTTACAAGAGATTACTGTCAGAATTCCCCATTTACAAACTCAGATCATAGCCTCTCCCTTTAAACAAGGATCTGGCGTTGATGATCGAGAAGTTAAGTTTAAAGACATAAAGAATATTTACTGCCAAAACAACTATATGAACCAAAACCTACATACTTTGTCTACTCAAGTAGAGTCCATGTCTACTACTATAAACTCAATTGACCAAAAGATTAGTACACCAACTCCAAAAGCCCCCGGGAGAGAGTTCACTACGCCTATTCAAAAACCTATCACACCCCAACTATCAAAACCAATTTTCACTCCACCCAATATTGACCGAGAAAACTTAATAAGACTTAAAAATGATACCAATAAAGATTTATTACGAGTAGATTGCAAATCAGCAAAAGAAATTTTACAAAAGGATGTTCAAAATCTTGTTTCTAAACAAATATTTGCCATATGGCAAGCAATATTGAGTGTCTTTGATTTTGATATTGAATACATCAAAGGAGAGAACAATTCCCTGCCTGACTTCCTCACACGGGAATTTTTGCAGAATCCAAACACAAGCGATAAAGCATGAGTATAAATCAAAAAGGGAAGCAGAAGGTGCCATCACCTTCAAACAAACCTCAAACTCTGGCAGACTATGCCACAAAGAGCCAAAACCAAAATCAAAACCAAAATCAAAACCAAATCCCAATGCAGCCACGAACCCCACAAAGACCAAACAGATTTGTCTCCCTTGAAGAATTCCAAAATCTTTTACCCTTTTCTTATGCCCAAACATTATCTTCTCAACAACCGTCACCCACTCAAAACCCCAGCCAGTATATCCAAAAACCTCATCAGGAATATATCAGATGTGCAAGCCTTGATAGACCTACAAATGATCCTGATATTATAAATGATTATCTTTATACTAACAAAATTTTCCCTGCAGGTTTTCACTTTATTCTTGAGGATTCAAAAAAAACCAAAAATTCTATGAGCTAATACTGATTGATTCTCAATCAGCAGAGATAACACACACAAAAGACCCAGCAAACCCCGACTTTATTACCTACTCCAAATACAAAATACTCAAGGTGGTTTCCCCAGAAAAAATCAAAGACCATTACCAACCAAAAGCCTTTTCCATACCATTTGTGCCTCCCACCTATAATTATCATGACTATCAAATGGCATGGTACAACATGTTCTTCATTAGACCCAAATCACATTCATGGTTCATATTTTTTGACAAAAAATGCAATATTGATCTTCCAGTATGGTTTTTCGACTGGTGGATTTTGTTTGGCAGCGATCCAGCCATTCTGCCTCTTTCTATCAAAGAAGCCCTCATTCATTTCAAAGAAAACACCACTGAAGAAAAAATATATTCTCATGAAATGCTTTTTCATGCAATTTTCTCTATTCCATGGATTATTTTATGGGATTATGTTATTACAGGAACCCCTTCAGACATCTTGGCCATCAAAAGAAACTTCAAAGTTAAATGGTGGGTAAAATATGACTGCTCACTGGCCACCATCCAAGTTATTAAAAAATGATTTTTTGACAATCCTTGTTATTCCAAAAATTACCAAAACTGACCAAGTTCAAGTTCTTCTAGAATTAAGAAATTATCAAAACAAGAAAAGAAGAAAAAATTGTTAGAAGAGCTGTCTCAATTATGTGATAGTGATGATAGTACCCAGTCTCCAGATGATGACCTAAACAAGACTCCTGAACAGTTTGCTCAGGACCCGTATGATGCATTTGATCTCTATTAAAAAAAAAAAAATTTGATGCCCAACAAAGCATCTCTGAAAAATAAAAAAAGGCAGCAGGTAACCGACAAAGCATCTCTGAAAAGCAAAAACAAAAGCTGAAGATTCAAAGCATCTCTGAAAAGCAAAAGCAAAAGCTAAAGAGTCAAAGCATTTCTGAAAAGCAAAAGCAAAAGCTGAAGATTCTCCCAAAGCATTTCTGCAAAGCAAAAGCAAGAAGAAAAGAAATGATTCTCCTGTCAAAGACATGATTTCTCTGAACACGGATTTCAAACCATTTAAGGTTTGCCAAGAAGCTCTGTAAATATGTATTCAAATAATGTAATGGGCAGAGTTCATTCTGAGCGAGCTTTACTTGTAAAAGAGCGAGTGTGTGATCAGTTGTGAGAGTGAGATCAGTTGTTTGCTTGCTTGCTTGCTGTTTTACACTGTAAGCTTCTGTCTCTTTCAAACTCATATCTTGTAATTTCTATTTCATACATAAATATCAAAAGTAAATATTTTCAAAGTTTATATTTCAACAATTATTGTTATTGTTTTCGATCATCTCTCATTATTCTAAAAAAGAGAATTTATCAAATTATTGTAATGAAAATTTATATTTTATAAGGTCATCTCTCATTAAATTAATTAGTGTATATATATATATATAGACACACACACACACACACACCTTTGTCCAATAAGTTGTTGTTGAGAGAATGTCTCTCACACTCTTTTTAGGGGTCTGGGTTTGGTTGTCTTATGTCATTTGTTCTTCTTTTACAGGCTAAGATTTTCGCACTTGGTCTTTTGATATATGAAGATGAACATGCATCCCCTTTTCTCTTCCTCTCGTTTCTTGACATTTATTCTCTCTATGAATTGGTTGAATTCAATTTCCCAAACAATTGGAGATTGGAGATTGTTTGGGATGATTGAGTTAGTTGCCTATATAATTCGTTTGGGATGATTGATTTTAGTCATGGTGCTTGATTTCCTTAGTTATTTCTTTTATTTTTATTTTTTTCTAATAATCCTGTTAATATTAATTACAAGATATGAGTTTGAAAGCAAAAGTAAATATAAGAAAATTGGTTTTGATAGTTGGGGTGTGATAGGTTTTTGAATAGGCGTAGTGAACTCTCTCTCGGGGGCTTTTGGAGTTGGTGTACTAATCTTTTGGTCAATTGAGTTTATGGTAGTAGACATGGACTCTACTTGAGTAGACAAAGTATGTAGGTTTTGGTTCGTATAGTTGTTTTGACAGTAAATATTCTTTATGTCTTTAAACTTAACTTCTCGATCATCAGCGCCAGATCCTTGTTTAAAGGGAGAGGCTATGATCTGAGTTTGTAAATGGGGAATTTTGACAGTAATCTCTTGTAAAGGGGGATGTACATATAAAGATATTTGGTTATTAGTTGTTGTCCACCATTGTTCTAACTGTTGGATAACATCTATTTCTTTGGCGTTTTCTAAATCAGGATGATTTTTTGTAAAAGGATTATAAATTTTATTATTAAATGTATATATTTCAAAGAAGTCAAAGAAATACATATTACTTTGTATTTCTTTCATATGATTGTACCATTCTTCTCTAATTTGAGATCTTGATGCTTCAGAAAAGTTTGTCATAGACCAATCCAATTTTGTTTTATTTGCTTCAGATAATAAATTATTTTTTAGTTTAATTTTGTCAATCTCAAAATCTGAACTCATGATGACATTTAGTTCATCATATACATACATATCAGACTTAGTAGGAGAAGGGTCAAAAAGAGAGACATCTTTTGTAAAACTCTTACATTTTACTCAATTTTAATTGATCTCTTTCAATTTTAATTTAGTTTTCAATTCAAAAGCCATTTATATTTATTTTTAATGCGATCTTTTTCATCTTCATGCTATTGTAACTCATCTTACGTAACCGTTTATGCTCATTTGTTAACAAAGTATTCTCTATTTTTATCATGGTATGGTTAGGGTTACAATAGATTTTGAATTATAGACTAATAGATGAATGGTAAAACATCTTTGCATGTGCGTAAATAAGCGGAAATCGTTTGTCTTTATCCATCTCAGCATCACGTAGGTGTCAACTCAAACAATTTGCCAGAACAAAATTGAAATCAGGACTCAATTTTGGTAATTTAAAAAGTTATAGGACTCAACTACAATAATATATAAATACTTTCAATATCGAACTGAAATTGAGAGTAAAATCGAGGGACCAAAAATTGCATAATAAAGTTTTTTTTTTATTTAAGACATATATTATTTGATATAGTTAAAATAATTCTATTTAATTTTTTTTATATTTATAAAATTTCGCACATAATACCAAGACCCTGCTAATATCCATGGCCGTTTTGAGGAGACAGTTAGAAATTTGAAATTCAACCGGGCGAACCCGGCTACGATCCTATTTGGGCTTGGGTTAAACAAAAAGAAAAAACCTTAAACCACGTTAAGTTGTTGAAACTCAAGCGACATAAAACCCTAAACCCTAGAGAGAAGTATGACTAGAGGCTGCTGCTTATTGAGTCTTCCCGTCTCTTAAAAAAGCACCGCCTCAGTTTCGCCAGCACTCCCCACAAATTCAATAAGCTCTGTCTTTGGCTCTCTTTCTCTACTACCTCTCTAACAAAGGACACGGCTCTGCGTTCCTTCTAGTTACAGAATCGCCACCATGTACCGTTTCGCTTCAAATCTCGCCTCCAAAGCAAGGTACGTCACTTTGGGATGCGATATATATCTACTCATGCAGTTGGCTTTTGCTTTCTTCCTCTTAGTTTACCTTTGGTTCCCGAGAAAATGCCAGAAACCGAAAAGTAATTGAGAACTAGAAGAAATCTATGATTGGATCCCCAATTTTCTGTTCCCGTCAGTAAGACTAGTAGAAGTACTACCCGCTTACTTGAAGTGACCCTGGAAACTAAACCTAGCACCTAACATGAGACCCTATATGCTATTTTCCTATATTGTCTCACCAAACAAACATTTCTTAATTCTTCTCACCATGGTTTTCTTTTTTGGTCCACAGGATTGCCAGGAACAGTACCCATCAGGTGACTGTTAGTTGCTTTTGTATTTCTTTACGAGTTGTAACATTTCCTTTAATATATTACGCACATTTTTTATTCATCTGCAATGTTGTGTGTGATCAGATTGGGAGTAGATTGAGTTGGAGCAGAAACTATGCGGCAAAAGACATAAAGTTTGGTGTGGAGGCTCGAGCTCTGATGCTTAAGGGTGTAGAAGAGCTTGCTGATGCAGTCAAAGTCACTATGGGTCCTAAGGTATTCTTGCCAGTCTCAACACTTCTTAGCACGTTTCCTGCATAAAAGGATTTGTTTTAGCACGTGCTGCTGGTGTTAGACTCCAAATCGTGTTTTCAATAAGACGTCTGTCTAGATATCAATCTACTGTCATAATTACCATCTTCCCCAAATTTAGTACTTTGTCTAGATGAGGTTGGTAGATCAGCGTTTAAGGATATATGATTCATATCGATTGGATAAGTGATTGAATGCTGTATTTGATGGACTACTATTGATAGCTATTAGTCTGATAGACCTCAGTGTACTTTTGAGATTCCCTGTTACTATGTAGTATTTATCAAGGGAAGAGAAGTCTGTACCAAAACAAAAACCAAACATTTCGTTTCTGGTTGCCATCATAAGAGCAAGGGATCAAAATGCTGCCTGTACGCTGTTCCTTGATGGCCTTGCTAAATGCTTATCAGTATTATCTTTTTATTTTGCACTGGTGAATTCATTGATTCATTGGGGAGTACTGTGATTTATGTTTTCTTTTAATGTTTAAAGGGGCGTAATGTGGTCATTGAACAAAGCTGGGGTTCCCCAAAAGTGACAAAAGATGGTGTTACTGTTGCAAAGAGCATTGAATTCAAAGATAAAGTCAAAAACATTGGTGCTAGTCTTGTTAAACAGGTTGCAAATGCCACCAATGATGTAGCTGGTGATGGTAAGCCTTCTTCCATTGCATAAGATGCTTTCCAATTTGTTATTTTATCATGTGATTAGGAGGTTATTAGTTGCAGCATTCTATTCTTTATATGCGTGTCACAAGATTCTTTTTGCCCAAAGAAATTGATACCCATGCTATGCATGTTTATATTAAGCTGTCATTATGAGCTGAGCTCTGAGAACATTTTAATGTGTTTGCAGGGACCACATGTGCTACAGTCCTTACCCGAGCGATATTCACTGAAGGATGCAAATCAGTTGCTGCAGGGATGAATGCAATGGACCTAAGACGTGGTATTACAATGGCAGTTGATGCTGTTGTGACAAACCTGAAGAGCAGAGCACGAATGATTAGCACGTCGGAAGAAATTGCACAGGTTGGTTCATATTGAGGTCTCAATATAATAAAGGTTGTGAGATGCAGTGTGATGTTCTAACCTAAATATACTTTCATAGGTTGGGACAATATCCTCAAATGGAGAGAGAGAAATCGGTGAATTAATTGCAAAGGCTATGGAGAAGGTTGGCAAAGAGGGAGTAATTACAATCCAAGTAAGTTGCTAATTTGTAATTGATACTTCAACCAAAACATCATTAAAACTTAATGAAATTAATCAAGTGTTTCTGGCAATGGATGGATCTTATTGTTTTGAAACTCTTGCAGGATGGGAAGACCTTATTTAATGAGTTGGAAGTTGTCGAGGGCATGAAGTTGGACAGGGGCTACATATCCCCCTACTTCATCACCAACCAGAAAAACCAAAAATGTGTAAGCACTTCTAAGCATGTTTCTTTAATACCGTGGCGGCATGTTTATGATTGAATTAAATTCTCCATATATATATTCCGTTGCAAACATTAGGATTTATTTAACGGGTCCATGTTTTTGTGCTGTCAGGAACTAGAAGATCCACTCATTCTAATCCATGAGAAGAAAATCTCAAGCATAAATGCTGTGGTAAAAGTGTTAGAATTGGCTTTGAAGGTATGCATATTTTGGTCAATCATCATTTTGGTTCATGCATGCCCACACACATGTACAATACATATGATTATGGCTTGATCTTTTTCTGTTTTTTCTCTCCCATTTGACATGTTGGCTGTGCTTAGTAGACTCCTCTCTCTTTCTGGTTGTCTTTGTTCAGAGACAAAGGCCCTTACTGATTGTTTCTGAAGATGTGGAAAGTGATGCACTTGCAACTCTTATTTTAAATAAGCTTCGTGCTGGAATCAAGGTTTGTTATTTATATTCAAATTTGACACTTATTTTCGTTTCTGAATGTTATTATTTTGTTCTTTGTTGGGGACGTCGTTTTTGCTGGCTAATGTAGATTATGTGTTGCTCTAGGTCTGTGCCATCAAGGCCCCTGGTTTTGGAGAGAACAGGAAGGCCAATTTGCAAGATCTTGCTGTTCTAACGGGAGGTGATGTAAGTCTGCTGCTCTATATAGGTTGTGATCTCCTGGTTATGTTGTATTTCATAACCCTAATGGTGTTTGTTACTCTTGAATCGTAGCTCATAACTGAAGAGCTTGGCATGAATCTTGAAAAGGTGGATCTAGATATGCTTGGTACTTGCAAAAAGGTGAGACTTAATTTTACTTGAAGTATGTACTGTAGCAATTTAGCCTTTTGTTCTCTTTTGGCCCTTAAAAATGAAATAATTATTTAACAGCTTTACCCTTTTCAATTTATAAATGTATTTTGACGTATGATTCATTTGGTTGTTGTAGGTTACAATATCGAAGGATGACACTGTTATTCTTGATGGGGCTGGTGACAAGAAATCCATTGAGGAAAGATGTGAGCAGGTTCGTATTGTTTCCTTCTGGACCATGTTTATTGATCGGTTTACTTTTTGTTGATCAGAAATGAGAACTTAGGAAAAAAAATTGAATACTAACTTCTTTTATCTTCTCATTGTTGTAATGACAGATCCGATCAGCAATTGAATTGAGTACTTCTGACTATGACAAGGAGAAGTTGCAAGAAAGATTGGCAAAGCTTTCTGGAGGTGTTGCTGTACTGAAGGTCTGCCTACTTTTTTACTTCCTCGTTCTACCATAATATGTCTTGTCAACTCAGTTCCTCATCTTATAGTCATAGCAGTTATTGGAACCAAATTATTTGCAAAGAGGTAAACTGGAGATAATAGTTGTGAAATTTGCTTGTCGTTGCACAGATTGGAGGAGCAAGTGAAGCTGAAGTTAGCGAGAAGAAAGATAGAGTTACAGATGCTTTAAATGCCACAAAAGCAGCTGTGGAAGAGGGTATTGTGCCAGGTAATTGTTTCAACTTTCAGTAAGCTTTTGGTTAAAAATAGAATCTGCGTACAGATCCTCAAGAAGATTCTTACTTGCAGGTGGTGGTGTTGCTCTTCTCTATGCATCAAAAGAGTTGGACAAGCTGCCCACTGCTAACTTTGATCAGAAGATTGGTGTTCAGGTTATTCAGAATGCTCTGAAGGTTTGTATATCTTGTTTTACCCAAATCAGATCATGGTGCGAAAACCTTGGATTTTATCAAGCATTGATGCAGAAGCTAACATGGTCAATCTTTTGATTGTAGACACCTGTTTACACAATTGCTTCTAATGCGGGTGTCGAGGGTGCTGTTGTTGTTGGTAAGCTATTGGAGCAAGATGACCCTGATCTTGGGTATGATGCTGCCAAAGGTCAGTAGATGGTTCTCCTACTTCTTCCCCACCCCACAACATCACCGCCACCACCACATTTTTCTTGAGTATTTGTTGTGCTATAACAGTTTTACTGTACTTATAACCAGGTGAATATGTCGATATGGTCAAAGCTGGTATTATTGACCCATTGAAAGTAATAAGAACTGCTTTAGTTGACGCTGCAAGGTAAGCTAAGAGATTGTCCATTTTAGATTTTGGTTTTGGTTCGTCGGTTCCGGAGAATCTTTGATTTCTTCAGCTAACTATCTGTGTTCTGCTGATGTTCACTTTCTCAGTGTATCATCTTTGATGACGACAACTGAAGCCATTGTGGTTGAACTTCCCAAGGATGAGAAGGAAGCTCCAGCAATGGGTGGAGGCATGGGTGGCATGGATTATTGAGGTCTTAAGACAGTGCATGGATCCAAAATCGTCTTGATAGACATTGTTTTCTCCCAAGTCCACAAATGTAACAATCTAAATGGTGATCTTGATTGGTTTGGAACATAAGGCGTCAGTGTAACCATAACGAGAGATTAGTGTGTAGGTTAGTTGTTGGTAATTGAGGGAAAAAAAACTGCCACTGATTGTTGTTTCTGGGAAGAATTGACTTGTACGGGAAATTCAGATTTTAAAAAATAAAACAAATTTTCCTTCCACCAATGGCTTGGTGTGCTTATGTTTATCATATATGAAAAAAAAAAAAGAAACATCAAGATAAGTATTCACCATATTTATTGGTCTTGAGATTGCTTTTAGTTCCTCCTTAGATCGAGATATTGTCGTCTAAGGTTTCTTTCCTTTTATAAGGATATCTGTATGTGTAACGTCTTTTTTTGGATAAATAAAGGTTTCATATTTAATCAGAAATGCACGTGACAATTTTTTTTACTTTTGTTTAAAATGTTTTTCTCGATGTATGTTATTTGCAAAATTATTTATTTTAAAATTTGTAATTTTTTCATTTAGATCATAACAATAAAATTATATGCCTTGAGATTGAATTCAAACTTGTAATAACTTGCAACAATAAATTATTTTCCCTAAATTACCACAAAATCATAGTGTCATCACTCTGACCCAGGACGCACTTCATGGTTGTTCTAAATTCACACTCAATGACAAAAGCCTAATTATTTTCACCATGAAACCAAAGGCTCAAAAAAAGGGTGATAAGCCTGTGCACATCCATACAGCAGAGAGTCCTAGGGAAAATGTTTCACATCATCTACCTTTTTCTACGATTCTTGATTCCAGCGCAATCTGGACAGTACCATTTTCCTTTTGGTTGTTCTCTCAGACCAACACAGCCAAAATGAAACCATTCTATCTTGCACTGTTGAAAGAAGCATGAACTTTCATCAGATCACCAGAACACATGCAAGAAGAAATTTAAAAGAGAAAAAGATAGGAACATGATTACATACATCAGGGTTGTCGCATGCAACCATCTCCCCATAGCTAACTTGGTTGCACAAACAGTATGTAGGTTCATTTGGATCCACCGGCAAATCTAAATCCATACTAGTAGGATTTGCAGCAGCAGCTGCTGACGCTGTTGCCACCGCAACTGCTGCTGAGGATGTCACCAGGCGTGATCTGCAGAAATTGGAGGTTTTAAACTGAGTCTTACAAATCCTACCACAGTAGCATGGACAAAAATTCATCTACCATAAATAGGTAGTTTACAAAAAAATAAATAAATAATCTCCGAACATAGTATAACCCATCTCCTCTACTTATCATCATCTCTCTCTGACACGCGCGTGCACACACACAGTCACAAATGTCACCTTCTGTTCACATCCTTAACTAAATAGGTACTTTATAAAATGTTTCTCTCAACATAATGAGCTGTCTCCTCTATTTATCACCATCATCATATCCCTCTCTCTCTCTCTCTCACATGAACAACCCCCCTGCCCACGCACATCCACACACAAAGGGGAGAAAAAGTAGACAACATTCCGAGATTTGAACAACACAGTAATACATAGAGTAAATTAATGCATCTCCATAAGAAAAAAAATAAGGAAAATTAGTAGACTTGATAGGTGAACTTTTTTTTTAGTACATCGATGATTCTAACCTACCTTGTACATCAATAAATGAATACAACCTACTAATCAAGAGAATAATATTATGTTTGATCAAGCTAAGAAATAGTCACAAGAATTCAAAAGTGGTAGAGAAAGTAGAAATATTACTTGGCAAATGTGGTGTAGTACAAATGGCTCTCATTTTAATAAGGTGAAGCCTAATCCATATAATATAAATTAAAAAAAGTTACAAGCATGTTTGTATTTTTTTTGTTGATAAATAAGCATGCTTGTAAATTATTGCGGAAACACGTCTCAAATGGTGATATATGGAGAAAGGCCTATTCGAGATAACAAATGGTATCCACCTCCAGGAAGTTCAACGACCACCAGATTCATTTTTAGGGATTCAATGGATCATTTTATTTGTCCACAAGCTAACTGGATTAGAGATTATTTAACATTTTCTCTTTCGGAGAACTGAGCGATAAGAAATGGGTCATTATTGGTTAAGTGTGATATCACTAAAAGGTTTATATAGATGGAGATGCTAAGTTTATTATTGAGAGTTTTATCGTAACTATAAGGGACAATGGAAGCTTATTCATCTTATTCAAGATTGAAAAAGAAATAATTTGTGTTAAAAGAAAGGATACTCATATTCTTCACTCAAACCCTAAAATACCTGTTTCTACATGTATATTAGTCACAGTATGGATTTTAGACACTCCAAATTAATGGAAATCTATGGAAATGGAAGGATCTGACGCTTGGACACGTAAACACATCCGACTTTAGTGATGGAGTCCATGTAATGTAGGTTAAAATGTTTTTTATAAGGAAGGAAACAGAGCAGTTGATTATTTGACTAGAGTCAAGATTAAAATAAAAGAAAAGAAGGATTCGGTTCATCAGTTTTCCTAATATATTATTTTAAGGTTGTGATCTTCCAAGTTACGTCCTTAATTTGCTTTACCAATCAAAGAAAAAAGGAAGATGCAAAAGCCTCAACTAAGAAATATATGTTAAGTAAGCTGTAAGGACACCATAAACATGCATATCCAGGAAAGGTAGATACTTTTTACGCCCTCCTCTTCCACTTTCACTACTCCTTCCAGATTTTACGCCACCATCAAGACTTGAAGCAGGCAATGCAGTTGCAGCAGCATTGTGTCTTTCTGTCAAAAACCATATCATTACGTAATATTAGGATATAAAATACAAAAAAAGAAAAGTTAAGTCGTCACTGAAATGTGAAACATGTCAATGCATATTCCAACAAAGTAAGCATAACACTGACTCAAATACAGAACAGGTAATCAGGAATCAGTAGAATACCACGCCGTAGCTCTTCATCAGCCCTTTTCAAATATTGATCAAGTTGTTGTATATGTAGATCTACCTGAAGTATGATTGTATTAGGAAGTATCAGCAAAGTAATTAACAAGGAGGACAAAATTCATGCATGCACGCAAGATCACTTGTACATCAAGGAGAGAATCCAAATCATAAAAGAATAACAATGCAATCCACTCCAGTCCACAAATGTCTTCCACTAAAGAAGTTTTTCTTTAAAATAAGTAGAGTCAAATAAAAGCTATTCAAAATGCATAATATAGCAATCTTATCAAAGACAAAGTATTGATACAAATATCCGCCATAAAACTATTTTCTTGATGAATAAGAGTAACACCAACCCTTTGAACGATATGAACAGAAATGCAGTCATTATCTTGTAACTCTTCTAATTATAACACGTAGCACATAGCGAGACTGTACGAACATGACACTGTATTTCCCAAAACTTTTAAACCTTTAAAACATGCTTGCAAACCCTGTCAATACCCCCTAATACGAAGTACAGTAATTGATACAAAAAGAATGAGTGACTGAGTGTGTTAGGGGTTCTAATTCATGTGGCGAACCAACATATACAAACCAGATAATTTGTTATAATCAATATTTCACAAGTAGTTTGGTTCCATGGTCAATAATTCATCAACTCTAATAATTATTGATCAATAACAATTTTTCTAAATCTGACAAATTTGTCTACATGCGTTTTCTTTTGCTTTTAAGTTTATTATAGAAAGGGTATAACTGTATAAGTGAATGCATGTGTCCTAACCTACTACTGAAATAATCAACATTATAAATTATCAAGTCTCACTGTCTCTGGTCTATTTATGATGGGGCCTTCAACACGACATCCCATGTATCACACAAAATCGATACATAGGAGCACCAGATTCTCTTCCCCCTTAGCTAGCACCTTATTGACTTAATAAATTAGTGATTATTTCTCTTTTGTTGTATGAATGGGTGTATTTACTGACTCATGGAAGTCTTCACTATGTGTTTGAAGTTTCAATTAATATTTAATGTTTTGCTACAATGGAGAATGTGATGCATGAATAAATAATTATAATATTTTTTTTTTCTTATATCAATTGCCTATATATATATATATATTAAAAAGGAACAAATGTTTGTAAGTAAGATTAATGCTCCCTCCTTCCATGGATATGCATTATTAGGACCCCTACTGTAGTGAAATTACAAAACTCCGAAGTTTCAACTGCATCATTTTCTACTTTTTTAATATAAAGAATCATTTTCTAATTAATGACCAAACACTATAGAAAACAAAAAGCCCCTTGATTGAAAACAAAGTTTTAACAATGCAACAATCATATAATATTATAACATCACTAGAACATAAATATTAAATGATAATTTTCTATGTTCCAAATAATTTAGGAATAATAATCTTACATGGCCGTGCACTTACTTAGGAAGGGAAAGAGGCAGTAGCAGAAGAAGAAGACTTGGGGTCAGCAAAAGTAAAAGCCAAGAATCACAAGGAAAGCAGAATTCCCAATCATTTTTAATGCAGATAAGATGGACACAAGCATCAAGTGCATTAATTAAATGTGGAAGTTAAGACTTATCAAAAAAAAATTTAAATGTGGAAGTTAAGACAGAGATTCCAAATACCAAATCATATGTCTGAACAGCCAAGGCAACCTTTTCATCAGCAATCCTTATGCTATGCTTTTGCTCATCAAGTGCATCATCCGAAAATCTAATAAGTGAAGTATCTGGCGTAATATTTCCAGCCCTAACACCCCTTTTGATATCCTCGATTTCTTGTTCACAACGTTGTTCATTTTGTCTTTGGATCTCTGTTCATATACATAAGAAAGAAAAGTGCAGCTGAGAACCCCAACCCAAAAGCAGATTAAACAAAAGCATAAGAATAAAAACTTAAAATTTTTAGTTCTACTTTTTGATGTAGAAATATGCACATAAGTACAAAAGACAGGAAATGCAGGGTAATAATAATTATAAAGTTTGTTAAGTGACCCAAAAAAAACCTATCCCCCAGAACCCTGAGCCCAAAGAGGAAGAAGAAATGCATCAACACATGAACCTAATGTGATCTCACAGATTTGCGCACTAGTTAAAAAGAATAAAGCAAAAGCCTTAGAAAAAATAAACAAAAACAATTGAGTTTGCTCGAGATATTATCTCTTTCGTTAATCAGATCTAGCCAAAAAATCATTTCAAGCATGAAATCGAAGTTAATTTTTTAGCACTTGCACATTCTCCTTTTGTTAAAGCAATTAGGTTTTAAGTTTTAACACATCTCTTCACAGCTTCCCATCATAAGTACATAAAAAAGAGTGAATAAATTTTCTCAAATTATTGAATGATAGACATAAATCACACCAAATAGGTATGCAACTGCTATTTCAATCTCACTCTCATCCATTAAGGAAAATTTAGCTGTCATTGTCTGCAGTCTGCAACACCTAATCCAAACAAGTTAGATAAGGTAATTGAATGGTTTTACTTTAATTCTTCAATATCTTAGATCTATTGATTTCCTTCTTCTCTTAAAACTTTAAGTATTAATGGGAAACCAACTAATATAATTATAAAGAGAACAAAAACTAAGAAAAATTTGACAATGATGATGTCATGTACTCAACAATGACTGCCTGTATAGAGGATACCTTGTAAACTGTTATCTAGATCACGCATCAATGCATACTTTTTCTGCAGAATATTGGGCAGCGATTCCAAATCTGCAGAAAGGCAACCAATTTAGAGTTCTTCAATGTTTGGAAATGGAAAGAACAAACATTAATATTTGAAAGGACAGAACATATATCGTGGAAACTGACAGACTATGAAGAAATCAAATCAAATAAACACTACTTTCCTCCTTTCTGCCAACTTATTTAATTATATGGAAATATAAAAAGAAAAAGAAATTCACATGGTTGCAACATGATTCTGTAGAAAAACCAACCCCTCAAACAGCGCTACAATATTTATATTCATGCATCGAGGCAAAATAAGCCTACACATACGACTCTGCGCTGATATTGTTGCGCATTCATGCGTATTTTATTAAGTGAAAACAGATATAATGAATCATGATAATTATTGAGTGGAAACATATTTATTTCCAGCACAGTAAGTTCATGCTAATCAAATTTACACCAATTAGATCATAAAAGACTAGCTAATTCAATGCAAAGGTTATATATTTTCATGCTTTCTATTGTCCCTTTTGAGGTCCTATTGTATGAATTTGGATATATTTGATAATGCCTAAGCACCCACATCTAGAAAATGTTTCTTTTCCTACAAGCTGCATTCTTTAAAATCATATACATGATAACTTGGTATTTTCCTTTTCCTGCAAAAATAAAAAAAAAAATATTTTCTCAGACACACTAAATTGAGGATGATTTAGGCAATGCAGTAAATTTGATTGCACAAAGCATCAATACCAAAAAATAAATGGTTATTACTGCAAAATACAGAGTTTATGCTGATCATGTGTCATCGCAAAAGTTATACTTAGTAAGCAATAACAACACTTATCAGGCAAATCTTTAGTTCCAATTGTGAGATTCTTTGTTTCTCGTTTTTTTTTTTTGGAGCAACAATTGTGAGAATTAAACATTGACATAATTACATAAATTAGCACCCAAAGCTAAAATTTATGAACCCAGTACGTTAAATTTCACACTCAGTTCAATTCTCTTCATAGCCAATCATTCCTTCAGAAGATGCAATTATTTAAAAAAAATCCTTTTTTACTAAATAAACTTCAAATCACAATTCTTAAATTAAAAACTAACTTCAAAATACAAAACCCACCAAAGGCCACTCTCTCAAACACGTTATTGCATAACAAATCAATAATACAAGTGCTCATTTGTTCATTTTTTATCTGCAAATTTTTATTTGAACATTCTCCATGCGAATACAGCAATACAACAAAGCCAGAAGGTGGAAATGAAAGGCGAAAACGTTTAGGGTTTCAATAACTACGCATTAACGCTAACCGAATAATATAAAATCATGAAGTGATAAAATTATTGAATTAGTAAAAGATTATGAGATTAAATATAACGAGGAAGGGGCTTACTTGATTCGAATTCATCGATGAAGGACATTTTGGGCTTTTAGGGTATTATTTTCACCTTGCAGGTGGTAAAATTTCCTAATCCTTTCCGCCACTTGTCTGATGTAACGAAGTTCGAGCCCTAATATCAGACGACTGTGGTCGCAAAAATGACATATTTAACCTTCGTGTGTAGGATAACACCCACCATGACCAGAAGATGCGTTGAAGAACTAATATTGCTGAGGAGGTTGACGCGTTCAAGTAAAACGACGCCATTTGAAGTTGATTTAGACATGTCCAAGTCGGTCATAAATATTGTATTATTTACAGTGTTGATGTGTCACGTTATTTATAATTTTAGCGTGTTATATTATTAAATTGTGCATTTTAAAAAAATTAAATTATTATAATGGATTTTCATTCATTAACAAAACTCAAATATGTTTTAAAAAATAATAATTATTGTGAATTGTTAAATAATAAAAAATAATCAATCTAGTATTTTAATTTAAGAAGAATTTCAACTTTTTGTTTTTGTGCAAAAATGGCAGTAACAACAAAATTTCAGACATCTTTACAAATCTTTAGACAAGTACTTAATAAAAATATGTTTGCTTGTAACTATAAATTTATCATAATAAAATTGAAAAAAAAATAAATAATAAACTAATTGGTAAAATCAATCACCAAATAAAAAACCCAAAATCGAATTAATTTAATATTAAATTTTTTTAAGAAAAACATACAAAAACATTATTTTTTGTTATGTAATCCATACAAGTAGAAATAAAAAACAAAAAGATGAACTTATTTAAGGAGGGTTTTATCAATTCACTACATTCTTGCCAACTTTCATCAAACCTAATGCCTTCCTAATTCAAAATAAAATCTCCCATCAATTTATTTGACTTTCTCTAAAATAAAAAATAAAAACAAATCGCAAGCCAATTATATATACCTAAACAAAAATTTATCAATATATATTTTTTAATATTCCTAACAACAAGCTATAGTAACCTATTTTCGTGTCATAAAAGTAAGTCCGCCCTAGAAGCTTAACGTAAACAAAAGCAAAGATTAATGTCTAAAGTAAAGGGTATAAAAAATCAAAACTATTTAATCACGCCATCTAAAAGTAATCACAAGGTACTGTAACTTAGTAGATATGACAAAGTAATTAAACACTTTCATATTTTATTAAAATGAACTATGAGAGATGGATTCAACTTTGATGTCTTGCTTTTTAAGGCAAAAGTAAATTCGTCCCATTAATTTTACTTGTTTTTTAATATACGTGTTTGGTTTTACCTCTAAAATCTATCTACTCAAACTTACAATAATTAAATAAGTAAATAAACAATTTTATTAATCCTTAACAATAATTTTAAGAAAAACAAAATTATTCTCTTGACAACCTCACAACCTGAAATCCCTAATACATCCAAAGTTTTTCATTTAATTCTAGTTATAATATTGGAATTATTAATGTGTCTCATAACTTCTCTAAAATCCCTTTTATATGGAGGGTATTTTCATAATAGTATTAGAAAAATAATAACAATATCATAGTAGACTACTACTGCTTGTACAATGAACAAGTTAATAGGAAACTAGTGCTACTACTAGAACAATCAACTATAAAATATATCAAACCAATTAGAATTCTTCCTTGTGAGAATTTGAGTCAAAATCCTAACAAATCTCCACATCGGCTTAAATTCTCCGGCCACACCTCATCAACAAATTTAACTTTCTCCTTAGTTAGTGTGATTCTTCCTTTTGGTACTTTCATGTCTCCACTTAATTTTTCAAGCAAAACATTCCCATCCAACAGATACAAGTCATTCTTGTTCAAAGTAGCATTCAACACTACATTTGATCCATTAAGAACTTGCATCTCTTCATTACCCGCAGTACTTGTGTATCACACCTTATCAAGCTCCCCCAAAGAGATGATATTTGTAGTGAGAGAGGAAGCAAACTTTACCCTCTTAAGTTCACACTTCCGTGATGGAGCTTTAACCTTAGGCTTCCTTCAGCATCAATTACTTTTTGTTTCCTACATATTGTAGCAACTGTGATATAGGTAGGTTCCTTCATACATTCAAAGTATTTTTTCTTATTGAATATGTGAATGGAGGATGCCAAATCAAGTAGAACCATATTACTCTCATCAACTTTTTCTTCAATGTACTCAATAGCTAGCACCTCTTCATTACTTCTCTTGGTGATATTAGCACTTTCACAACTTTTTCTATCATGACTCTTCTTCCCACTCATCTTTCTCGACTCTTTTAAATCATCCTTCATGGTCTTGCAATAATATTGTATGTGTCCTATCTTTCCACAATAAAAGCCCTCATTGTCACTGTCATCTCTAGGCCTAGATTTGGATCTCCATCTTGAGCCATTATACGCTCTCTATTGACTCCTCCCTCGATTAGAACTCTCCACAACAAGCGCTTGACTACCATTAAACAAGCTCTTGTTTTCCATCAACCTCTCATTTTCACGTAGGAGCATGGTCATATCATCTAAACTTAATGTTGACTCGCCCACCAACAATGTTTGCACCAGTGGTTTGTAAGATTTTGGTAAAAATAATAACAAGAGCAATACCTTCTCCTCATTCTTCAACATTTCTTCTGCTTTCAACAACTAAGGCACTAACTTGTTAAATTCATTCAAGTGATAAAGAAGGCTTGTACTTTCTTCCATCTTTAGAGAGTAGAGGTACGTCTTGAGACACAATTTGTTGGTCAAAAACTTTCACGAATAGATGCTCTCGAGCTTATCTTATAAACCCTCGGGTGTAGTTTTCTTCAACACAATATACTTGATCTCGGAAGCAAAAGCCAGCTTGATTGTGCTTACAGCCTTCCTCTGAATCAATTATCACTTTCTATCAGTCACCTCTTTTGGCTTTTCTTCCTCTATAGCTTAATCAAGATCTTGTTGCACTAGAAGATCTTAAACTGTACCCTGCCACAAAGTAAAATTATTCCTCCCATTAAATAAAGGAATATCAAATTTATATATAGCTATCGACATGGTGGCGTAGATGCAACAGGAAGCTTCTTCAAATAAATGGTCAGACTCTGATACCACTTGTTGGGGTTTTACCCCTAAAATCCACCTACTCAAACTTACAATAATTAAATAGGCAAATATCAAGCATAACAATTTAATATGATTCGACAACCTCTTTGCCCATATCACCAATAAACTCACAATTTTATTAATTCTTAACAAAAACTTTAGGAAAACAAAATTATTACCATGACAACTTCACAACCAAAAGTCTTCAATACACCCAAAGCTCTCCACTTAGCTCTAGTTATAATATTGGAATTATAAGTGTCTTAAAACTTCTCTAGAACCTCTTTATGTAGATGATATTTTCATAATACTATTAGGAAAAGAACAACAACATCATAGTAAATTATTACTACTGCTTGTATAAAGAACAGTTTAATAGGAAACTAGTCTACTAGAGCAATCAACTATAAAATATGAAATTACTTTTCTCAAACCATTTAAAATTCTTCTTTGTGGGGACTTAAGTCAAAATCCTAACAATATGTAAGGCACCAAAGAATTCTATGTGATAGATATGGATTTGAATATTCTGTACTCCATGTTCAAGGTGCGATTCATTGTGAAATGACCAAAATAACCTTAGTTTTTCAAAAAGACAATTATAAAAAACAAAAAAAAACAGTAAGATAATCTATTAGCTCTCTTAAATAAACATAATGGTATTAAGTAATTCAATAAATTCTATAATTTTTTTTATAAAAAAAATTAAAGATTTTTTGTGATATCAGTTCAATCAGTTGTCAAAAAAATGTTAACTCATACAATTGGAATTAACTGGACGAGATCTACAATTCAGACACTGGCTTCACCACTTGCTATCGAGCTAGTTGTCCTCACCTCACACGTCATTTCTGTGGATGGAGGGGGGGCGGGACTCGGCTTTATAGATCTCTTTATTTTTCGATGAGTATTACCGAAAATCATCCACACCACCGAACAGGATTTTGGAAAAAGAAACTAATCGTGCAAACAATGGTGGAGATATGGTCTGAATCGATTGCACACGCTGTCAAGCATGCGGGCTTGGTTCATGTCCTAAACAATACCTGTGTTTTTGGAAATAGAAATTGTGTTTTGCGTAAAAAAAAATCTTTACTTTTCTGACATGTCAGAGGGGTGTTTTGAACTTTTGAACAATCTAGAGAGATATATCATCCTTTTTAAAAAAAAAATGCAAATGCTTAATTAAGAATGGTCTATGGCTTAATTCTGATCATTATGGTAACAACATTCAAATAATATAATAGAGCACAAGCTAGCGGCAGCCCTTTTACAAACGGTCGACACAAGAGCACCGCGTGATGATTTTGGGCCCACACGCTCTCTCAAAATCAGGAGGGTTGTATATCTAATTATCTCTGTTATTAGGGTTTTGATTTGTCAATGAAATGGGCCCTGATTCTCTGTCCATGCCTTAGTGTTTGTATTCTCTCTAATATCATGCATGAAACAAACAAAAGTATTACAACAAGAAAAAAAAACAGAAAAAAATAATAATCTATAATCACTTAGATATCTCCCCATTTAATTTTCTGCTACATTTTTTTTAAAAGTTTTTCTGAATAATCAACTATAATATATCTCATTACTGACAAGGTGAATAGAGTATTAGTAGTATTCTTGGTGTGGAAAAAGTTTTTCCAAATGAATGGTAAATGGTTTGTCCAATGTTTGTGACAATGCCCGGTCACAGTTCGCTTCTTAGTGGGTTTAATTTCTTAATGAGGAAACATGCTTACCATTTAAGTAATCTTTTTTTTATGTTGTTGCTAAGAAGATGTTAGAAACGAGAAGAGGGCTTGAAAGTTGAAACAAATGAGCTGTGTATATGGACAATATTCAAAAAAGTCAAAAAGACAAGAAGAAAATGAGGGAAGAAGTAACAGTCTACTATAATTAATTAAGAAGATAGAATCATTGAGATCAAATGGTTATGAAACCAGGTATCAATTTAATTATGATAGAATCGTTCTTAAATGATCATTTTCAATGGCTGGTTCTCTCTTTTGCTAGTTCCTATAAGAAAGTGACAAAGGTGTAAGGAGATTCATTCACTTCAGTTCTCCACTCAACTGTATTACAGACCCAGAAGGAAAGGTTAGAATCTTCACTCCACTCCCTCATTTACTGGTTTTTCCTTCATTCTGTTGTGCATTATTGTCTTCAATATCATATTATTAATGTTGTCATCATCATGCACGGGTCATGGCATTGCTCCATGGTTTATGGTCTTAATCTTGCTTAATTGTCTGCTAATGGGTTGTGGTGGTCTCTTCTGAATTTCCATGGTCTTAGACTCTTAATCTTGCTTATTGTCTGCTAATGGAAGAATAGTTTTCTTGGGCATTCTTCAAAGTTTTACACTTACAATGCAATTTCCCCCTCTGATTGAGGGAAAATAGAAAAAAATAGCTCATAGTTACATTTTACATTGAGCTCAGAATAACTTAATTTAAGAGCTTAATTAATCTTAATGGAAGAAATTTCCACATTATTTCGTGGGTAGAAGTTGACTATTGTTCCAATTTACTACAGATTTTTATTTTCTATCATATTGTAGTAGAAGAAGAAAGAGTAGAAGTAATTGATTGTAGAAAATATTACTCAACCACAATGATTTACTGATATTTGACAATTGAATTACTAATGTGGAAGAAGCTTCTTGTACATGGTGAGCAATGTAAAAGGTTTGTCAGTTTTAGTGCAAAATCTGCACTTCATTTAATTTGATCCGGAAGAACTTTGAGCCTCATTTATATTCCCTTTAGGTTCTGAGGTACTCTCCTTGTTCAGTGTCTACATACTCAATTTTTGGAGAGGAAATTATAGTAAATTAACTAATTCCTTGACTGCATTTTAGTTCTTGAAAATTGAAATTGCAGAATGAGTGGGTCTGCTGAAGCAACAGGAGCTAGAGCAGAACAGATTAGACCAAGCGACTCGGAGGTTATTCCTGAGGAGGAAGTGCTAAGGTCATTAGAGAAGAAGAGCATTGACTGCTCACAAGAAAAAAAGAAGTCCTTGCAAGCCCGTTATTCATATGGAATCATCTTTCTGATAACAAATCTATGTGCTTGGTTTGTTCGTGACTATGGGCAAAGGGTTTTAGCTAAACTCCCCTGTAAGTCAATGCTTTTCTCCTTCCATGCTGTAGAGAGTAGGATTTGTTTGTAACTGATAAGTCAGTTCGTACCTTTCTCAAACATTATGTGCCCATTTAGTACACCACACCAGATTAGGAGGAGGATAACATGAAACAGTTTTATATTATTTTTTCTATCACATGTAAGAAACCATCTCATTTTATGCTCCACTTAATCCGATGTACCAAACGGGCACTATGTCTATATAATGACTATTTTCTTTCCTCTGTAATACTTTCTTCACATGTCTAGCACAAGAGAGAGATGTACTTCTCAATACTTTTGTAAGATTGCATTCTATAACAAAGGAAATCATTGAATTCATATGAACTCATATATGAAAAATATAAATCTGTAAAAGCTTTCTCCCGAACTTGGATGCTTCAATGATTATTAAGTTACTAAGTTTCATGAATGAAAAGCCTTTAGGCATCCCTGTGTAATAGAAATTTAACAGAAAATTGTTATCTTTACCGAATTCTGTCTGTTATATCAGACAGTGACAACCATATCTACATGTTTGCATAGCTGCCCTAAGCATGCTCTATATTCTGTGAAATAATGTTTGCAAATGCTTAAATCTGTTTGGCTCTTCAGAATTTTGCTTGGTTTTGGTGTGGCATGTTGGCCCAAAAATTTAGGCCCTTCAAATTAATACTGGCATCCATAAAATTAAAATCTAAATCGGCCTTGTAGCTGCATAATTGTTGTAGATACTTCAAAGTGAGCATAGCTCAAACTTGAAAGAAAGATATAATAATTCGTTATGTTTTTCTCCCTTGCTGTAAAATTTCTTTTGCAGATATGAGAGCTTGTGGAATTGAGGGACGTGATTGTTTCCATACATTGGGAGTACTTCGAGTGAGTTTAGGATGCTTTGTATCTTTCTTTCAACAGCAAAGAATGTATATTATTTTTCCTTTATTAGGGATTTTTCATTTGTTTTTAGTAAGTAGTTTTATCTTTTAATGCTTTATATCAAGATTAATATATTCCTGTGTATTGAATTATCTCTGGTTTATATGCTATTTTGTTCTGTACCTTCTTTCTCTTTTATGACTAGCATCCTTGACATTGAATTCAGATATTTTTCTTTCTTATGTTTCTTACTACTATTAATATAAACAAACTATCGGAAGCTCGCAATAGTTGGCATTCAGGATGGTGGACGTTGAAACTTTTCCTATTGATTGTATCAATGGTGGTTCCATTTTTTTCTCCTCCAGAATATATTCAACTATACGGTAAGTTAAATGAGATTCAGTTAAGGGGTCTCTGTTACCATTGAAATTTGATTTCTTACAAATTTATAGTTACTGCATCTCTTTGCACGCTTTAGATAGCTGAAGCACTATAAATCAACCAACACAGACAAGAAATAAGAAAGATAAAGATGCTATAATTTAACAGGCCTATTGCTATTTTCTTGCAGGGGAATTTGCACGTGGTGGTGCTGGGTAATGTTCTTCATATCCTTTCATTAAATGATTCTGTCTAAACAATCAAATACATGTCAGAACAAGTAACCTCTTTAAGTAAACTTTTTCTCTTTAAGTTTGATTTTAGCAGTGCAGTGTGACACTGCATTGGTTCCGTGAACTGAAATTTTTCCATAGATATGTCTTGCTCTTATGGTAAGCTTACCCTTTTATCCACTGGAAACAGAAAGGATAAACAGATTCTCAAATTTGTGAGAATTGAGAAATAAACAAAAACATCCTCAACATGAGAATAATTGAATTGATGAGGTTCCGCTGAAACTACGCCAGTGAAGCTCAAGATACAATATCAGCCAACATTGACATGTATATGCAAATAGGAAGAGAATGCCTATACAATTGCATTTTACTTTTGATCTCTCAGTTTCTGAACTATGTGATGACTTAAATAAGTTCTCTGCTTTCCTGATACAGAATTTTTCTTCTTCTCCAACTTGTAAGTGTTATTGAATTTATCACATGGTGGAACAACTACTGGATGCCAGATGAGCAGAGTAAGCAAAGGTATAAGTTTATCAGTCGAGGAAAGGTCTTAAATCGTTGAGGTAATTTTTTCACTAGAAAATTATTGAATTTGAGGTAAGAAAGGGAAAAAAAAATGCCAACAAAAATGTTTTCATAAGTCAAGTGAGATGGAAGTGTCATAAATTAAGAAGCAATGAGATGGGCTTTTGATGAGTGGATGAGACTGAAAAGTTCTGCATAAAGGAAGCAGAGAATTACTCAGCGGTAAAGCAAATTATTCAATTGCATAATAAAAGTTTGTATTACAGTGGGAAGAAGGAAGATCCCACGAACAAAAGATAATGCATAGAAAGTTCTAATGAGTTGGACTGCAAGTAGGCATGACAAAGTAAAGTTCACATAAGACTTCAGCAACTGAAGGTGAGGGATTCCATTACTTCTACTAGGTAGTGGACAAAGTGATTCTTATAAAGGAGGTGGAGAACACAAGGATTTGGATCTGAACAGGATATGATAATTAATTTGAAAAGAAAGAAAGTGAAAAAAATAGCAGACTTAAATGCATGAAACAGTATAAATTTCAGAAGAAATTGATACTAAAGCCTTCGATGTTATTAGCACTTGAACTTTCTTACTATCATTGCTGAAATGTGCTGATTATGCATTAGCAATATGAGTTTTGGTACAGAAATTTCAAGTTTCAACCCTTAACTTGTCAATGACATTCCATTGCAACACAAAGTTTACTATATGTCCATGCATTATACATTGTTTAGTATAAGATGCAGACATTTAGTTACGCCCATAACTTATGATTCCAATGAACATTGCGATGGATGAAGTGCATGTGATATTGTATATGCAACATAATCACCTATAAAATAATTGGATAACTGTTTGGGTTTTCTTATTTGCTAATAAATCTTTTTTCTATTTTGTATTTTACAGCTGCTCACTTGGGTTATTCACATCAACAGTTTTGTACGTTGCTTCTGTATGTGGAATTGTGTTAATGTACCATCTGTATGCCCCAACACCAGAATGTTCTCTCAATATATTCTTCATTACATGGACCGTGATTCTGCTTATAGTGATGATGGCTGTATCCTTGCATTCAAAGGTATGCTTTTCAAAAGAATACTATAACTTTCTGATGTACATATATCTGTATGCATGCCTTGGTATGCTGTTCAAAAGAATGAATAACCACTGAGAATCAAGAAGAAACATAATTATACACTGATAATCAACATTATATTATGTAATCAAATGTTATAATATGACTATTGAATCAATCTAATGCAAAATTCCATGCTCACTGTATATTTAATGTTGCCATAATTCTCTAGATGGTTCATTGTGGAGCTTGATGTGTTCCATATTTTTATTTTTCCAATGATGTTATGACTTCAATTCATAAGAGGTTCTCCTTTTCCAAGATTTCACATGTGCAAACAATTCATTAATTTCCCATCATAATTTGGATGCTTAATACAGGTCAATAGAGGTCTTTTATCTTCGGGAATTATGGCTTTATATGTTGTTTTCCTCTGTTGGTCTGCAATCAGAAGGTTAGAACTTTAACCCATATGTTAACTAGCTGCACTTCATTTATTTGAATGTTTGTGTAATAACATGCTCATTTCTATTTTATATCATGCATTAATAGTACTGACAATGAGTGAATCAATTTCATGTGCTGAATTTGTGTGATTTAGTGTTGATATTATTGGTTTTGATTTCTATTTAAGGTCATACTTCTAGCATACTTTGTGGATATCATGCTTTTCTAAAATATTTTATTATTACTGTTTGTTTCTCCTCTTGTTCTTTCCAATGCTCATCGACATCCATGACCTTTTTTTTTTACAAACATCAAGAGGTTCCTCAATGAAAAAACTGAAATTCTTAGTTCGGAGACTGACATGGCTTTTTCAGTGAACCTGCTGATGAGAGATGCAATTCACAAAAGCAAAATAGACATACTGATTGGACCACCATACTTGTAAGATTCTGCAATCGTTCTATTCTCCCTTCAATTTCTAATGATTGGAACTTTTCATGAGATCTGTAAAAAATTTCATGCTATGGTATTTCTGTTGTGTGTGTTTCATTTTTTTCTGGTTACAGAGCTTCCTGATAGCAATATGTGCGATTGTCATGGCAACCTTTTCAACCGGGATTGATTCACAATCATTTCAGGTGAGTTACTCTTCTCTAGCTGATGATCTTTCTTTCCTTCGAGGCTTCTGAGAAAACAAAAGTAATCGACTAATTGAGTAAAGAGTAACCGTTACTTTTTGTACCTGTCTACTTTGTTGAGAAATAATGAGAGCATCTTATGCTGTCCAGTTCCGAAAAGATGAAGTGCAACTGGAAGAAGATATCCCTTATAAATATGGATTTTTCCACTTGATATTCTCCTTGGGAGCCATGTACTTTGCGATGTTGTTCATCAGTTGGAATCTGGAAAAATCAGCAAGAAAGTACGGAACCAGATTACTTATATTCTCCTTGTCAATTAATGACATCTTTTCTTTAAGCATTTACGTACTGTGTCTATCTGTGCTTGTATAGGTGGAGCATTGATGTTGGCTGGGCTAGTACATGGGTGAAAATCGTCAACGAGTGGTTTGCAGCAACAATATACCGTAAGTGAATTCACAGTCACATGATGCTACTGTATATCTTCAAGATTGTTGAGGCTTAGAAAATTTGTAAATGCCATAAAGTTTAGCTAATTTCTTATGAACTTCACAACTTTACTTCAAGAAAGTTAATAGATTTTCTAATACCAACTGGGATTTTGGCGCATAAAAACTTGTCATTCTATAAGCTGCAATTCATGAACCATTTTTTTTTTGTCTTTTTTTTGCCTATTTAATGCAGTATGGAAGTTGATTGCTCCTGCTGTTAGACAGCCTAAAGTCATGAATCACGAGCCTGTACAGCAGCAGACAGATGAATCAACCTTGCCATGATTTTATTTGGCAATATAAAATGTTACAAATCTCCTTATCCGATGTGAATCTGTTATTCTTTCTCCATTCTTTATTGCCAGGTTCATGGTGTCCTATCTTCAAGCCAATGTAGAACACAAATAAGAACTCAAAATCCTGTTTTTGTCATATCAAGAATGAAATATCTTCAATTCAGAATATATTAATCTCTTGTAGTGCTGAGCATAAAGAAGCCTAAAGAACAAGCTCTGAAATAAACCCATGAAAGAAAGGTTCTCCAAGCATATATTGCAGGAAAGAAATTCTGACAAAACCCTTGTTTTTACATCAGTTGACATTGCAGAAAAACTGACAATGAATTTGAAGTGTGTGATGATGTTCAATATAATTAGATTATTTAATTAATATGCTAGCGAATAAAATTCCCAAAAGTGGAATGACTTTTCCATGACTGACAATTCCAACAACCTCCACCAATTCTTTAGTGTCATAAAAACTCCATTCATTCTTGTATTTTCTATATAAAGAGAAAGGCATATACTCCATTGATATACTCATCTAAAATCTTCAATTTTAAATCTTAAACACCCAATAAAACTCCTACATTCACAGATTCAAGATGCTCAAGGGAATATCAGCTTCTAAATTCCTTGCAGTGCTCATAGCTCTTATGCAGATGGCAATGATCATGGCTACAGTTGACCCTGCAACAGCAACAGGAAAAGAACCAATTCTTGAGCTATACATGCATGACATTCTGGGTGGAAGCAGCCCGACTGCTAGGCTGATATGGCTTACTCGGGAACATATATAACGGCCAAGTTCCCTTCGCCAGGCCAGTTTTCGAGGTAGCCATCCCTAATGCCAATGGTGCAATTCCAACTGTGAATGGTGTCAATGGCATTCCATTGGGAACTGGTTTGGCTGGTTCAGGAAAGTCAAATAATCAAAACCAGCCAGACCCAATTGGGGCCTGATGGATTAGGACTTGGCTTTGGAACAATCACTGTCATTGATGACATACTGACCTCTAGCCCTGAGTTGGGGTCACAGGCCATTGGCAAAGCTCAAGGAGTATATGTAGCAAGTTCAGCAGATGGAACCACACAGATGATGGCATTCACTGCCATGATCAAAGGAGGCGAATATGGTGATACCCTCAATTTCTATGGCATTTACAAGATTGGTAGCGCCATGTCGCGTTTGTCAGCGACTGGAGGGACTGGTAAGTTTAAGAATGCATGTGGGTTTGCTGAAGTGAGGGGACTCATACCTGATGGGGCAGAGAAATTTCTGAAGATCACTATCCATCTGAAGTACTGAGATGGAATTTGAAGAACAAATGTAACTCTCTCTGTGTTAAAAGGGACTGAGTGATTTATATTTAGTTTTTTTATAATTAAGTTTGGCAGCAGTGACCCAATACTTTCAAGTTTCTTCCATCTTTCATTTGTAATTTGTAATTTTGTCATAAGAATATTTTTAAATTTTTTGCTAAAATTTGATTTTGGCATATAAAAGTTTAGTTTCTTGAAGCTTGATTCCTAAGCTGCTTCTTCAAAATAAGGAACTGGAGTGCCATAGCCTTGCCAGCAAGTACCAACTGCTTACCTAAATAATCAACACATACTATCACCAAACAAGAACGGCCATATTTGCAAGGACTCATTCAAGATTTAACCCCCCAAAAGAATAAAAGTCATAGTAAAAGCTACAAGCAATATTGAAATCTATAGTTTTTATTATTTTTTTTATTTTTTATCTTTTGGGTTGAACTAGAAGTGATCACAAACTAGACATTCAACATCTTAATTCTAAGTTGTAGGAGTGTTTTCCAAGGTCAATTTGCTGTCAGCCATTTTCAATAATGAGCTTACTGACCAACAGGATTTGAACCAATTCTTTGTTTATTAACTTGGAGAATGAAGCATGCAGCTTAAAGGATTACATGGTTTTGGCTCCTAACAAAAAGAAATCTTCATGCATGTACTTCTGAGTGCTTTTCCTCTCCAGCGGAAAGTAAAGGCATTAGTTAATATATTTTTGTGGCCCCCTCTAATTTCACTTGCATTTCTTCCATGGTATAATAAATCATCGGTGAAAGAACTCAGCGACACAGGTGCCTGCACCAATAACCACTCCAAATTGTCTGAGTGAAATATGGCTACATATCAGTTCTCACATGGATACTAATTTCCTTTCCCTGATATGTCAAAAACTGTTAAGTTACAATTTTCTTCACATAGATCAGAGCATTTTTGGGACTATTGCCAGCTTCCTATCGGCTCTTTTTTCCCATAAGAAAAAAGGATAGAAGGGGACAACTGGTGTAAACCAATAATACCAAGAGGTGCGTAGAAAATGAAACTATAGCTTTGGTTCCTTCTTTAGGGACTCTTCTGTAGGAAATGCAAGCAATTTCTCAAGGCGGATGAGTCATAGCTTGAACACATCCTCACCGAAAATCAGGGCTATGATTGGAAGCAGTTTTTGAAAAACTGAAAACAGTTTTCAAAAACTTTTTTCTATGTTTGACAAACAGTTTTCAAAAGCAATTTGTTAAAACAGTTTTTAGTTTTTCAAAAAACCGGTTTTCAAAAACTGTTTCTGAAAACTCTAAATTAGTGTTTTCTGACATAATTTTCAAAAAATAGCCTTAAAATCAGTGCTCACTTCTTTATTTCATTCTTCCTCCTGGGTATATAAAAAATATTAAAATTTTGAAAATAAAATAATATTAATTATTTTTAAATATTTAGTAAATATAAGAAATAAAATTAATATAGATTTTAAATTTAAACTCAAAACTAAAAATAATTGCAAGGTGTATTAAAACAGTTTTCAAAATAAGATAATCCAAACAATATTTCATTGTTTTCGGTTTTGGAAACAGTATTCGAGTTACAGTTATTCAAACATATTTTCTTCATAAAACTGTTATCCAAACATACCCTAATATTCTACGCGCTGATGGGTGAGAGACCAAACTCCGTAGCTAATCATAAGTGAATTATGACAAACATTTCGTTTGTTTAGCAAGGTTATCCACTCAATCAAAATTAAGGTTCTGCTCACCAACTCCAGCACAATTATATTATGAATAAGAACAGGACAGACCAAGAAAAGGGACCTGGAGCTGTCAGAGCAGTTTAACCGAAACAGGTTCTTTAATTCTGATTATTAAACTCATCTCACTTCCTAGTTACATTTTGTCCAAGTCTTCTCTACAATTTCAGCTTTCATTACTAGAAGAGACAATTGGCAACGTTGTCGCCCCCTTACATAAAACTACAGCATACAATACTCCAGGTTGTTTATTTTGAAAATAGCATAAACAATCAGCAGCATCAATTTACCAAACAGTGAATCAGAGGCCAGCAAAAGATAATAAAGTTCAGTGTTGTGATCATAACATCAATTCATATTTTTTTTATAAGTATCAATTCCTATTTGTTAAAAGAAAAACCAAAAGCTAATACACCTAAAACGAACATGACAAAACTTCCCACAACATGTATAACTTCAACAACTTCACCACCTTCTGAGTCTTACAACAACTCCACCCTAGTCTCATCATATCCTCTTTATAAAGAGCAATAGCCCATCCTCATACTCAATTCAAAAACTTCAATCCTCCGTTTCCTAGAGACCCAAAAGCCATCAGACATACACTTTACAAGATGTTCAAGCAACCATCAGCATCTATTTTCATAACAATGCTAGTTGCTGTTGCGCTGATGGCAATATTTGTTGCTGCAGTTGACCCTGCACCAGCTGGAGGAGAAGAACCTATTCTTGAATTATACATGCACGACATACTTGGCGGCAGTAGCCCAACCGCTAGGCCAATCACTGGCCTGCTAGGAAACATCTATAATGGTCAAGTACCCTTTGCTAAGCAGATAGGATTCATTCCTCCCAAAGACGGTGTGGCAATTCCCAATGCCAATGGTGCCATTCCAACAGTTAATGGCATCAATGGCATCCCACTGGGAACCGGCTTGGCGGGTACAACATTCACTGGAAATTCTAATAATCAAAAAGTAAATGGTATTCAAACCCAACTAGGACCAGATGGTCTGTCGCTAGGCTTTGGAACAATCACTGTCATCGATGACATATTGACGTCCAGTCCTGAGTTAGGGTCACAGTCACTGGGGAAAGCGCAAGGAGTTTATGTCGCGAGCTCTGCAGATGGAACCGCACAGATGATGGCATTTACGGCCATGATGGAAGGAGGGGAATATAATGACAACCTCAACTTCTATGGTGTGTACAGGATAGGAAGTACCATGTCGCATCTGTCAGTGACAGGTGGGACAGGCAAGTTTAAGAATGCTTGTGGATTTGCTGAGGTGCGACCACTGATCCCACCTGGTCAGCATGTCACAGATGGGGCGGAATCATTGCTAAGGATCACTGTCCATCTAAAATACTGAGAATGTAAGGCAACAGAAAATCATGTCAGATGTGTGTTGGTGTGATTATGTGAAATGAATGTTAACATGGTTTGTATTTTTCTGTTGATTTGAAAAAGGTTTCAAGTTATTGTAAGATGAGATCAATCTCTCAGTCGCATTACTATTCAGATATTCTGCCTATTTAAGAAATAGAAATGGTTGATGAAAATCGATCTCTAATTTAATATCCCTAATAGTAAAGATGAAAAATGAAATAGAGACCACCAAAACAGATATCTTTATTATGAATATTATCAGCCTCAGCAAAAGAATTGCTATAAACCAAAACCAAAAAAAAAATGTGAGCATTACAGTTAATGTACTCATTAAATCGAACTGTAAAGTTTGCAACTTTCACAAATTTCCATGACAATCAGCCTCTTTCTTTGATGAAGACCACATTGACCTCCCAGACTTGAAACTAAACCAAATAATATCAGAAGATTAAATAACCTTATGCTGCGTTTGGTAATATAGAATTGAAGATTGGAATTGGGGTAGAATCATGGTTTTCTTCAACAATTTTACTGTTAAAAGAGTACGATTCTACTTCAATTCCATACTAACAAACACAACGTTACAGAATTTAGTGGCAACTAAGTTAGTTGACTCAAGTATATAAACCAAAAAGCAAAAAAAGTACTTGCAAGAACACTAGCAGATTCCTTGCTGAAAAACAAAATGCAGGTGTCAGTGACCAAAACCAGTATGGAAAACCTTCTTTCCCTTACTTTATCCTTTTCTCTAATTAAGCAATTCCAGTCCAACATATATAGCATCCATTTGGCTAAGAATGATAGAGAAGAGTATTTTATTCTTTCCTTGCACTGAATTGAGTATGCCTAACATTGTATGGTGGATCTTATACTAATCATTACCATAAGCAATCACTGATTTGTTCATCAGCCTATACTAACAACCCAGCACTTCTCTCCAGCTCAGTGTGCAACTGGGTCTAAGTTAAAACATTGAAGAATCTGCTACTCTATATAAACAATTATAATATGCTCACTGAAAAGGAAACAAGACACTTTTGGTTATTGACATGCATACCATTCATATATCTCTCTTGATTCCTCATGCCAAGTTAGTGATATTAACGCCAGTAAGGACAACAGTTTGATCGAGTCCATACAGAGAATCTATCAAGTGCATTCGCAGGGAAGCTGGGCCTTCGGCCATGTTCGCTCCCCTCTCACCGGCAATACCAAATACGGACATAGCTGAAGCTGTTGCTTGCAGTGGATGCAATGGGTCAATAGCAACAAAGGCAGCAACGAGAGCAGAGGCTGCGCATCCTGTTGCAGTTATCTTTTGCATCATCGCCACTCCATTATGAGCACCAATTACTCGCTGCCCATCTGTAATGATATCAACTGCCCCTGATACTGCAACTACGGCTCCGCTTGATTGAGCCAAGGACTTTGCTGCTTCCACAGCATCCGTTGACTCGTGGGAGCTGTCTACACCCTATTCGAAATTAAAATTAATTATGGAGCTCAAATAAAATTTATTTAATTAATTAACATTTTACTAATTCAATTTTAATATGGTGATGAACTGATTTTTTTGTACATTAACATGAAATGAAATCAACAAAATTGAAACCAAAAGTACCTTCGCGGATCCCATGGAAGCCTTGGAAAGCGCGATAATCTCGGAGCCGTTTCCTTTAATAATGGTAGGCTTAAGCTCAACCAGCTCCAAACAAGCCTTTAACCGGAAACCGGAACAGCCCACGGCAACTGGGTCGAGAACCCAAGGCTTGCGCAGCTTAGACGCGAGCTCGGCGGCAGCCTTCATGGCAGGTAACCAGTCGGGGGAGAGCGTGCCCACGTTGATGCAGAGCGCGTGGACATTAGGGGTGAAGTCAGGGATTTCGTCGGCGGAGTGGATCATGGCCGGTGATGCGCCAGCGGATAGGATTGTGTTCGCGACCAAATCCATGGAGACAAAATTCGTGATGCACTGGATAACCGGTGATTGGCGCCGGACGGAGCTTAGATGGGACCACGCTCTCGGGCCCCACTCGCTTGCATCCGGTTCTTTGGTTTCTTTGTTCTGATCGGCTTCCATTCTCTCCTCTCTCTCTCGATGATCCTAGCCTGAAGTGAGGACTGCAATCTCTGTATGGGTCAAACAGAATCTGTTCTTTTAAAAGGATTATAAATTATTTTTGAGAAAACTATATGAAGATTGGAGAGGTTTCTTTGGCAACATTTTTATTTAATTTTGCTTTTGTTTTAAAATTTTAAAATTGACAGTTATATATATATACACGGACAATTTGTTTTTATCGAGTCATAACACAATTAGTATTTACATATTTCTTTTAAAAAAGGAAGCTCAATAGTTGATAAAAAAAAATAACAAAGATAATTGTGATAATAAGTTTACATATAAAGTATGACTTGTAAAATTTGTAACAAAATAGTAGTAATTTTCTTTATTTAAAATCAACAAAATACATAAAGTTTTATTCTTTTGATGAACTATTTAATAATTAAATGATCGTCTTAATTGTTAACTAAGACAACCAAAAGAGGTTGATTGGATTGAAATTTTTTTCTAATAATTACAATAAAAAAAAAATACAAGATTGAACAACCAAGCAAGAACAAATTATATAGCAATAAAAATTTGTTCACTTAAAATTAAAAGAGTAATGAAGAAGATTACAGTGGTTTGCCCTAGTCCACTCCACGAGATACTTTTTTGAGAATTCAACTTCACTGTACCAAGCAATTTTTAAGATATTACTCAAACCTTTACAATATTTTTTTCACAAGAGAATTTCACTCAAGTGTTTAAACACCTAAACGGTTACAAGAGTTACACCAACCCTTGTTTACAAGATAAAATTAAATAGAAGGTTTTTGGTACACAAAATAGAATGACAATTAATGCTTAAAACTCATAAAGTTTCTCTCTCACAAACACAAAGCTCAAGAATGACTCAAATATTAGATTTTAGAAAGTCTGAATAATAGTAAATGAGTGCTTGAAGAAATTGAATGTTCTATATGAGTTTAAATGCTCTTTTATGATAGTATTTATAGTCTTAACTTAATATAGTTGTTAGATATAAGGAATGGCCATTTGGTGCATTAAATGTTCTGTCACATTCCTTAATTTTTGAAAATTAGTTGTTATGTTCAGTCGACTATGAAAAGATCACAGTTATTTGTCTCTTGGAATTTTGAAATAACTGAGTCGGGATTTAAATGTACAATCAACTGTTTTAAGGTCATAGTCGACTATCTTGAATTAAGAAAACAAAATATTTGGGCACAAATTAAATGAAAAGATCCAGAGACTTTTGACAGTCAACTGTCTTTGGATCACAATTAATTGTACTCATCTAAACTGGAAAACTTAAAAGTTTTAAAACAAGATTTTGAAAACATTATTTGTTTCAATAAAAAAAAGATTTGTCAAATAAATTTTTTTGAGCCACGCTAAAGCTAAGAAGATGAGAGAAAGAGATATATTAACCTTGACTCAACATTATTCTTCTAAAGTCTCTCGGCACTTCAATCCTTAAGGAATTTTTAAGCCGACCCATCCAATTTGAGTGCGTGCGATGCATGATTTGTGCAGATGGAGCAAGAATCTTGATTAAGTCAAACCTTAGATAAAATACAGTTAGTGCAAAATAATTTAGCTTTGTCATTAGCAAAATCAACGTGAGACCAATAATAATAATAATAATAAAATCATTTAATAAAATTCTGATTCTTTTTTGTGGTTAGTTATATGACAATATATTCACATAGAAAAGCAATGGTTTTCTTCAATGAAATTAACAAAATTATTAACAATGATTTGTAGTATGTCATAACAAATTATTATCATAAATAAAAAAAAAATATTTGTCATTTCAATTGCCTTTACCAATCATATTCAGACTTCAATCACACTTAAATATTAATAATCAAAATATTATGGATAATAACTTTAACCAATCATATATTTTCCAAAAAAAATAAATCATCAAGTAAAACTATACATACCACATCCTATCAAGTTATTTAAAGGGGATTGTTTCAAGAAATTGATAATTAAAGGCAGTTTTAATTATTGCAAATAAAAGTTACAGCTTGAACTACCTCCTAATATAATATAATTATTTAATAAACCATTTAAAGGACAAATTCACATTTACAAATATATATATACATATGTATATATATGTGTATATATACATATACATAGGAACAAATATTTTGTAGTTATTTCTCGATCAACTTGCAGAAAACTTTGACATTACATATATCATAACATCCCGTCTTATCGTATGCTTTGCTCATATTTAATTTAATAGTCATGTAACCCTTTTATTAATAGACGGAGTACAAAAGTACTCCTAAAAAGAGATATAATATGTGACAAAATACATTACCTATTAGCTAACACCTTAGCTATTACTTTATAAAGCATGCTACATGTTCAGTTTATTAATAGAATGTGAACAAACATCATTAGTTAGTCTTATGACCACATTTTTTTTAACAGATATCAATTTATGTGCATTACCAATCTTAGTTAAGTTTTGTTATTCTTTGTGTTTTTTTAAATAAATGTCAATTTTTGTATTTTTCCAAAAAAAAATCTTTAAATTTTCAAATATATTTTGTTAAATATTTAACAGTGATTAAAAAAGAAACCACACTTTTCAAATTTCAAGGTATACTCTGTGACCTTTTAGGAATTTTTTTTTTTTATAGAAGACCTTTTAGAAATTCTAAACTTTGCGACCAAATATATACTTTGACCTTTATTTTTATTAAATGATAGCTTAATTAGATTTTCTTTTTACCTAAAAATCTCTTCATCTTTCTCACTTCAAAGTAACTCAATCGGTGACCTCGGTTCTCTTTTAATAAAATTTAAAATTCAAATTCTTCCATCCTCAATTACTAAGGAAAAAAAAAAATCTAAGGTGGGATGGTCAGATTCATCATTGCAAGGTGGGATTGTAAAATTTTCGAATCTTATGTAATGAATACATCAAGCACAGTCGATGGCAAGAATTTGCAATGGACGGCGCCTAATGTACCTATTCCACGAGATCTGATCCAACAAAAAATTTATCGTGAGACTGACATTCATACCACCATACTTGCACCATATTAAAGGTAAAACTGCGCCTTGTGTGGGTTACAATTTTGCAAGAAATATTGTAAATTTCACACACAAAAAGGAATTTTCTGAAGAACTGTTTATTGAATGATGATTTACAATGAACATCACCAACTATTTATAGTAGCTGTGATGAGGTAACATAATAACACCAAACCTCTAACTGATAATGACAAAAGAATAAAACTATGATAATCATAACACATGATAAATAGGAATTATCTAAAAAGATAAATCCAACCTAATATCAAACAATAATAATAAAGATATAATAACTTGGTTTAATCCTACATAGCTCCCCTTAAACCAAGTCCTTCATAACTCATCATGCCCAAAGACTTCTTAAGCTTTTGAAAAGTGTCAACTTTGAGCGGCTTTATGAAGATGTCTGCAACCTGTTCCTCTGAACGGCAGTACTCAATCACGATCTCTTTCTCTTTCACCAAGTCTCTTATAAAGTGAAACTTGATATCAATGTGCTTACTTCTACCATGATATACTGGATTCTTGGTCAGAGAAATGGTGGACTTGTTGTCACAGTAGATCACCGTGGGAGCATCCTATTGATGCTTTAACTCAGAAAGCATGCGACGCAGCCACACAGCCTGTGTAGCACCACCAATAGCTGCAATGTACTCAACTTCTGTTGTCGATAGAGCAACCACCTGTTGCTTCTTCGATGACCAAGAAAATACTCCAGAACCAAGATGGAACGCAAATCCGGAAGTGCTTTTCCTCTTCTCCGTATCACCTGCCCAGTCACTATCTATATATCCAACAAACTCAACTTTGTTAGCGGAAGAGTAAAAGATACCATCACCCAGTGTACCTTTCACATATCGCAAGATATGCTTGCCAGCCTGCAAGTGAGATTGACTCGGAGAGTCTATAAACCTACTAATAAGCCCAACTCCATAAGAAATATCAGGCCTAGTAGAAGTTAAGTATCTCAGACTTCCTACTAGCCTCCGAAATGTGGTAGCATCAACTAGCTCACCAGACCCATCCTTCTCCAACTTCAACCTTTCTTCAACTGGAGTCAGCATCGGCTTACATCCCTCCATCTTGAACTTTTTCAGCACATCACCAGCATACTTTTTCTGACACACAAAGATACCATCATCTGTCTGAGTCACCTCAATGCCGAGAAAGTAGGACATCAACCCCAAATCTGTCATCTCAAAATGGCAAGTCATTGCACTTTTAAACTCTGCAATCATCTCAGGATTATTACCGGTAATGATCAAATCATCAACATATAAGCACACAATAAGAATATCTCCATAGGAATTGGATTTGATATACAAAGTGTGCTCATAAGGACATCTCTGGAACTCATACTGGATAAAATATGTGTTAATGCATGTATACCACTTTCTGGGTGCTTGTTTCAACCCATATAAGGCATTCTTCAGCTTGTAGACCTTATTTTCTTTCCCCTTCTTTACATACCCCGTAGGTTGCTGTATGTAGACTTCATCCCCTATTTTCCCATTTAAAAATGCGGATTTCACATCCATATGGAAGATTCTCCAGCGATTCTGTGTAGCAAGAGACACAATCAAGCGAATAGTGTCAAGTCTGGCAACAGGAGAAAACACCTCGAAATAATCGATCCCTAGCCTTTACTTGTAACCTTTCGCAACCAGACGTGCTTTGTAGCGTTCCACTTCACCATTCGGCTTGTATTTTGTCTTGTACACCCACTTAACACCAATGGGCTGCTTTCCACCTGGCAAATCAGTAAGCTCCCATGTGTTATTCTTTTCAATCGCACCTATCTCCTCTTCCATTACTTTCAACCAGCAATCATTACGAGCATCATCTTCATATGTGATAGGATCACAATCTGCAAATAATACAAAGTTCACCAACTCTTCATCTATTGGATAGTCGTCATTACTGAGAACATAATCCTGCAAACGAGCTGGCAACACCCATTCACGTTGTGGACGACTAGAAGATTCTACTGGATGCGGATTCACCGGGGATGGTGGAACCACTAGGGTCAGAACCGGATCCTCTCTGGGATGACCATCAATCTCATCCAGGTCAATATTAATGTCTGAAGAGCTCCCCTTACCGTAAGACCAATCCCAGCATCGTTGCTCATCGAAGGTAATGTCCGTGCTGACAATCACCTTTTCGGTCACTGGATTATAAAGTTTATAACCCTTCATTACCTGACTGTAGCTGATGAAGATGCACTTCTCTGCCTTATTATCATGCTTTTTTCTTAAACCATCAGGTACATGAGCATAGGCAATACACCCAAACACTCGTAAGTGTTCAATGTTAGGTTTGAGTCGAGTCCAGGCTTCCTGAGGAGTCTTTCCGAGAACACTACTGGTGGGACATCTATTCAATAGATAGAACGCACAAGTAACTGCATCACCCCAAAAACCTTTGGGCAATTTCTTCAAGTGTAACATACACCTGACCATATCCATGACTATTCTATTCTTCCTCTCTGCTACACCATTCTGCTGAGGAGTATATCTTGCTGTCAACTGATGATTGATGCCATATTTTTGCAAGAAACTATCACAGACAACATATTCTGTCCCCCGATCTGTTCTCAGAGTCTTGATAGACCTTTCACTCTGATTCTCCACCAATGCTTTAAATCTCTTGAAGGCATCATAAACATCTGATTTCTGCTGCAAGAAATACACTTAAGCCTTCCTGCTGAAGTCATCAATAAAGGTAATAAAATACCTATATCCCCTATTCGACAGAGTCTCCACGGAGCATAGGTTTGAGTGCACTAGCTCCAATGGTCGACTAGCTCTCCACGTCTTCTTTGTAAGAAATGGGTTTTTGTGCTTCTTTCCTACAACACATGTCTCGCACACCTTATTAGGAGGATCAATCACCGGCAATCCTGAAACCATCTTCCTTGAAGAAAGTAGCTTCAGACTTCCAAAGTTCACATGGCTAAACCGCATATGCCATAACCAACTTCCATCTCTGATTACAGAACTACGGCATGGTAAAATGTCACTGTTAATATGCAGCGGAAACAAACGATTTGATGACATATTTACCTTTGCTATCAAAGCCTTTTGTGCATCCTTGATGGTGCATACCCCTCTGTAGACTCGCATGTCATACCCTTTCTCTGAAAGTTGCCCCATACTCAACAGATTTTAATGCAGACTTGGGACAAACAATACCTCTGAGATGGTATTCTTGGATCCATCCTTCAGAGAGATGGAGATTTTTCTCTTCCCCATCACTGGCACCTTTGAGCTATTCCCAAACTTCACTTCCGAAGTAAAGGTTTCATCCAATTCTGAGAACATCTCCTACCTACCACACATGTGGTTGCTGCAGCATGTATCCAAAAACCATTTATACTTGACATCATCCACTACTACACTACACGCTAACAACAATGTTTCTGAATAATCTCCATCTTCTGCAATATTTGCCTGAATATTTTTCCCATTGGATTTGCACTCATTCTTGTAGTGGCCATATCTTTTGCATCTGAAACACTGAATCTGAGATTTATTCTTTTGATTAGTGTTATTGTCTCCTCCGCCTTTCGCCGGGCTAGATCTGGAAGCACTTCCCCTCCAATTTTGCGAGTTCTGACCCTTCTGGCTTGCCTCAGAATTCTTCCAGGTCTCCACTTTGTCTTTCTTAAGACTCAACTGGCTCTGCAAAGCTTCCTCCACCTCGATCTCAGACTTCTCGTCCAAACGTTGTTCGTGGGCTTGGAGTGAGCCCATCAACTCATCCAAAGTCATCTCCTCGAGATCTTTAGACTCCTCGATGGCAGTCACCTTGTACTCAAACTTCTCAGTCAGTGTTCGGAGAATCTTTTCCATGATTTGAACATCTGAAATTGTCTCACCATTGGACTTCATCTGATTAACAAGTGCCAATGTCCGTGAGCAGTAATCTGCCACCTTCTCCGTTTTCTTCATCTGGAGAAGCTCCAACTGCCTCCGCATGGTCTGCAAGGGAACTTTCTTCACCTTTTCTGCTCCCTTGTATGTGTTCATCAGAGTGTCCCACGCCTATTTTGTTGATGTTGTATGTGCGATTTTCTCAAAAATCACTGGATCCAGCGACTGATTAATGAAAAGTCTCACCTTCAAATCCTTCCTGGTTGTTGCAGCATCTGCTGGCCCAACAATACCCTCGGAAACAACAGTCCATAACTTCTGGTATTCGAACAATAGTTGCATCTATACCCTCCAATACTCAAAATTGGTTTTTCCGTCAAACTTTGGTATTTGTGGTTATATTGTGTTATTATTATTATTGTTAAGGGCGGCCATTGTAATTTGCCAAAAACAATAATAATAATAAAAAGTGAAAAAAGGTGAACAAACCAGTATATCAGCAAAACAAAAATCAAAACACACCAGACCTCTCAGTTTCTTCACGACAATGGTCACGGGTTCGCTGCAAGTCACTATTCCGGTGACTTTCTCGGTTGACGACAATGTATTCCGGTCAAGCAAGGTACGGCCAACAACCTCTGCTGGTCAACTATAACCAACGATCATCGGATCTGGTCGGCACTGTCTGCACCTTCTGGTGTGGGTGGTGTCGTTTCACTTTCCGGTGGCGCGTGGGTTGCGTGGAGGTCTATCTAGCGTCACTGACTGCTGCTCCGAACTCCTAGGGCCTCAACTCCTGGATTCTGAACTCTTGAATCCTACCTTACTACCCTCCAAGCCTCAAACCAGGCTCTGATACCAAATGTAAAATTTCACACACAAAAAGGAATTTTCTGAAGAACTTTTTATTGAATCATGATTTACAATGAACTGAGGCCAACTATTTATAGTAGTTGTGATGAGGTAACACGATAACACTAAACCTCTAACTGATAATGATGAGGTAACATGATAACACCAAAACTCTAACTGATAATAACAAAAGAATAAAATAATGATAATCCTAACTATCTGATAATCCTAACACATGATAAATAGGAATTATCTAAAAAGATAAATCCAACATAATATCAAGTAATAATAATAAAGATATAATAACTTGGTTTAATCCTACAAATATTATTTATAAGTATTTTTTTAAAAAAAATTAAAGCTTATTTACATTTTTTTGTACTTTTATAGTCAATATGTGAGTGAAGCTCATCTTTTGCATGACGTGTTTAATAAAAATCAACAGTGAATGATGTCTTGCAATTTTCATGTTTATGGCAGCAACTTTTGGCATGAAATCAAGTTTCACACATGCTTTAATGGGTCACCGAAGGATCATTTTTCCTAACAGACAAATGGCAATTAAAGCATGAAACTCACAAATATAACATTTAACCAAATTCATGTGGTCAAGGCCATGTATTACTACCTTGTACCTCCTGAATTTGTTTTTCAGTTTTTTCCTACTCTTCAAATTTTTCTCAAAATATTTAAAAGAATAAATATATTTTTTTAGAAAAAGTAATTGAGATGTTGGAGTAAACTAATTGTTAAATAAAATTAATTGAGATAGGTGTTATGTTATATCCCAATATAGCAAACCACTGCAAATTTCATGAAACCAGGCAGATTCAGACACAGAAACAGACCCCTCCAAATAAGATCCAACCCTCCTCCACAAAATATACAAAACGCAGCATAACCACCTCCCCCGCCATTTCCTCACACAACTACCACACCGCCCCATCTCTGTTCTTTTAAAAGGATTATAAATTATTTTTGAAAAAATTATATCACCTGATCAGAGTGGCGTAACAGAAGTGTGGCGGGCCCATAACCCACAGGTCCCAGGATTGAAATCTGGCTCTAATATGGAGACTAGAGAGGTTTTCCTTCGCAACATTTTTATTTAATTTTGCTTTTGTCTTAGAATTTTAAAATTGGCAGTTATATATACACGGATAATTTGTTTTTATCGAGTCATAACACAATTAGTATTTACATATTTCTTTTAGTAATTTAAAAGGAAGTTCAATAATTGATAAAGAAAATAACAAAGATAAATGTGATAATAAATTTACATATAAGTATGACTTGTAAAATTTGTAACAAAATAGTAGTAATTTTTTTATATTTAAAATCAACAAAATACATAAAGTTTTATTCTTTTGATGAACTATTTAATAATTAAATGATCATCTTAATTGTTAACTAAGACAACCCAAAAGAGGTGGATTGGGTAGAATTTTTTTTTTCAACAATTACAAAAAAAAATGCAATATTGAACAACCAAGCAAGAACAAATTATATAGCAACAAAAATTAGTTTACTTAAAATTAAAGGAGTAATGAAGAAGATTATAGTGGTTTGCTCACTCTTTGTGCTTAGTTCACTCCACGATATACCTTTTTGAGAATTCAACTTCACTATACCAAGCAATTTTCAAGATATTACTCAAACCTTTACAATATTTTTTTTTCACAAGAGAATTTCACTCAAGTGTTTAAACACCTAAACACTTGCAAGAGTTACACCAGCTCTTCTTTACAAGATAAAATTAAATGGAAGGTTTTTGGTACATAAAATAGAATGACAATTAATGCTTAAAACTCATAAATTTTTCTCCCAAAAACATAAAGCCCAAAAATGACTCAAATAATAGATTTTAGAAAGTTTGAAGAATAGTAAATGAGTGCTTGAAGAAATTGAATTTTCTATATGAGTTTAAATGCACTTTTATGATAGTATTTATAGTCTTAACTTATATAGCTGTTAGATATAAGGAATGACCATTTGGTGCATTAAATGTTCTGTCCCGTTCCTTAATTTTTGAAAATTAGTTGTTATGCTCAGTCGACTATGAAAAAATGACAGTTATTCATCTCTTGGAATTTTGAAATAACTGAGTCGGGATTTAAATATACAATCGACTATTTTAAGATCATAGTCGACTGTCTTGCATTAAGAAGACAAAATATTTGGGCACAAATTAATTATCACAGTCGACTGTCAAAATTCTCTAGATCTTTTGGCGATCGACTGTCTTTGGATCATAATCGATTGTACCCATTCAAACTTGAAAACTTAAAAGTTTTTAAAACAAGGTTTTGAAAATATTATTTGTTTCAATAAAAAGAGATTTGTCAAATAAAATTTTTTGGCCCACACCAAAGCTAAGAAGTTGAGAGAAAGAGATATATTAACCTTAATTCAACATTATTCTTCTAAAGACTCTCAGCACTTCAATCCTCAAGGAATTTTTAAGCCGACCCATCCAATTTGAGTGCGTGCGATGCATGATTCGTGCAGATGAAGCAAGAATCTTGATTAAGTCAAAACTTAGATAAAATATAGTTAGTGCAAAATAATTTAGCTTTGTCATTATCAAAATCAACGTGAGATCAACAATAATAATTAAAAAAAATAGAATCATTTAATAAAATTCTGATTTCTTTTTGTGGTTAGTTATATGACAATATATTCACATAGAAAAGCAATGGTTTTCTTCAATGAAATTAACAAAATTATTAACAATGATTTGTAATATGTCATAACAAATTATTATCATAAATAAATAAATAAAATATTTGTCATTTCAATTACCTTTAACAATCATATTCCGACTTCAATTACACTTAAATATTAATAATAAAAATATTATGGATAATAAATTTAACCAATCATATATTTTCCATAAAAATAAATCATAAAGTAAAACTATACATAACACATCCTATCAAGTTATTTAAAGGGGATTGTTTCAAGAAATTGATAATTAATGGCAGTTTTTATTATTGCAAATAAAAGTTATACCTTGAACCATCTCCTAATATAATATAATTATTTAATAAACCATTTAAAAGACAAATTAACATTTACAAAAATATATATATATATATATATATTAAAAATTAAGATGGGGCATTAATACGCGCCAACAAACAGCTATCCCATTTGCTTTGCTCATATTTAATTTAATAGTCATGTAACCCTCTTATTAATAGACCGAGTACAAAATTACTCTAAAAAGGAAATATAATATGTGACAAAATACATTACCTATTAGCTAACACCTTAGCTATTACTTTATAAAGCATGCTACATGTTCAGTTTAATAATAGAATGTGAACATACATCATTAGTTAGTCTTATGACCACATATTTTTTTAACAGAGATCAATTTATGTGCATTACCAATCTTAGTTAAGTTTTGCTATTCTTTGTGTTTTTTATTAATAAATGTCAATTTTTGTATTTTCCAAAAAAATATCTTTAAATTTTCAAATATACTTTGTTATATATTTAACCGTGATTAAAAAAGAAACCATACATTTCAAATTTCAAGGTATACTCTGTGACCTTTAAGGAATTTTTTTTCATAGAAGACCTTTTATAAATTCTAAACTTTGCGACCAAACATATGCTTTGACCTTTATTTTTATTAAATGATAACTTAAATAGATTTTCTTTTTATCTAAAAATCTCTTCATCTTTCTCATTTCAAAGTAACTCAACCGGTGACCTCGTTTCTCTTTTAATAAAATTTAAAATTCAAATTCTTTCATCCTCAATTACTAAGAAAAAAAAATCTCGGGTGGGATGGTCAGATTCATCATTGCTAGGTGAGACTGAAATTTTTTTGAATCTAATGTAACGAATACATCAAGCACAGTCGATGGCAAGAATTTGCAATGGACGACACCTAATGTACCTATTCCACGAGATCTGATCCAGCAAAAAATTTAACGTGAGACTGACATTCATCCCACCAGACTTGCACCATATTAAAGGTAAAACTGCGCCTTGTGTGGGTTACAATTTTGCAAGAAATATTATTTATAAGTATTTTTTTAAAAAATTAAAGCTTATTTATATTTTTCTTGTACTTTTATAGTCAATATGTGAGTGAAGCTCATCTTTTGCATGAAGTGTTTAATAAAAATCAACAGTGAATGATGTCTTGCAATTTTCATGTTGATTGCAGCAACTTTTGGCATGAAATTAAGTTTCGCGCATGCTTTAATGGGTCACCGAAGGATCATTTTTCCTAACAGACAAATGGCACTTAAAGCATGAAACTCACAAATATAATATTTAACCAAATTCATGTGGTCAAGGCCATATATTACTACCTTGTACCTCCTGAATTTGTTTTTCTCTTTTTTCCTACTATATGTTCTTCAAATTTTTCTCAAAATATAGAAAATAATAAATAGGTTTTTTTAGAAAAAATAATTGAGATGTTGGAGTAAACTAATTGTTAAATAAATTTTTTTGAGATAAGTGTTATGTCATATCCCAATATAGCAAACTGTTGCAAATTTCACGAAATGACACAGATTCAGGCATACAAACAGACCCCTCCAAATATGATCCAAGCCTCCTCCACAAAATATGCACAACGCAGCACAACCACCGCCCCGCCACTTCCTCACACAACCACCACCGCCCCATCTCTGCTCTTTTAAAAGGATTATAAATTATTTTATATATGAGAAAACTATATCATCTAATTAGAGTGGCGCAGCGGAAGCGTGGTGGGCCCATAACCCACAGGTCCCAGGATCGAAACCTGGCTCTGATATGGAGACTGGAGAGTTTTTCCTTCGCAACATTTTTATTTAATTTTGCTTTTGTCTTTGAATTTCAAAATTGGCAGTTATATATACACGGAAAATTTGTTTTTATCGAGTCATAACACAATTAGTATTTGCATATTTCTTTTAAAAAAGGAAGTTCAATAATTGATAAAGAAAATAACAAAGATAAATGTGATAATAAGTTTACATATAAAGTATGACTTGTAAAATTTGTAACAAAATAGTAGTAATTTTTTTTATTTAAAATCAACAAAATACATAAAGTTTTATTCTTTTGATGAACTATTTAATAATTAAATGATTGTCTTAATTGTTAATTAACACAACCCAAGAGAGGTTGATTGGCTTGAATTTTTTTTTCAACAATTACAAAAAAAAAAAAAAATACAAGATTGAACAACCAAGCAAGAACAAATTATATAGCAAAAAAAATTAGTTTACTTGAAATTAAAGGAGTAATGAAAAAGATTATAGTGGTTTGCTCACTCTTTGTGCCTAGTCCACTCCACAAGATTCCTTTTTGAGAATTCAACTTCACTATACCAAGCAATTTTCAAGATATTACTCAAACCTTTACAATACTTTTTTCACAAGAGAATTTCACTAAAGTGTTTAAACACCTAAACACTTGTAAAAGTTATACCAGCTCTTTTTTACAAGATAAAATTAAATGGAAGGTTTTTGGTACACAAAATAGAATGACAATTAAAGCATAAAACTTATAAATTTTCTCTCCCACAAACACAAAGCCCAAGAATGACTCAAATATTAGATTTTAGAAAGTTTGAAGAATAGTAAATGAGTGCTTAAAGAAATTGAATTTTCTATATGAGTTTAAATGCTTTTTTATGATAGTATTTATAGTCTTAACTTAATATAGCTGTTAGATATATGGAATGACCGTTTGGTGCATCAAATGTTCTGTCCCGTTCCTCAATTTTTGAAAATTAGTTGTTATGTTCAATCGACTATGAAAATAAGACAGTCATTTGTCTCTTGGAATTTAGAACTAACTGAGTCGAGATTTAAATATACAATAGACTATTTTAAGATCATAGTCGACTGTCTTGAATTAAGAAGACAAAATATTTAGGCACAAATTAATTATCACAGTTGACTTTAGAAATTCTCTGGATCTTTTGGCAATCGACTGCCTTTGGATAATAATCGATTGTACCCATCCAAACTTGAAAACTTAAAAGTTTTTAAAACAAGGTTTTGAAAACATTATTTGTTTCAATAAAAAGAGATTTGTCAAATAAAATTTCTTGGCCCACGCTAAAGCTAGGAAGTTGAGAGAAAGAGATATATTAATCTTAATTCAACATTATTCTTCTAAAGACTCTTGGCACTTCAATCCTCAAGGAATTTTTAAGCCGACTCATCCAATTTGAGTGCGTGCGATGCATGATTCGTGCAGATGAGCAAGAATCTTGATTAAATCAAAGCTTAGATAAAATACAGTTAGTGCAAAATAATTTAGCTTTGTCATTATCAAAATCAACGTGAGATCAACAATAATAATAAAAAAATAGAATCATTTAATAAAATTCTGATTTTCTTTTTGTGGTTAGTTATATGACAATATATTCACATAGAAAAGCAATGGTTTTCTTCAATGAAATTAACAAAATTATTAACAATGATTTGTAGTATGTCATAACAAATTATTATTATAAATAAATAAATAAATATTTGTCATTTCAATTACCTTTACCAATCATATTCCGACTTCAATCACACTTAAATATTAATAATCAAAATATTATGGATAATAAATTTAACCAATCATATATTTTCCATAAAAATAAATCATAAAGTAAAACTATACATAACACATCCTATCAAGTTATTTAAAGGGGATTGTTTCAAGAAATTGATAATTAATGGTAGTTTTTATTATTGCAAATAAAAGTTGCTCCTTGAACCACCTCCTAATATAATATAATTATTTAATAAACCATTTAAAAGACAAATTCATATTTATATTTATATATATATATATATATTAAAAATTAAGATGGCGCATTAATAAGCGCCAACAAACAGCTATCCCGTATGCTTTGCTCATATTTAATTTAATAGTCATGTAACCCTCTTATTAATAGACCGAGTACAAAAGTACTCTAAAAAGGAGATATAATATGTGACAAAATACATTACCTATTAGCTAACACCTTAGCTATTACTTTATAAAGCATGCTACATGTTCAGTTTAATAATAGAATGTGAACAAACATCATTAGTCTTATGACCACATTTTTTTTTAACAGAGATCAATTTATGTGCATTACCAATCTTAGTTAAGTTTTGTTATTCTTTGTGTTTTTTTTTTAATAAATGTCAATTTTTGTATTTTTCTAAAAAAAATCTTTAAATTTTCAAATATATTTTGTTATATATTTAACCGTGATTAAAAAAGAAACCATACTTTTCAAATTTCAAGGTATACTCTGTGACCTTTTAAGAATTTTTTTTCATAGAAGACCTTTCAGTAATTTTAAACTTTGCGACCGAATATACATGTTGACCTTTATTTTTATTAAATGATAACTTAATTAGATTTTCTTTTTACCTAAAAATCTCTTCATCTTTCTCACTTCAAAGTAACTCAATCAGTGACCTCGTTTCTCTTTTAATAAAATTTAAAATTCAAATTCTTTCATCCTCAATTACTAAGAAAAAAAAAAATCTAGGGTGGGATGGTCAGATTCATCATTGCAAGGTGGGACTGGAAATTTTTTGAATCTTATGTAATGAAAACATCAAGCACAGTCGATAGCAAGAATTGCAACGGACGGCACCTAATGTACCTATTCCACGAGATCTGATCCAGCAAAAAATTTATCGTGAGACTGACATTCATACCACTATACTTGCACCATATTAAAGGTAAAACTGCGCCTTGTGTGGGTTACAATTTTGCAAGAAATATTATTTATAAGTATTTTTTAAAAAAATTAAAGCTTATTTATATTTTTCTTGTACTTTTATAGTCAATATGTGAGTGAAGCTCATCTTTTGCATGAAGTGCTTAATAAAAATCAACAGTGAGTGATGTCTTGCAATTTTCATGTTGATTGCAGCAACTTTTGGCATGAAATTAAGTTTCATACATGCTTTAATGGGTCACCGAAGAATCATTTTTCCTAACAGACAAATGACAATTAAAGCATGAAACTCACAAATACAACATTTAACCAAATTCATGTGGTCAAGGCCATATATTACTACCTTGTACCTCCTGAATTTGTTTTTCTCTTTTTTCCTACTATATGTTCTTCAATTTTTTCTCAAAATATATAAAAGAATAAATATTTTTTTTAGAAAAAATAATTGAGATGTTGGAGTAAACTAATTGTTAAATAAAATTTATTGAGATAGGTGTTACATCATATACCAATATAGCAAACCGCTGCAAATTTTTCGAAACCAGGCAGATTCAAACACAGAAACAGACCCCTCCAAATATGATCCAACCCTCCACAAAATATGCACAACGCAGCACAACCACCGCCCCCGCCACTTCCTCACACAAACACCACCGCCCCATCTCTGTTCTTTTAAAAGGATTATAAATTATTTTTGAGAAAACTATATCATTTGATCAGAGTGGCGTAGTGGAAGTGTGGTGGGTCCATAACCCACAGTTCCCAAGATCGAAACTTGGCTCTGATATGGAGACTGGAGAGTTTTTCCTTCGCAACGTTTTTATTTAATTTTGTTTTTGTCTTAGAATTTTAAAATTGGCTGTTATATATACATGGATAATTTGTTTTTATCGAGTCATAACACAATTAGTATTTACATATTTCTTTTAAAAAAGAAAGTTCAATAATTGATAAAGAAAATAACAAAGATAAATGTGATAATAAGTTTACATATAAAGTATGACTTGTAAAATTTGTAAAAAAATAGTAGTAATTTTTTTATATTTAAAATCAACAAAATATATAAAGTTTTATTGTTTTGATGAACTATTTAATAATTAAATGATTGTCTTAATTGTTAACTAACACAACCCAAGAGAGGTGGATTGGCTTGAGAAATTTTTTCAACAATTACACAAAAAAAAAAAAAATACAAGATTGAACAAGCAAGCAAGAACAAATTATATAGCAATAAAAATTAGTACTTAAAATTAAAGGAGTAATGAAGAAGATTATAGTGGTTTGCTCACTCTTTGTGCCTAGTCCACTCCACGAGATACCTTTTTGAGAATTCAACTTCACTATACCAAGCAATTTTCAAGATATTACTCAAACTTTTACAATATTTTTTTCACAAAAGAATTTCACTCAAGTGTTTAAACACCTAAACACTTGTAAGAGTTATACCAGCTCTTCTTTACAAGATAAAATTAAATGGAAGGTTTTTGGTACACAAAATAGAATGACAATTAAAGCTTAAAACTCATAAATTTTCTCTCCCACAAACACAAAGCCCAAGAATGACTCAAATATTATATTTTAGAAAGTTTGAAGAATAGTAAATGAACGCTTGAAGAAATTGAATTTTCTATGAGTTTAAATGCTCTTTTATGATAGTATTTATAGTCTTAACTTAATATAGCTGTTAGATATTTGGAATGGCCGTTTGGTTTATTAAATGTTTTGTCCCGTTCCTCAATTTTTGAAAATTAGTTGTTATACTCAGTCGACTATGAAAATAAGACAGTCATTTGTCTCTTGGAATTAGGGGTGAGCATGGGTCGGTTTGGGTCGGGTTAGCATAAAAATTCAACCCAACCCATTCATACTGGGTTGAAAAAATCTCAACCCATCCCAACCCATGAAACCATCCGACCTCAACTTAACCCAACCCATTCTAATCGGTTTGGGTCGGTTTGGGTCACCGGGTTGATATATTTTTTTTACTAAATAATTAAACCATACATATTGCATAATAAAAAAAACATTCTATTAAATCCAAAACTAAACCCATTCATATTACAAGTAAAATTTATGTGCCTAATAGCATAAATAATATTTGAATACATGGAAAAGAAAATAATTGTCTCATGGACTACAATGGTTGTAGGCTATGCTAAATTGGTTTTTTTGGATACTGCTAAGAAGCTTTTTGATGATATGCAAGAGAAGGATATTGTGTCATGGAATGTCATAATTGGAGGCTATGTTCAAACCAAACTTGGTAATGATGCTTTGGCATTGTTTCATGAAATGCAAGCGAGTAATATAAAGCTTGATAAAGTGACCATGATCAGTTGCTTATCTGCATGCTCACAACTTGGAGCCATTGATGTTGGAATATGGATTCATCGTTATATTGAAAAACACAATCTTCATCTGAATGTTGCGCTAGGAACTGCTTTAGTTGACATTACTTTAACTTATTTTAGAAGATTGCTCAATTACGAAGGAAATATGAATTTCTAGACAGTTGTTAATAATATATTTTAGTAACTCAGCATTTATTGGTCGTGCTAATGTTTTTTTACTAATTAGTCTAATTTTTGGACTATGCTTTAATGCACTTGGAAGCGACGTAGAGGCTCTTAAAAGGTCAGAGAGAGGCAAACTAAATGGTTCAATAATGTTTGCATGAAAAGCTTCCAGCAAGTTGGTATTACTAAGCTTTATCATGCATTCGGCATTTCTTCCATCAACATTATGGTACATCTTTTGGAATATAAGTTTATTTGCATACATTGATCTTGACTGGAATCTTACAGGTTAGAGTGTTAATTTATGTGTTTATTTTATAGTTAGTACACGAAATCAAAATTTTGTTAGTATAAGTTAATTGTGCGTCAATTTATTTTGATTCAAGTCATACTTAACAATAATTATGAAAACTATTTCATAACTCGAAATCAGTATTTGTTTCTAGTGTAAATATTTGGAACTAAAATCTGGGTGATTGGAAAATATGAGACTTGTTTGAATATTGGAGTATCTGCTACATATAATTTTACACACTAGTAGTAATTAGAATGGACATTTTATGATTATATATTTTACAATTATACTATAATTATTTAAACATAATTTTATATTCAATAAATATAAAATATATAATTATGTATTTGACCGGGTTACCGGTTTGGGTCGGATTGAAAATTTTGAACCCATGACCCAACCCAACCCACCGGGTTCAAAATATTTTCAACCCAACCCAATTTCTACAAAGATCCAACCCAACCCATTATATCGGTTTGGGTCGGGTTCGTGGGTCAACCGGGTTCCATGCTCACCCCAATTTGGAATTTTGAAATAATTGAGTGGGGATTTAAATATACAATCGACTATTTTAAGATCATAGTCGACTGTCTTAAATTAAGAAGACAAAATATTTGGGCACAAATTAATTATCACAGTCGACGGTCAAAAATCTCTGGATCTTTTGGCAGTCAACTGTCTTTGGATCACAATCGATTGTGCCCATCCAAACTTGAAAACTTAAAAGTTTTTAAAACAAGGTTTTGAAAACATTATTTGTTTCAATAAAAAAGAGATTTGTCAAATAAAATTTTTTGACCCACGCTAAAGCTAAGAAGTTGAGATAAAGAGATATATTAACCTTAATTCAACATTATTCTTCTAAAGACTCTCGACACTTCAATCCTCAAGGAATTTTTAAGCCGACCCATCCAATTTGAGTGCGTGCGCTGCATGATTTCTGCAGATGGAGCAAGAATCTTGACTAAGTCAATGCTTAGATAAAATACAGTTAGTGCAAAATAATTTAGCTTTGTCATTATCAAAATCAATGTGAGATCAATAATAATAATAATAATAAAATAAAACCATTTAATAAAATTCTGATTTTCTTTTTGAGGTTAGTTATATGACAATATATTCAAATAGAAAAGCAATGGTTTTCTTCAATGAAATTAACAAAATTATTAACAATGATTTGTAGCATGTCATAACAAATTATTATCATAAATAAATAAAAAAATATTTGTCATTTCAATTATCTTTACCAATCATATTCCGACTTCAATCACACTTAAATATTAATAATCAAAATATTATGGATAATAAATTTAACCAATCATATATTTTCCATAAAAATAAATCATAAAGTAAAACTATACATAACACATCCTATCAAGTTATTTAAAGGGGATTGTTTCAAGAAATTGATAATTAATGGCAGTTTTTATTATTGCAAATAAAAGTTACACCTTAAACCACCTCCTAATATAATATAATTATTTAATAAACCATTTAAAAGACAAATTCACATTTACACATATATATATATATATATATATATATATATATATATAAATTAAAAATTAAGATGGCGCATTAATAAGCGCCAACAAACAGCTATCCCATATGCTTTGCTCATATTTAATTTAATAGTCATGTAACCCTCTTATTAATAGACCTAGTACAAAAGTACTCTAAAAAGGAGATATAATATGTGACAAAATACATAACCTATTAGCTAACACCTTAGCTATTCCTTTATAAAGCATGCTACATGTTCAGTTTAATAATAGAATGTGAACAAACATCATTAGTTAGTCTTATGACCACATTAATTTTTTTTTTAACAGAGATCAATTTATGTGCATTACCAATCTTAGTAAAGTTTTGTTATTCTTTGTGTTTTTTTAATAAATGTCAATTTTTTGTATTTTTTTTCAAATAAATTTTGTTATATATTTAACCATTATTAAAATGGAAACCATACTTTTCAAATTTCAAGGTATACTTTGTGACCTTTTAAGAATTTTTTTTCATAGAAGACCTTTTAGAAATTCTAAACTTTGCGACCAAATATATTCATTGGCCTTTATTTTTATTAAATGATAACTTAATTAGATTATCTTTTTACCTAAAAATCTCTTCATCTTTCTCATTTCAAAGTAACTCAATCGGTGACCTCGTTTCTCTTTTAATAAAATTTAAAATTCAAATTCTTTCATCCTCAATTATTAAGAAAAAAAAAAATCTAGGGTGGGATGGTCAGATTCATCATTGCAAGGTGGGACTAGAAAATTTTTGAATCTTATGTAATGAATATATCAAGAATAGTCGATAGCAAGAATTTGCAATGGACGGCACCTAATGTACCTATTCCACGAGATATGATCCAGCAAAAAATTTATCGTGAGACTAACATTCATACCACCATACTTGCACCATATTAAAGGTAAAACTGCGCCTTGTGTGGGTTACAGTTTTGCAAGAAATATTATTTATAAGTATTTTTAAAAAAAATTAAAGCTTATTTATATTTTTCTTGTACTTTTATAGTCAATATGTGAGTGAAGCTCATCTTTTGCATGAAGTGTTTAATAAAAATCAACAGTGAATGATGTCTTGCAATTTTCATGTTGATTGCAGCAACTTTTGGCATGAAATTAAGTTTCACACATGCTTTAATGGGTCACCGAAGGATCATTTTTCCTAACAGACAAATGGCAATTAAAGCCTGAAACTCACAAATATAACATTTAACCAAATTCATGTGGTCAAGGCCATATATTTCTACCTTGTACCTCCTGAATTTGTTTTTCTCTTTTTTCCTACTATATGTTCTTCAAATTTTTCTCAAAATATATAAAAGAATAAATATGTTTTTTTAGAAAAAATAATTGAGATGTTGGAGTAAACTAATTGTTAAGTAAAATTTATTGAGATAGGTGTTATGTCATATCCCAATATAGCAAATCGCTGCAAATTTCACGAAACCGGGCAGATTCAGACACAGAAACAAACCCCTCCAAATATGATCCAACCCTCCTCCACAAAATATGCACAACGCAGCACAACCACCGCCCCGCCACTTTCTCACACAACCACCACTGCCCCATCTCTGTTCTTTTAAAAGGATTATAAATTATTTTTGAGAAAATTATATCATCTGATCAGAGTGGCGCAGCAGAAGCGTGGTGGACCCATAACCCACAGGTCCCAGGATCGAAACCTGGCTCTGATATGGAGACTGGAGAGTTTTTCCTTCGCAACATTTTTATTTAATTTTGCTTTTGTCTTAGAATTTTAAAATTGGCAGTTATATATACATGGATAATTTGTTTTTATCGAGTCATAATACAATTAGTATTTACATATTTCTTTTAAAAAAGAAAGTTCAATAATTGATAAAGAAAATAACAAAGATAAATGTGATAATAAGTTTACATATAAAGTATGACTTGTAAAATTTGTAACAAAACAGTAGTAATTTTTTTTTATTTAAAATCAACAAAATACATAAAGTTTTATTCTTTTGATGAACTATTTAATAATTAAATAATTGTCTTAATTGTTAACTAACACAACCCAAGAGAGGTGGATTGGCTTGAATTTTTTTTGTCAACAATTACAAAAAAAAAAATAAAAATACAAGATTGAACAACCAAGCAAGAACAAATTATATAGCAATAAAAACTAGTTTACTTAAAATTAAAGGAGTAATGAAGAAGATTATAGTGGTTTGCTCACTCTTTGTGCCTAGTCCACTCCACGAGATACCTTTTTGAGAATTCAACTTCACTATACCAAGCAATTTCAAGATATTACTCAAACCTTTACAATATTTTTTTCACAAGAGAATTTCAATCAAGTGTTTAAACACCTAAACACTTGTAAGAGTTATACCAGCTCTTCTTCACAAGATAAAATTAAATGGAAGGTTTTTGGTACACAAAATAGAATGACAATTAAAGCTTAAAACTCATAAATTTTCTCTCCCACAAACACAAAGCCCAAGAATGACTCAAATATTAGATTTTAGAAAGTTCGAAAAATAGTAAATGAGCGCTTGAAGAAATTGAATTTTCTATATGAATTTAAATGCTCTTTTACGATAATATTTATAGTCTTAACTTAATATAGCTCTTAGATATATGGAATGGCTGTTTGTTGCATTAAATGTTCTGTCTCGTTCCTCAATTTTTGAAAATTAGTTGTTATACTCAGTCGACTATGAAAATAAGACAGTCATTTGTCTCTTGGAATTTTGAAATAACTGAGTGGGGATTTAAATATACAATTGACTATTTTAATATCATAGTCGACTGTCTTGAATTAAGAAGACAAAATATTTGGGCACAAATTAATTATCACAGTCGACTGTCAAAAATCTCTGGATCTTTTGGCAGTCAACTGTCTTTGGATCACAATCGATGTGCCCATCCAAACTTGAAAATTTTAAAGTTTTTAAAACAAGGTTTTGAAAACATTATTTGTTTCAATAAAAAAAATATTTGTCAAAAAAAATATTTTGACCCACACTAAAGCTAAGAAATTGAGAGAAAGAGATATATTAACCTTAATTCAACATTATTCTTCTAAAGACTCTCGGCACTTCAATCCTCAAGGAATTTTTAAGCTGACCCATCCAATTTGAGTGCGTGCGATGCATGATTCGTGCAGATGGAGTAAGAATCTTGATTAAGTCAAAGCTTAGATAAAATACAGTTAGTGCAAAATAATTTAGCTTTGTCATTATCAAAATCAATGTGAGATCAATAATAATAATAATAATAAAATAAAACCATTTAATAAAATTCTGATTTTCTTTTTGTGGTTAGTTATATGACAATATATTCACATTGAAAAGCAATGGTTTTCTTCAACGAAATTAACAAAATTATTAACAATGATTTGTAGTATGTCATAACAAATTATTATCATAAATAAATAAAAAAATATTTGTCATTTCAGTTACCTTTACCAATCATATTCCGACTTCAATCACACTTAAATATTAATAATCAAAATATTATGGATAATAAATTTAACCAATCATATATTTTCCATAAAAATAAATCATAAAGTAAAACTATACATAACACATCCTATCAAGTTATTTAAAGGGGATTGTTTCAAGAAATTGATAATTAATGGCAGTTTTTATTATTGCAAATAAAAGTTACACCTTGAACCACCTCCTAATATAATATAATTATTTAATAAACCATTTAAAAGACAAATTCACATTTACACACATATATATATATATATATATATATAAATTAAAAATTAAGATGGCGCATTAATAAGCGCCAACAAACAGCTATCCCGTATGCTTTGCTCATATTTAATTTAATAGTCATGTAACCCTCTTATTAATAGACCGAGTACAAAAGTACTCTAAAAAGGAGATATAATATGTGACAAAATACATTACCTATTAGCTAACACCTTAGCTATTACTTTATAAAGCATGCTACATGTTCAGTTTAATGATAGAATGTGAAGAAACATCATTAGTTAGTCTTATGACCACATTGTTTTTTTAACAGATATCAATTTATGTGCATTACCAATCTTAGTTAAGTTTTGTTATTCTTTGCGTTTTTTTTTAATAGATGCCAATTTTTTATATTTTTCAAAAAAAACTTTAAATTTTCAAATATATTTTGTTAAATATTTAACCGTGATTAAAAAGAAACCACACTTTTCAGATTTCAAGGTATACTCTGTGGCCTTTGAGGAATTTTTTTTTATAGAAGACCTTTTAGAAATTATAAACTTTGCGACCAAATATATACTTTGACCTTTATTTTTATTCAATGATAATTTAATTAGATTTTCTTTTTGCCTAAAAATCTCTTCATCTCTCTCACTTCAATGTAGTTCAATCAGTGACCTCGTTTTTTTTTTAATAAAATTTAAAATTCAAATTCTTTCATCCTCAATTACTAAGAAAAAAAAAATCTATGGTGAGATGGTTAGATTCATCATTGCAAGGTGGAACTGTAAAATTTTTGAATCTTATGTAATGAATACATCAAGCACAGTCAATGGCAATAATTTAAAATGGATGGCACCTAATGTACATATTCCACGAGATCTGATCCAGCAAAAAATTTATCATGAGACTGACATTCATACCACCATACTTGCACCATATTAAAGGTAAAACTGCGCCTTGTGTGGGTTACAATTTTGCAAGAAATATTATTTATAAGTATTTTTAAAAAAAATTAAAGCTTATTTATATTTTTCTTGTACTTTTATAGTCAATATGTGAGTGAAGCTCATCTTTTGCATGAAATGTTTAATAAAAATCAACAGTGAATGATGTCTTGCAATTTTCATGTTGATTGCAGCAACTTTTGGCATGAAATTAAGTTTCACACTTGCTTTAATGGGTCACCGAAGGATCATTTTTCCTAACAGACAAATGGCAATTAAAGCATGAAACTCACAAGTATAACATTTAACCAAATTCATGTGGTCAAGACCATATATTACCAGTGTTTTAAAAAACATTGTTGGGGCTCGCCCCGGGCGCGTTCAGAGGTAAAACTGGGCAAAAAAGCCCCGAAGCGTGAAAGTTGGGGCGGGACTGCCCTTGGGCGTTCATTTTTCGGGTCTAGGCGAACGCCGAGACCCGGGGCGTACGCCTTTGACGCTCCGGGCGTCTGGGCGTACGCTCAATAATATATTTTTTTATAGCCTGAGCTTTTTCCCCGGTGCGTCGTCGTTTCTGCCGTCTTCATCGTCGCTGCCGCCGCCATGAGAGTAAGAAGTTCTCTCGACCTCAGTCTCATCTCCAACAGACTCCCTCTCGCTTCGCTTGCCGTTTATACTAGAAACGGTGCTGTTTGGCGATGATACGATCTCTTCCTCACAGTCAACAACAGATGGCACTCTGTTCACGTCTATTCCTCGGAGAAACGACCACTTTTCTGGGTTTTATTGTGATTTTCCTGGTGTTTGGATAGTGAGAAAGCAAAATGGAAAAAAGGAAAGAAAATGGCTTCCTTTGCTGCACGAGGTGTCACAGACTCACAACTCTCTTTTTTTGCCATCGTGCAGCATGTACAGTGAGAGGATGGGTAAAAAATATAAAGAGATGGTACAAGAGAGAGAGAGAAAGGGATAAGTCTATGTTTGAAATCATGACGAATCATGACTTGTGTCAGTTAGGAGAGGACATTTAGCCTCAGTTAGATTTTTTTTTAACTCAACTATAGTAAAGGTTTTTTAAACCCCGGTTAAAAGCACACTTTTTAAATGTTTTCCTCTTTTAAAATTTAAACTACAGTTCAAGTCTTGTTTGGGTATTTTATCAAATTTGCTTAAAAAACGGTTTTTTCGCTCATTGGCAACAATAAATGAAAAAAAAAACAACAGTTCCAAATATGGATAAATATTCATTTTAAGTTAGTAAAATTTATTATTAATTAATTTATATTAATTTAATTTTTTAATATTTTTATAATTTAATTAATATTATTTTATTCAAAACGCCCCAACGTTTTAAAAAGCTTACGCCTCAACGTCTCGGGGCTTACACCTCGCCTCATTGAGATAAAACGCCTCGCCCAACGCCCTCGCCTTTGAAAACACTGTATATTACTACCTTATACCTCCTGAATTTGTTTTTCTTTTTTTTCTTTCTATTATATGTTCTTTAAATTTTTTTCAGAATATATAAGAAAATAAATATGTTTTTTTTAAATAAATTAATTGAGATATTTGAATAACCTAATTATTAAATAAAATTGGTTGAGATAGATGTTATGTCATATGCCAATATAACAAACCTCTGCAAATTTCAGGGAAACCAGGCAAGAGACCCCTCCAAATAAGATCCAACCCTCCTCCACAAAATATGCAAAACCCAGCACAACCACTGCCCCCGCCACTTCCTCACACAACCACCACCGCCCAATCCAAAGACAACACAAAAACCACTCTTTATGTCATCTTAGCCACCTCCTTGTTCTCTCTCCTCTTCATCCTCTCTCTCTCCTCCACCTCATCACCCACAGCTTCCTCCCCCCGACCCAACCCCTTCCTCTTCCCTGCCCGCTCCTCGCTCGCCGCCAAGATCTCCGCCGAACCAACCCCTCCCTCAATAGCCTACCTCATCTCTGGATCCTCCGGCGACTCGGGTCGGATCCTCCGCATCCTCTTTGCCACTTATCACCCCAGGAACCACTACCTCCTCCACCTCGACCGTTCCGCTCCCCAGTCTGACCGTGACCGCCTTGCCATCACGGTCCAATCAGTGCCCATTTTTCAAGCCGCTGAAAACGTCGACGTTATAGGCAAGGCCGATTTGGCCTATCCGAAAGGCTCATCCCCGATTTCCTCCATGCTTCACGGTGCCTCCATTCTGTTGCGTTTATCCGCCAATTGGGATTGGTTCATCAATCTCACTGTCGGTGATTATCCGCTTGTTATCCAAGATGGTAAATGCTTTTCTTTCTCTGATCAATTCTTTTTTAAGTGCATTGTACTTCTGTATGATTTGGTTTTGTTTTTGGCTACTTTTTCGGGGTTTTGATTTGTTTTGTGGGTTCTGCAGATCTTCTTCACATTTTGTCGTATTTGCCTAAAGATCTCAACTTTGTAAATCATACCAGTTATATAGGCTGGAAAGAGTATGATACTTCACTTCTCAAATTTGTAGCATTATTGTTTTTTTTTTCTTTTGAATAAGCATAACTTATTGTTCTTTGTTTGGTGGGATGCCACATTGTGATTAACCGTTGGTTAATAAATGTTGATGATTTGAAATGTGTTTGGTCTTTATAGGTCTAAGAAGTTGAAACCTTTTATCGTTGATCCTGGGCTTTATCTTTCGGAGATGTCTGCTATGTTTTACGGCACTCAAAAGCGAGAATTGCCTAATGCTTTCAGGTTGTTCTCAGGTATGTTCTTGTTTCCTTTGCATCTCCTTATACTAGTTTTTGCATACTTTCAGTTCTTCATTTTAAGCTCAATGGAGGAAATGCTTGTATTTTGCTCTTTGAATTTATTGCCAATTAGCTGTGAATGGCCTTTTTGTAGTTTATTTGTGAGACTTCCTGCTATTCACTAGTTTCTATTTCCGTGTGCAATGAGCCAGAAAATGGTATTAGCATAAAATAAGGTGATGGAGAATGTGATATGAGTTTATGCAGTAATTAGTAGGTTGAATCTGTATTTCTGTTCATTGAATTTGTTGGAGTAGGCCTACAATAGGGTATATGAGAAGATAATTTTGCTTCAGTTGATCTAACATGGGTTCCTAAAATAGAACCATTTCATTTTCTGTGCATACGGATCTTGAATCAGCTACTGTCATCTCATTCGTTTTATCCTTCGCATTGTGAGTGGTGACAACATTTAGATGGTAAGAGTCTTGCTTGCCAGTCTAGGTGATGTTAATCATAGTTAAATTCTACAAGTTAATCCATTTTCATAAATTGGAAATTTGGCTGATAACTACAATCCAATGCTCATTCTTAGTTGAACCATCGGTATTTGGGGAATGGAGATAAAGTAGAATTCATAGTTGTTTGATTTGACATCTCCATTGTCACTTTTTTTTGCAATGAGGCCAGAGGAGAACCACCATTTTTGTGTGCCGTTTTGGATGAATAGCATCATAGGAGGAGTCTAAGTACAGAACATTAAGTGGTGGTTTCTGCTAGTTGACAATTTTTATGGTTGGTGGTGAAATTGGAGAGAGAACCTAGGTATTTTTGAAGAACCCATCTAGCCCACTTATCAAAAAAAAAAAAAGAACCCATTTAACCTCAGTTGGAGCAAAATGAGTTTTATTGATTGTACAGACAAGAAAATTATTAATCTGAAACCTCTGATCTCAAACATTAATGTTTTAAGTGGCGGAATTCATAAGTTAGAGCTTCAGAAAATTTAGGACATGAATATGCTGGCTGAATGAAGTGGCATACACCATTTGGTGGTAAGAATGCTTGCATGATGGAGTTGGGTGGGCATCTGAGGTCTAAGACTCTACCTACTTCCAACAAACCAAGTCATCCAGGCAAGAAATCCATTAGCTAAGATGTTATCATCATGAATATGGTGAAAACTTTAAAAACCTTCGCATGAGAGCGCTTCTGCTTGGCAGAAGATACTAGACAATTATTGGATAGTTTTTAAAATTACAAAGGCCTTTTTAGTCTTCTAGCCCTTTATGCTTTTGACTTCGCTATTGGCTCTTGATCAACCCTTACTCTTGAACCATGTCATAACGTTTACCACACGCATGTGCACGCACATACACACAGAGTGAGAGAGTGAGGCTATTGCTTTTCTTCCCATATGTCAATTTCGCCTTGTAATTTATTATTTAAGAAACAACCTTTGCACTATTCATTTGAATTTAATATACTTCGAGATTGGCACTCATGAAATGCCTTCAACAAGTTTATTTTCCATTTTTGTTTGGCCATATTAGCATCCTAGAATAGAAGTCATATCCCGTTGGACCCACTATCTAATGCTTTAATATCCCCTGTTTATCATAAAAGATTAAGAACTTGGTCGGTGTATGCATAATTTTAGAGTACTCAGCAGTAAGCACCCGAAGTTTGTCTGAGTTTTTGAATTTCACTATCTAGAATTCTACATGGAGTACCCATGTAGGGCTGGCCTCTAGTGACCATGGAATTTCTAGGCAGCTAATTTGGTAAAACATTTTTCTATTATGGGAATAATTACTACTAGCAGAGTTATTTGTTTACTTCCATTGTCTTAAAAGTAGAAATGTCTATCAATTACTTTAAATGGCCATGGAAGCAATCAAATAGCTGTAGCAATATCATCTCCCTACTGTATTTGTGTATATAACTCTTTTTTCTACTTTGGTAGTGGTAACACAAGGTTGTGAAACCCAATAAGTTTTTTTTTTCTTTTCATGTTATGCAAATGCTCCTTATCGAGCAAAAGAGAGAAATTGTCAAACTAACACTGAAGGTTTTTGCCTTCTGCAGGTCCATCTTTCTCTATCTTAAGTCGCAATTTTATTGAGTTCTGCATCCTGGGTACAGACAACTTTCCAAGGACTCTACTGATGTATTTGTCTAACACGCCTTCATCCCTTTCCAACTATTTCCCCACTATCCTTTGTAATTTACGTCAGTTCAACAAAACTATCATAAACCACAACTTACTATATTCAACCTTTAATGAGTCCTCAAAAGAAAATCTCCACCAACTCAATTCTGAGGAATTCGATGCTATGGTTCAGAGTGGAGCGGCCTTTGCCACACAATTCCGGTTTGATGATCCAGTTCTCGACCGTATTGATCATGAAATTTTGGGCCGAAGCCCCGGAAAAGTTGTACCTGGTGGATGGTGTGTAGATGATCCTAAAAATGGTACTTGTTCTGTGTGGGGTGATGCTGATATTTTGAGGCCTGGTCCTGGAGCAATAAGACTGGAAAAACGTATCGTTGAATTGCTCTCAAATGGATGGTTTCGATCTCACCAATGTATAGTCGAATGATCTTTCTTACGACAAGGAGATAGGAGAAAGGAAAACTAAGAAGAATGACACGAAAATATGTAAGAAATTATATTTCAGCCTGCCCATTTTTGTAGTCACCATACATTTTTAGAACGTTCAAGTTGGGATTCTTATAAAGTGAATTGCAAATCCTGTGCTAGAATGCATTCTTGTCTGGAGAACAAAATGTACCACCATTGATTTATCAGAAATTTGATATTTAAACAATATGCTAGCTAGATTGTTGAGATTGTTGAACAAAATGTAAATTTTTAGATCAATCAAGTCGAGATTGTTGTACCTATTTGCAATTAGTCTTTTGCTTATTTATTTTTGATATCCTCATCCAAAAGAAATGCCAACAAAAGGATTTAAACAGATATGGTAGCTAGAAAAAACCAGAAAAACAGAACACACTTGGGCATTAAGCAACTCAAAAGTTTTCAGGGCTGTCATCCAATTGTTTCTCATCCTTTACATCAGCCTCCAAGATTTCTTGAAAGACAAGAAATGGGCAATTATAATATTTATTTTTATTACCGTACGAAAAAGATTTTTTATTAAAAAAGATATTTGTTCAACTAATTTAAATCCAATAGTTTAGACCTGAACCAACTAAAAAATCCTCCTTTTTGTCATTATATTGTTTGCTTTTTTAACAATCTAAAATCACTAACCTCAATTCTTTCCTTGCCCCCTTTTTTCTCCCGAGAAAAAGTCACAATTTAAAAAGCTTCAAGATTAGGCAATTTTGTGATCGGGGCATAATTCAATTATTTTTTTGTTTGTTTAAAATATCCGTTCTGGCTGAAAAACTGGAAACATAAGAGAGTTCTAAACTGATTACAAACTTACAACTATATTTGTCCCAATACCAATGCTTTCAACTTCTTCACTCTTCATTATTACCCAGTAAAACTTGATAACAACAGTTGGAGAGGAGCAAAATACCTAAAACTAGGAAATGGAAAATGCTCAGGTTCTTTCCCTGAGATTGCACAATTATTATGGGTCACAACGAGCATAACATACAAAGGACCTTGAAGCATTTGTAGTATACATAAATGATCCCTCACACGATTCCAGGAGCAGATCATGGGCTGCTATTCCTTTATCTCTTTACCCAGTAACTCAAGTTCTCTAATCTAAACAAAGGTACTGTTCCACGGTGGTTGCAATGAGACTTCTCGTCTCTCTCTCTCTCTGGGCTCCTGATAATTTATTAGAAAACTCCAAAAAATGTGGCAGCAGCAAAAACAAGAAACAAAGCTCCGCCCAAGTAGCAGACCTGGAAAATAGCACAACTTGAATAGCCATCAAAACACAAGTTTCAATTGCATAACGGAAAAGAAGAAGGTGTTCCTCCTACCAGTTTTTCAGAAATGTAGTTGGCAAGAAATGCTCCTCCTAGAATTGCAAGAGTTGTTGCAAGTAGGTGTCCAGCAATGGCTCCACTGGCCACACCCCATGGAGACTGTAAAGGGGGAAAAGGAAGAAGTTATTGTGAGAGATTCTGAATCACAGAAGAATAAATTTATTATTTTATGCATGGAAGGCTGCAAAGTTGTACCTGTGCAGCACCAAGAGCAATTGTCGCAAGCATTGAACGATCCCCCCATTCCTAAAAGCAACAAAGAGTATAATAAAATTGTAGAGTATATTCCAGTAAATAAAATTTTTAAGACATGTTAAATCCAAATCAACTTGTGATAAATAATTCTATCACAGCTTCCTACGAAAATAAAATATGCTATAATCGTGTATTCACAATTTAAGCACCACATCCTGACATGAAAGGACTCTCCTCATATTTATACACATGGTACATAGATAGTGCTGCCTTCTTAAAAATGATAAGTTGTCAACAAATAGCTAAAATAAACATTTTCTAGATAAAAAGAATCAAATGATGGCCGCAACCTCCAGACCAATGTGACGCAAAAGGTTGGCAATCACTGATGACAATGGAGAATCTAAACCAGTGAAATAAGTTTGCCTTGTATCCAAGTTGATTGAAACTAACAAAAAAATCGAGCATGTGTCTTTTGGCCAATATAAAATCTTTCAGCAAAGGGATAAAAAGACGCTTACAGCAAAGAATACAAGGCTGAAAGACTTCCAGAGAATTTCAAGTGGATTTGAGAGCCGTTTTGGTGCCTGAAGACATTACGAACAGAATTCACTATTAGATTTTCTGGGCAATACACTAGCATGCACAAATACATATGCACACAGAGAAATCTACCAAAATCATCATGCAAATAATTAAGGAGGCGCATATATTGGGGAACTACATAGAAGATAACCTTTTCTTTCACAAGCTCCTCAGCTTCAGCAAATTCATCGAGTTCAGGGCTGCTCTTGTCACCACTCTTGACTGCACTTGGTGGGAGGTCCCATGCATCTTTAATAGATTTGAGGCCGAAAAACATTAGAAGAGTCACCGCTGCGTACTCTCCAATTGGCAAGGCTGTTTTGGATGACCATAAAATAACAGAGATATCAGATGTTTTAGTACAAAAATATGTGATAGGTTATAGTCCAAAAATATCATGTCTCAAAGAAATGAAGCTTAGTAAAGTCTGCAAAGTCATATATAACTTCATAAATTATGGCACATTATCAGGAAAATAAGTACGGTTCAAACTGCTAGTCACTAGATCAGCTTATCTCACTTCATCCTCATTTATTTCCTAGCAAAATATGCCATGGTAGTTATTAGAGAACTTTAAGCGAGGCAATTTTCGATTATGATGATGCTGAGTGAGTCGCTAGAATTTAATTTATTCTATACTTTATCCATCCTGATAAATTACAACTACAGTTGTTAGGGTGCTGGTTCCATCTGAGGCATTTCCAAGATTCACACTCTTCTAACATGGTCTCTTTACATGGTCTTAACCTATTGAAGAGAGGACCTTCTAATTTTTAAGACTGAGAAATTCCATTTCTAAATCAATATTTATTAAATGAAACAGAATAAAAAGATGCCAACCCTTGACCAGATTAAACTGCAGCACACATTTCTTTATTTTTCTTATACTAACATGATGTAGTACAGGTAAATAGAGAAATAAAAACCAGGCTACCCTGAAGATTGGAAGAGAAGCCAGGCTACTTGAGAATAAATTGATACTCAATATCAATAATTTTTATTCATTCGAAGCTACCAAAAATTAAATAGAGATCTTTAAGAATCCTAGTCATACTCCAACACTTTAACTAAAGAAATTCAATAATGATAAAATACTAAGTTATAATCTTATCCCAAGAAATTAAATCCTAATCAAATACTATGTCCTATGATCCCTGCTAAAATATAATTCTTTCATGATTACAAAGTCACAAATTTGTACTCGTACCCTTCTGTACCCCATCACAACATCATTAAAATAAAAATATTTTCTTGCACCATCTGTGGACACAGTAGACTCGGAGGTTGCACCAGATAACAAGAGAAAATTTCTAGAGATTAATTTCTAATGTGAAGTGAGGATAACAATTGCACCAGTGAGGGGGGATGCAATTCAAGAAAAACACACCAATAGGACACAAAAACAGCTATAAAGAATGTTGGTTGAGACTGTGAAGAAAAAAAGAAGATGAGCAGTAGTCTGACAAAGGTACAGAACCAGAGAGGGAAATGGCAAAAACGTGTCGCTGAACCCATGTAGTCAAAATAAAGCTTTGTTAAGTTTATTGAATTAAATAATATATTGATACCTATCAAGTGATTATGTTGAAAACCAACATTTAGTAGGCATATAACATTATTTTTTTTTTTTGATAACGAACCATTACGACCGCCCCCACAATTCTTGCCCTAGGACCCTGTGGAGGATGTAAATCGCAGGATGTGCAACGCAATGGCAGGACTCGAACCCGAGACCTCACGGGGGAACCGCCATCTCGAAGGCCGAACTTACCACTGCGCCATATGCCCTGGGGGCGGCATATAGCATTATTATTATACTATCTTGTGGTCCATTGTGCTCGTGTTGTAGTATCCCATTGGGATAATGATGAACAAGTGAGCCAACGTGATAGTGATTAGATATGACAGAAACTAAAACTTAGTTACTTACTCATCTGGAATTGAGCAGGAATGGAATGAAATATCCTTCCAATTACAACTGACAAGATTGTCATGAGAGATAAAGCGCCCATTGACCCCAAAAGAACCTTGCCATGATACCATACATGTCAACAACAATTTAGTCAAAGTATGCATTTACCAATAAGTAAGAGACGTTCTTCATATCTAAGCAATTTACAATTAAACATCAATTCAAACTCAGAAAGTCATTCAGCAGATGATATATTCATCATAGAGAGGTTGAGGGTTCCATAAAGATCCTTAATACAAACATATTTCATATAGGAAACCCTAAACCTAGAATTAGGAAATAAGTCAGAACATGTTAACAACATTTAAGAATATCGATTCTTGCTTTTTATATCAATTTATATTCTTCATCTTTGTATCAAGATGATTAATTTGTCAGTGGACAATAGCAGCAAATCTCTACATTAAAGTGCATCTCACCTTAACTCATTTAAGGAAAATAATCAGGAAAAAGAAAAACTTGGAAGAGATAAAAAGTTAAATATACAGAATAAAAAATGTGCATAGTAATGTGTGTGTCAGAGAGAGAGAGAGGCAAGGAGAGAACGTACCAGTGCTTTCTCATATTGCATGGCCAAGAGCGCAGCAATAAAAAATGTCTGGTGAACGAATAAAAAAGTAATTTAAGGCCCATTTCATAATCTAAAAGCACATGATAATTGCTTGGGAAATTAGGAAATTATAAAGAAAAAGGAAGCATCCATCATAAGTATGAGAAAACAGCTCTGACAGAAATTACTCAGGTTCAATATATTCCAATCCCGCAACAATTACATCCAATTGGCCAAATATAGTAAACTAATGGAGTCATAGACAGCAAACAAAATACTTAAGGCGTAAAAAAGAGTATACATATATAACAGCACATACTTCTGATTACTAAAGAACACCTTAACCAAACTCAGCCAATATATGTCAGCCAAACGACTTCAGATTGATAGTTCAGATTACCATTCTACTCTACGTAGAGTCACACCTTCAGTTTGATAAGAAGAACAGAAGCTTCTCTTGCATTAAAATTTCAAAAATTTATGTCTACAGAGATCAGCCAAGCACAGATACTCTCACTCTGGCTTCAGTGATTGCTGTGTACAAAGATGAAGCCCAAAACACAGCACCAGGAGATAAGCATGGAAAAACTATTTCAGGAGAAACAAAATGTCTGCACATGCTACTTACTTCTTGATCTTTAAGATGTTTACGCTTTTCCCAAGGGAGGCTAAAGGAAAAATTCCAATGAATCTCTTACAAATGAGAAAAAGTACCACCACAAATATCAGATATGAATGAGTCTAACCAGTGCGTTTACCTAGAGCTGCTGCCTGCTGGGCTCGGTTTGGTGCTTAAGATAATGTCTTCAAAACTACTAGACTAAAGCAATTACAGCCAATTGTAAATACAATGACTTGAAGGGTAAAACACAACAATTTATATGGTTAATATAGAGGGATTTACTAATCCTTCAAGCGATTATCCTATTTGGGAAGTTAGTTTTAATTATTTACTGTACCTTTACCTGGAAGTAATGCTAACTAATCTCCCAAGGCTGCTATATTATACCGTATCTCTGACTGCAAAATTATATTACCAGAGGTCACTTCACTGTTTTTATAGCAGGTGAAATGCACTGTGGGCTAGTTTGCTCTTTGTTTCTGAAATCTGATGTAGTATTTAATATAGAAAGCTAGTAATGTGTAAGTTCAGTCAAAAATTACAGCTTCCAATTGTACCCCTCAAAGCTAGCACAGTAGCCTATGTTGGCATGACACTGGTAAGGGTATGGCCGCTGCTGGATGCTCCAAAATAATGGAAAAAAAACATACCTGCACCTAATACATATACAAGAGTCCGCATAACAAAGATACTAACACTATATTTCAAGCAGGTAAATTGCTCAGCACAACACATACATATTAATGGCTTTAAATTAAAAAAAAAAAAGGTTAGTTTCTAAACATGTGCATGGGATGGGAATTTATTTGTGGTTTAGGACACAATTTGAAGTGATGATGAGTATGAGACATATAATCCAAAAGAACTAAGTGCTTGTCCAAAATATAACCAACCTACCCAGCAAAAGAAGCAGACTAGCACACAAGTGCGCATGCACATGGACAAGGTCCAAAATAATTTCAACTAGTTTCCTAATGGCTCTAATATAGAGTTCAAAACAAATAATCTTAAATCTGTCCACACTATATTAGTTACCTTGTCCCCAATTTCAGAAATGAATATTAATGAGAAGGCAGCAGTGACACCTGACTTTGAAATAGCTGCTAGGACTGATGATGGCCCTGCCTTCACAAAGGCAATCAGTGAAAAAACTATAGCACATCCAAATAACACAATTGCTATAGAGAAAGGATAAGGGATTCCATTGGGAAGCTTCACACTGCAAAATCATAAAAGATGCAGGCACAAGTAAAGACTGAATTAGGGGCTACAGTTCTGATTTATTGACACCTAACAAATAGAAAATTCAAAATTAACTTAATCGGATAACACCTGCAGAAAAAAAGACAAAGAAATCCTATCCAGTTCATATTTCAACAATGGTAAGCATATATGAATTCTAAGTGAGGCAGAAATGATCTGCTATAACTGCAAGAGCTGGTTTTCAAATTATTTTTAGGGATTTTGACATAATTGGGCCTCATACTTTTATCATATTCTCAATTTGGACCCCCAACTTCTAATTTCTAGAATCAACATCCAGCGATTTCTTAAGAGCACCATTAGAATTTAACGAAAATTTGAACATGGCAAACATGTATTTTTGGGCGGGAGACGAAATGGCTGAAATTCTCATGATTCTCCCGCATTGATTTGCCTTTTATATCAGATGGGCATTTCACACATTCCGTCTCTCCCACCCAAACAATAATGTGGCATGTGTGATGTGTTGGAAACAGTCAACCTCAATCTCGTGTAAATAGGAAAGGGTGGTGCTGTTATCGTAACCTCTTCCTATAAATCTTCCTCAAATATTTGATCTCATGTAATCAAGGAAAATCAGCTATTAGATCTCTATAATTGTGGGGAATACTTTTGTATAAATATACCTCCTTGTAATC